>VBSM01002608.1:140306410-140383674 GCA_008086735.1 Cheirogaleus medius
AAAAAAAAAAAACAAAACAAAAAAAACCAAGCAAATCAGCAAGAAAAAAATCAAACAACCCCATTATAAAATGGGCAAAAGACATGAACAGATCTTCTCAAAAGAAGACAGACAAATGGCCAACAAACATAGGAAAAAATGTTCAATGTCACTAATCATCAGGGAAATGCAAATTAAAACCACAATGAGATATCACCTTACCCAAGTCAGAATGGCTTTTATTAAAAAGTCCCAAAACAATAGATGCTGGCATGGATGTGGAGAGAAAGTAATGTTTATACACTGTTGGTGGGACTGCAAATTAGTACAGCCTCTATGAAAAACAGTACGGAGATTCCTCAAAGAATTAAAAGTTGATCTATGACTTGATTCAGCAATCCTACCACTGGGTATCTACACAAAGGAAAAGAAGTCATTTTATCAAAAAGACACCTACACTCAAATGTTTATTGCAGCACAATTCACAATTGCAAAGACGTGGAATCAACCCAAATGCCCATCAATTCATGAGTGGATTAACAAATTATGGTATATGTATACCATGGAATACTATTCAGCCATGAAGAAGGGTGACTTAATGCCTTTTGCAACAATTTGGATGGAACTGGAGACCATTATCCTAAGTGAAATATCTAAAGAATGGAAAAACAAACACCACATGTACTCACTATTAAATTGGAGCTAACTGATGAGCACACATGTGCATAGAGGGAAGTAAAACTCAATGGAAATCAAGCAGGGGGAAAGGGGAGGAGAGGATGGGCATAAACCTACCAAACAAGTACAGTAAACACTATCTGAATGGCGGGCACACTTTTAACCCTGATTCGAGCATTACAAAAACAATCTGTGTAACCAAAAACATTTGTGCCCCCACAATACTTGGAAATTTTTTTTAAATGTTCATAGTAGCTTTATTCATTATAGCCCAAAACTTGAAATAGCCTAAAGACCCATCATCAGGAGAATGGATACATAAATTGTGGTATATAGGTGCGTGTACATAAATATTTGTGTGTATGTACACATACACACAAATTTCTACATATACACATATGCATACACACATACAATGGAATACTACAAAAGAATAAAAAAGTACAAAGTATTGATTAGTGCAACAGAGTGGAGGAACCTCAAGGTATTATTGGCAGAATGCAGACATTAAAGTGCATACTGCATGATTTGATTTATATTAAATTCACAATTTGGCTAAACTATTCCCTGTTGGTAGAAATACAAAGAGTAATTACCTCAAAGTTTGAGTAATTACCTCAAAGTTTGGTGTGGATGGAGATAGAGCTAAGGGAATGTTTTAGAATACTGGAGAGGTTCCATGTCTTGACCTGATTATACATTCATCAAGATGAACATTTAAGATTAATACACTTAAACATACATATTTTATGTAGTTACACCTCAATAAAATAGTTAACTAGAAAGAAAGAAAAAGTATTTAAATACATTAGCACATTAGGGAACTTTTAAAAAGAAAAATCTTCCTTTTAATACTCTATTTCTTTAAACACAACGTCAAGATAAGAAAAATGATACTCGTATATAAGCATATATGATAAAAAGATCTTATTCACTACAGCAAAGCAAGTTACTGAAGAGAGATGGATGAATGTTCAAAGATGTTCTAAGACAAAATGTACAGAACCTATGCAAAGAAAATTGTAAAACTTTACTGAGAGGTATTTATGTCTTGAATAAATGAAAAAGCATGTCATATTTCTGGGTAGGAAAATCTAAGACCCCTTAGATACCAATTCTTCCCCCAAATTATACTACATCTTTAACATTATTCCAAATAGAATCCAAACAGAAAATGTTTAAATTTGACAAAATTATCCCATAGTTCATCTAAATAAAATAGCCAAGATGTTTTGAAATAAGTGTAATGATAGGGGCCTTTATTTGCCAGACACTAAGACTGAAATAATGTAAAACTGAAATGATTTAAGACTATACTACTGGTGCAGAAACAGACAACCATGGTAACAGAACAGAAACTCAGCAATACACCCAAATGTTTGTGATTGGTGAAGGAAGGCGAGGTTACTTAACAAAATGAAGGCAATTAGCTAATCATTTATAAACTAAAGTTAGAAACTCACCTGTTAGCTTTAAAAAAAATAAATTCAGGAGGGATTCATTATTTACATTTTTAAAATAAAGCTGCCAATATGATAGACTGAAATGCTGCAGGAACCCCCCCCCCCGATTCCCCATCCGACCTCCAAACACATGGAAGTTCTGCTTTAAATGTATGTTTTAAAACAATTCCTATACGGCCTATCTCAAAAGTAAAAAAAGGAAATCCACAAGTACCCTAAAATGGGAAAAGAAAGTTAAAATTAGAGCAGTGAAAGGCAACTAGAAACCAAATGGCCCATGAAGTTAATTAGAACCAGATATATGCTCAAGGCACTAAGGTTTTAATTGAGGTGCTTAGCTTATTTGCATGTATCTAATTATTGATAAATAATTATTTTATATTAGATTACATCTTGTGTATTATTATGATGATGATTAGATTACACCTTGCTCTGTTTTCTACGTCCCTGCTGTTTTTGTTCTTTTCCATCTTTTCCTGGATTTTTTGGATAGTTTCTTAGCATTTCATTTTGTTTCCCTCATTGGATTTTTAGCTACGTCTCTCAGTTTTATTTTTTAGTTCTTACTCAAGGGATTGCAATATACAACTTCAGCTTTTCACAGACTATTTATTATTATGTTATGCTACTTCTTCACGTGTAGTAAAAAGCTATACATCAGTGTACTTCCATTTAGTGCCTTCTATACTTTGTACTAGTGTGATCATATATTTTACTTTTAGGTATGTTATAGACTGTCAATTGTACTTTAAAGAAATAAAGGAAAGAAAAAGTATTTTATATTTGCTCACATGCTTGCTATTTCTGGAACTTTTTCTTTCTGCTCATGTGTTTCTATCTGGTACTGTTTCTTTTCAATTTGAAGAACTTCCTTTGGCACTTCTTGCAGTGAAGGTCTACCAGCTATAAATTCTCTCAACTTTCGCTTATCTGAAAATGTCTTTATTTCACCTTAATTTTTGAGGATATATCATTTCACTGGCTCTAAGTTTCAAGGATGAAAGATTTTTTTCAGCACTTTAAAGATGTTGTTCTATTGTCATCTAGCTTGTGTTGGTTCTAATTTTAAAAAATCAACTGTAACATATATCCTTGTCATCTTATATATAATTTTTATTTTTTTCCTCTGATTTCTTTTAATATTTTCTCCATATTTTTTTGAGCAATTTGACCATAATGTGTTTAGGTGTCTATATTTATCCCATTTGGGATTTGTTAAACTTTAGATCTGTATTTTGATGTTTTTCATCAAATTTGAGAAATATTTGGCCATCATTTCTTTAATTTTTTTCTGTCATATCCTCTCTTCTATGACTCCCATTACATATATGTTAGACTACCTGATATTATTCCACATGTCACTGCAGTTTGTTCATTTATTAAAATATTTTTGCTCTCACTCTGCTTCAGCTTGAGTAATTTATGTTGCCCCATCTCCAAGTTCACTGATCCTCCATCCTGTAACACCCCAATGTCCCATCTGCTATTAACCCCATCCAATGAAATGGTTTCAGATATTGTATTTTTCAGTTCTAGGATTTTCATTGGGTTTTGTAGTAGAGTTTCCATTTCTTTTCTGAAATACCCCTGTATAATTCTTTACACATTATATCCATGTTTTATACATTCTTTAACATATTTATAATAGTTATCCTCAATTCCAAGTTGAGAAGCATTCTACAAATTGCTAGATAGTACTCTTCAGAAGTGTCAAGATCATGGGAAAAAAAAAAAAAAGACTGATGAACTGTCTCAGACTGGAGGAGACTAGGGAGACACGACAGTCTGAATGCAATGTGAGATTCTAGACCCTCTTTGATCTTTGCTGTATATAAGCACAGTCTTAGCCAGGACTATGTTTTCCCCAAGTCCACAACCTCAGAACAGTAGAGGGACTAGCCCCACCTGCTTACTTGCGGCTGGCACGGTTACTTCCATCAACAGTGCTGGGCATGGGCTTCGACCATTGCTCTAAATCTAGTAAATTGCCTTCCACCCTGGCAGAGAAGCTGCCAGTATTCCTAGACGGCCCCGCCCTGGCAAACCTCCCACCAACTGAGTTGGAGAGGGGAGCAGCCCCAGGTTAGGGTGCCACAGATTCTTACTGTTCTTATCCTAAATCCGCAGTTTTTGAAGCATGAATGCTTCTCAGATTGTCATAGGTCTTTGATCAATTTCCAGAATACTGAATTGGTTATTTTTATCAATTTTGTCTGGCTTCATAGTTTTTTGGGGGAAGATAGTTTGCCAATCTCCTCATTAGACCATAGCCAGAAGTCCTGCCTGAATATTTTTTAAAGAATACCTGGAGAGATTTTAAAATAAAGTTAATATATTAGCAATATTATCATAGATAAATGAAGGACAGTTAATTTGAAATTAATGCATTTTAAGATGCTAATCTTGCTTGGGGAGAAGATAGAATTTGTTAAGTTAAACAAGCATATAAAAATTTAATAACTGTCCCCCCATAATATGCTGGAAAAATAAATAAATAAATAAAATATAATAACTGCTAAAAACCAGAAAGAGAGCATATAATTTCAAACTAATCAAGAAAACCAAGGGAGGAATAAGGAAAACTCGATCAATCTATTAGAGGAATAAAAATATGGGAAGGAAAAGAAAGAAGTATGATAAATAAAAATGCAAAATAATATGTCAGAAAAAAAGTCCCACTATATTAGAAATCACAGTAAAAGTAAATGTATTAAAATGCCCTAATTTGGTACATCGAATGTATCATAGATTAGATTAGAATGGATAAAAACCAAAATCTAGATATACACTGCTTACAAAAGGCAAACATAAAATATAAAAACACAGGACTAAAAGTAAGGAATGGGGCTAGGTATGGTGGCTCAGGCCTGTAATCCTGGCACCTTGGGAGGCTGAGGCAGGCAGATTGCTTGAGGCCAGGAGGTCAAGACCAGCCTGAGCAAGAGCAAGACCCCATCTCTACTAAATATACAAAAATTAGCCAAGCATGTTGGCCTGTGCCTGTAGTCCCAGCTATTCGGGAGGCAGAGGCAGGAGGATTGTTTGAACCCAGGAATTTGAGGTTGCAGTGAGTGGCGATTGCACCACTGCACTCTAGCCTAGGCAACAGAGTAAGACGCTATGTCAAAGAATAAAAAAAGATTAAAGAATGGAAGAAATATATACTATGCAAATACTAACCTAAAGAAAACTAGTATAGCAATATTGATAAGAATTACTTAATTGTAAAGAAATTAATACAGCAAGAAAGCATATCTATTATAATTTTCATGGAAGTATAAATTGCTATAGATTCTCTGGAAAGTCATCTGATAACATGTATCAAAGGCCTTAAAAATAATTTTTTTAATCATGAAATTCCATTTGTTAGAATTTATCCTAAAGAAATCATTGTATAGGCGAGAAAAAAATACATATAAAATGATGTGCCATAGATAGTAGTTGTAAAAACCAGGGACTCTAAAGCCTAGATTTAAATTTGCTCTATTCCTCTGTTTTCTGGTCTGTAACACTGGCATAATAATAATACCTACTTCATAGGGATGTTATAAATATTAAATGAGGAAATATACATGATGTGCTTAAAAGAGTAGCTGGCACATAAAAATAAAAGCAAATGCTTACATGGTGTTTAATATATTCTAAGTTCTAAGGCATTGTTCTAAGTGATCTAGACCTTAGTACTCATTTGATTGTTACAGAATCTCTTCCGAGATTGGTGCTATTAGGTGCTATTATTATTCTCTTCATTTTTCAAGATGAGGAAACAGGCACAGAGAAGTTATTAGGTGCTATTTTTATTATTTTAGAGATGAGGAAACTGAGGCACAAAGAGATTAGTTAACTTGCCCAAGGTTCTATTAATACATTTAGTAAATGCTTGGGTCAGGATTTGAACCCAGAGAGGTGTGCTCCTGTGTCTGAGCTCTTAACTGGTATGCTATTATTAATATTATTAAGCTGCAACATTGGAAAAAATCCAAGTGGAGATTTGGATAAATAATTTATTCATAAAACAGAATACTGTCCATTCACTTTAAATGCCATTGTTAGAAGTAGATAATAACAATTATGTAGCTCTCGTCTACCATGTGCCTCTCCCTCTGGTCTAGAAGTCAGTTTGGGGCAGCATTGTTATGTCCAGTGTCTAACAGAACACTTAGCCCCCTAGAGGCTCAGTGTATGTGTCCTAAACGAGTGACTTTGCAAAATTATACGTAAGAATGTTAGCATGACTGACCTTGGAGAAGGAGGATTATACATGATTCTAAAATGAAAGTCTAATTCATCAAAGTTCCAAATGCTTATATCTTTGACCCTAAACTTCCATTTTTGGAAATTTATCCTAAGGATATATGAGCATATGTGAGAAATTATGGCTATACAAGGTACTCCTTTGCAGCCTTTTTGTAATAGCAACAGACTGGCAACAACCCAAATAGCTATCAGTAGAGGACTTACTAAATAAATTGCAATGAAATATTATACAGTTGCAAAGTCTTTATGTAATGAAAAGGAATTATCTCCAGGATATAGTGTTAAATGGAAAAAACAAACCAATAGGTAGAACAGGTGTGTCGTATGATATATAAGAAGAAAACATAATAGGCAAATGTGTGTGTGTTTACGAATAGCATACCTCTGGAAGGGTATATAAGAAACTGAAAACTCTATCTCTGGAGAGAAGAAATGTATAATTGTGGAGTAGTGTGGGAGGGAGACTTTTTGCTGATTATCATTTTGTCTTTTTCAACTTTTAATCATATTAATGTGTTTCCTATTTAAAAGAATAATTAAATACATAAATAAAATCATTGTTTCCTTTTTGCTTCTTTGGTTTTTAAAAACTTTTCTCATGCATGAAAGAGACTACTTGCTTTTTTAAAAAATTTTTAAAAAAGAAAAAGAGGTAACAAGGGAACCCCACTGACAGAAAGTAAGGTCTAATTGAAAAGGAAAACAGTCTCCCTCATTTTTCACCTGGAAATGTGTTTTGAGGTGCTCCTTTGCAGTAAGGATGTTAAACCAAATGTGGTTGGGCCGTTTCATCAAGGGAACCAGTAATAGGAATCATGTAGGAGGCTATATTTTTTAAAAACATGTCCTGTGGATTCCTCTAAGTAGAAGTGATTTAAAAATCCAGTTATATTGCAGTCTTCCCTTCAGACTTTATTGTCATCAACATCTGTTTTTTAAAAGAAAACAGCTTCCACCCTGGGAATACCGCTGAGCTCTGTCAAAGCTACTTACAGGAGCTGAGTGTCTAAGTCTGGGGCCTGAGCTGCAGCCACGTGCGCAGCAGAGGCGGGCGGGGCGGGCAACGGAGTCCATAGGAAAGAAAAAAATCGGAGTGTTGGCCGTGAGTGGAAACCAGGCGCTTTTCGAAGCTCAGTGTTTTTAAGATGTCTTTAGGTTACCAACCAAACAAATGAACACCCCAGATTGATTATAAGAGCTCAAGCATCCTCAAAATCCACCTCCCTGTAATATTCTTATGCCACCTGCCCACTAGGGTTTCCAGAATTCAGAGGTACATCCTAATTGTCTCCACTGCAGTTGGTTTGGACACTGTATTATATGTTTCCTTCATCTGATAATCAACAGGTAATGCCTTCTTTAATTAATTCCCCACCACAGACTATTTTTGAGCTGGAAAAGCATTTAGGGGCCATCTCCATTTTGCAAAAAAAGAAGAAGAAACAGAGACCCAGGGAGTGAGTGTAGTAGTTTGCCTAAGGTCACCCCATCGAGTTAGTGGCAAGCCCTTGCTCTTAACACAGCACCTCCTTCTATTGGTTGTTTTTGTTGTTGTTGTTGTTGTATGGACTGCATTTTTTAAGAGGAAGAAAATCAAGGTGGGGAAGCTGACTCTTTTCAAGTCTTTGTGGCACTGCTAATTAGCTGGGGGATAGTGTTCAAGTTCCTTAAATTCTCTGAGTCTCAGCTTCCTCGTCCAAAAATTAAAATTTGATGCAATGGCCTGAAAAATCCCTAGAAAATGGAAGATATTTGGCAAATAGGCGTTTGCCATCGCTGCTCTTGGTACCGGCACAGATGCTCTGTTTCTTCATTTGCAAAGTGGAGAAAATGGAGATGGCCCCTAAGGTTCCTTTCGGCCCACGCGTTTTGTGAATGCCGTTTGTACGCTGAAGGTGCTGGAAAATGTTTATTGATTTTGATTGATTGGTTGACTGATTAATACTATTTACCCAATTGGTTTCCAGGCTTTTTGTTAGCTCAGAGACATAGAAGTGCTTCCAGCTTCACCCCTAAGATTTTGTTGGGCCCCTTGGGCGGTCTCCGCTGTGCATTTCTCCTTCCCTGCCGCCCTGGGGTGTGGCCCTGGGTTCAGCTCACCATCAAGGGTTTTCATTTGCAGGGGAAGGTCTTGGGCAGGGGGCTAGGATCCTGCTCCACAAGAAGGAGGACAAAGGCATTTTCAATTCAGGGCTGAGCCTCAGGGCTTGAGACTGCCGGTGGCAAGGAGGGAAGAAAGCCCCTCTCTCCCTCTCCTCCCCAGCCATCAACCAGATAGTGGGAGGCACCAAAATCCCATCTATCCCTCGCCATTCTGGCCCCACCCGCTCTGTTCCCCATCCTTCTGGCCCTTGGCTCCAAGGCAACAGAAAGGTCCTGAATATCCCCAGTTTCTTTCTCCCCAGGGAGAGGACAAAAGAATAAACGGAGGGAAGAAAAAGGGGATAGAAAAACAGATACACTGAGAGGCAGATGATTTAAAGCCCACCAGCCATTTCAGAAATGACAAAAGCCCGTGATGAACAGCATTATCCTACTTCCCAGGCTTGGACTGAGGGAAAAATGAAATTAAATAAGACAATGTATATAAGATACCTGGTACAGTCTCTGGAATATAGCATAAGGTCAATAAAGGGCAACTGTTATTATTGACAAAGTCCTGGATTTAAAGCCAGAGATGTAAAACTGGAAGACTGTGGTGAGAAATTTAAAAAGCAATTCGCACACCTAAGAAAAGCTAAAATAAAAACTAGTTACAACACCAAATGTGGGCAAGGATGAGAATCGCTCATATACTGCTAGTGGGAATATATTCCTGAAATAACAAAAGTATAAAGAATTAGGACAGACTGCTAAAAGTTCCCAGGTTACCAGAGGCTAGGGACAGGGTAGGGGTGGAGTGAAGGCATTGGCCAGGGAGACAGGTAGTTACAGAGGGGTGGTTATAAAGGGCCAGGAGGAGGGATGCTTGTGGTGACAGAGCTGTTCCATCTGCACTGTTGCAGTGGATATGTGGATATAAGAGCTTACACAGGTGATAAAATTGCATGGAACTACACACACACACACACACACACACAAAACAGTTGAAATCTGCATCAGCTGAATGGATTGTATCAACATTAGTTTCTTAGTTGTGCTACATAGTTTTGCACCCAGTTAGGGGAAACTGGGTAAAGGGTATTAATTTCTGACAACTGCATGTGAATCTGTAATTATCTCCAAATAAAATGTTCAATTAAAAAAATTAAAACCCAGTGCTTTCTAAACTGTAAAGAATTATATGTGTGTGAGAAATATTATTTCTATGATAAGAATTCTAGGAGTTACAGTTGCCTAAATATCAAGTCTTTTATTACATCACTGCTTGTAATAGCAAAAGACTAGAAGCAAAAATACTTAAATGTCCGTTGATAGGATACTGGTTAAATAAATTATAGCAGATCTTTAAAATGGAATACTATGTAATTTTAAAATAAAATGAGGAGGTTTTTTAGGTGCTGATGTAGAAAGATTCCAAGGGTTATATTGTTAAGTGGGAAAAATAAAGCAAAATGAAGAACAATGTATACAGAATGATATAATTTTTATTTTTTAAATTACTTGAACAAATATATTTATTAATAGAAACCTCTAGAAGTATAGACAACAAACTAATAACAGTAGCTACCTGTTTTGTTTTCTCTGAGGGGAGAAGCACGCATCAAATGAGGAACTAAGGTGGGAGTTGACTTCACTGTATGTCTTTGTATGTTTTGGGGGTTTTGAAACATTTGACTAAATTCAAGATATTAATCTAATCTGATAACTTTACAGTTTACAATTTAGCTGTAGGTCTGTCTTTTATATTTAACAACATTTGGCAGTGTGCTGGTGAACATGGACATTTTAACAAATAGCTTTCTCTGACAGCGAGAGCACAAGGGCTGCCTCCAGACTGGCTCACGCATCCACTCCACAGCATTCGAAGTGCCCAGAACAGGGCTGGATGCAGGGAAGTGTATAAGGGAAGTGAACAAGTCAATATAATGGCGCGTGATATGTGAAGTCTGCAGGTGGGGCAATGAGTGATGGGATGGCTTGAGGAGTTATGGAGGGTGTCCTGGAGAAGTTGGCATCCAAGCTGAGAGCTGATAATTCAGAGATATGAGACCCAAACAGGAGAGTGCAGAGAGGGAAGGCTGCTTACCCACAGATACAGCCTCAGGGAGGCGCCCAGTGGGGTCTGAACTCCAGCTACCAAAGGACCAACCCCTCACCTGTTTGCAAAATCAGAGTTTTAACTTTTTCCAGGTGTAACCATTTTCTAGTAAGCAATCAAGCAACACTTATTGAGATGAACTTCCTTGCAATGCCTCTCCTAAGGAAGAATTTTTGTGTGTCTTTCATGCTCGACACTTATCACCCTCTATGACAAGCTCCTCTTCTATTTCCCTGAATTCTTAATCACCGTTGTGTCTGTGAAACTGGGGCTCAGCTGCTTTCCCTGTGGCTCTCCTCCGTCCATCTGCCTCCTGGCCCCATCCTGCCCAGACCTGAGCGGCACAGGAGCAGTCCTCTTCATTCTCCCCAGGGTGTCTGTCCCAGCCCCTGCTTAGCCATACTGGGCTACTAAGAGCCTTCAGTCCTGCCCTGCCCTGCCCTGGAAGGAACACAGCCCTGTATTAGAGCAATGTCCCCATTCCCTGTGGCTTAGAATAGGCCAGACCAATTCCCACACCGTGGGCCCTGCTCTCTCACACCTCTGTGCCTTTGACACACTGCTTTCCTCCCCAGAACCCAGTGGAGAGATCCCTTGCCAGAGATTCAGTAAATAACTTACTAAGCACCTACCATGCGTCAGATACTGTGTGAGAAATGCTATAGAGTGGTGAACGAAACAGACCAAAAAACCTGTTCTCATTGAGTTTAGTTGTTTTAGGTGGAACTTCTGTTCCAGAAAAACTTGATGCCCTGCTCTGCAAGGCCCCAAGTCTCCCCATCGCAGCATCCTTCCCCTCTGGAACGGGGCTCCCTAGGTGGGCCTACTGGGGCAGCACTGTCAGACCCGGGAGGGGTCTTACTCTGCCCACATTCTGGCCCAACTGATAGCCCCTCCAAGGCCCTGCTCTGCCCTTCCCAAAAGATCAATTCATTTCATAGAATTATTTGGAAGATTAAGTGGGATAATTGGTTGCAAACTGACCAGCCCCATGCCTGAAGCAAAGATGAATAAATGCACATTCATTGTAGTGTATTATAATATAGTGATTACAAGCAAGGATTTGAGGGTCAGATGGGGTCCAAATCTTAGGATATCACTAACTCTGTGACTTTGTGCACACTCTTAATTACTCTGTAATTCTGTTTCCTCATCTATAAAATGGGGGAACTGATCATAATAGTTAAAATATTTTGAAAACATAGTATGTGCATGTTTAAGCATTTTTAAGCATGAATCATTGTCTCTCCAATTCTTGCAAGAATCCTGTGCACAGGTACATCTATCCTCCCCAGTTTACAGATTTTTAAAGACACTCACCCCAAATCATGCAGCTGGCAATGGTGAGCCCCAGCTGCTCAATACCAGAGTGTAGGCACTAACCCCTCCAACTCCACTCGCCCCAGCCTTGCCGGTAGTGTCTACCTAATGGGCTATTGGGGAAATTAAATGAGATGATATATTTGAAGCACTTGGCACAGTGCCCACATGTGGTAAGTGATCCATAAATGTTCATAGTGCTCACTGCTATTATTGCTATTCATTTGCTTGGCAGCAAAATAGTTCCACTGATGAATAAAGATTTAATTGAGGGAATAAAGCCTTTTGTTTTGTTCAATCAGATCAGAAGAAAGAGCAGCCCAGTAGCCGACAGCTCAATTGAGGCTGGGTCCAAGGCAGTTATGTTTGCACACATGGTCCAGCAGTGGCCTGCGTTGTGCAAGGCACACCAGTGCACGCAGCAGAGACTTGGTGGATACTTTATTGGCCGGGCAGAATTGGCTCCGTCCCAAGCTTTCCAACACAAGCTGACCTCCTCCACAGGTCATCAGTCTACCTGCAGGTATTTCCTGAGCCCTTCTATGTGCCCAGGTGCTGGAGGGAGGCAGGGAGAGGAGGGTGGCAGGGGACCCATTGTGGGTCTCAGAAGCATGAGTGAGAGAGGTAGGTCAGCTCTTGGGGGCACTTCGAGACAACACACAGGTGTGCGATATTAGGTAATGCTACCTGACGTGCATGCACCTCCAAACTACCCACCAACACCGGAGCCTGGCTGGCAGGTCTGTTTTATCCTTGTTCCCTCTACTCAACCTCACCCTCCATCATGGTCCAGATCCCTCAAAACACTGTCGACGGCACTGTGCATTCATTAACCACATCCTTCCCAAACACTTTGTTGATATTTCGAGCTGTCTGCCCTGCTCTGGTTCCACAATAGAACTCATGTTCGAAAATAGCACAAATTTTTTACTTATCCATGGTTTCACAAAGTTGCTCTAAAAAACATTTGAAAGATAATCACAAGCCAAAATGCGCCTTTGAAAGACTGAACATTTACCTTCACAAGGAACATAAAACAAGAAGTGTCAAGGTGAAATATCAGTGATATCAACAGTCTAACTTAGTACTTAAGGAAATCAGATGGTTCATACTCAATAACCTAATATCTACTTACTGTGTGCCAAGCACTATTGAATGAACTCGCCTGATCCTCCCTACAATCCCGTAGAGGAAGGACATTATCCTCCCACTTTACATGTGAGGAAGCTGGAGCCCAGAGAGGTTAAGGAACTTGCCCAAGGTCACTGGCTGGTAAGTGACAAGTTCAGAGTTTTTCACCCAGTCTGTCTCTAGAGCCTGAGCTCTAATCTCCCACAATAGACTACTTCTAATTTTAGGCTATGGCTATCAATCTAATCCTCCTGTGTGTCGGTGTCAGATTGAATTCCACTCGCCCTCCGTGTAAATATTCATGGCTTCACTTCCCTATCCCCGTGTCCCCTGCGAGTCTCACCTTCCTCTCCTCAGCGGTTGACTCAGTTCCCTGCTCACCCGCCAGCCCACACGCCCAGCCCGCCCCGCCTGAGCAGAGTGCTGGGCAGAGTCTTTTGGCAGGCAATGGGACCTTTCTGAACCCTTCAAAATAAAATGTGGTTTGAGAAAACAGACGGCCAGTCACATTTTAGGGGTGGGGGGAGACAGGGGAGAGAGATTGCTTACCGCTTAAGAGTGCTGCCCAGGACTGCAAGCTTGTCAGTTTAACAGATGAGGAGGCAGAGGCCGGAGCAGTGAGCGAGGAGCATTCGCTGAGCTCTGCATCACTGCACAGGGGCCTCCAGGTGGGGAGGTTGGGGCGGGCTCTGTAATTTGGTGAAGTGGAGACTATGCTGGCGGCACAAGTCCTCCAGGCTTGCTAGGAGAGACAGTCGCCTGGTGCTAACATGCTCTGCCCTTCCACTCTGCCTACCCAAATGTCTGTCCCTAGGTACTTGGACACCACTTCGCCCCTGCCAGGGCCCCAAGTTTTGCCACCTGTGTCTTCAGGGAACAAAACAGGCACACATGATATCCCCTCCCCTGGGGAGTCAGACAAGGCCAAAGGAGTGCTCAACAGCGCGTGGTCTGTGCAAACGTCTAACTGGATGGGCGAGAGACTGGCCAAGGCCGGCTCCTGCTCAGGTTCTACCCCCCCGCCAAGGAAGAGCACTGCCTGACAGGTGCGGCCCGGCCAGCTGCTGTCAGCACTGCCATGCCACCCTGGAGGGGCCCGGATGGGAGGCTGGGCTCAGCCCCGCCTGGGACTACTCAGGCCTTCAACAGGGATGATTTCAATTTGGAGAAACTTCTGCAGAAATGGGCCAGATGAGCTCCAGCTTGGTAGGAAGAGGTGCTTACAGCTGAGCTGGAGCAGTTACTGGTTGCTTCCCCAGAAGCAGGCCTAAGTCTTTTCAGAGCCTCGAGGTCCTGAGCCTTTGCTTGTCCAGGCACAGCCAGCAGTGACCATTAGGGGGACAACAGACAGGGTGCCCAGATGAATCTCCCAGGCTAGGAGTAAGGTTGGAAAATGAAATTCAAGTTAACAAACATGGATTGAGCACACACTCCGTGCCAAGCTCTGTGACTGAGCACAAGAGTCCCACCATGAGAGGCAGAGCGGGGACACACTGTTTATTATAAAAGGCATCACGTGGGAGAAGGGACCCTGTGCTTGAGGCACTGGGATGCTCATTGTGGAGATGGCATCTGAGCGGGTCTTGGGGAACAGCAGATTACTCCAGCAGGTGGATGCAGAGGGCATTGCAGAGGGAACAGCGAGGGCAAAGGCGGAGAACAGAAAAGTCAGGGAAGCAGGTCAGAGAACCAATGGTCAGTCGGCGGAGACGAGCAGGACACAGAGCTAGGACGGGAGGTGGACTGAACCTTGGAGATTCCTGCATGTGTCTTATGAAAGTCTGGGATTTCTTCCATGGGGAACACGGGCCACCACAGATTCACATAAAGGGGACTACATGTTGAAAGAGGTAGCCAGTGACCAAAGTTAGGTGGGCAGTAGAGAAGAATGAAAGTGGGGAATGACGCACCCATGAACGTCCACAGTCGTCATCCCTCGGTCAACAGCACATTGGACTAGGCCTCAGATTTTAAAATGGCCAGATACGTCCTTTGGGGGTCCCTGTGTGAGACCTCACAAAAGGTTCAGGATTTAGTGGAGCCGGGGCACCTGGACAGAATTTGGAGGCTCTGATGGCAAAGTTAGGGTGGGCTCCAACCTGAAATAGCACCCAACTGTCCTGCCAGGTGGCAGGCAGCAGGTGACCATGGACGCTAACCCCTCACACCTATTGCTTCTTCATCGGAAGCATCTAATTCCCCCCAAGTTCCACTCAGCTGGCCTCTCTGCAAGTTCCACCAGCAAAATCCTGCTGCGGGAAGCCCAGATTCAGCCTATTTTAAAGAAAGAAGAAAAACAAATACACCTGCATAGGGCCAGAGAGTACACAGGTAATCCAAGGGATTCGCTGCTTTCATAATGTTCCCAATGGGCAAAGCATTCATTCTAAAGAAGGAATCAAAGATTTCATGGTTTTATTTTATTCGTGTGTTTATCTTAGGAAACCAAATGTGAGTTAAATGTCTTCCTCAATTCTTGAGGAATTCTTGTTTGCATGAAATTCAAGTCGAACTGGGTGTCCTGTGTTTTCTTTTGCCACATCTGGCAGCCCTACTGTAGGTCACGCCGGAATGGGAGCAGGGGAAGCACCCCTCAGCACTCGGGAGCTCTACAGCTAGCCTCTCAGAGCCTCAGTTTCCCCGTGGGCATGGCTGGAAGTTATCTCCGACAAATTGTGATGCCCCCCCACTGGGAGAATGACTGCCCTTCCAGAGCTCAAACCAAGGTCAATCAGGGCCAGGGGCTCCCTGATCTCTGGGAGGCTTTAGTTAAATACCCAACAAGAAGGTGTTCAGTTCAGCACCTGGCAGTGGTGGGTCCCCAGAAACTGTTGTTTGGGCCTGGTTTTCTGGAAAACCTTTGACCTCTCACACCCCAGGTTTTCCAGAGGTCAAATCCTGGCCCGTTTAGCCCAGATGATCCCTCGACACCATAGGGCGAGGAAGAGGCTGACTGAGCACGTCACGGAGTCTGGGAAAAGGGCCCAGGAGGGTTGGTGGTTTCCTCACAAAAGTTCACTTCTTCCCTAGTAGGGGAGCTGAGCTGAGTTTGGCTCTGAGGTTCTCTCACCCTCACTTGCCTCGGAAGGGCTGGCCCTGGGCTCTCCCACCAGTGAGACTTTAATTGGAAAAACTGGTGACATTTTGAAATGAAAAGAAAAAACACCCTCACGGCTAGAAGACACACTTTAGGAATACTCAAGAGTTTCTGAATTGTTTGGGAGAATAAAATAATTCTGCAGTTTGGTTGAGTTAAAAGTTCCCCGGGAAGGCCCTTTACTTCTTCTCATCTCACTCGGATTTCTGAGCCCACAGCAGCGGGCCTGGGGGAAGCAGCCGGGGTGTTCGGGGCATCTTCCCTTCGCGACCAGCGGCCAGGGTCCCCCACTGCCCTTCTTTCCGTTCTGTTCGCCATGAATGGCAGATTCCTCTGTCCGGGTCAGGTTTCCAATCACCATAGAAACAAACTCGAGGCAGTTTCATTAATCATTTAGAGCACGAGAAGTCTAGGTCAGTCTGATTGCAGCATATAGGGTATCATCTCCAGGCCACATGGGACTCAGTCGATTTGAATTAAAAAAGATTAAGCTGCCCTGGGCTGCCTGGCCCCATCAGTTTAAGTTCTCATGTAACAGTGGTCTCTGGAGCCATATGGATTAGTGAGTGAAGCTATGCATTTATGTGGCAGGATTCGGTGAAACATTAGATGGCTGCAGGTGTCTGAGGGGAAGAGGACAGGGATCACATACAGTTTTTTTTATACTTGTTGCTGTTCTTTTGAAACTGGAAACAATAACTCAGTTTTATTTCTCCAGTGACAGTTACCGCTCTTACTGACCATGAAATGGTACATTTGTTACCCGGGCAGGGTTTATGGTTCACAACGAAATGGTCCGTGAGGAGCCCGGGACGGCGGGGTTCCGTATCTGCTCCGGGGTGGCAGATGAGAATGCTGACATTTTATTTTTCCCTTTCCTATGGAGTGATAAGAAATGCATCAAATAAATATTGATGACATTTTAGTTTTGCTCGAATCAAGATTTATGAGCCCCAGGAAATTGACTTAGAGGCAGCTACAAATCAATGTGGGTCTGAAAGAATCATGTAGGGACCCCTCAAAATGAGTGCCCCGCCCCTTCCAAAGTACCTACCTTATTTATGAGCCTCTCTAGGACTTCAAAGAAGTTCAGTAACTTAGGCCAGACTGTTTTATTGCTTCGTGGAGCTAAGATGTTTCAGGGGGAAGATGCAGGCTATAGTGTATTAGGAAGTCTCTCTTGCGCAGTAGACAAGAACTTTCTGCATATTGAACTGTTGTCTAAAGCTTATTGCACTCTGGCTTCCTGCAGAATCATTCCTAAATCTCTCAGCCGGCTCGGCATTGTCTCAAGTCCCAGGTGTTAAGCCCAAAATAGAAAGAACTTTTGTACTCTCCTCCCCCCTAGCCCCCTTTCTTGGGACAACTGCCTTGGACTAGTGAGGAGGCAGCTGGCCTGGTGGAAGCCACTTACGGAGTCTCACAGGGTGTTTCCACAGGCTGTCCAGTCCCGATCTTGTGTTTTGTTTCTTTCCTCGTGACAATGATGCTCCTGAGTGCTTTGCTGCAAATGCCAGGAAGCAGGGACCAGCCTGGAGTCTGTGTCCAGGACCTCTGAATACTCCTCATTCAGCAAGGGCAGCTCCAGGGGGGACACAAGCCAGGGGTTGGGAAACCCGTGCTTTCAAGCCACGCATGCTACTGCCACCTGGCCGTGTCACCTTGGGCAAGTCATGCTGCTTTCTGGGCCTCTGTTTTCTCATCCCCCAGATGAGAAACTTGACTATCTTCCTCCAGTTCTAAGGTTCTAAAATCCCTCCTCACTTACTGAGCACTTGATGGGTTCTGAAAAAGGAGAAAATATGGTCCCAGCTCCCAGGAGCCTCTGACAGGTGGGGAAGAGGAGGCATGAGCACAGGTCTTCTGATCCAGCCCTGGGTGACCGTTCCTTCTCTGCACTCTACGGCACAAGCAGACAGGACTCACAGGGCAGTACCCAGTGTCCTTCTGTCCTGCCGCAATTGCCAGCATCTCCATGAGTGGTAGCCTTGGCTCTCTAAGTGGCCTGCAACCCTGCTGGGACAGGACCATGCCCTCAGAACCCCACTATACCTGGTAGAGGACTGAACTTCTAGGAGACCAGAGTGCTATTAACTGCCAGGCATTGTTTAGAGAGAAGATAGAGCATGGAACATAGGAAAGAGAGAGGTAAAATTCACACAAGAAAGCACCAACAGAAACCCTCGGGAGGCGACATAGCAAGTTGATTAAGAATATAGATGAATGTACTAGAATTGTGGACTGACTTGCTAGCTGCGACTTTGAGCAAGCCATTTAATTGCTGCAAATCCCGGTGCAGCAGGAAAAGCTCTATTGCTGGAGTCGGATGTTCAATTACTAATCCTGTGCAAGCTTAGTCAAGTGACTTTATGTGGGGGACTCTCTGGTCCCTCCAGGATCCTGCTTCAAGAAAGAGGGACTTACACTTGCAGCCACTGGAAGAGCTGCCTGCAGAAAGCCCTCAGCTGTCAGCCTCCTGCAGGGATTGTCTCAGCCAGAAAGAGTGATTTACCCAAGGTCAGGCTCCAAAGAGTGACCAGCACAGGGATCTCCCTAGTGCTAACTTGAACTACTCTGCAAGGCTATCCGCTCTCCAGAATTCCCTGGGGAGTCAGCTGAGACCTTTCTTGGAACTGCATCACAGCTCAACTTTTCCCCTGCCCAATCCTGCTTCCATCCCTTCTCTTTCACAGGTATTAATCCCCCAAAGCACTCTTGATACACATCCTGCCTGCTCATTGCTAATCTCCATCTCAGAGTTTGCTTCACAGGAAACCTGAACTATGACATTTCACGGCTCTGAGCCACGTTTCCTCATCTATAACCCTGAGACAATTATAGCACCTAGCCCACAGGGCTGTGGTGCAGGTTGAATGAGATAATCCATGTAAAGCATTTAGCTCATTTCCTAGCATAAAGAAAGCGTACTATGGACCAGCTATATATCTGCCTAATACAATCTCCTTTTTTTGCCGACAAACTTGATCTTGAAGAGTGAACATGAATAAATGGAGAGAAGATAAAGGTAATGATAGAGATGCAAGTTTTCCCCAAATATTCTTCTTGCCTTCTTTAACGATAACAGAACCTTGATTTTTAGCTGGACACTTGACCACTCAGAATAAAAAAGACATTCACCAGTTTCTGCAGAAGATAGATGTGTCCATGTGATTAAGTCTGCCCAGTGATATATATAAAATGTGGCATATGCAACTCCCTTCTCCTTGCTGAAATGTAGATGTAATGGCTGGAGCTCCAGCAGCTATCTCAGGCTATAAGGTGTCTTTGGAAATGGCAACCAGGCACAGCAGAGCAACAAGATAGAAGGATCCCGGGTCCCCGTACCAGCCCTGGAGTGCTTCCAGGCTAGCACATAAGAGAAAAGCACACCACTGTCATTTTGGGTCTTCTATTAATTGTATCCAAACCTAATCCTAACTTTACACAGAGGGACTTCCAAGTGGGTAAAGACACCATAAGTAAGACCCAAAGGCTCAAATGGTTATGGGGCATTATAGAATAGTGAAGAGACTGGCCAGTCAATAATAATACTTATGTTCATATTGTGCTTTGCAACTTATGTTCATATTAGGGTTTATACTTTCAAATCCTTTGCCATTCCATCTTTACAATTCTATAAAATAAGAGACATTTATTATCTCCATTTTGTAAATGAGGAAACTTAGGTTTGGAGATATAAAATGACTTGCCCAACTTCTCACAAATGGGAATCAGCAGATTTCTGAGGCCAGAGACTGGGTCCCCCCATTGCAGCAGATGTACGTCTTTAACAGTTCACTCAAACCAATTTAATTAACAGTGCTCTTGCCTAAAACTTGTATCCAGCAAGTGTACAGTAGTTCATATTTAAAAGGATGGTTTCAACTGCCTTTGAGTCATCTACACTCTTTAATGTTCCTCTACTGACATTAATTGAGCACCTACAACGTGACAGGCACCATGTCTTAGCTTTGACATGCACTGTTCTGCCTTCCCCATCTCCTTAGCTCTTTATCCTGCATTTCCATTTCTGTTCTCTGTCACCTTCTGCCCCCATAACCCTTTCAGGTGGCCTCAAGAACAAGTTGTTCCTTCACCTGCTGTTCCCTATCACCTCATGAGGCTGTACCCAGATGGACTCATGTGATAACCTCTTAACCAGATCCAGGTCAGCCCCAGACAGAAGGAACCAGAGGGTTCTGTAGGAGTCCCTGACTCTAGGCCAGAAAAAAGAAACATTCTTCTTAGGATAGAGTGAGGTATAGGAAACTGCATTATTTTCCAATGGATGCTGTAGCAAATTTCCACAAACTGGGTGACTTACAACAATGAAAATTTATTCTCTCATAGTTCCAGAAGCTAGACGTCCAAAATCAAGCTATTGGCAGGGTCGGTTCCATCTGGGTGCTCTGAAGGAGAATCTGTTCTATGCTTCTCCCCCAGTATCTGGTGGTTACTAGCCATCCTTGGAGAATTTCTTGGCTTGTAGAAGCATCACTCCAATCTCTGTCTCCATCTTCATGTGGCATTCTCCTCATGTCTCCATCTCTGTGTCCAAACTTTCTCTTCTTCAAAGCACAGCAGTGATTGGACTAGGCCCCACCCTAATCCAGCATGCCCTCATTTCAGCTTGATCACATCTGCAAAGACCCTGTTTCCTTGTAAGGTCACTATCATATGTAGGTACAGGTTGAATATTTCTTATCTGAAATGCTTGGAACCAAAAGTTTTGAATCTCAGATTTTTTTGAATTTTAAAATATTTGCATTATACCTACTTACCAGTTGAGCATCCCAAATCCAAAAATCTGAAACCCAAAATATTCCAATGAGTATTTCCTTTGTGCATCATGTTTCAAAAAATTTCAGATTTGGGAGCATTTCAGATTTTGGATTTTTGAATTTAGGGTGCTCAACTTCTTCCAGTGTTAAGACCTCAACATTTCTTTTTGGAAGACACAATCAAATCCATAACAAAAACTAAGCAGGGACTCTGAAGCCAGGGAAACTAGTTTCTAACCCTGCTTGGCCTCACTGCCCTTATGACCTGGGGCAAGCTTCAGATTCCTTCTCTGTATGAAAAAGCATAACACCATGTAGGAAAGGTGTTAAACTTAAATGAGGGAAAAAAAATTATAAAACACCCAGCTCATTGTCTAATGTGTAGATAGGTGTTTTTCCTCCCTTCTTCAGGTGGATACCAAGAAAGAGCTGGGAGAGGGTGAGAGAGGGGTGAAGACACTTTATGTGATGGGGAAGCTGCCATCTTGGTCAGCAAGATTAGAGTCATGGCCAAGAATTAGAATTAGCCCAATACAGGGATGTAAGAAGGACCAGTTAAAAGAGGGGGACTGAGCTGCGGGAGAAGAGTGTGGAATCTGGAAGCGACTGGTGTCCTACAGCTCAAGCAAGCTGGTGAATTCAGAGAGACACTGGCAAAGTCCGTGCACAAAGTCCATGGGGCCTACACCAGAAGTTGACTAACTGCACCTGGGCCCATGACTCCTGAGGAAAGGAGGAAGTCATGTCAGGACAGAGGGAGAAGACATGGGATCCAAGGACAGCCTGTGTCCGAGGACATGAGGAAGTTGGTGCTGCTCAGCACCAGGCCACAGGGAATGAGCCAGGGAGGCCACCAAAATCAGAACCATTTAAGCTAGGCCATTCCAGATTCATCCTCCTCACACCTAAGGGGAAACTTCTCAGTGGGAAGGGCAAGGACCACGGCCAGGTCAGGCCACGGAGCCTCATTCTGCCTTCAGCACAGCCTGGGGGGAGCCCAGTGGTGAAGAACCAGGGAAGTCCATGAGGGGTGGTCAGAGTTCTAGGAAGGATGGGGCAGGGAGAGCAGCGAATGAGTTAGATGTCAGGCCGTATGCCCACCTGGCCAGACTAGGGTTTGTGAGAAAAGTCAAATATCCTGGAGGCTTGGACAGAGATTTGTATTGCCACCTTGCTCTGTCTGCTAACCACAGGTGATGCTTGCTCACCCTCAAAAGTCAGCCTGGGCAAGCCCTGACCCACCTTCCCTCCCAAGTCACCCCCCATCCTCGTCCTCATCCCCATCCCTCAAACTCCCTACATCTGTTCACAGCACCCATAGTTCCCAGGTGCCATCTCTGAGTGCCCCCAAGCCCTATACTCCATCACCTTAAGTCTCATGGCTCCTTGTTGAGCTCCACTATGACCTCCATGAGGACAGGGACTGTCTCACTTGTCTCTGTCCCCCATAAGAGTGCCCAGGACCAAGGTCTGCCCATAGTAGGTGTCCAATGCCAGCAAATGTCACCTCACTTCTCCTAGACCCTCCCTCAGCCCTCCCCCCAGAAAGAAAAACAAAGCTATGCACAGGTCACCACAAGAGGAATGTTCCCCCACAGGTTTAAATTGAGGGTGGTGTGAGGAAAAAGGAGAGAGGAGGACAGGAGAGGTGGAGACAGAGCAGCTCGGCTGGAGGAGTTGGCCAGTCTGCCCCAGGTTCAAGCTGGCCTCAGAGTTTTCACATCAAATCCTTCCACATGTGTGGGCACTTGTCTTAGTCTGCTCTGTGCTGCCATAACACAATATCTGAGTAACTTATGGGTACTAGGTACTTTATGATGAACAGAAATGTATTGACTCACAGTTCTGGAGGCTGGGAAGTCCAAGATCCAGGCACCTGCTGGTTTGGAGATTCTGATTCCAAGGTGGTGCCTTGAATGCTGTGTCCTCACCTATGGAAGGCAGAAGAACAAAGAGGCAAAAGAGGGCCAAACTCGCCCTTTTATAATGGCCTCACACTTCCCAAAGGTCCCATCTCTTAATACTCTTAAAATAGCAATTAAATCTCAACATGAGTTTTGGAGGAGACATACATTAGCAGCACTCAGTGACCTCTTAAAACACAGAGTAAAAGGGTCTTTCATTATGTGTAAAAGTCACAGAGTTCAACTCTTCCTGGCAGACAAGCAACTCTTGTCTCCCCTGCTTGTAACAGAGTGGAGCATTCAGCCTTTTGGATCTACTGTGAACAGCTCCCTCCTGGGTCAGTCTATTCCCAGGGCAGGGCCATGCCTTCTCTTCATGCCTTGCCCCCTCAAACACACACCCACAAACATACACCTGTGCACAGGTGCACACACATACACACGCAAGGCTGGATAGTCAACTATTAGGCAATAAAGACAGATTGATTGACATAGAGTCGTCCCTTGGTATGTGTGGGATTGGTTCCAGGACCCCTGCACATACAAAAATCCACCCATATTCAGGTCCCACCTTCGGCATTGTGGAATCCAAATATACAAAAAGTCATGCCCCAGTTTTGCATCCCATGAATACTGGATTTTCAATTCACGTTTGGCTGAAAAACATTCATGTGTAAGTAGACCCGCATGGTTCAAACCCATATTGTTCCAGGATCAACTACACGTCCAAACACCGCCATCAGCACAGTGGGCCCTGTGAGTAAAGGATAATGTCAGCTTGAATTTGTCATCCCAAGGTCCTTTTTCAAGGTCAGGGTGGTACCTGGAAAACTGTAAGCAGACTCTCTGAAGATTTGAGTCCAGTGACGCCTCCACACCCCGCCACCACACACATCCCTCTCAGACCTCCCGGTCCCAGGTTGGCCAGATTTATGCAACATCTCAGAGGCCACAGAGGGCAAGAACAGACTCAGTCTCCCGCTGCCTGGTCATTCTCTGCAAGACAACCTGTTTTGGGGTTAGCATGACATTTCTCCAGAAGGTCATTTCACTGCTCAAGCTTGCCTCGGTAGCCCTTTGTAGGAAGTGTTGAAAACTTGATCTTGGGCTCCGGGGCCTTCAGCACACGCATGTGCTTGGGAGATGAAGGGGCTGGGAGGAGAGTTCCTAAGGAGATCTGGAGGGTGCCTGGAGGATGGAGTACCCTGCTGAGGGGGTGGAGCAGCAGTTCCTGAGCCCCCAGATGCTGTGCCCAGCATCTGCCATGGAGGACCCTTGGTATCACCCCGAGGCTGGCACTCCTCCCGGACTGTGAGAAGGGGAAGTGCTCGCAGGTTATCCCAGTGTGAAATGGTCCCTCGGCGCATTCTCGCTCACGCGCAGGGATGCAGGCCCCGCCCAGCGCTCTGAGGCAGCGGTTCTTCCTCTTATTCAGCCACCACCTGCCTCCTTGCCCTCTCTTCTGGGGACGCCACGTGCGGCTGATCTGCCTTCCACGTAACACACCTCCAACTACTCTCCCTACAGTGTGATTTTCAGTTTTGACCTGACGCCCCTGCTGAGGGCTGAGGGCAGCATAAGAAAGTCAGAGCTCGAAAGACTTCAGGCTATCCACCTGTCCAGCCCTCAGCAACAAGGGGACGACTTGTCCTTGGGAAATGACTTCATTTCTGGGCCTCGGTCTCCACATCCGTAAAACGGGGATTGAGGGGAAGATTGGATGAGCCGGCACACAGCGCAGGGCGTGCAGCAAGGGCTCAGTGACCGTCAGCCCCTGTGTTTCTACCTGTGTGTTTTAACAACATTTTTGAATGGGGTCATATTGTACATTACCTTTCATAACTTGGTTTTTTTTCCCCCACTCATTTAGTGGGATCATTTCCCTGTATCATTAAATATTCTTCAAAGCATTTTAATGGCTGTAATATTTCATCTGAGGAATTATGGCAACTTATTTAATCACGCCCAGAGGATTACTACTATAAACTATTTTTTTTAACCCAGGCTCCCAGGTCAGAGCCACAGGGTGGGGTGGGGGTGGGGCCCTCCGAGCTCCTGACCCGCTGCCCCTACCCCCTGCCATCCATTACCCTCGCCGTGCCTGCCTCCCCGCCTTCAGCTGGAATCAATCCTGCTCCCTTCCCGCCCTTCCCTCCTGCCCCACAACATCAATCAACCAACAGCTGCCACTGTGTGCCCAGCCCAGTGCCAGCAATACCACCAAAAAGGAGAGAGGGTGCCCTGCCCACAAGGACTCATTCTCCGTCTGGAGAGGCAGACTGTCCACATATCAGAGAACAGAACGGGGAGGTGGCCAGTGAGGGCAGGGGCGTTAGGAAGGCAGGGAGGAAGGGTTGGTGGGAACTGGTGTTCCTGGGAGCACCCTGGGAACAGGGACTAGAGGGCACCCCAGCAGCAGCATCAGTGGCAGCAAGGTGCACCATGGCTGCTGGGCACGGAGAGGTCGGGGAGAGCGGGGAGGGGGCCGGTCGGAGGGTCCAGTTAGGCAGGAGCACAGCTGGGAGCCCTTGTGAGGTCACAGTCCTGCTGGGGTCGGAGCTGATGGAGCCTGCAGGATTGGGGGGCCCTGGGTCGGAACTAATGCCCCCGGTGTCTAGGGGCAATCATTTCAAAATGAAGGTAATGATCCAATTAGTGGTTATCCATCAAGTTCAGTTATCTTTCCTTGGGCTGGGGAGCGGAGAAGCTGAGTAAACACGTGCCTTGGACTGTGACATAAAACCAGACTCCCTCGTGCTGGAAAATGAGTTCAAGATGTGAGCTGAGCCACCTCTGGGACCTGCAGGTTAGCGTCGCCATGGCCGCAAGAGGCAGCGAAGCCGTCGACATTTACAGGGGTAGGGTCTCTGAGACCTGCCCCTCCGCCACCCCCACCCCCCAGCCTGGGCCCCCTGCCCCGCTGTGGGAATGAGGGGAGGCCATGGGCAGCTGTGAACCTGGGAAGAGCTCACAAGTGCAGCCAGAGTGTGACCCGGGTCCCAGTCACAGGGCTTCCATGCAGCTCAGCCCTTGCCCCAAACCCCCAGCTAAGAGCTTCTGGAAGCCTTAGCCGGCCTCCCAGCTCACCCCTCCTCCCCACAGGCACTGTCTGTGCCACACACTTCACTCTGCTGTGTTCTGCCGTGAGCCTTTTATTTAGACTCCCGGTTCCCTGAAGACAAGGGCTTTCTGTGTCTTCCCATAAAAGAACAGAATTTCTAGTCTGAAGGAACATGGGGGAGTCATCTATTCCAAGTGCTTATTTTAAAACGACAAAACTGAGGCCCAGGGTTGGGAATGGATTGGCCCAACACCACGTTGTTGGCTATGCCTTATTCTGGATCCTAACTGAGCTCTCCTCACTCAACAAACAGCTGTTGAATGCTACCATGTGCCAGGCACCAACACAGTGCACAAAATCAGACAATAATCCCTGCCCTCATGGAGCTTCCGGCTAGTGGCACGAGACAGGCAATCAGCAAATTAAATAAGCAAAAATATACAGCACGTCACATGATGAAAAGTGCTAAGGAGCAGACTGACGCAGGGAAGGGGATGTTGGGGGAGTGAGTGACATGGCTTTCCAAGGACAAGGAGCCGGAGGTGCAAAGGCCTTAGGCAGGGAGTGCCTGGCCAGTTGCAGAAGCAGCAAGGAGGCCAGAGTGGCCTGGGCAGAATGAGAAGCGATGTCTTGGAAAGGTCAGGGAGGTGACACAGGGCAGGGGGCGGGGCGTCAGAGAATGTGAAGCCTTGCAGGCTGTCGTAAAGACTGTGACTTTTGCTCTGAGTGACATGGGGAGCCATTGCAAGGTAGTAAGCCACAAATGACTTGATGTGACTTAGGTTTTAAAGCAATCTCGCTGGCTGTTCTTCCACCTGTATCACACTGTGGTGCCTATACAACATGCATGCCTAACAGGACGTAGAGGACGTGCTTGCTAAATGCCAAATGGATGAGCAGAGACAGGAGCATGGGAATTCTATGGCAGAGTGAACACTAGGGCAACCTTCGGAGTGGCTATGCTTGCAGGCAGGTCCACCTGGGCAGGGCTGGCCAGGCAGGCCTGGGCTCCGGGATCCCAGGAAGAGCATGTGCGGATGCGGCAAGGGAGAGAAATGCACCCCAGGTCCACCACATTCTCAAGCTGGAGGGACATGGGGCTGAGATTCTTCAAGAAGCCTGAAATCCACCTGGAAAAAGTCCACACATGTGTTCTCCTCAAGGGACAGGGGTATGCAGCCCCTCAGGAATTCAGGCTGGGTGGGGGACATTCAGTGAATGAGGGCTCTCACACTCAGGGTGCCTCTCAAGTCTCTTTCACTGAAAAGTAAACCCATGGATCCTCATCTTCCCCAGAGAAGGGGACCAGCCATCACTTCAAACAGCCACTCCAAACACGTGAGCCATTCGTGAGCCTTCCCCACACTCCGCCCCTCATCCAGAAGGCCTGTTAGCGTCATGTTTGGAACTGGCCTCCAATTCCTCTCCTCCCCACCCCTGCCCACTCAGGCTACTGGAAGAGGACACTGTGGGGCTGTCCTGCTCAGTCATTTCCCATTCAAATCTCATAATGCCATTTATCCGTCACCCCCTTCCCACAGTGTTCATAGCTGCTTTGGGAAATTGCTTTGCAGGACACAGCCCCTGCCTCCCACTGACTTGGCTCGGCCTGGCCTGGGCCTCAACTCATCTCTTGTGGCCGGACTTTACAGGGCTATTGAGTGAGACACTCCTCCCAGCTCCTGATCTGGAGAGACCAGAGAATGACATCACTAAAGCTAGAACATCCCTGCTTCCACCAGGACACAATCAACCCCTCTGCACTCTGTTCTCCAGTCTGACCATGACGTGGCAGTACCTTTCTTCCCATCCTGGAACCTGCCTATTTGGACATGGCTGGTTCTCAAAGCTCTCGCGTGGAGACAGCCCTGAGCCCAGCACTGAGGCCTGTCCCTTTCTGCAGCAAAACTGCGGAAGTGGAGGCACAGGGCTCCCAGTCTGCAGAAGTTTCCTGGTGGAGTCAGTGCTGCTTCCTCGTGGCCTGGGTGAGCACCCAATGTCCTTAGGCGGCTCTCTCTGCTCTGGGATGCATAGGTCTGTTCTCAAATGGGGCAGTTGTCCTGTGTGCTCCTCTCACACTCACCTCATTATGCGTGGACCAACTTCATGTTAATTGCAATATGTTTTAAACAATTAATTCAGTTTCCTCTTCCTGAGGCTTCTTCTGCCCCCTCCCTTCTATTTCTACCTATGAAGACCCACCATGAGCTTCAAAGATGAATCCCAGCTCTGCCACTCACATGCTGTGTGACCTGGAGCAAGTGCTCTAACCCCTCTGAGCCTCAGCTTCTTTATCTGTAACATGGGAAAAATCACAAGTGTGTTCCTCCAAGTGTTGTCGTTAGGATTGGCAAGTTCAAGGGCAGACTTGATGCCTGGTATGAAGCAGGCCCTCTGATAAATGGTCGTTATTAGTGTTATTGGCAGTTATTAGTGTTATTATTTTAATAACCATATTTCAAGAGCTGCCTTTTCCATGATGCTGCTCCTCATTGCTTCATCTGAAAATCCTTTTATTCACTGCATTTGTGTTTTTCTTATAGAGCTTCCCTCAGGGTAATGGTCAGTGTGGGAGCTAAGGAAATGGGGGAGGTGGAAAAATAATTTTTTTAAAGTAGAAAGCAATGAAGTTTATTAAACAATAGCTTGATGATTGAATGAGTAAACCCGGGTGGCAAACGGGCTCATCTCATGTGGTGACATGATTCGGGAAGGGATTGTTTGAAGCACAGGAGAATAGTGGTGTGGTTAATTAATGGTGTCTGCTACAGGCGGGGGGTCCCTAGGCAAATACAATATATTTCTCTATGATAGAGCAAACTATAGGTCTATAAGGGTATTATCCAATTAAGACATGACTTTCTGAGTCATTTAGGCAAAACTCCTCATTTCAGAGGTGAAGAAATCACAGTGTATGTTAAGGTGTACAGTTGTATAATCTTTATTTACTTGTTTATTTTTCATTTGACTATTTCTTTAAATATATAGAACTGTGCCCCAAAGGAATTTGGATGTAGTAAGTTACATACATCTCCACTGTACAGTTCCTTCATCAAAGTGAGACCCCAGAACATTCTAGAAACTCAGAACCTGAAAAAGAAGAAGTCCGTTGCTCCAGGACACAATGAGTGTTTACAGTGCACTCGAGAAAGACAAGTTAAGGTGAAAAAAAAAGAGAAATAAACAAAACATGTGTATTACTCCTAAAGAAGGGGAGTGAGAGGAGAGGTTACAGCACAAGGGACCCCTGGCCCATAGCATCTAAGGGCCCCCAGCACTGAGGTCTGGAGAAGTCCAATGTCAAGACTCAGTCAGTAACCATAATGACTGTGGGTCAAAGGTCGGGGAGGCAGGATACCAGTCAGGGACTTCATTGTCTTGAGATCTGGTTTTCCCTTGGGAGTTCAAGAGCTTTCAGAGAGAGAGATTGCTACAAGGAAGCCATCTATATTTGCTTCCCTAGGGTGAAGCTACCATCTATGCAACACTCAGAGATTACCAAGCACTTTACCTACATCATCACCTGGATATCCCAATAAGCTTTTGAGGTAGATAATATTATTTCCATTTGACCTGCAAAGACTGAGGTTTAGTTGAGTAAATCGCACAGGACGACACAGTCAGTGGCAGAGCCGAGACTTGCATGCAGGACTTCTGATTCCAAATCCTTACACTACTGCACAGCACGTGGTGCTCTGGGGCCCTCTGTACAAGGTGCGGAGTAGTTTGAACAAAGTCCTGCTTCAACTCCGAGCTTGGAGTCGTTGGCCTCTTGAAGTCTGACCCTCTTTGATGCTGCTGGGGGTTTGTTTCCAAGAGTTGCTTTGGCCAGGTCTCTGAGAAGAATACCCCCACTGTGACCGCTCCTCATTATCACACAGGAGAGGTCCCTGTTTCCTGAGGGAGACAGGATTTTTGGCAGGTCTGCCATGGCCCCGGGCAGCTGGCTGTCCACGAGGAGGGAGCACTACAGTGTCTCCGGCAAGCCAGCTCTCACTTGTTGAGTTTCTGTTGGTATGCACCCTCTGCGGGACCCAACCATATTAAATTGCTTCAAGCAGCCAATAAAATAAAGACAATTGCAATGCCGTAAGGAATAGCATATCCCCAACCATAAATAAATTAGGGCTCTAATTCCGTCAAGGCATGTGGGTGACATCACACACCGTGAGAGCTGAGCTCGGAAGAGCTGTTCACAGCACCACAAATCTGAGATGGAATTACCACCTTAATTTATTTACATCTTCTGGTGGCTGGGTTGCCGTGATAGATAATTTCTGAAAAGTCTGGTCCCCCTAGATTATGACCTCATATTCCATTCTCCTCCCCTCCCCCTCTCTCCCCTCTCTCATCCTCCCCTTCCTCCACCTCCCTTTTCTTTTTTTTCCTCTATCACACCCCTGGGCCTGCATTTCCCTCTATCATATTTTGTTTTCTCTGTGGTCCTGGTAATGCATGCAAGGAGAGAAGGCCTAGCTCTGAGAAGAGACGGCAGATTCCAGACACAGAGGACGGGCCTAAGAGAAGTGGGGGAGGCAGAGGAGGAAGGAGCCTCTTCTACTATGATTTGTTGCATCGCCCCAGGGCCGTTCACCCGGGGTCTCTCTGGAGACATATTGCCTTTCCTTGCTTAAAATTTCAATTTAATTAAATCCACTAGGTGTGTTCTTGAATGTCAACCATGTCCTGGGCAACCTGGGGCAGTCAGAACCATATGGAACCAAGGAATCTAAGAGACAGACGGGCCTTCAGCGGTCTTTAGTTCAACTCCTCATTTTACAAATGAGGGACCCAAGGCCCAGCGAAGTGAAGTAATTTTTCTAAGATCATGTGACAAATTAATGTCAGAGCCAGGTCTAGACTGCAGAAAAAGTAGGAAATGTTAATGAAGTCTGCCAGGGCCTTCCAGCTTAGTCCGGGAAATAAGACAGACATCTTCAAAAGAGTTATCTAAACACACGACAAAGTATATCATCAGGGCCAAACCGAGGGTTAAAAAACTGAATTCAGGGAAGGGCAGCAGCAACAGTGGCCGGCAAGTTTGGGGCAGGTTGCACAGAGGAATGAGTAGCTGAGCTGGGTACTGAAGGGTGGAGGGGACCTCACTTGGCAGAGACTAGGAGGGAGGACATTCCTTACAGGCCGAGAAATGGCCTGAGACCTGGAGTGAGTGTGCCGACCACAGAAGGGCAGTGGGACCCTGGGGGGAGAGCAGGGTCAGTACCTAAGTAACATTATCTGATGGGGCCAGAGGATGCTACACTTAACCCTGAGGTCATCTGAGGGTACTAGAAGCTCTTGAATAAAAGCAATTAATGAAAGCATGTTTTTGAACTTGGCTATACCAGCTGAGGTCTGGGGGACTACCAGCATTGGCCTCACCTCACCTGAGACTCACAAAATCAGAATCTGCATTTTAACTCAACACCCCCCCCCACAGGCACATTAACATTTGAGAAGCCCTACTTTAAGAAACCAGGCGTAGTGCAAATGTCACTTCTCCATTATTCCAGAGTTGTCCCCTAGTGCTGCTTATTTTTTTTCCTGACCAAGAACAACTTCTTAGCAAGCATTATTATACTTGGAAACTCTTGCAAAATGAAATAAACAAGCAAATTACTTTTTAAAAGAATGAAGTGTTCAGGACTATTAAGATTAACAATTAATGAAGAGGACAATATTAGATTTTGTGAACGTTATTAAACATGTATTCATTTCCATTTTGTAGTTCTTTTTTTAAATTTAGGAGCCCATGGACTTTCTTCCAATGATCGGACATTTCCTAAGCCCTTGAAAAGCTCTTGGGGTTTAGTATTTAATGGATAAAACAGGTCATGGAGTGCCCAGCAGCAGCAAGGACTACCAGATAGCTCAGGGCAGCTTCCTAGGGAGGAGGTAAGACCTCAGCAGGGAAACCTGAGAGAGTTCCTGCCCTGTCCCAAGATCCCTGCCCCATGTCGGGAGACTTCAGGGGAATACCCAAGCCTGGAGTTGGATTCACGAAGGGTGGACACACTTCCCCTTCTCCAGGCACCGTATAAACCTCCTACACCCAGGAGCTGCCCAAGGCCAAGTGGTAGGTGGAGCCAATAATGAATGCATTTCCCATCAGCGCATCAGATGGGAATTTAGAGTTGGAATTAAGTTGATTTAAAAAAATACATAAAGTGATTTGCGTGTATATATACCTTAGTTTATGGATCAAGATGAAAACTTGCTATAGTTTCTTAAAAAAAACAAAACAAAAACAAAAATTCTCCTCCCGAGACCTCCACTAACAGGAGGAGAGGGTGTGCTTGTGCTGAAGTTGGCCACAAGCAAAGCTGCAAAGAGTCACAGAAGTCCTTCCACTATGACCTATGACTCTAGACTGAGATGGACATGGAGCGCAGCCCACCGCCTCCCGCCAAACCACAGCTTATGCTCCAAGTCTGGGTCACAGCCTCCTCTCCCAGTGACCATCTTGAAGTGCTTGGGGTGGACCTTCAGATGCATAAATTCCACCCAGGTCCCCTCCACTGTAGCTGGCATGGCTTTGATCTTCTAGAGACTGTCATCTAGAGAGGCCGAAGACTAGGCCATCTGTGCTGGGGGTCTGCCTGTGAATCCCCCTCAGACGTGCCAGGTCATGCCCCTCAAAGTGCCACCTTCTTTGAAGCTCTGGTTCCCTACGGTGTCCCCTCTACTCAAAGGGACTTCCACAATGAGGAAATCTCCCACAGCAATGGGAACCTTCCTGGGAGCCTCCTCTCTTAATTTTAACTTTTTAAAAATTGTGATTTAATTCACATACCATAAAATTCATCCTTTTACAATATGCAATTCAATAGTTTTTAGGATATTCACAAAGTTGTGCAACCATCACCACAATCTAATTCCAGAACATTTTCACCATCCCAAAAAGAAACCCATATCCATCAGCAATCACTCCCCACTCCCCTCTTCCCCCAGCCCCCGGCAACCACAAATCTGTTTTCTGTCTCTATGGATTCTGGACATTTCATGTAAATGGGATTACATAATATGAGGCCCTTTGTGACTGGCTTCTCTTCTCTTGTATCTTGCCACAAGCAGACTCCCTCACTAGTTTCTTAGGGAGGTCTGGAAGTTGCTAGTCTGGGAAAGATGGTAACAGCCCTGGAGCCATTCTCCTGAGGAAGTCCCTTGGCTTTTCCCCTCCTGAGTCTTCCTCCAGCAGCTGCTCCAGATGCCCCATTCTTGCTGGGACTCAGCTTCCCTGAAGGGACCAGGTCAACGCGAGCGAATGCATTGCATTTCGGTGGAGGGCTGTGGGCCCAGCCCTGTGCTTACGGTGCAGACTGAGGTCTGGCCACTGCCACAGAATCCTTGCTCAAATCCTGTCCCATCTGGCCATGGCCTTTTCATACACAATATTCGAATGGCCCTTCGCAGCATACAAGATGCTGCCTCAGTTGATCTACACAACTGTGGAAAGAGGGAGTAAAAGGCTTGCCCAAGGTCACGCAGATGGGAAGTAGTAAAGGCAGGGTTCAAGTTCAGGGCTTCCTCCTCCAGTGCTTCCCCAACAGCTTAACGGCCTTTGCTTGTGGTAGACTATCCTCCCAGTCCTGTCGTCCTCAAACTTCTCCCTCCAGAAAGCCACCCTGGGGGAATGGGGCCAGCTGCCAGCTAACAAGCAAACTCTCGTCTTTCTCCCTCCTGCTGAGCTGCACTCCTTCCTCATCCCGCCCTGGCCCAAGCTCCGCCAGCACCGCTCATGGCCCCACTGACACTTGAGGCCTATTACTTTGTCTTCCAACTTTCTGACTATGATTATGATGTGCTGAATATTTGTGCCCCTCCCCCCACACACCAAATTCATGTGTTGAAACCCCAACCCCCAATGTGACAGTATTCAGAGATGGGGCCTTTGGGAGATGACCTGGGTTAAATTAAGTCACGTGGGGGGGGGCTCTCATAATGGGATTTGTTGCCTTATAAGAAAAGAAAGAGAGTTCACGTGAAGAAAAGATCACGTGAGCACATATGAGAAGTCAGCTGTCTACAAGGCAGGAAGAGAAACCTCACCAGGAACCAAATCAGCCAACATCTTGACCTTAGTCTTCCCAGCCTAACTGTGAGAAATAAATCTCTGTTGTCTAAGCAGCCCAGTCTGTAGTATTTTGTTATGGCAGCCCTAACAGACTGAGACAGTCATCTTGAGAAAGTTATTGGACCACTTGTGCCTAAGGTTTTTAATTTCTTTACAAGAGAGGATGCTATTAGTACCCACCTTTTAAGGCTATTGAGAGGGTTAATTATTTTGTGTAAAGAGCTTAGAATAGCACCTGGAACATAGTAAGCATTTAATAAATTTTTTTGTATTATTGTATACATTTGTATTTCTTATGCTGTTGAATAAAAAACTATTTATGAATAGTATGCTTTATATATAAGAGATGTTCATAGATATTGGGGGAAGGAAAGAAATAATGAAGAAATAAAAATAGGAAGGAAGGAAGGAAGGAAGGAAAGAAGTCACAGTAACTTGAAAAGTTGGAACAAATATTGATCTATAGCTAAGTTTTCTTTTTTCTTTTAAAATACCTTTATATACACACCAAAAGAAAATTCCAGCATTCCAGAAAAGAGAAATTTATTGGCAATTTCCGAAATTCACTTCAAGTTGCAAATGCAAAGGCTGGGATGGTGTCCTCTTTGTTGGTCAACGCTGCACTGGTGTTGGAAAATCAATACTCAACCTTTGAAAGTTCATTCTCACATCTAAACCTGCAGTTACTCTTGATTACATCAATTGCCATTTATTAGATTCTCATTTCAGCATCCTAAGGGCCTGGCTTCCTTCACCCTCTGAATTGGCTGGGTATCAAGTTCTCAGTCAATCTATTTTCTTTTTCTCTCCCTGTGATCTTCCTAGTGAAGACTGATGTTCTCACTTGTAAAATTCACAGCATCTCCTCACGTTAGTATTCAGACTGCTCTGTCTGCTGACTTCCTGGCAACCTGTCCCTCCTCACACATCTCATGTTGGGAAAAGCTCTCAGTGTCTGGTGAGGGTATGTTGGGGGGATGGGGAGTGATGCTGTGAGCTGACTGAGATTCCAGACAGCTGGGAGAGTCTTTCTCTTGACCATTTCTACATTTCCTTAGGTTCCTGGTCCCCAGCACAGCTGCCGGAGACAGCACTGGATGACATCCCTGAACTGGACAGACCCAGCTTCAGAACACCCAACATGCTCCCAATGCTGTTCTGACGGAAAGCACCTGTGTGCCTTTATGTGGGGCTATTTTGGGATTGAATGACACACCTTTCCTACTTCTCTGGCCCTGGAATTGCTGACTGGACCAAGGTCAGACCCCTGAACCAAGGGCAGGTACCCCTAAAAATGAGCTGTGCCCATCTGATTCTGTTTCTAAGGCATTTGAACCAAGAAATGCCAAGTAAAGGGTATAATCAGCAATGAGGCTAACACAGAAAGTCTGTGATGTAAGAAGAAACCAGAGAAGCCAGGATAATCTAGTATAATCCAAAATTACATGGGAACAGAAATTATAAGAAAACAGAAGCCAGATTCAAAGAATTACCAGGAGGAAGATGGAAAAGATACTCAGAAAGGAACAGAAACACAGCCATACAAAGAGACCAGGCCACCTACGGGAGGAAACCCTGTGCCGGATCCCTTGGTTCTAGATCACATTCTGGTCCAGGCTGTGAATATTGTTAAAATAAATCCTCCTCTCTCTGGAGGTAACTTGGGTGAGTTTCTGTTTCTTACAACCACCAGGACCTAAGTATCACCTCCCTGTTCCTCAGGCCTGTTCTGTGGCTGGCAGCCAGGTCTCACAGGGTCCTCCAGCCAGGAGCAACAGCAGAGCCCAGCTCACCTCCATGCACTGCAGTTGGAGTCTACGATCCAAGTTAAGCAACTGTGTGAAGTTTGAGTACCCATCACTGTGAGACCCTGTGCAAGATGTGCAGAGGTAAAGATGAGTAAGAAAGCCCTGACTTCAAGGGATGTATGATCTAAATAGGGTGGGAGGATGTGAGAAACAGAACTGAGTTAATACAAAACGGAATAGATGTGTGTGTCAAAGAGAAGCAAACACAATGCTTTCAAGTTTCAGGGAAACTGTGGTCACATTAGGATTCAGGGTTCAAGAAAGACTGTTCAACTTGGCTGAGGATGCAAAAAAGAGATGCAAGAAATCCAGAGGTTGCTCTGGCAGAGCCTGACAACTGATTGGATATGAGGGGTGAGAAAGACACAGTAGAGGAGGGTCCTGAGATTCCAAGCTGCACGTCAACACAGCAGGGAAGAAGTTGTCCATTTTGGGCATGTTGCATGTGTGGTGCTGGCCGGTGGAGGACAACCCGAAGGAGGCAGTCCCCAAACAATTGGAAATGTAGGTCTGGGACTAAAGAGAGGGAGGAGACTAGGAATCTGGATGAGGGAGTCATCAAAGAGAAGTGAAACAGGAAGAAAATGGGAATTCGTGTGACAAAAGAGAACTAACCAGAGAGGAGGGGAGGAGGGAGGGCAGAGGTGGGGGAGCCATGGAGCTGCCAGGAAGAAGGAGAATGGGCCCGTAAACTCAGTCCAGTGGAGCATCTCGGTGAGTAGGGGTGACCAGAAGTGCCACTGCTGCCTGCAGGTCAGAATGGGAATGGTAAGAAGGGAAGGAAGGGAAAGGGCAGTTGCCAGAGGAAGACTTGAGCAGATGGTGGGCTAAGGTGGAAGGAGCTAGAAAAGAGGAAAGAGGGAAAATGCAAGAAGGCCAAGCGTAGTGGAGGTTGAACAAGCAGGAACTTATTAACCTCGTGTTGCCCTGTGGGGTTTGAAGCTGGGTTGGGAGCAATGGCTTCCAGCCCGGAAGAGCATACGAGGTAACAGTCTTAAAGTTACTGCCCACCAAGACTCACACATCCACTGAACTTGCCTCATAGCAACCTGATAGACTGTTATTTATTTTTAAATTATTATTATTACTTGTGGACTTTCTAATTTTAGAAATAAAACAGTTTCCTTTTTTTTAAAAAAAAAAAAAAGGATTTAAATAAGGCAGAAATCTATAAAGTAAAAAAGTGGCAACATGCCATGAATCCTCCCTCCCTAAAGATAAACACTATACATTTTTCCATACCAGTCTACGCACACGAAAACACAGTTTGTTCTTTCTCAAGCGAAAAAAAAAAAAAAAGAAGGATCAAAGGATACATGTTTACACACTGATGATGTGCAACTTGGTTTTTTAATTTGATATATTTTGTATCTTTCCCATATGGGATCATGTAGATGCACTTCGTATTTTTTCAGTAATCACATAGGGTTTCATTGTGAGGACTATCAGATTATTGTAGTTTAATTCCCTATTGATGAACAGTTAGGGGGTTTCAACTTTTTGCTATTATAAATAATAAATATATCTATTTCTTTCACAGTTATGTAAGCATTTCCATAGGATAAATATCTATACATGGAATTTCTGCTTCAAAGAGTATGAACATTCTTATTCTTATAGACAATGCTAAATTTCTCTCCAAAAATGTTGTGTCAATTTACCTGTCCATCCCCAGAATGGAAGTGTCTCTTTTCCCCACATCTTTGTCAAACTGGATATTAGCAATATCTGTCATCTTTCCTAATCTGATAGAAAAATTAAAAAGCTGTTTTAATTTGCCTTACTAATTATCGCAGAGACTGAGCATCTTTTCGTACACCTTGACCATTTGTAATTTACCTTCTATTAATTTCTTCTGTGAATTTCTGTAAATGTTCTTTTCTAATTTTTCCAAGCTGAAGATGTTTTTTTCTAGTCATAAGACAACAGAGATATACAGAGGTCCATGCTGGGAACTATTTCTAATCTTTTTATCATATCCAGAGAGCCATTCCACCTCCAACAGCCAAGTACTTCACAGATCCTCACAGCAGCTACGTGGGTAGCTAAGGTAGTAGTAACAGTGTTAATATTGTTTAAAAAACTGAACTTTGAAATTAGAGACATCAGTAATTGGAAAGTTTGAAATTAGAGAAATCAGTAATTGGAAAGTTTTACAATAATACATTACCCTGGATTCAAGGAAGGAGCAGTTCAGCATGGACACCAGTTTATGATACAGAAGCAGATTAGATGGTGACACAAAACCAGAACAGAATGCTGCCTTGGGCACCTCCTTCCCCAGGGGGTTACACAAATGCCCAGCTTGGAGAAGGTGGTGATTAACCGTCAGAGCAGGGCTGCTGTCATGCATATCCATGATGTGTAATTTACTGTTCCTATGGATATACATAAGTTAACAGTTCAATAAATTGTGTATTAGCTTATTCTGTGTGTGATCGGGTCTTCTCAATTCATTCTTTGCAGTCCTTATAAAGTCCCAAGAATCCTTTCACATAAAAATACAAGTGTGTGTATTAGGGAGCATGCCGGTGGAGGGCAAGGAGGTGGGAATAGAGATGACCAGCAAACAGTTCCTGTCACCATGGGGAAACACAGTGCGGACAGAAAAGAACCCTCGGGTGGCCCCAGAGTAGCACTTACTCCCCTGTGAGTTCACCGTGTCATTTACACAACAAAAAGAGGGGCGAAGTTCTCACTCCCACTCCTGTGGTACCCATGGCACTCCATAAAATCTGTTAATTAAATAAAAAATTTGATGGAGCAAGTTCCCCCAAGGAATCAAAAAAGATAAAAATTAAAAAGTAGACCTAAAACTTGAGTTGCTGAAGCCAAGCACAGACAGGTTCATTTTTACTTTGTTCTTTCTTAGGCAATGTTCCTCCCCAGGGGACTTTTTTTTTTTCTTCTACCAATTTTCAATTTCTTCCTCACCCAATGCACAACTGCTTTTCTCCCTCCTACAGGTTTATGAGACCAGGGGTAATTCCCTACCGCTGCAGTGCTGCTGGGGCTAGCAGTTCCATCCTCTTAAAGCACCAGCTGGTTGGGGCTCTCTCCAGCGACTGATTAGTCTGTAAGCCCTGCCTCGCTAGTCCTGCCACATTCTCCAGCGCAAGTGACTGAAAACATGCCTTTCCCAACAAGGAAAATATGTAAGATTTAGTTCCCAAGTTATGTTTCATGTTTACAACAGTCTTCTCATCATCGTTAGTTGGATTAAATTTAGTGATTACAAAGATTTTTGTTTTTATCAATAATACCCTTGATCTTGAAAAACAAGAGCAATTTAAACAGACCCAGATGCTCTAAACTCCACCACATGTTTGTTGTATTTTTTTTAATCGCATTGTATTTGATGCTGTCATTTAAATCAATTAAATATGAACGTTATTCCTATGGCCATGTTTCCCAAGCTTCTCACACTGAACCTTTGCTGTTTTTAGTTATTTGATTGCAGAACCTTCGAAGAAAAATGTTTAATGTTAATTATCATGTGATCCTCCACTTTTGTGAACTACGTAGGTCCCTCTACCAAAGCCCATGCAGAAGCCAGAATGTAATTCCGGGGAAAGTTACCCTGGACCTGCAAAGTCTTTGGCATTTAAGTCACTGTTGTCTATTCCTTTTCAGAAAGACTTTATTTCCTTCTTTAAAATGGATCATTTAGTTGCGTTATTATCTCTGCAATTATCAACAATGTTGCCAATGTAATTCAACCAAGACCTATCGAGTGTCCGCGGACTTTCTGTAAACATTTCCTCCATCTGTAAATCAAAATAACTCCAACGACTTCAGTCATGGAACAGTGAATTCTGGGGGAGGAGCGGAGAGAGAGCGAAGGCAGGCATAAAACAATAGATCTCAGGTTGTGGGTATAAAATAAAGAGAAGAAGGCTTCCCAGCAGAGGAATCAGCGACCTTGGGCATGTCATTTAACCTCATTTGTATTTTAGTTTTCTCACCTCTGAAAAAAAGCAGGCACCAAAAGCCTTTGTGAGAAAACGCCGCTCTGGACTGTTGGTGGGTGACGCTTGGCTGGCCGCCCCCTCAACAGTAGACCTGCAGAGAGGCAGAGCTGCCTCCAGCTTGTGGGAGATGGGACCTCTTCTGAGAGCTGTTTCTCCTGGAGTCCCTCAGGTCTTGCAGGCGAAGGGACAGCCTGAGGACTTCTGGCCAGAGCCATAGAAGGCTAAGATGTGCAGGAGGGCCTCCCACATGGGGCTTGCCCTCTGGTGCCCACCACCGGGAGCATGTTCGGAAGCTAAGCAAGAAACCTAGCAAGGGCCTGCAGAGTGTTCCAATCCACTGGGGCAAGCGCAAAGAAATAAATCTCTTGTCGGGACCCTCCTGGGAATGGAACAGGACTGAAGGTCCGTGTCCTCTTGAAGCCAGCCTGGTTTTTACTTTTCTTTCACTCTTCTTTTATTTTCTGGGCCCTCCCTTAAGACTTGCAGAAGACTTTTGAGAAATTCCAGCTGCCACACCTGAGCTGGGGGGACCAGCAAGTTAGTGGAAACCTGGGGGCGAACTCCAGGGATGACTTTGGCTGACAGACAAGGGCCACTTGGTCCCAACTGTTGCTCCCACCTTGAGAAACTTCTAGAGCTAAATCTATTTGGAGTTTTATTTCATCACAAGCAGCAAAGTTCTCCCCCACGTGGGTTTCTAAGTCTCATACCCTAGATAACCCAGAGCCTGATATCTCAGCATGTGAACAACCCCTGCCTCACAGTCAGGAGCCAAACACTCTGAACCGTTCATCCACACTCTCTCTGAAGCCCCGGGACAGCCAAATGCACACACCGGCTGCCTAATGTGGGGGTGCGGCCTGTGGCCTGGAAAGGGATTTCTCCAGCTTCTACGTTCAAATGTGGACCTCATCATCTTGGACTCAGCTCTGATCTGCAGAGCTAACCAGCCCACATGACTCCTCTTTGTGATGTAAAGAGCTGGATAATCCTGAATGGACACCGAGCCTGGGACCCTGCTCTAGAAATTAATCTGCTGTCAGGGGTCAAGTGTCAAGTGCCTTCCATTGACTGTCAAAAGGCCACTTAAAGATCAGCGCAACCCCCTTTGTCATCTGTGTCTCTTATCAATGTGCTACACCCAAGCAGAGCCTGGTAAATGGGAGCTCCTAGTCCCAGGCAGCCTCTGCTAACCCTTTAAACTCAAACTGTAATAATAACAGCAGCTAACAGGTTTTTCAGATATGGCGCATGCCAGGCATGGATTATCTCATGAAACCTACACAATGAATTTATGCATTTGGGCTTATTTTCCTCATTTTGATAAGGACACTGAGACTCACAGAGAGTGACCTACCCAAAGTCACACTGCTGGTGGGCGTGATGGTAAGATTCACATGCATGCATGGCCCCTTCAGCGCTGAGCCCTGCTTTAATAGTGGCTGGTATTTGTTAAGGTTCTTATGGTCACTAGTACCAGACACCAGCAGTGGCTGGCTAAGTAAATAAGAAAATAAATAAGTAAGGGGGCGAGGGGAGGGTTTCATATTTACTGGAAGATTTCAAGAAGAGCTCTCAGAACACAATGAGGAGCTGCACGCCAGGAGGAAAGGAAGCAGGGCCAGTGGGACCTGAGCAGTAGGATTTGTGGACATTTTCTCCCTTGGTGCCAACTCGCATCTTTGGTGGTTCAAAGTTATGAGAAACTTCTAAGGAGGAAAATAAAAGCCGGATTATCCCAGCTCCGTCAGGGGTACATCCCAGAGCAATTGGGGACAGGGTGCCAAGAAGGGGCAAGGTAAGAAATTCCGAGAGAAGGAGGGTCAGTGTGAGCCAGGAAGCTGTTTTCCTCCCTTCGAGAAGGTCCATCATGATATCAGAAGGGATGACCAAGAGGGGCCATGAAATCTTCCTTGTAAGGATTCAGGAAACACATGGAAATCTTACCAGACTACTGGCTGGCATTCGGGTCCTCCTGAGCTAGGCCTGTCTGACCCTGTCCTGTCTAAACGGGGAGGCTCCCTCTCTTCACCTTGACAAACCTACCTGGTCAGCACCTTCGCTCAGTTCGATGCCCCAGGCCTCTCACCCACCCTCACCCCATCTCGCAGCAAACCAAATCCTCCCCATCCTCCAAGGTGTGGCCCACATCCCCCAGGAAGTGTCTTGGCTCCAGCTCCTTCTCCTATTAACGCCAACAGCACTTCATCTGCACCTCATGCTCGATCGTTGTATTCCGCACTATGTGCTGTCATTTTCTTTTTCGTGCTCTTCTCTCTGTCTACTAGAATAGAATCTTTGAGAACAGAGACCTTATTTTCTCCATTGTTTAATATTCTCCTTAGATAACCTAACGCAGGACTTAACATGATCATAAAAATAACCACAAAATAATTGTCTTTATATAGCCTTTTCAAAGGCTTTTTTGTATCTTATTTCATTTGCCCCTCACAACAACCCTGCAAATTAGGAAATGGAGTGATTATACTCCATGCTCTACCGCATGACAGAGGGGCCTCAGCTGGAGGATGAAGTTGTCTGGTGGTTGGTGCTGGCTGTCTGCTGGGACCTCAGTTGGGGCTGTTGCCCAGGACACCTACATGTGGCCTCTTCGTGTGATTAGGGCTTCCTCATGGCATGGCAGCCTCGGGTAGTTGAACTTCTTCCATGGTGGCTTTAGTCTCCAAAAGGGCATGTCCCAGAATATCCAGGCAAAAGCTGTGTGGCCTTTTCTAATTCTAGTCTCTGGGGCCATACAGTGTTACTTTCAACTGCACTGCATTGGTTACAAGGGAGTCACTAAGGTTGGCCCAGATTCAAGGGTAAGAAACATAAGAAACCCCATGCCTCTCAATGGCTAGAGAGTCAAAGAATTTCTCTAACACGTTTTAAAATAGCCACAATTTCCCCATTGGTCAGGTAGAAAAACTGAGGCTTAGAAAGGGTAAGTGGACTTGCCCGAGGTCATGCAGATGACTAGAAAGCAGCAGTCAGAACTCATCCCTACTCTCTGCGCAGGATTCATTCTCCTACCTGGCACCTGCTGGGTGACGCCCTGATGATTTTCTATGGGAAGGTGGCAGCGGGGCCAAGGAGGGAGGGGAGGCAGAGGAGTGTCCAGTGATCTCTCTAAACCCTTCCTCGTCCGTGTCTTCTCTGCTCTGGTGTGTTCCTTAGACCCCTGTCACCATTTTGGACTCTAACCACAGTTTGAGAGGTGCCTATTTTCTCAGCATGGAGAAATAACACTCTTTGATAGCTAGGAAATAAATAAAATGAGGATATCAGTGTCAGATGTGTATGTTGTATAGTAATCAAAGTATAGAGAGCAGATCTGCCTGTGGCCTATTTCAGCGGCCAGCTACCCAAAGGAGCTGAGGCCTAGGACTAGGGGCTAGCAGTGGGACCCAGAAGTGGGAATCTTTGCCCCACTTTCCAGTATGATCTGACACCCAACCCAAAGCCTACACGCCTGTTCACACATCTGTTCAGCACTTGCCTGCAATCACTTAGGCTTTATTATTGGACTTCTCACCATATTAATGTAGCTGTACATTTAAATTGATTGTAATTATACATTTTCTAAAAAACCTTGGTATTTTAGGTAAGAATTAACTGGTGCACTTAAATTAAAAACAATTATGTAACCACAGACCTGCCTTCTTTGGTCTCCATGCCTAAAATGAGGGTTTCATGTAATACATAAAATATGTAGATTAATATTTCACAATTAAGGTCAGCGGCAGATCCCCAGAAACTGTTGTTTGGGCCTGGTTTTCTGGAAAACCTTTGACCTCTCACACCCCAGGTTTTCCAGAGGTCAAATCCTGGCCCGTTTAGCCCAGATGATCCCTCGACACCATAGGGCTAGGAAGAGGCTGACTGAGCACGTCACGGAGTCTGGGAAAAGGGCCCAGGAGGGTTGGTGGTTTCCTCCCAAAAGTTCACTTCTTCCCAAGTAGGGGAGCTGAGCTGAGTTTGGCTCAGACGTTCTCTCACCCTCACTTGCCTCGGAAGGGCTGGCCCTGGGCTCTCCCACCAGTGAGACTTTAATTGGAAAAACTGGTGACATTTTGAAATGAAAAGAAAAAACAACCCTCAAGGCTAGAAGATAAAAAGCAGAACTGGGAATGGCAGGATATCTGAAAGCTCCTGGAAGGTACTGGAAATGGTCTCTGACCAGCATGAAGCAGGAGCAAAGCCACCGCCTCTCCAGAGCCCGCAGCTTCGCAACATGCTGTGAGCAGCTGGGTCTTCTCTGCCGGCCACAAGTGCTTGTTTTCTCCCTGGAGTAAAATCGGTAGCCAAGGCAGTCTGCTCCCAATTATCTGTCTTGTGGCTTCTTTGAGCTGGGATAAGTCCAGGGTGAGGGAGAGGGGGACTAGGGACAGAAGTGGGAGGGACAAAGGAGGGCCTGACTTGAGGCAGGGCAGAGCTGGGAGAAACCATGATGCATATCTGTGCCCATTCCAGTATCTATTGCTGTGTGACAACCACCCCCAAAACATGGTGGCTTAAAACAACTTATTTTAATTTCTTGTGGCTCTGGCAGTTGCATGGGCTCAGCTGGGCAGTTCTCACTCTGGGGTCTTCTCAGATGGCTGCAGGAGCTGGAGTCAACTGAAGCCTCAGCTAGGCTGGCTATCCCAAAAGACTTCTCCATGCTCATGTCTGGCACCCATGCAGGGATAGTAGGAACACTGGGGGTGGCCTCCACACATCCTCGCTAAGTGGCTAGCTTGGGCTCCCTCACAATATGGCGGTTTCAGAGTAGTGGACTTCTTACACAGTGGCGGCTTCCCCCAGAACTAGTGTTTCCAGAGTCCAAGGCAGAAGTTCTAAGGCTTTCTATGATCCAGCCTCAGAAGTCACACAGTGGTACTTAACCCTCTGCTGCATTCTGACGTGTGAACGGGCCAGTCCAGATTCAGGGCGGGAGGGACTGCACAATGGTGTGGAGTCTAGGAGGGGTGGCTCATGCTGGAGGAGCATTTTGGAAGACTAGCTACCATAGTGTCCTTGTTGTGAGGCCACCAGCCCAGTTTCCAGGCAGAGCAAAAGCTGAAGTGACAAGCTTACTGGTGCAAAGAATACCTTCTAAACTTTGGTGAGTAGGGCATGCTGTAGGAAGGGTGTTTGGAACCTGGCACTGGCTCTGGCTTTCCTGGGCTATGCACTGATGGACACTGCTGTTTTCATCTTAAAAATTGAGGCAGTCGGATGAAGTCACTTAAGTTTCCCCTCCCCTCTGAGTTAAGAAATATAACATGAGTTCATCACAGAACCCAAGTCTCTCAAGAGGCAAGGGGACAGAGCCCAGGGCCATTCTCAGAAACAAGCATGAAAATTCGAGGTGCCAAGTTTTCAGTCACCAATCTTTGCATCTTCTGCAGCAACAAAATCCTTGTGGCTAAATTTATATGTCCAATTCAGAAGATCCTACACTTCCTTTCCTGACTGCACATGTGTGCACATGTGTACTTGTGCATGCATGTGCGTGTAGGGAGGTATAAATGCCAGGCAAGTGTCCCACTACATGCTGTGTTTCTGCTCCAGAAAAGACTGCCAAATGGGTAGTTTATACTGGAAACAGCCTGGAATATCTCACTATTTATATAACTATGTGTTGTACGGCCATTTAATTTAGCCCTCATTCCAAATGCATGACACATCCTTTTGACACCTTGAAGAAATGCTTCTCAGATGGCAGGCTGGGCACAGCAGCTCCAGGCTGCAAAAGGAAAACACACAACCCTGAAAATTAAAAGGGATTTAGGTCCTCTTAGGAAATGCCTTGCTTCAGGCTACTTGATGTGGTCATTTATTAAGCGACTTAATCAGGAAGAGTAACTCAGTCTCAGAGCAAATAAGTCACTTTCTGGGCACTCCTGGATCTTCCCAATTATGAGTGGGGTAATGTGTTCATAATGGGACTACCAGAAGAGAATCCTATTCCAGGGCTGAGTAATGGTTATTTACTCAGCTAGGGAGACTCTGTTGCTGAAAAACATATCTTAGATGGCTGAATTTGGGGGAACTTCCTTTTGATTGAATCCAAGCAGTTTTTTAACATGGTTTCACTTGCCCTATAGTAAGAAAGGTTTGGGTTATAGAATCATAGTCTATCAATCTGAAGACTCCCAAAGCTGTCATCTGTCACCTGGCCCAAGTTTGTCATTTCTCTGCCAAGGAAACAGAGAATGTTAGTGCCCAAGGCCACACACCTTGTCTTTGCAGATCTGGGACTAGGAGGAGACACCCAGGTCTCCTTTCTCAAGTTTCAAGACTCTTGGCTAACCTATAGGGAAAAGGGACTCTCTTGGGCTCTGTTGGGCTACTGATGGGGCACTCTGAACCCCCCAAATAACCAGCTATGGCTCCAGCAGTGAGCAAGGCTGAATGGATTTAATATTCCCAAAAGAGCGCCCTGTGCAAAGTGTAAATGGGTGAGTGAATGCTCAGTGCGAGAATTTATTCAAAAATATTTATTGAGGGCCTACTATGTGCTAGGAACTATGCTAGAAGCCAGGAATACAGCGGAGAACACAATGTCTCTGCCCTATTGAGGGATCTTACATTAGACAGGAGTGGAGAGGAAGGTGAAGGATGAGGGAATGAGTTGATGGATGGCCCATAATCAATGGATGGATAAATAGATCGATAATAAATGGATAGATGGAGAGTGGCTACTTGTAACAAGGCAGGAGATCAATAACTCAGGAATAAGTTAGGCCTGGACTCAGAAACCTGGAGACCTGTACCTCCCTGCAAGCCTGCTATGCAGCCAGTATCAACTCTAATCAGATGGACTGTTTTACAAAACTTCTGAGCTGGTGAATGACTCAGCATCTTGGATTCCAGAAGAAAAAAGCTGCTTTCATTCTGGCACTCAGGCATCACAGAGGGTCCGGCTCACTGTGTGATGTCACCATGCCAGGCTCAGCGCCCGGCCATGTCAAATCTGGGCATCTGAAGTGTGAACTGCTCTGCCAACCTCCCAACCAGTAGGGAATGGGGAAAGAGCACCTCCTGTTGACGACTTGGCCGTCCCATTTTATAGATGAGAAAGTTGAGACTGTGACTACTGCCTACACTCTTGAAGGATTTGCTAAACTTCAGTTAGAGGTTAGTGAAAATAAACATGGCTTTTCCCCATCCAAGTTCACAGACTCCATGAATGCTACTCACAGACCCCCCTGGATAGCATTTTCACAGAGTGACAAAAACTACTTAATGGTGAGATCTTAGGCAAAAGCCAGACATTCTCTATCCCAGACTTAGTGCCCAGCACTCCGCCAAACACTCAAGAAAATGTGTGCTGAATTGAATCAAAAACTTCTGAGCCCCACACCATGGGTAGTGGGTAGTGACTCTGCCTGCTCCTACCCTTTGGTGCCTCTGGTTCCTGAGAGCCAGAGGTTCTTCCTGGAGGGGTTTTCTTCTCATTTGAATGTGTTTGGAAGCAGAGGGAGGCGTTAGATAACAGGCCCTGTGACTGCTAAAGAGAGACCTCAGCTGCTACAGGAAACGCTCAGGAACACTTTATGCTTATGAAAATATCCTCCCTCTGACCCCAGCCAGCTCGAGAGACCTTGGAGGGAGCAGTCAAATAAATCTCCTTTCCGAATGAGCCCACTCTTCCAATGTGGTGGTTTCCCTCCCGCCCTGGCTACCAATAAAATGAAATTCCACAGGGTGTTGTGGCATCGCCTGTCCTTGCATCCTAGCTCAGGTGGCCTGGCCCCAGGACCACAGCGGGAGGAGGGGCGGAGGGCACTCGGCCATGCCTGACGCCTGGGCAGCTCTTGCATTCCCCCTTCCTCCCTTTAGCTCCTGCCAAATCAGGTCGGTATAGTCACCATTAACTCAACAGTCCTACTGCTCAGCACAAAAATATAGGAGTGTAGTTACACGCCCAGATCTGCTAGCAGACCTTGGTTCAACTCCCTTCTCTGCCGCATCACTAGCTTAACCTCCCTGTGCCACAAGTACCCGCTTTCCAAAAGGTCAGATGGGCCTCATGATGGTACCCACCTTATAGAGTTGTCAGGGGAGTCAACGAAATCCTTCTAAAGCCCCTTGCTCAGTGTCTGCGCATAGTAAGCACTCAATAAAAGACAGCTATTATTTAAAAATTAACAAAAGAACTTTTCAGCTTCTGCTGAGTACAAGGCACCATGCTGGGTGCTGGGGACCATTTCATTAAGGGCAAGAAGGGAGAAATTATTTAATCCAGTAAATTTTGAACAGTTATAAGAAAGGAAAAGTATTGGATATCTGAAGAAATTGACAATATTGAATAAAGAATAGCATCTGTCCTTGATGAGAGGAGAGAGCCCTGGTGGGGTGGGGTGGAGTGGGTAAGAGCAGATTCTTTCCCACTCTCGTGCCTGTCTGACTAATGGCTGTGAAGGGAGACAAAAGTCCTGTCCCCAATCCAAAGGGGTGCTAAGAACCCCCGGGAAGCAAGAGGCCTACTTCTGCTCACACCCCAGATCTAGGAATAAGCTCAGGGCTGAGAGGTGGGGGAGAGAATCTATGAATTCCTAAATTGAAGACCACCTTCTATGTATATGTGCATGTGAGCGTTTTCTTGGGGAGACAGCTTTCTTCACATTTCCATTGAGGTCTCTGACCCCAAAAGGTTAAGAGCCACTGCTCTACAGATTAACTTCATCCTGTCTTGCATGGAACTCAGACTGTATTATGAGCACCAGTCCTCTCTCTGCAACAAGACTGCATTTGCTATCCATGGCCACATCTGATAGGGCCAGATTAAATGCCTATTAGTCAATTCTGTGTATTTCTGTACATAGCCATGAATCAGTCAGGCAAAGTCCCTGTTGTCACGCAGCTTATATACTAGGAGTGAGACAGTCAACAAGTAATCAGACAAACATGATACTTTCAGATGGTGGTTAAGTTCTATGAAGAAAATAAACAGGCTGGGTGTGGTGGTTTATGCCTGTAATCCAGCACTTTGGGAGGCTGAGGCAGGATGATTGCTTGAGCCCAGGAATTTGAGACCAGTCTGAGCTACATAGTGAGACCCTGTCTCTATTTTTTAAAAGAAAATTAGCTGGGCATAGTGATGTGCACCTGTAGTCCTAGCTACTCACTTGAGTCCAGGAGTTTGAGGTTGCAGTGAGCTATGATAACAACACTGCACTCCAGCCTGGGTAACATAGGGAGACTCTGTCTCTTAAAGAAACGAAAAGAAAGAGAATTATATAGGGGACAGGGTAGGGGACAGCTAAAGTCAAAGTCTAGAGATGGAAACAGCTTGGTACCTTTGAAGAACAGGAAAGAGTCAGGGCAGCTGGCGCATAATGAGCAAAGAGACAGAGAAAGAGTACCAGATGCAGGTGAGAGAGACACGGGGTCACCTTAGCCCTTGGAGATCACAGTAAGGAGTTTGTGCTGGGTGCAGTAGGGAACCAACAGGGAATGTTAAACATCGAAATAACGTGACACATTTTGAAAATCACTAGGGCTGCCATGGAGAATCGTGGGGAAGAGCAGATGCAAGTAAGGCACGTGCCGGGCACTGAGCTGGGCCCAGGTGACCCCAGCATGAACAAGTTGGCCACAGACCCTGACCTCATGGAGCTTTCAAGTCTTCAGTCAGGACTCTAGGGTTCCCTGCCTCGAAATGCAAGGCAGAGATGTGGCTGGTCTCTGAGCTGAGAAAGGGGAATGGCAGAGCTTCCTCCTGCTCTCCCAGTCCCTTTCGACCTCAGAGGCCCACCCTCTGCCCTGTGCTCCTCCAAACTTCAGTGTGCCCCTCCCACATCTCCCCAATCCTAATTCTCCCTGTTGTTCAAAGCCCAGACAGATCAAAACCACTTCCCCAAGAAGCCTTCCTTGCCCACCCAGGTCTTCGGTTTCCTCCCTTCCTCCCTCCTGCTAAGTAGTAGTGAGTGGTCTTGTTTTCTTCTGCTTCACACAGGCACAGGTTGCTTTTGTTGACCAACTGGTCTTCTCCCCCTGACTGACCTAGCACAGAATTGGAGAGAGTAAAAGCAGCTCAAATACTCCTTGGATCGATATTTAAGGGAAAGAAGTATATATTTTTCCATTGACTGGAATGGAATGAGATTAGATTGAATTGACTTGCTGGTGGGCATTGTCAGTATTGATGTGGGCGACATTTGACCTTCTAGGAACCTCTCAGATTAAATATAGGCTAGAAAAAAGCTAGCAGAAACTACAGATTCCTTACAAATGACCACAGCCCCAGCCACGTGCCGCAGTAGCTGCAGAGATTATAATGTATTGAGTGTACAAATTTTTTCAATTAAGAACGCTTGCCATTCAGAACAGCGAAAGCTCAGTAACTGAATTTGTTTACATTTTCTAGTTTTAACTTCTACCTCTCTTACCATCTAAGTCTCTTTCCCTCAAAACCACAACTATAAATCACGACTAAAGTCCCTTATAAAGGACTGGTTTGGGGGTGACGCAGAGGTATCTCATATATTGAAGGTGAACTGGTTTTCATGACTTTGGGAATTATTTCTGCATGTATGAATATGTGTACCCATCATTCCTATTCATTATAAGTTTAATGTGTTCATGTGCATCCACATGTGTGTGCGGGGGACAGTTATTTGCCTATATGTGTGTTTTATGTATATTACTCATATATGTGCATATGCATATACATATACGAGTACAATGTGAATATGTACTTATATGTGGGTACATGTACATTCCTGTTTGATTCTACATGTGTGTGTGTCTCTTCACATACTCTTTAAACAAGAACTCTAAATTAAAGTCTGGCTAGGGCTACAAAATATATCGCTTAATAATCGTGTGGGCTTAATTTCAGCCTTTCCTGTGAGGAAATCGCACCTTTTGAAGGGCTCCTGGACTTGCAGACTGTCTGTTCTCTGACTATGCTTGTCACCCTCATGGTGACTTTGCCTTGAGTCCTGTCTTCTCCCTTCTTACAGCCTCAGTCAAATCCAGTGAACCCTCATCCACAGGAGATGACATTTTTATTTTCTCTTTAACATTAACTTTTCATTTAAAACTATGTATTTTTCTGTGTATGTTCTATGTAGAATGTTCCAGTGCCTGTTCTTTGAAGAGGAAATATGCTGGTGCAATCTACTGTGTCTCCCAGCTGTTGCCCTTATGTCCACGGTGCAGGCTCTTCTTCATTCTGGCAGAACAAGTCTGTAAGGAGTTTACCAAACATGCATGGAGTCACATTAAGTCCTCACAATAACCTCATGGGGTTGCCCTTAATATGAACCGTGTTATAGATGAAGAATGTGAGATAGTGTCCTAGTTTAGGCAGTCCCAAGGAAGCCTTGAGGCATCGTGGTGTGACCTAGGGGATAGAATGGAGCTACCTTAAGATGGAGAATTGCCCTGGCAGGGTCCGTGCACTAGATGGGAAGCATGGAGGCACTGTCTGGTGTCCAGTGGGGAGTGGGGCAGGTACTGATTCCCTGCTGCAGGGTGTCCAGGAGCTCTAGTCCATGGGACAGACACTGGGGAAGTACTACCTGAAGCTAGATAGGGGCAGCCTCGGAGTTCCGGGGACTAAGACCCATCAGAGAGTCACCCCAGCCAGTGGCTAGGGGTGTAGGCATAATAACTGGTCCCAGGGAAGAAGGCTGGTTTTAAGGCCCAAGGCAGGGGACTGGGGTTCAGGACAAGTATTCAGATCCATGAGAAAAGTAATGTTCTAATTATTCATTGCTGTGTAGCAATCATTCCAAAACTTAGTGCCTTAAAATAAGAGTCATTTATTTTACTCAAGAATGTGCAGATTGGGCAGCCTTGGCACGGGTGGCTGAGCTTTGCTCCTTGTGGAATCAGCTGGGACAACCTGACTGGGCTGGAGGATCCACTTTCAAGATGGCTTATTGGCATGGCTGGCAAATTGGTGCTGGTTCTTGCTTGGGAACTTAGGCCTGAGGGGCCTCGGTTCTGTCCACGTAGGCCTCTTCATGGGCTATTTGGGCTTCCTTACAGCATGGTGGCTGATTCCAGGAGCAAGTGGTCCAAGAGAACTAGGCAGACACTGTGTATTTCCTTTCTGACCTAGCCTCAGAAGTCACATTGTGTCACTTCTGCTATAGTTACAAGCTCACCCAGCTTTGAAGGGAAAACACACACACACACACACACCCCTTAATAAGAGGATTATCAGTCACATTAAAAGAATACATGTGAGATGGGAGAGGTTGTTATAGCCATCTTTAAGAAATAAAATCTGACACACAGGTAGATTACTCACACTACTAAATTCATTCCTTTTTTAACAAATAGTTTTTGAGGACTTACCATGTGCAAGGTGAATTAGAAGGATACAGGCCCTGCCTTTGTGGTCACGTCAGGTAAAAAATCTACAGGTGATAGCTCTGTGGAGTCAGTGTCATGCCGGGGATGAAAGGAAGGTGAGGTGGGAACTCAGCAGGGCCACAGACATGACCTGGGGGAGGAAGACAGTCGGGAAAGTGTCCCAGGGAAAGTAACACCTAATCTGAGTCCTGAAAGGTCAGGGGATTGGGAATGGAGGGGAAAGTTTCCAGGGAGAGGAAATAGCACATAAAGAGATTTGAGGTAAGAGAGGGAACGATATTACTAAGCATTGCCGTCATACCCAACAGTCTCCAAATCTCAGAGATTTACAACCATGCGTGCTATTTTTCACTCATGTTAAATGTAGGCTGTAGGCATCTGTGATTCTGCTGCAGGCTGGGGCTCTGCGCCATCTTCCTTTCCATCCTGTGACACAGGCTGGAGGCACACCTACGTGAGGATGAAGGCAAAAGAAGAAAGGGTCCTGGTGGCAATTTACAATGTCTCTAAAAGCTTCAGCTCATCCATTTGCATGTCAGTGGTCAAAGCCCATCACATAGCCAAGCCCAGGGTAATAAGGCAGGGACTTATGCTTCTCCTATAAGAGCACAGGTAGAATGTCTCCTTTCTGTGCCCTTCTCTGGGTGCCTTTGTTCTGTATCAAAGCGCAGCTTGCCCTGGTTCTACTCTTCTCCCAGAGGCTCCTTACCAGCTCTATGGCCTTGGTCAAGTTGCTTGACCTCTCTGATGCTGTCTCCTCATCAATAAATGCTAATAATGCCCACTTTATAGTTTCATTATACCCACTATACATTAGTATCCTGCTTTGTGCATAGAGGAAGTACATAGAGTACTACTGGTGGGTAAAGATGTTCTATTTTTTATTTCAACATACACCCTTGGCTGTACCTCCAGGTGCAGGGGGCTGATGAGGAAGGAGTTAGGGAGGGAAAGGAGAGTTACTTCATTTTCTCTTGGTCACAGTCACAATCCACACACTTATGGAGCTTTCAGTATGAATACTGCTTTATGCTCAGTCCTGAGAACAAATGCAACAGAAGAAAACTTTGTCTCAACCACATAGGAATATGCAGTGTCACTCTTGTATGCAGCTGCCTTTTGCTTTCTGAGAATTGTTCTAATGTGACCAAAATTCTGGAAACACTAACAGATGATGCAAAACATTATGGCAACCGAAGTTCTCCATTTTGTCTCCAAACAGGGATCTAGGCTTTTCACATACATTAGCTTGTTTCCTCTTCCCAAAACCCTGGGAGCAAGGTGTTTATTACACCTGCTTTTATCCTCCCCCCCCCCCCCCCCCCCCCCGCCCAAGACCAGGAAACTGACTCCATAAGATTAAGTTGCTTACCCTTGGTCACACTGTTACTAAGTGGCAGAGGTAGGATTTAACCCAGATAGCCTGACTTCAAGGCTGTTGTGAATGGTGAAACATGGACACCAAGGTGATCTCCTATTGTACCTGTACCTGTTCCTGTCTTTCCAACTGCTTCCAGGGACCTCCAATCAGGTATCTGAGCATTTTCCAGATTGCCTAGGCCAGTTCTGGGCATATAACAGAGGCTTGATAATACTTATCACCTGGAAAATAAACCTGCTTTTTGGCATTTAAGCCAAGTGCTTTCTGAAATAACACTAATAGTATGCAACTCTAAACACACTTATCACCATCACAGCCCTGGTGACAATAGCCTCAATTATTGAGCATCTACTATGAGCCAGATTTTTCATAAGCTTTATTTCTAATCCCCAAAGCAACTGCATTCAGTTCAACAACCAATTGTCGAATGCTTACTGTGCACCAAGCACTGGGCTCTTATTCTTATTCTACAAATGAACAAAGTAAGGCTCTGAGATTGAGTAATTACTAAAGCACCTAGGCCTGTCTGCTGCCAAAGCCCATATTCTCTGCTCTCCCCACACTACCTTCTCCATGTGTGAGCATATGCTAACAGCGAAACTGTATTACAATGGCTGTAACAAAGATACTTATTGCAAGAGGACCAACCTTACCTGTCACCACAAACCAGAAAGCCACAGTGCTACCAGAAGACATCCATTTGAGACTGACTTTGACTAGGTCCCTCTGCAGCAGCCTCATGCACAGGTCTCCCTGAACTATCTGCCCTCCCCAGCAGGGCAGTATCTTGTTTCTACCTATTTCATTAAAGTGTTTTCACAGCACTGTGCATAAATTAATTAGCACACATTCCTCTATAAGAAACAGCCCCTGGATGCTTTCATTCACAGAGACAACAAAGTATTGGGTTTCTAAGTTAAGAACAATGCTGGCTTTTTCCAGGTTCCCTTTTAAAATGCAGAACTTGGTGGAAACCCCTGTGTGGCTGGCTGCCTCCAGTGGCCAGGTGGGAGTGGCCTCTTGCCCAGGTGCTACCCAAATCGGGAGAGCCAAGAGCAGTCACCAGGGGTAGGGAGTATCACTGATGAGTGGGGCTGATGCATTGTAATTAATGGTAATAAAAATAGATACTGCATGAGAGAGAAGTGTCAAGCCAGGAATCCCTACTCCAAGATACAGTTTCTCACAGGTAATGGAAAGAAGAAAAAAAAGTCACTTCTTACGAGAAACCTGATCTACCCGTTGCCTACAGAGAATTTTTGTAAAGTAACTGAGGAAATGCAACTAAAGACAGAAGCCCATAGAAAAATTAGAATAACTCTACTTAGAAAACTTTCTTTCCTGCAGCCCATGGGGACCTGGTAATACTATATAGGCAGTTAGACCTGGAATTTCTAAGAGCAGCGAGTTCAGTCTGTAGCTTCTGGGGCCCTAGGGAGCCTCCAGCACCCGGTACTTCTGGTTGAAGGAAGGCATCCAGCTCTCTGAGACTTCTCCTACAAGTAAGGGGAGGGCAAGAAGGGGGCTTGGAAAGAGGAGCAGAAGGAAAGAGGAGGAAGAGGGCCATTCTCCTATTGGCCTGGTCACTTCCCGGTTGTTGCTGTCAGTCAAACCGCATCGGTCATTCAGGCATCCACTCAACATTTCCTGGGCGCCCAGACGCTCCAGGGGAAACGTGCCTTGGAGAAAAGCCGCTATCTATCCCCCAAGAATCGTGTGATCAGACCCTGTCTGGCAACCTACTGCAGCGCCGGGCTGTGTCTGTCTCCGAGGTAGCGCTCTTCCCGGACGCGCCCCACTTCTCGAGCCCTCTATGCCAGCTCATAGGCCGGTCAGTGCTGGGGTGGGAAGGGAGGAAGCGGCGCGCTGCCCCTCCATGGTTAGAGGCCCGAGGTGGGGCAGTCAGGGGGCCAAGAGCGCACCGACACGGTGACCCGAACGCTGGGACGTGCCGCGTGGGGGCGCTCGCGTGCAGACCCCCGCAGCACACGGGACCGGGACCCACGGCCCCTCCTAGGCCTCGACGAAAAACCACCCCGCGGCGGACTTCGGCCGCTTCCTGAACCAAAAGCTGCGAGCCCGGCCCCCTTACCCGGAGGCCCGGCCCGCGGCGCCCTCGTCCCTCACCCCCAGGCGAGGGGCCCGGGAGGGAGCGGGTCGCGGAGGGAAGGGACTCCAGGATTGCGGCGTGACGCGGGCGGGAACGAAAGTCAGCGAGGCGGGCCGGGCGTCGCGGGAAGGCGGCCAGCGCCCTGGGCCCGGGTACCCGCCTCAAATCCTGCCTGGTCCTGGCGCCGCCCGGGCCGATTCGCTACTTTGCCGGCCTCCAAAGGGGCCCTGAGCCCCTGCGCTCGCTCTTTTCGTTTGAGCAAAATCCCCTGTGAGCCCGCGGCCTCCAAACCGTTTTCTCCTGAGGGCCCTCAGGCACGGAGGGCAGAGGGGTTAGCGGTGACCCCAGGGGACCCTGCGGCTCTGGCCCGTAGGGCCTGTGACAGTGCCAGCCACGTGCGGCACGGGCGACGCCGTGGTTCTCGGCGTTTCGGGAGTGCGGCCCCTCTGAGCCCCGCACTGTGCAACTTTGCCCGGGCTCAGGACGCGGCAGGACCCGGCCTCTGCAACGGAGAATTCGTGTGAGCGGGTTGTCCGCGCCGTGACCTGCCCCAAACCTTGGGCAGTACAGAAAACCGCGGAGTGCGGGGTTTACAAGTAACCAGTTGCGTCCGCCTGGATGCGGCAGGCCCCGCGGGAGCGAGGGGCCCGGTGGGGAGGCGCCGGGAGCCTGGGCGCAAACCGCCGGCACCCCTGGCCCTCTTTCAACGAAACGCGCCGCCCAGGCCCAAGCTGTACGGTCGAGTGTGCGACAGGAGGAGCGGGCTCCGGGGACTGTCCTGAGACAGCGCCCAACCCACCCCGGGCTCCGACGGGAGGGCGCCCCAGAGCCCGTCTTGCAGAGCTGGGTGGAGGGTCTGAGGCGGGTGGCGCCAGGGCCGAAGTCTGCCCAGGGGATTTCTGCAGCCTTTATAGGCTCGAAAAATAAAGATTAAAAAAAAAAGTTCTGGTCCTCTCGTTTGACAGGCACGGAAGGAAGCCCCCCTTTCTCTTCTTCCCTCTGCCACAAACCAGAGTTCTGGTTTGCTCAGGACGCAGGCCTTCCCATCTGCTGTCCTTGGAAATAGCCCAGGTGAGCAGGTCTTTCTTCCTGGATCACCACATACTTTCCAAAATAGCCCCAACCCAAAAGGGGGGAAGCCCTTGGGAGGCCAGTGCAGCTGCTTTCTCCCTTTCTCCCAAACTCCCCGTCCCCCCTCCTTCCTCCCCCCTCCGTGGGTGCAGTGTGTCAGCCCTGGTCTGGGCAATGGGTGCTGGTCAGTGGGGGTGTTTGGGCTCTGTCCTGGGAACTTCCTGCCCAGTTCCAGACACAAAGGCCCCAGACTGTCTCTCATCAAGAGTCAGGGGCAAAGGTATTCTGTCAGCATGACATCATTGGGGTGCACCCACCCACCCCCACCCTGCCCCTGCTTTCCAAAAAGTCCCAACCTCCCTCCCGGGGGACTTCTGAGGAAGCTTGGAGGTGAAAGGAGGTGTTTCAGTGAAGCCCAAATTTCCACAGGTCTACAAAAATGTTTTCCTCCCATGGAGTTTTTCCTATTTGTGCTTGTTGGAACAGCAGATGTAAGCCTCTTGGGCACAGGTCTTTGGGGAGGAAAGAGGACAGGGATTCTGGAGATTGGGATGGGGTAGACCCAAAGCACCTGGCACCCACAGGCCTTTCTGCAGCTGCTCTGAGTGCTGGAACTGGGGGCTTAGATTGTCTTTGAGTCAGGCAGGTGTCTGTCAAATCCTCACCCATACACCTCCCAAGTGTTCTGTCCTGTGGCAAAGATTGTCAGGGATTGGGCCAGGCAGGGAGGGGGCTAAGGAACGTGAAGAGACCCTAACTCAGCTTGTAACCTTTTTAGGCACCCAGCTGCTGCTGCTGCCAAGCAGTTCTGGCCCAGACCTGCTAGAACCAGTTTCCTACAAATGTGGAGGAGGAAGATAACTAGTGGCATATAAACACACATGCCATACATTGGGTTATGGTGCTACAGGTTTTCTATGCTTGCTCTGTTATGACTGTTCATATGGCACACACTATATATCCGATGTGGCAGGTCCCATGTCTGTTTCATTCTCTTTCTACTGCTGAGCATTGCCTGAGGCTCCTGGCAGGGCCGACTCTTGGGCTTAGGACCCAGAGGCTGCAAGGAGGGCAGCACTTGGAAAGACAATGAGTTTGAAGTTCTAGAAAAGGCCCAGAAAAATCTGCTTTCACCAAATATGGGCAGGACCCAGTCCTGGGGAAAATTCAATCTTGAAACTCCAAGGGTTGGAGGAGGGGCACATTCACAGTGAAGGCTGTGGCTGAGGCTGCAGAAATCACCCCCTTTTTCAAGGTTAGTATTCATAGACCCACCCCAGCTCAGAACCAGCAGGGACTTGAGAGATCACCCAGGCCTCAATCTATTAGTGGCAGAGAATGAGGAGGCACAGGCCAGAGACTGGCCCAAAGTCTCATACCACAAAGTAGCTGCCTGGTCCCACTCACCTACACCAGGCCAGGGTGCTCCCCCTACATCCCCAGCCTGAGCTTGCTAAGGTATAAGATGGCCAGGGCCAGAGCTGGGACCAGCCTGCCAGCTGAATCCTTTTAACCATGTAGCTGGAGAAGAGGTCTTAGAAAGAGATGTCCTTTGTTGGAGCCCAGCAAAGTGAGTTCTGAACCTTATCAAAGCCTGGGGTAAATTCCTTCCCCAGTCTCCCAGCATGCTCACAGCTGACTCTGGGCCAAACCTTGTGTAGCAGTGCATAGGACTCTGGATACAGTGGCCTAGATACAGTAGGGCTCCTCCCAGCCCACAGATGCAGACTTCAAAGATGTCACCTGGATTTCTGCAGGAAACTGACGGCCTCCCCCTACCTTTTGGCTGGAACCTGCTTTGACAGCCCTGTGGCCTCAACATACCAGGGCAGGCCCCCAGTAATTAAAGTCTTAGGGGAGTCCTGAGATTCCACTCTCTTATGCCTGCAACACTCCCAAAGGACTTCCGGAATGCTGGAGGGGGAGGAGATGGACAAAAAGGAATAAAAACGTGCCTTACCCATAGACATGAAGCAAAGCCAAAAGTTGAACCCAGGGCTCTGGACTCCCATTCCAGTACTCCAGCACAAACCCCCTAGAAAGCTTAAAAGGGTGGGAACAAGAAAACGTGGCCTAGACTCAGGTTCCACAGCCCTAGGCTGAGAGCAGAGCCCCGATCTGTGCTGGGTAGGGTCCTGGCACTGAAAATGACAATGGGAGCTCCTGGCCCTCAGCAGCTGAGGGGAAAGATGGGAAACGGAAGTGGAAAGGACAAATTGGGGAAGGAGCTAAGCCCGAGGCTTTTCAAAACCTTAGATGAAGTAGAAACACGCCCCCCACCCCAAGCTCTCCCACCTCTCTGCGAGCTCTTCTCCCACAGAACCAGCACCACGTGTTTCTACTGGCACCCTGACAAAGAGGCAAAAAACAGGACCCCCCCCCTCCTTTTTGAGCCCCTCCTTCGGACCTCAGTGACCCGGTTTCCAGACTGAGGTGGCCAGGATCTCTAGCCGAGCCAAAGCGGAGAGGCGGAGATCCTGCCTCTGTCCTCCCCGACCACCCACCGGGGATGCGCCAACATCATCCTAACCCCCCTGCCTGCCCCCCCCCCGCGTGGGCAGACTGCGGGTCTGCGCTGTTCCCCGGTCCTGCGTCGCAGCTGCCTGCGGGAGTCGATATCCTCAGAGGCCACACGGAACTGCTGTGCGCTTCTCGGCCGTGGGAGCCGTGGGGTTAAGTCTGAGTCCCCGCCCGGCCAGGAGCAGAGAGCGCGGAGTTGGGGCGGTACCAGCCTTGGAGCAGCCGGCCAGGCTAGGAGAGGGAAGAAAGGCGGGATCCTCCGGGAAGTTGGTTCTCAGGCGTCCGCCTGCAGCCACTGCCAAATCTAACCCCACTCCTCTCTCCTTCTCCCTCCCCCTTTCCCTCGAGGACCGCCGGAGTCCGGAGTTTCTAGGATGGGGGTGGGGTGCTGTCCGCAGAAAAAGCCAAGTCTTTGAGTGGCGCCGGAGAACGTCCAAACTCTGCCATCTCACTAGCCCGGCTCCTGAAGAGAATCTGCCCCACGAAAAGCGACCCTGGGAGGGAAGAGGTGATCCAGGTGGGAACGAAGGCAGTGGGAGCACCCGGCAGGGCCTGGGAGAAGCTGTAGTGCCTTCCTTTGCGAATAGCAACCCAAGTTTCTTTCCCACCTCGCCCCGGCTCCCTCCAACCCTCTCCCTCCCGTTCCTCCTGGGCACCCCCTTAAAGGATCCTCCGCCTTGTCTTCTCACGTCTTCTCTCCCCACTTCGATCCTCCCCTTTTCGTCTTTGCGCGTCCCCATTCCGCCCCCCTCGCCTCCAGTGTCCTCCACCGCCCTTGTTCTTTGGGCGTCCGCCCCGTCAATCACCGCCGCCGCCGGCCTCTACCCGGCCGCTCTCCGCCTCCCAGGCTCTTGGAGCGCCTCCGGCTCCTATCTCGAGCAGCCCTCGCTACGCGCTGAACCCGGCGATCTGTCAGCGGAGCCGGCTGGGGGGAGCCGCCCGGCCCGCCGGGGCTCGGGTTACCAGTGACTGACAGCGTCTCCATGGCGAATAATTTGACTCCGACTATTGTCTGGCGCGGGCCGGCCCCGGGTCAGATAACCGGACCAATCAGGGCGCGGGCCGCTGTGCCTCTTGCCCGCTTAGAATAATATTATTAAAAAAGCTGCGAGCGAGCTAGACGGGAGGGAGAGCTAGCAAGGAGCGAGCGAGGGAGCGGCGGGCGGGCGTGGAGCATGCGGAGCGGCGCCCCGGGCGGCCCCCGGGCTTCGGCTAGGGCGCAGGCGAGGCGCGCAGGCGGCGGGGGCGCGGAGCTACTCGAGACCCGCGCCTGGCGCGGGGACCTACTGCTGTGACTCGGGGATCGCAGGGAGCCAGCGCCGGGCCTGGGGGCCCGGCCCGCCGGCTTCTCGGACCGGACGGCCCGCACTGCCCGGCGGGAAGGCGCCCATGCGAGACTGTGCGGCGCGGTGAGGACGCGCGGGGGCGGGCGGGGGCGCAGCCGGCACCATGTCCATGCTGCCCACCTTCGGCTTCACGCAGGAGCAAGTGGCATGCGTGTGCGAGGTGCTGCAGCAGGGCGGCAACATCGAGCGGCTGGGCCGCTTCCTGTGGTCGCTGCCCGCCTGTGAGCACCTCCACAAGAATGAAAGCGTGCTCAAGGCCAAGGCAGTGGTGGCTTTCCACCGCGGCAACTTCCGCGAGCTCTACAAGATCCTGGAGAGCCACCAGTTCTCGCCGCACAACCACGCCAAGCTGCAGCAGCTGTGGCTCAAGGCGCACTACATCGAGGCGGAGAAGCTGCGCGGCCGGCCCCTGGGCGCTGTGGGCAAATACCGCGTGCGCCGCAAGTTTCCGCTGCCGCGCTCCATCTGGGACGGCGAGGAGACCAGCTACTGCTTCAAAGAAAAGAGTCGCAGCGTGCTGCGCGAGTGGTACGCACACAACCCTTACCCTTCACCCCGCGAGAAGCGTGAGCTGGCGGAGGCCACGGGCCTCACCACAACGCAGGTCAGCAACTGGTTCAAAAACCGGCGGCAGCGCGACCGGGCAGCAGAGGCCAAGGAAAGGTAAGTAGAGCTTCCGCGCCGGTTTCCCCGGGCCGAGGGAGGGATCGCAGGGCTTCTGCCCACCCATCGAGAGGCTCAAACTGGTCCTCCAAGCCCAGCCATACCCCAGCGGCAGCCTGGCCTGACCTGGGTGGCGCTCAGGTCAAGCTGGAGACCTGGCGGGCAGGGATTCGTCTGACGCGGGCAAAGCAGTCCGGGAAGTTGTCAGCTAACTCCCTGATCCCTTTTGAGTGAAAGTGGAGAAGCGGCGAGCTTTGGGGGAGCGGCAGGACTGTGGGCCTGGATCCCCTGTCAAGTAGGCATAGCAGGCCAGACCTGCATGTCCTCCGAAGGATGGAGGGGCTCGGGCCCAGGTGGAGGCCAAGTTGCATATTTGTGGCTGGCTGCGCATCTCCTCAGCCTTAGCTCCAGGCCGAAGTGTTATCCGATGGGAACTTCCCTAGTACGACCTGGATGGGGAAAGGCCTGGGCCTGAATTTCCTTGTCTAGATATGGGAGTTGAGAGTGAGTCCCTTATCCCACATAGAAAGGACCAAAAGGTGAAAGGCTCTTGGGAGGAAGTGTAAGCTCTAGGGAAGAAGAGAAACACCTGCCCCTCTCTGCCTTGCTGGACCCAGCAGTCCTTCCTTGGCCCTCCAGGCCCTTGACCCTTCTCACGGGCCCTACCCTCTTCAGGGTGTAGGTCAATATGTTAGGGGTAAGTTGAGAGACACAGAGGGCTGGGAGTTGTATGTCCTTGGGGAAACCAGGACTTCCTGAACTGGTCTGTTTGGCTGTTAGGCCCTTGTGACTGCTTGCCCTGTAGCCCCTCAGAACCCCAAATCTGGAGAGAAACTGTGGAAACAGAATCTAGCCTGAGGGTAACAGTAAAACCTGGAGTTGGTGGTGTGGGACATGTGCAGCACAGGGGTCGGATGATCAGGGTGGGGATAGGGGGGCTAGACAGTGGGAAATAGATCTGGGGATAGGGGAAGAGGTACAACATGCTGGGCCCTGGTATCTGAGACTATGATGTTGGAGTGTCCACAATGGTGAGGTCTCAGCTGCTAGCCCTGTGGGAAGTTCCCACCCAGGAAAGCAGTAAAAAAAAAAAAAAAAAAAAGCCACTAAAGATGATTCTACCCAGAATTTCAAATATCCAAATCTGGGCAGGGGCCACCACTCAAAGACAGGGTAGGAAGGAGGTGGGTTCTGTCTGCTGGGTGCCCCTCCACCCAGACTGGCATGTGTCCAGATTCCTGAAGACCTGGGTTCTCTAGGCCCCAGGTGAGAGCTACAGATCCAGGCTCTGGATTTCTGGTTATAAAAGCCCAAAAGTCTGAGCCAGGACTAGCAGGCCCCTCCTTTCTTTCTCTCTTGTCCCAAGGGCTACCCTCCATGGCCCCAGCTTCTGGTTCCCCAGCTGAAGTTTCTACTGTGCCACCTTGGAGTACCCTCTCTAGCCCTAGGAAGGAGAACTCTCACAGGCTCTTCCAGTTTGGAGCTAGAGGAGAAGGACCCTTGGCCCCAGCAGCCTTCCCCAGGAAGGATTTCCCTGAGGGTGTAGAAAAGCAAAGGGAATTAAGGCCTGTGAGATGCTGAACTTCAAGTAGGGCCCTCAGCCTGGGACTTAGGGTTCCTCATCCTGTAGCCCCACTTCTACCCAGCAAGCCTGGCTTGAGGAGCCTAAAGTGATCTGAAAATCCAGGCATCTTCTCTTTATTCCTGCCCACTCCCCAACTCCAGGGATCCCTGTTCCCCTGTCCCTCCTTCCTGAAAAGAAATGTTGGGGGAAGGGGGACGGACAGGAAATTCGGAGAACAGGAAAGATATATTCAAGAAATTGAGAGCATGAGAGGTAGGGAGAATACATATGGTACAGGGCGCAGGGCTCGGGTGTTGAGAGACTGAGAGAACTGGCAGAAAGGAGAACCGGAGGCCAGGCCGAGAAAATCGTAGAAACCGAAAACACCCGCAGGCAGCGCGGCGGTTCTGGCTTCCTAGTTAGGCGACAGGCTCCCGCTGAGTGAGATGGCGCCGAGTGGCTCCATTTCCCCGCTGACCCGGCCGCTTTGCTCCTCCACTTGCAGGGAAAACAGTGAGAACTCCAGTTCCAACAGCCACAACCCGCTGGCTTCGTCGCTGAACGGCAGCGGCAAGTCGGTGTTAGGCAGCTCGGAGGACGAGAAGACTCCGTCGGGGACGCCAGACCACTCGTCGTCCAGCCCCGCGCTGCTGCTCAGCCCGCCGCCGCCACCCGGGCTGCCGTCCCTGCACAGCCTGGGCCACCCTCCAGGCCCTAGCGCGGTGCCAGTGCCCGTGCCGGGCGGAGGCGGCGCGGACCCGCTGCAACACCACCACGGCCTGCAGGACTCCATCCTCAACCCCATGTCGGCCAACCTCGTGGACCTGGGCTCCTAGAACCCCGCTTGCCTTGACGCGCTGGCCTTCCGGGCTTGGCGCCGGGGACCTGAGAGAGGCGGTGTTCGAGGGCGCCGCGCGCCGGCGGCCTCACCAGGTACTGAGAGACCCGCACGCTGAGCGGGCAGAACCGCCGGCCGGGCAGGGCGGACGGCTGTCTGTTTTAGTGCTTGTTCGGGATTTATTTTCAACGTTTTCTTTTGAGATCCTTTGGAGGCTGGGGAACTGGGTCTCCAACCAGAGAAGGGAATAAATTATACACCATTCTTGTTCTCTCTCTCCTGATCTTCTCTCTTTCTTTCTGTAACCCTCTCTTGCTTTCCCTTGCCTTGTCCCCCCTTCTTTCTCTGAATTCTCTACTTTCTTCTCTCCTCTTTTTTCTCTCTCTCCCCTTCTTGCTCTCTCCCCTTTTCTGTGTCTGTTTCCTTCTAGATTTCTGACTTGCCAATCCCCCACCCCGAGTGTCTGTCTCTGTCTCTCTGTCTGTCTCTCTCTCTCTCTCCATCCTCACCTGCCAGTTTCTTGCCCTCTGTTTTTTGGCCCCGCGGTCTGTACTCCCCAATCTTTCTCCTCCTGCCTGGTGTCTATTCGCCTCTTCCCCATCTCTCACTCCCAGACTGGGGGTGGGGGCAAGCAGAAGAAAGACAGGGCCTTTGAACTTAGTTGTCTCCCGAGGCCCTCCCCCATCCCCAGGGGTTAGTGGGGCTGCAGGTGTCAGCTTTTTGCTCAGTAACTTAAGAGAAGGAGAAAGGGCAGTGTCACAGAAGCTCCTGAATGCCCCCTGCCCCCTCGTCGCTCGTCCCTCCCCCTCTCTCTGCGTTGCGCTCTCCTCTTCCTCCCGGGACTGTGGCCTCAGCGCTCCAGGCAGAGCGCGCCTCCCGAGCTGCGGACTTGACGTCTCCCTGTTATGCCCTCATGTGAATGTTCTTCGGGAAATATTTCTGCTTTTATTTTATAATAAAATTAGAAATCATAAATATATATGGTTATATACCACGAGGCCCGCTGGCCAGGAGTGCAGCAGTGTCTAATTTCCCGTCTAGGACTCGAAACCGCGGGTGGGCCGTTCTGGGCTGCGATGCTCTGGTGAGTCCCCAAACCGGGAGACGCCTTCCTACACACAAGGTGAAGGGACTGAAAACTCTGAAACCTCCTCCCTCAGAGCCCTCATCCTTTTCGTGTCTGGGAAAGCTCCCTGCAGAAGCGGGGAGGGGGCGGCCTGCTTCTCCCCCTACCCCGCGACCGCGCAGAGCCCTCGCCGGCCTCTTTCTTCACCTCAGGGGTCGCGGTGGGAGTGAAAAGCGATGTGCGGGGAGCGGGTGTACATGTGTTGGGAGATGCCAACGCTGGGGAACAAATCGGGCACCGGAAGTTCGCTGGCGCGCAGACCTTTGGTGTGGTCGCAGTCCCCGAAACCGGGCGCGATGCACTGGGCAGATTTGCTGGCCCTGGGGACGGCCGCAGGGACCTAAGCTCCAGGCGCTCAGCCCGGGTGGTGCGTGTGTGGCGGTGGGGCAAAGGTCCCCGAGCTCGCAAACCTGCTTCTGTCGTTTTGCAGTGGACATTAAGGGAAGGGATAGGGGACGAGGGGAATCAGAGTCCGCGCGGCCGGCGGGCAGACGCGTGTTCTAGATGGGAGCAAGCGGACGCCTGGGCTCAGCGGGTCAGGCGGGGCCCGCGCCTCCGCGCACAGTGCGTCTTAGAAGCTCCTGTGGCTGTAAGTTAACCTGCAGCGCCCCCTCCCCTAGGGGTTCCAGCCCCCTTTCTAAGCGACACGTCTAAGCCGGTCTGGGCAAACCTGAAGCGGGCAGGATCCCCAGAGGAAGAAGTTGAGGAAGAAGTCTCAGGTTGCGGTGGCTGTAGGTTCTGAACACGTCCCTCCACCGCGGCCAGGACGCCGTGGGCCGGGCCTGCTGTCCCGCGATGGGAAGGGTTGGAGGGGATGAGGCGTTTGTCGGTCCGAGATCCTAGAGCGCTGGGACCTCTCTGTACTTTTCATTTCTGGTAAATAGGTGCTTTCTGGTAAAATCAGAATAAAATCACAAGACGCTTTCTCTCGAACTTTCTAAGTATCAAAGATTCCTTCCCAGGTGAGACAGGCTTGGACTCGGGCAGCTGGGCGGGCTAACGGCGCGGGGAGGCTACACCTCAGTGTTGACTCTGTGCAGGCCTGCAGGTCAAGGGGATACCGAGGAGGCTGGGACTGCTCGTGGCTGGAGTCCTCCCGTCTGGGACTGCACTAAGTGCCCCTCCACCTCTGCACCCCAAGAGGAATTCCAGCTCGGGAAACTCCTGCGCCTCTCCAGGAGAGGCGAGGCTCTGCTCTCGGGAAACTACTCAGATTTGTGCTTGTAAGGAACTGATCTGTGCTTGTAAGATCTGAACACCTCAACTTCTGCTGACCGGCAGGGTGAACAGCTGGCCACTGCCTGAGGGTCCAAAGAGACTCATGAAACCACCTTGCAACAGCCCAGCCGTCCAGACAGGACTTGGTGATGCCCTGTTCTTGGCGCCAGAACCCACTCTTCACCATGCTTACTCTGGGGAGGAGGCAAACACAGTAGCTCCTTTATCCCAGATCACCCCTACCCAGCCCCCATTCTGCCTCTCACACTCACAGGAGAACAGGCTCTGTACCAACATTCACAAGGACACATACATACACATTGAACATAAATTCCATTCACCATTATTGAAAGCCTGCTGTGTGCCAGGCATGGTGGATGGCACCAAAACCTCTCACCCTCTCACACATAGCAGCCAAGCAGGGAAACACACAGACCAGATCTATCACACACACGTTCACACCTGCATGCACACAAACACAGAGAAGCAAGCACACACAGACCCTTAGCCCCTTTTCAGACACAAACGCATGTCCTCAGGCACTCCCCCACTGATATGTATGTGAGATATATGCACAAATGAACCCCTCTTGTATGCATGTACTCACACATAAAAACACACATACACACAGCACGCTTCTCCCAAGAAACACAAATCCACAACCACACACTGGTGCCCTTGCTAGCAGCCAGTCCCTGCCCATAGACCTGCTGGGGCAAGATCCAGCCTTGCAGCCCTGCTTGCTGAGAAGGCCTTGGCACCTCGCTGCTTGGTCCCAGAGAAAGATGGTCCCAGCGCCCTGGTGGCAGCTCCTCTGGGATCTTAACCAAAGGCAAGCTCTGGGAGGCCACCCAGGTGAAATCACTGGAGTTTACCTGGAGTTCTCACCTACCAGTAGGGGGGCAGGTGCCAGTCCCCAGGCTTTATTCATAAAGTGAATCCTGGTGGAGCAGTGATATTTGTTGCAACTTCCCTCTTTTCCTCCCCCTTGGAAAGCTAACCCTGAAAATATCATGCAGAAAATATTAGGGGAGGTAGGTCTTATGCAGAAGGTCTGGAAATAAATCTGAGCAGCTACTCACTCACCCACCGCATAAATCTATACAAGCCAGCCCTCCACTCCACACCAGGCAAGACCAAGCTGCTGCCTCAACCATCGCAAGCCACCTGCACATAATGTTGGCACAGATGTTGCCCACTGAATGCAGCCACTTCCCATCGGCATCCACTGCATAGGATTACCAGAGGCTTGTCACCCCTCCACCACCACCCATCCCAGTGCCCCCATCTGATGCTGAGGAAGCCATAATTTTGTTTCAACAATGTAAAGGGACCCATTGACTGAAACACTGAGAGTCTCCCTTTCTGTATCCCTGATCATGTTTGCTATCAGACGCCCTTCGTTTGTTCCCAACCAGGTTCCCTACCCACGTGCCCTTTAGAGCAGAAACTCTATGAAGAAGGTAGAATCCAGCTCTCGGGTAGCTGCCTTGACCTGAGCAAGGAAATCTGCCTGGGGGGTGTAAAACGGCAGAGGGCAGAGAGGAGCATGTGGGGTTCACAGTTCATCCCCATTTGTCTCCTCCCCACCCTCACAGACGGCCCACGGCCCTGGCTAGGACTTGGGTCAGGACCCTCCAGTCCCTATCACAAGGCACAACTAGAGGAAGTGGCAGGCCTGCCTGGGCAGCAGGTGGTGATGTCATGTAGCACCAGAAAAGGTTAAACAGAGCCAGGGAGATCTGGGGAGAGAACATGGGGCTACTCCATGCTCGGTTATCCTAGTCCTTGTAGGAAATACAATTTCGGCCAATGAAAAAAGTAAGGACCAGCTGAGTGGGGACGTCAGAGTAAGGACGCAGGTAATTGGTCTCCACCAGCGCCCACCGCCGGCCTGGATGGTGCCAGGGTTCGGAAGGAAGAGAGATAAATGAATGTTTTTTATGTGGAGTGACCAAGGAGGGGATGAACTTGCGACTGGGCCCCTTTCTTTCTTCATGTTCCCACGCCAGAGCTATGGCGTCAGTCCTCTGAGCGCTCAACGCTGCCTAGGGCACACTAGAGGGGGCCCCGACCCAGTGCGTGAGGATGTCCTGGGAGATGTGAACAGGCATGCAAGTGTGTGTGCTCAAGAGAAAGAGGGAGAAAAAAAGCGCCAGTGTGCGCAGACCGGACGGGCGTGCGCCTTGGGAGGATGGCAGTTTTTGAGAACACGGGTATGAGGATGAGCCCATGAGAGCCTGGGCAGGTCTGAGCGCTCGGCTCATAAGCAGATGCGCCTGGACTGGAGTAGGACCAGCCTTTCCTCTCGTGCCGCCTGAACCCAACCCTGCAGTGAGTTGGTTCTCATTCCTGACGCCGCTGGCCGTGGTCCGGGTGAGCAGGGAGGGAACGAGGAACTGCGGGTCTCTGCGGTTCGTGGGCGGGCGATGGAGCCGAGTCTGGTCCGGAAAGACCTTGAGTCCAGGTGTCAGGGTCAAGGTCTGAGTCTCTTCTCAAAACCCCCGCAGTGCCTGTGCAGCCGAAACTCGGAAATGGTTTCTCCTGGGTTGCGGGTGTGGAGGTGGAGTGTAGAGGCAATTAAGTGCCCTCCAGTGGGGCGAGTTTTCCACTCCGTTTCCCCGCAGTCTCAGCGGCGAGGCTGCTCCCTCGCCAGTAAAACGCCTGCGCCGAGCGCCCTGCAGTGGAGTCCCAGAAATACCGTTAAGGGTGATCAGAAGAAGGCCCTCCTCGCAGAGCCCAAGAGGCTCCCCTAGTTGCCTCAAAGGCCCCCTATCCTGAAAGAACCCACAAAGCCGAGAGGCCAGCACAACGGTGAATGTGTAGGGCGAGGCCTTCTTTAGGACACTTGCAACCCTCCTCACTGCCAGGGCGAAATCGAGAACTACCAGCGGCCGCCGGATCTGCCTGGAGCGCCAAGCGCGTCCTCCCCAGCGGAGTATCGTGTACGCGACCCCGCCGCGGGTTGGCTGCTAGGAGGAATACAGGGCTCCGCTTGCCCTCTGCGACCCAGGCCTCCTAAGTCCCTCCTGCGCGCGGCTTTCTGGGGGCGAGTATCCTTCGCACTGCTGGGGTCACGCGAAGCTCTGGGGCCTGAGGGCAGGGGAGCTGGGGACGGCGGGGCTGGGTAGCCCTACTCCCTCCAGCCCCTTGAGCCAGCGGCCTGACGTAGGACAGGCATGGGAGCCAGGACTCCTGGGACGCGCCTCAGGCTTCAAAGCCATCGCAACTCCTTCATCCCTGGTAGCCATCTGACTCGGGGGCCTCCACCTCTGCCTGTCCAGGCCAGACTGGCCCACGCTTGGGATCCTGAAGTCCTGCAGGCGAGTGGAGTCGGACTTGAGCCGCCCGAGGTCCTATAGTGACCCATCTTGTCAGACAGGAAGGCGAGAGCCACGGTGCAGCGGACCCTGCGAGCTGCCCGCCCTCCATCCCCTTCCGACAGGGCTGTTCCAAGGGCCCGTGCCGGTTCCCTCAGCCAGGCGCTCTCCCTCGCCCAAAAACTCGTTGTTGGCAGAATTCGTCCAGTAACTTTCCCGGGGCGGTGGAGACGCTGCTCCAAGGTGACTTCCTGGTCCCCAGACTGACGGCATAACCAGACGTTTCTTGAACCGTAATAGGCGTCAGGACCTTTACACACCTGGTATCTGTTTCTCACAGCGACCATACAAAGAAGCCACTATTACTGGTACAAGAAACTGAGGCGCCAGATTCGGGAACTTGCCGGAGTCACACTTTACAGTGGCAAGACGGGCATTTGAACTTGGTCTCAGAGTTTGCAGCGCACGTTCTTCCCAGGATGCCGGCTGCACCGGATTGCCGCGGCGCCTGGTCCCGGAGCTCCGGGTGGCAGGGCCGGGCGTGCTGACCCCTAGGGGGTTGGGACAGCTCTCAGCAGCCCCAGGGCCAAACGAAAAGTAAGACTAGGGCTGGCCTGAGGCGGAGCGGAGGTAGGGAAACTCGCAGCCTGTCACAGGCTTATGTCCAGTGAGAGTTTATCTCTGCAACAATTCGGAATAATTACTGTTTCCTCACTTGCCCTCTGCTATATAGACGTGACTCAAGGTCGAGCAGCACCGAGGGGTTTCGACCAGTGCAGAGTAAAGGTGGAACCTTGTGGCCTCAGGGGCAGCCTCCTGCGGCCTCTCTCTTCGCCCTCCTCCTGCGGCCCCGCCCCCTCTCAGCCACACAGCTCGGGAAGATGAGACAGATTTAGGGACTCTGAGGGGCTGAGCCATTAGTCCTTGGTGGGATGTCCCCGTTTTTCCCCGTTTCCTCCCCCATTAACCCCACATTATTCCTTCAGGGACATGGCTCTCTGTCTCAGGGGCAGTATATGAAAGCATCATAACATTCATTCCTGGGGTGCCAGCAGCGGGGGGAAGGGGGGTTGAGTCTAGACCCTGCTCTCTAAAGACCAGAACAGGCCTGGCCTTAAGCGACCCTTCTGCCTCGGCTTCCCTAAGTGCTAGGATTACAGGCTTGAGCCACCTCACCCAGCCTGAGACATAACATCTTGATACTCACTTTCTCATCTGTCAAATGGGGATAAGAATTACTTTCCTGCCTACCCTATATAATTGTGAATATTAAATAATGGGATGTTTGTGAAACTGTTGACACTCTGCAAGGTACCATTTAAATGCTAGGAGCTATTAAATATTTATATTACTTTGCCTTTAGAAACTATTCTGCTTTTCTATTTCCCTCTGATCCCCTTTCTCCTACCCCATCAGGGTGGGGCCTCTTCCCTCCAGAGGGAAAGGGAGGAGTGACTCTCACTCCTGGTTTGCTCCCTTAAGCCTGCCTCACCCTCTGCCCACGCTCTCACTTCCCCAGGCTTGGACGTGTGACTTCCTTCATCAGTTCAAATGTCTCATGGTGGCTTTCCAGGGTCCCCTGACCCTTATCTTGAAATTGACAGAATTAGCCAGCTCAGGTGAAATCATCAAAGAACTTGTATCATCAATATCTCTCAGCAGGGTGGAGAAGGGGATGAGGACTTCCAGTGGGGACTGTGTGTGTGTGTTTAGGGGGGATGGCGGAGATGGGCCAGGTCTGTTCTGGTCTGGTGGGAGGATCACTTGAGGTCAGGAGTTTGAGACCAACCTGAGCAATACAGCGAGACCCTGTCTATGAAAAATAGAAAAATTAGCTGGGTGTGGTGGTGTACACCTGTAGTCCCAGCTACTGGGGAGGCTGAGGCAGGAGAATCACTTGAACCCAGGAGACTGAGGTTGTAGTGAGCTGTGACGATGCCACTATACTCTAGCCCAGGCAACAGAGGAAGACTCTGTCTAAAAAAAAAAAAAAAAGATGTTATATGTGGCTTTCCCGAGGTCCCAGGCTTAGTGCAGGCTCTCTCTATACCATTGTTGAGCTGACATATTGAGTTCTGGGGAAATAGTAGGTACCAAAGCAGCCAAAAGACTGAAGATGGTTTTCCTGGGGTTAGGGAAAGGATGCAGAGAGATAGCAGCTATCATGGAGGTCTAGGTGATGCTACAGAGACTTAAATGGACCTCAAAATCAGAGTAACTTGCCTCTGAAATAACTAAAAGGAATGCCTGAGGCCACTTCCTACAAAGGAAGCTTGAGGAAGTGGACAGAACTGAGAACTAGAACTCTCACTGGATTCAGGACCCGCCAGTTAAGGCTCTCAGCAAACGAGCTGGGAGCCAAAGATTTCCTTAGAAGGTGCATAAGAATTTTGTGGGTGGTTCCCAAAGGGCTCTATAGGTTTTTTTAACTAGAGAAAATGGGAAGAAACTCAAGACTTTTGTTTACTTGGAAAGACTAGACCCTGATGTCAGTTTGGAGACTTAGGTGTAGAAGTCAAGACTCACTTTATCAATTATTTATTATTCCTTAAAGGAGTAGGTAAAATGATCACCCTGAAGGCAAATAATATTAAATAGGAAGAGATGGGGAGGGAAGCAGAGACCAGGCAAGAGTGAGTGAAGGCAAAGCTTCAGAGAAAGGGTGAAGAAGATGACAGTCCAGAATAGTTGGAGCCAAGACACAGTCTCTGGGGTTAGGCAAGCATCAGCGAGCAAGCAGTACTTCTCTCCTGAGAGACTAGGAACCAGGAGCCAGGCACGGCACAAAGAGAGAGTGTCGCTTCACCTGGAGGCACCTGAGATGTGTTGGGCACCAAACCAGAGACCAGGAAAGACTGTAAATCCCACTGTCCTTGGTAACTATGTAAACAAAAACCTACCTCCAGCTCAAAGTATACCCAGCACAGGAGAAGAGACTGTGTAAGGTGTTGCTGTAACAAATACCAACACTGAACTTATTTCTCCACCAAATAACAGTCCAATAGAGTGTTTCTGGTCAGGAGGTGGTTTCCCAAGGGGTGATTCAAGGACAAAGGTTCTTTTATCAAGCGGTTCCATCCTTAGCTAGGACCTTAGAAAACTTTGCATTTAGTTGCCAGATGGGTGAAGAGTGTGGAGGATGGACGTGGGAGGTGGGGGGTGGGGCTGGTTTAGAAGTGATGCACATCACTTTCATTCATTTTTTTGTTGGGTGGAGCTTAGTTACATGACCAACCCAACTGCAAGGGAAGCTACCTGTGAACAGGAAAACAATCCCTGAAAAAGGATTTACTGAGACGGTATGAAGGGTTGGTCAGTTCTCAGTGATTTCAGAAGAGAGGCATCTGTGCTCTGTAAAGTTTCCTTTTTCCATGCATCTGTATTTATTGTTGTTGCTTTTACTATTGTGATGATTATGTAGTGTTTTTGAGGGGGTTTATCTATTTAATTTGTTGTGTCATTTCTTTTTTTTACTTATCTAGGTTTTTCTGTAGTGAAGAATACATGTGGAGATACTACATGAGATACCACTCCTACAAGTGACTACAAGTCACTTCATTTCTCTGGATCTCATTTTCCTCATTGTTGCGTAGTATATTAATTTGGACAAGTTGCAGCTGGAAGTGATTTAAAAGAAAACAAATGAGAGTGGCTTAAGCAAAATAGAAGATTATTTCTCTCACACATTAAAGTGTAGGTAAGCAACCTAGGCTTAGTGCAAAGTCAAGCTCCTCCTACTTAGTTGCTGCACTGCGCATGACCTGAACCTCATGTCCCAAGATGGCAGCAGGATGGAGGAAGGAATGAAGAAGGTAAAGTAATGTGTACACTGTCTTCTGAGAAAGATTCCTAGAGGCTGCCATACGATATCCCATTGGCCAGAACCTAGTGGCATGCCCACACTGCACTGCCAGGAAGACTGTAAAATGTGGGTTTTATTTAGGATAATCATGTACAATTAAAATCCAGCAATTCTGTTGTGGAAGAAGAAAAGGAAAATGGATATTGGGGGACACTGCATCTGAATTCATAGGGAGTTCGACTTGGTGATCTCCAAGGACCTTTCCTACTGTTCTGAATTTGTATAAAAGCAATAACAACTAAAACAACAACAAAGTGCAAACAACAAAGAAAGTTGCTTTAAAAAACTAAAGCAATTTCTTAACAAAATACTATGGCTAGCTTATTTGTAAAGTTAAAAATCACATTAAGAGGTCAAGCCTGGTGGCTCAAGCCTGTAATCCTAGCACTCTGGGAGGCTAAGGCGGGAGGATTGCTTGAGGTTAGGAGTTCAAAACCAGCCTGAGCAAGAACAAGACCCCATCTCTACTAAAAATAGAAAAAATTAGCAGGGCATGGTGGCTCGTGCCTGTAGTCCCAGCTAGCCGGGAGGCTGAGGCAGGAGGATCACTTGAGCCCAGGAGTTTGAGATTGCTTTGAGCAGGCTGATGCCACAGCACTCTAGTCCAGGCAAGAGAGTGAGACTCTGTCTCAAAAAAAAAAAAAAAAAAAATCACATTAAGAAAAATACCCCCCCACCCCAGTATATATAAATGTAGTTTCAGAATTCTATTCACTGGATCTCCTTACAGTGGGACAATTGCTCATTATTTTCCCATGTGTTCATATGGTGATGTTTTCTGGAAATGTGGAGAAATATTGGGGGAATCTGTAACTTATTTCATTGCTAATAGAATAGTAAATGCTGCAGAAAAATTTCTCTAACTAGCCATGTAACCATTGCAGAATCATTCCATTCCTTCCTTCATTTATTTATCCATTCACTCATTCATCTATTCCATTATTTGGTAAATATTTTCTCAATAACTCTATCTGCTCAGTGCCAGATATGGGGATATAAATATCGTTTTCCTCTCATCTTCATTAGAAACAGAACTGTAGCTGGCATATGGCTGACACCTTTCCTAGCCTCTCTTGCAGTCAAGTGCAGCCCAGTGACTGTTTTCTATAAAGAAATGTGAGTGAACATAATGTGGGTCACTTTGAGATGTGACTCATAAAATTTCCCATGTTTGCTTCCTTGTACTCTTTCTCCCTTCCCACAGGCTAGAATGGCAATGACCAGAGTCACCTTGAAAGCTATGCATTGAAGATGGCAGAGCTACTATTAGCTTGGGTCCCTGAGTGACTACGTGAAATAGAGCACTGAAACCATCCCCCAACCTGGAACAGCTACCATGGATTAAGTAAGAGAAAAATAAACTTCTTTTGTGTTTGAGCCAACACATTTTGGGATCCATTTGTTATAACAATTTAGTCTAAGTCAGCCCCAGAGTATGACTAACCCCAGTAGACACCACTCACATTACTTTATGTGCCCCTGGAGCACAGCAGCCTAATTAATAAAGTAGATAGATGTGATGTGCTTGCCAGGCAGACAATCCCGTATGTAGATAGATGGCTGGATCTGTGTCCTCATTTGTAGTGGGGAGTTATCCTCTCCAACTCTAACATGTGTGATTCTCTGGGATAGACCCCAGCAGGTGGCAGAGAACACTAAAAGAATAGACTCTTCTAGAACCAATGGTTTGAAAGAGAATGTTATTTTCCCAGAAGCTAGGGAGGGTGGCAGCCTGTTCAAGAGTTTTAAGAATTTTCTTCATGATCTGTGAGAATGGGAGTGAGCAGAGAGGACGAGGTGTAGGGAGAGACCAACTGACACTAGCACTTAAGAATAATGGAGAAGATGAAATTCTGACCCACACAGAGCAACCAGCACACATCTCCCAGCTTTAAGTCACAGAGATAGCACTAGGTGGGTGGAGAATCAGGAGATCTGGGATTTTACCTCAATCCCCACCTTCCTGTGTGACCTTGAACAAGACTCTCTGAACTTCAGTTCTCTAACAATAAAGAGAGAGAGGAATATCCATGGCCTGTCATCCCATAGATGTGATGGAGGAAATCTGATCAGTGTGGAAATCAGCCTGAAATCCTTGGAAGAAAGACCTTGAGAATAATGGCATAGATAAGAGCATTTTTCCTTTAGAAGTCATATAAAGTTTGGCAATATTCACACTATTACATTAAATGTGAGTTGGAGGACAACTCTTTAAACCTATTGTCTTTGAGCTGCTGTGCTGGGATTTTAAAATGAGTTTTTGGGGGGAAAAACCTCCAGTGAAAATGGCAGAATTGTAACAGAAGAAATGGCTTGAAAAAGTGACAAAAATGGTTTACACCTCTTTAAAACGTCCTTCACTCCTTTTGGAGAGCTAGGACCTGCATCCCTGCCTCAGATCAGTGATCAGGAGGGGCAGAGGAGTGTCCTTTGTTCTTTGTGCCACAGAAGATGGGATTAATCCAGGCGGAGGTCACAAGATTTTCTTAGCCAAAGATGGGATTGATCAGAACCTTTAAAAACTCCATACTTCTGCTCAGAAGCAGGACGCTGGTACTTTGATTTGGGAGTCTGCCTCATTCTTCTGATGCAGCCTCGGGGACAAGTGCCAAACTTTTGGTAACAGAATAAGGAACTCCGAAGCCCATCCCTCCATAAAAGCAATGAAATAATACGGTCAGAATCAACTTCTCAGAACTCTGGAAACTAAAACCTTGCAGTAACCTAACTTATTCAAGAAGGCAGCTGAATCTCAGTAAGAACAGAGAGCCTTGTGGAATTTTGAGTTACCCTAGTCCCATCTCTTGCTCACCATCTCAGCAGTAGTCTTGAAAATAATAGTCCACATTTTCAGAACCAATACAGGAAGGAGCAGAATGGACCTTATTCACAAATTGTCCTTAGTTGATCTGTCTGGTAGCTCCCTTGAAGTCTTGTTCAAAAGGCTTGGCTTTGTCTTGCCTGCATGACTGGGACTTGCCCTGTGCCAAAGCCAATGCCAAGGGGCATTTATCAAAAACATTACAGGCAAATGCTTTAGTTTCTGCTGCCTGAGGCAATGGATAACAGTTGAGCAAACAATAGACTTACCCAAAAGCTTGGGAGGAAAGGCTTTGGGAAATAAGAGCTTCAAGGATTAAGGGCTTTGTAAAGCTTCAACATATTCTTGGGAATCTAGAAGACCATGTACAAGCCCAAAGCTGTATGCATGCCCAGAAAAGACCTGAAAAGGCTCTAAGCTCTTACCTCTGGTTGACCTTGAGGCTCTACACAAGCAGAATGTAAAGGCTAAGGCAGAGTTGTACAATTCTTGGTTGAATGTTCAAGATATGAGCACAGAACCACTCTGCAAAGATAGTGTTTTTTTGGTTCTAAGTGTTTAAGGAAACCTCTGTCCAATCATTAGCTGACTACTAAACTAATGGAACAGAGACTTCAATGACCACAGGTGGCAAAGAATACATACTTTACTAAATTAGTTCAGCAAAGTCACTAAACCAACAAACAACTACAACAAACAGAAACAATAGCAAATCCTAGGGAAGGGCTAAAATCTAATTTCCTGAGTTACTACATTATAATATTCAATGTATTCAGTTTTCAACAAAAAATTATGAGACATACAAAGAAACAAGAAAATATCCCCTCCACACACACACACAGAAAATTGAATCAATAGAAACTGTCTCTGAAGAAGCCCAGACAGTGTACCTACTAGACAAGGACTTTGAGATCTGTTCAAAGAGTTAAAGGAAACAATGTTTAAAGAACTAAAAGAAAGCATGATAATAATGAATCACCAAATAGAAAATATCAGTAAAGAAGTAGAAACTATAAAAAGGAACCAAGTAGAAACTCTGGAGTTGAAAAGTATGGTAACTTAAATAAAAAATTCAACTAGAGGGGCATAAGAGAAGATTTGAGCTGACAGAAGAAAGAATCAACAAACTTGAAGAAAGATCAGTTGAGATTATTTAGTCTAAGCAACAGAAGGAAAAAAGAATGAAGAAAAATGAGCTGAACCTATGAGAGCATAATCCAAGTTCCAGAAGGAGAGAAGAGAAAGGGGCAGAAAGAATATTTGATGAAATAATGGCCAAAAATTTCCAAATCTGATGAAAAACATAAATCTACACATCTAAGAGACTCAGTGAACTCCAAAATTCAAAGAGATCCATATTGAGACACATTATAATTAA
>VBSM01002608.1:140383902-140398469 GCA_008086735.1 Cheirogaleus medius
ATATTCCCAGATAAAATGAGTTTTGCTTTCTGAGAACATTCTCAAGTGCTACCAAAAGAGCATCCAATTTACAGTGAATACTATTTTACAAAATCATGACTGGCTTATCAAGATGTGAAGAAGCTAGAGGCATTGATTTGGTCATTTCCCTGAGATACCAATTAGCACTCACTGACCTTCACCCCCACTATTACAGATGCCACTTCTTTCCTCTCCATCCCCACCAAAGAAAACAAACCCAGGCTAGATGCAGACGGATTGGCCCCCAGACTTCTTTCCCAGATGTCTTAAAGGGGCCGGCAAGGGTCCTAAAAAGTTCATATAATTCATCTCTTCATTTTTCAGTTGAGAAAGCTAAAGTTCAGGGAGATGAAGTGACTTTCATGGACCCACTCAGGGTGCGGATCCTTCTTTCCTCCACACTGTATAATTATTATTTTTTAAATCAAACTCAAATCTATGTTGGAAGGGATAGTTCAAATCATTTACATTTTGGTAATTAAATAATCTCAATCTAGAGTTGCTTTCAAAAAGTCAAACATCTGTGCAATATCAGAATAAAGGAAAAAGAAAGGAGAAGATGGGATGGAGTGAAGATGGAGATAGAGGAGGAAAAAAGAGAGTGAAGAGAAATAAAAAGGCAAAAGAAGAGAAAAGGAGAGCCTATAGGAAGAGGAAAAGAGAAGAGGAATTAGGAGGAATAAAAGGAAAAAGAAAAAGGAGGATATGGGAGAAGGAGTGGGCTGGATTGAGAGTCAGGAAGCCCAGGGTGGCCTGGATTCATCTCTAAGCAACTCTCAGTTTTCCCAAATTGGAGGTACCATATTTCCATACCTTAAGGCAGTTGCAAATAAATGTCACCAGGAAATATAGAGGTCAATACCAGAGGTATGATCTCTTGGCTGGGTAGGGTCCTGGCACATAGAACACTGGGTCTATCCATCTATACTTTCTCTTGCTGATTAACACCATCCTGATAGCTTCAAGGGCCAGTGTGGGGCTTGTCACTGCCTCAGCAATAAGCCCTTCCCTTCTCAGAACACAGCGAAAACTTTGCCAGAACTTCTGAAAGGATTTTACTAAAAACAGCTCCTTCCAGTATTCCTGCTCTCTTTTCCTTGGCTCCGTGCCCTCCTGGTTCTGTCTAATCCAGATTCCCCACAGCTGCCCCAGGTCACTGCCTTGGTTTAGTTCCTCATCTGGACTTCTTCCCTTCCCTCTTCACAGCCCCTTGATTTGGGTAGAACCCAGAAATAAGCTACCCTGGTAGGGACAGCTGTACCAGACACCATTCCTTGTCTCCTTATCTTTTTGTAACAGTGTCCAGTTTTTCCTTTGGGGACACACCTCTCCCCCTTTGCATAGCAGCCATGTGGTTCGGGTGGTACTGACCTCAGCCCCAGCTTCAGGGGAGAGTCCTGATTGCCTTAATACCATCAATATAACCCCAGCCCTCTCGCCATAATTATTGGTTAAAAGGATGGTCATGTAACCCAGGCCTAGGTCAGCATGGCATTCTGCACAGAGTCACAATCGGTTTGAATCACAGAGAAGTGCAGGACTTATGTATTTAACTCCACTGAAGGAAGAGAAGATTACTTTCTCTCTCCATTTGGATTCAGTGACATGAGGCTGTGATCTGGAACTGCTGTGGTCATTTTGCCACCAAAAGGGAATATAGCCACGTGGAGGAGGGCTGACTTTTGAGAATTCCAGAGAAAATAAGCCAGAGCCCTGGTCCAACCAGGCTTGAAGGTTGCCCTACCTCTGGACATTTTATTTATGCAAACCAAAGAATTTACTAATTATTGGATATTCTCTTACTTGGGACCAAATCATCCTCCTGACACTACATTCCATTAACCTCAGTCCCGTGGGACACCACAGGCCTTTATCTCATATTTCCTTTCATCAAGGAAAGGGGCTCAATTTACCTGGCTGGCCCTAAGCAGAGTGTGCAGGGGTAACTCCTCAAAGAAATGCCCACGACAAGCAGGGAATTTCATCCTAGAACAAGAGTACTTGAATTCTTAGCTCACATCCCTATCAACCAGTTTCCCAAGCCTGGCACACTCCTGGTCAATGTTTCTGCAGCCATACCCATTATTTATAAATACCCCCTCCACTTCTGGAATGCGTTCTAGTCAGATACCATATGATGTGTAATGGGGGCATTGCTTCCCAGTGAGGACTTAGGAAATGCAAACATGGAAATCTAGCTTCTCAGTAATTGAGTGGGAAGGGCAACTTTATTTCCAAATTAGGAAAATAGAAGGAGGTCTCTGATGAGTTAGAAAAAAAGTGACAAAGACTCAGTTATCATAGTGTGTTTTCAGAAGCAATCAGTATTAGCAACAGCACTGGTCTGTTTGTCTTGTTGCTATGCCCTGTGCAGCTGAGCTGGGAAGAGCTGTTTTCTTGCATCTCCTACACCAGCACTATGACTGGCAGCTGGACTTAGAGACTAAGAGGGGGAAGAATTAGGACTTTGAGGGAAAGGTAGTGGGTAAAAAGATGGAGGGTCCATGGTAATGGGAAGGAAACAGAATAAAAGGTCATAGAGGAGAACCCTCCTGATGCTTCTCTAAGGCAAATCCAGTAGCAACTGAAAAGGTGACCCAAGCAAAAATATGTACATATATTTTTTTCACATTCCTTAGTACTTTGTGTATGTGCCTGACAGGTTATTAGTACCATTTTCTTTCTAGTAAGGGACTTCACCTTCCCACCTCAGCAGACTGCTATTGGCTCTGTTTGTTTAATATCCACTTCTTTCTTAATAATAGAACCTGGAGTTTGTAGCTAGGCACCTGGCTGCCCAGAATAAAGCTACATTTTCCAGCTTCCCTTGCAGCTAGATGTACCATGTAACTAAGTTTCATCTAATGAATATAATTGGAAGTGTTGTATACAAATTTATGGAAGTGTTCTTCAAGGAAAAAGATCCCTTTCTTCCCCCTTCCTCCTTCCTTATGACAGGAATACAGATGTGATGACCAGAGCTTGAACAGCCACCTTGGACCATGAGGTAGCATGCTAAAGTTGGTGGTGCAGCCAGACAGAAGGAGCCTGAATCTCATATGATTTAAGATTCTGTTCTAGCCCTAGACTTCCTACTCTGGACATCATTTAAGTAAAAGAGAACCCCTATCTTATTTCAGTTACAAATCCCTTGGGTTTTCTGGCACATGCACTTGTGTCTAATTTTAACTTTAATTATTACCTTTCTATATTGAAAAACCACATTCTTTCTTCCTGGGACCCTATAGTCCTTTTATGTGTATAATTTGTACTTATTTTCTCAATATTTCCTTGGGGTGTAGTATTAAGTCTGACCATTCCTATTTTACAAAGCTACAGAAAAATTACCTGACTTAGTTCAAAGTACTCCCTAAGGCAACGAAGTGGGCTTAGCCAAGAAGTCGTAACTCCTAGTTTCCCAGTACATGCTGTTCCCATCGGAGAGGATTAGGAAAAGGTAAGTTGCAGCATAGCCTGGGCATCAGCATGAAGGAAATGTCCAGCCACATAGATCCTGGATGAACTTGTCTGGATGTAGAAGGCTTTCAGAGATGTTCCCATTTTTAGTTCAGGCTGGTTCTCTCAGGAAGAGTCCAGAAGCAGAAGAGAGATTTTTGAAAGCCACAGCTGTTCTTTCATAGCTACAGAAGGGCATAAGCTATTGGAAAACAGAGAGAGTTGAATTGATCCTTTCCCTATCCTGTAGAATCAGTATCAGAACTATTTTTACCTAATTTTTATAAATGATCTGGAAGAGCATGGTGAGATCTCCAGATGTGCATGTGATACACACCATGCCCTTCCAGGGAGTAAAGGACTGAGAAGATGAGAACAAATTCAGGAAGATCTCACAAAGGCTCTTGAGCAGACAGGCAAGGAATAGGTAAAGTGAGACAAGTGACAGACTGGGGACAGTCAACAACCTAAATTCATGGGCTGTGAGATGAAGGTTGAAGCACAGAGATTAATGTTTGCTATTCTCCGAAGACATTAACTAATGAGCCGGGGGTAGTCAAGAAGTTCAGTGCAATTCAATGCCACAACATTAATCAAGAGTTTGTGATGTGCAGGCTTCATACCCAGTGCAAATATGTGCACAATGTGGGTCCTGCCTTCATGGGGTGCATGGCCTAGCTCCAAGTGTCAACAGGAAGGGGTTTAGAAATACTCTCCTTCCCTGCTCTCTGGAACACTGTGTGTAGAATGGATCACTGTGCTCAGAGGAAGCCTTAACAGAGCTGGAGAAGGTCCAAAGAAGAGGTGGAGCAAGGGGGCAAGTATCTGCCGCCGTGCATTGGTTCCAGAGGTCAGGATTTCACTCCGCCCCATATGTCCCCTCCTCTGTGAAGCCCTCCTGATTGGCTTCTCCAGGTGGAATTGACTACTCTCACTTGAGCATCCCACAGTATTTTGTAAGCAATTCCATCATGACACTTTATTTCAAGTACTTTCTTTTTTTAACATGTCTTATCTTCCCTTCCAAAATGCATGAAGGCAAGACCTTGTTTTTGTTATCTTTAATATTTAATATAGTATGTATGTACTTATAATACATGCTCTATAAATATTTGCTAAATTAATGGGAAGATGGAAATAGATTCCATTAGTCTCCAAAGTTTTTTGTTAACATACTGAATCAGAAAAAAATATTTGAGCATGATCCATATGTATATTTTAAATACATTGCATATGATATTATGTATATTATAAAACATAAAAATAATTAAAACTGGATGAGGTATACAATTAACATGTTAATACCTTATTTTTTTAATTTGTAAATACTTTATTATATGTCTTTAAAAGATAAAGACTTTCTTAAGAAAACAGTACATTATCACACCTAATAAAATTGACAAATCCTTTTCTTTAAATATCTGGTGTCCAAATTTCCCCAGTTGTGCATACACATCTTTTTACAATCAGTTTGCTCAAAGCAGGATCTACCAATGGTTCTTACATTGCATTTGGTAGATAAGCCTCTTAAGTGTCTTGTAATCCTATAGTTGCCCTTCCCTCTCTTATTTCATGCTATTTACTCTTTGAAGAAACCAGGTCATTTTTTCTTAAAACAAAAAATATTTTACTTATTTATTTTATTGTCTGTGTCTTGTTATTAGAATGTGAACACCATGAAGGCAGAGATTTCAGCCTATGAGATAACAGCACCTAGACCTGTGCCTGACATGTAAAAGTCATCCAATAAATACTTACTGAATGAATATTTGGCATCCATGCCAAAAGTTGACTTCACACCCAGTAGCAGAAATTGCTAATCGCAGCACTCTTTCCTGCTAAGCCTGACCTAGGCGTCCTAGTTTTCTAAACCTAGCATTCCAGGTAGCCACAGCCAAGCAATCAGATTTGCTACTCAGGGTGAAATCTACTTCCTATCCTTGCTCTAGCCCCTTCCAAAAGTGTACTTCTAGCTCCAAAACAGATTTCAATGCACATTGTATGTAGAAATTTAGCATAATATTTTATTTTGACAGCACATCAATACCACTAGTAGATGCAAATTCATATTTCAAGTAGCCTCAATAATTTTGATTGTTTTTTTGGTCTTCCCTTGTCTGATCTGATAAGAATATCATTGTATTTACTGCATAACATGGCAGATGAAGTATGCAAGCTGGAAGTTAAAGTGCCTGCTTTGCTATTATTTTTTTGTTGCTAGTTTTCTTGCATTAGTTGTTTAGTTTTTCAAGCTCAAGATTGTTTGCAAAAATCCTTGGAAGCTGCTTAACCATTTGGGGATAGGTAATTTTATTAAAACTAGATACGATCATCTTGACATCCATAAACTTAAGTACTTCTGTAACACGAGGCACACAAATGACTAAGGGTCACACCCACCATCCTGCTGGGGAACATCCACTCTTCCCTTGGCGTATCTTGTATATAGCAGGTGACATATTCCCACCTGAAATATGGCCTGAAGGTGGGTGCCAGTGTTGATCCACATATGAAATATTGGTAAAGCTTCATTTTAAATTGTATAGGTCAAATAAAAATATGAATGAAAATTCTGTGATTTTCATGTTTCACCCCCAAAGGAACATTTTGTGGATTGAGTCACAAATCTTAGGTATTTAGGGAGGCTGCCTTGAACCTTGATGGAGAGGTTTTGAACAGAGAAGAAAGACTAGATTTAGTAAGTGTGCAGCTAGAGGCAGACACAGAAAAGCTAATTTTAATTCAGTAATGGGGTTTCAAAACATGCTGGCAAATTTTTTTGTGCTTGCCATCAAGAGACAGAATTTCTCTCTCTTCCTCTCCAACCTGGGCAAGCCTCTGACAAATGCAATATGGTGCAAGTGGGGTTATATGACTTTCAAGGCTAGGTCATAGAAGGCCATGCAGCTTCTACCTCCTTACTAGAACACTCCCTCTGGGAGCTCTGAGCCTCCAGGTGAGAAGCTTAACTATCCTGAGGCCTCCCTGCAGGTGCACCAGTCCCAGCCCAGCCCAGTCTTCCAGCCCTCCCTGCCAAGGTGCCAGACACGCAAGAGAAGCTGTCTTGGACCCTTCAGTCTGGCTCATTGGCCAATTAAATGCCACCACATGACCTCTGTCAATGCACCATGGAACAGCAGAATCAGCCAGGTAGGTGCTCCCTGAATTCCTCATGCACAAAATCATTAAGAACATGATTGTTGTTTTAAATTGCTACATTTGGGGGTAGGCTGTTTTACAGCAAAGGATAAGGAAAGTGTTTCTCAAGATCCGAGGTTTCAAACAGTGGAACAGAACACCTTGGGAAGGGATAATTATGGCCATTTTGTCAGTGTTCAATAAGAGCTGGGCAAACATTTGCCAAGGGCGATTGGGGGGTAGCTATGTTGTCATGAAAAAGTGCTGAACTTGAAGTCAGATGACATTGGTAGATCCTGGTACTTAGTAGCTGGGACTCCTGGGTGAGTCCCTTGGCCTGTGTTCCTCACAAGGTTGCAGTGTGCAGCCCCATCTGCAAACAGGGAGGGACTCTGCTGCCATCTGGGGTGAGCAGTTGAATTAGGTAAATTAACTCTGAGACTCTATAAAAACGGGGACAGTCCTACTTCACATAATAAGGCATAAACGTGTGTAAAAACGTATGCTGCCAACCTTACTGGTCACGATCTCATCCTCCAAAGGCTGCTCGGAGTTAAATCCAGAAAAATGTTCTCCTTGTCACTTCACCCAGCTTCTGTCTGAGAGGCGAGAGGGCCAGGCTGGCAGGAATCTCCCTATTAGGTTGACAATATAAGTAAGTTGCAGAAGCTGTAGATCTAGGTGGCAGATCTCTGAGGAGGCTGAGGGTCTGGGGACAGTCCCAGAATGTGGGGGTGATGGAAAGCATAATTTATAACCTGCTCAGGTTCTTCCTCAGTGTTCCAGGTCTGGAAGGACAACCAGTATTTCTGACAAGTTTATAAGGGGTTGTTTCTGATGCTCAGATAAAGAATCAGAAACACTGAGCCTGTTGGGAGGACAGTGGTATGAGGAAGGTCCGTTGGAGAAAAGATGTGGATCTCTATGGGACAGTAAAGCCTAGATACTGAGGAGAGGGAGAGGCGTCCCAGGTTTGCCCCTCTTTCCTGGTTTGCAAACTCGGAGCTGCCGTCGCCGGCAATGGAGGCACAGAAGGTAAAGTTATGGTGCCACCTGCTGGAGAAACGTAGGCTCAGCTTCCTTCCACTTGCAGGTCCTGTTCCTCCCTAAAACTCAGCCTAAAAAGCTCAGCCCTCCAGAGACCCCAACCTGCAGGGGGCCCAACGTCCCAACCAGGCGGGAAATCGCTGTTGCGCTCACCAGTGTGCCTTCAGCTTGCTAAAGCCTGTGCTTTCGGATCCGAGAATTGCAGTGCTAAGCGCCTAGCAGTCTTTCCCAAAGGAGACTGGGACAGGATGAACATGCTCCAAGGCCCTTAGAAAGGTAGGAGCAGAGGAGAGATGAGGTCCCCTGAGGTTCCCCTGTCTGCAAACAGGCAGCCGTCCCTGCCAGCCCACCATGGGGTACAGACACTGCTGGGCTCTGGGACAGGGTGTGGGCTGATGAGAAGTGGAGCACCTTCATGGGCAGGTGAACTGTCAGAGAGTCAGAGCCTCCACCAACACGGATGAATTCGCAAGGGACCCACTCTGCGTAGACCGGATCTGAAGGGCTCCATAATGACCCGATGATGGCAGCAGATGCCTTGAAAATGGCCCCTCCTCTAGGGATCATTAGAAAGCCATTATGAGTATCTAATTATTTCCTAGTGCTAATAAAGGTGCTAATAAACCAGGCAAGTTTTCTCACTTTTATGGAGATAATTAGAAGGCCAATTATTTTTTTACGTACATAAAATAATTAAACCTTAACCGCTGTCCCTGAAGCTGAATTTGATTCTGCGCTTGTGACAGAAACTGCAGTGTGGCACTTCATTATGCATTAACAAGGAGTTTTTAAACTCCAAACCACAGTCTACCTCAGATGCCGGGTTAGTCTGAAGCAAGCAGAGAGGGGGAACAGGCACTAGGTCTTTCGCTGGGACTTCTGGGGTAAGGGGTCATCCTGTCTGTGCATCGTGCTTCAGAAGTTGTATCCCACTTACCTCCAAGACTGTGGTTCTCAAACTTGAGCCCAAAGCAGAATCACCTGGAGGCTTGTTGAAGCCCAGAGTTTCTGATTCAGTACATCCGGGAAAGGGGGTAGGGAAGGGGTAGGGGAGGGGGCAGGCAGAAATTTACAGTCCTAATAGTTTTCCAGGTAATGCTGATTCTGGTAATTGCTGGTTCTGGGATAACACTTTGAGAAACACTGCTGTAAAACAAGTTTTTTTTTTTGTTAACTTGGAATCCACAGACACATCCTCCCCCCACCAAGAGATTAATGGGTCGAATTCAAAGGGATCCATGACTTTGGTTGGGAAAAAACTTACCTCTTTATCTTTACTAACTTTTAACTGAAAATTTGCCTTTTCTGAAATTATGAATGCAGGTGACAGACCACCGAAGTATTAGCAGTGATAACAGATATTTTCAAACCTCATTACTGTTGTGGCAGGTTTCTACAAATATCATCTCTGCTCGTCACTCCATTGGTTATTAGTCCTGCCGTAGATCTTATTCTTTAATCCATTAATGAAGACACATTTATTACTGTATCGCTACTTTTAAAAAATATTGTGATAACTGTATTTCAAATTGATTGGTTTCCTTTGAGGCTCTATGTATCATCTTTTATGCATTTGAACATGTTATTCAGACTGCGGGGGGCTAGGGGAAGGGAGGGGGACCCATGGCACACCAAAAAAGAGTAAAATCTTGCTCTACAGGTGTGAAAGTCAGTCTCAAGAAGAATTCAGAGCTTTCTTCAATGGAAAGTTTGAAAGAAGTGAAGATGCCTGGATGGGCAAGGAGGGGTAGACAGGGAGGTGGCCTAGAGACAGGGGGATGGACAAGATGGCCAGGTTGTAAGCACCATGGTGGTGGATGGAGAGTGGGAGAGGTCAGCTTGTCCTTCCCTGTGCCGTTCACTCTAGATTAGGTCAGGCTTCTTAAAACACCACCCGCTCAGTTTAGAATGAGCAGTAGCAATTGAGAATAGCATTAATATTTACAACATTATTAACTTCTACCAGGAGCCATATGGTTTATTAAGGACTTAAACAGGAAATACACTTTCTTTGGGAGATCTGATGGTAGTCATGATTTTATGAAGCACGAGACGGGGAGCCATCCACTCAGTAATTCAGGGAGATGAACCTGGTCTCTTGACTCCAAATCCTGCCCTTCCCAGCCAGTTCAAGAAACAAGCCTGTGTGTGTGTATATGTGTGTGTGTGTGTGTGTGTGTGTGTGTGTTACTGGAGGTGGGAGTTGGGAGAGATGCCCCCCTTATGAAGTCCTTCTTTACCTCTTCTCTATGCAAACAAGTCCTGGCACTGTGGTCCCTAGACCCAAACCCAAAGTTCTTCATAAGTGGCATAAAGGAAAAAACCTAGGGCCGGCTATGGTGGCTCACACAGGTAATCCCAGCACTTTGGGAGACTGAGGCAGGAGGATCACTTGAGGTCAGGAATCTGAGGCCAGCCTGGGCAACATGGCAAGACCCTGTCTCTAAAAAATAATTTTAAAATTACCCAGGTATGGTGGTGTGCGCCTGCAGTCCTAGCTACTCAGGCTGAGGCAGGAAGATCGCTTGAGCCCAGGAATACAAGACTGCAGTGAGCTATGATCATGCCATTGCACTCCAGCAAGAAGAAGAAGAAGAAGAAGAAGAAGAAGAAGAAGAAGAAGAAGAAGAGGAAGAAGAGGAAGAAGAGGAAGAAGAGGAAGAAGAGGAAGAAGAAGAAGAAGAAGAAGAAGAAGAAGAACCTGGGATCTGGAGTGAGAAATTGAGTTCTGATGCTGATTCTGCCACTATGAGTCTGGACGATTTAGGGGGATTTACTCAACCTCCCAGAAGCTCAGTCTCTACGTCTGTAAAATGCGCATACCATCTCACTTGTGTGGCTGTGGCACTCACTGGGTACCTAGTAAATGCCAGCAGTCATCACTCTTACACTGTCCCTTGCTCCAGTAGCCCCATACCAGCACTTTGCCTCTGCTCCCCTGCTACTCCTTGTCATTTCGGCCTGGTCACACTTCTCCCTCCTCTTCCATCTCACCCCAACCTTACTTACTTCTCCTAACTCTCCCAGAACCCGGCATCTGGGAGCAGCACACCCAGTGTCTCTAGCGATGCAAAAGTGAGCCTGCTTGTGTCTCCTTTGAAGATTGCTACCAAACTCTTGCCTAACAGAGGGAATCGGTGTCTGGTCAGAGAAGAGACATGGTTTCTTCCAGCAAGTCTTCTCTGGAACAGTTAAAATCTTTTCAGCATATTTCTTAGCCAGAAATTGTCTGGGACTTTCTTTGATTTTTTTTTCCTTCCCCTTCCTTCCTGTGTGTTTTAAGGCAAGTCTCCCAAACCTGTGGCTTTGAGTGCAACCCCTCCATACCTCTGCATCACCCCCCCTTCTCAACCCACCCGCTCTTTTTGGATGGCCAGAGAAGCACACTGAAGCATTGTTTAACAACTGGGAGGAACTGGCAGAGTCAACACTTCAAGGTCTTGCGTTCAGAGGCATTAATGCTTTTACTTGCTCTGTGTCCTTAGGCAAGTCACCTAACCTTTCTGGGCTTAGGATCAATGTATCCTGGTGGGGGAAGAGACAGCTGCTTTATTTCCCTGAGTGTCTAGAAGGGGTGATTTAGGATTTGGTTTGATCACCAAAAAAAGGGGCCATTAAAGTTTAGAGAATGATGGATCTGTTGCTAGACCCAAGATTCACAGTGCTTTCCCACACCCTCTATCCTATCCACCCATCCTTGATACCTGCCTCATAAAAGAAACAGAAGACATGACACTGAGGCCTTCTGCACAAGAGAGAGACTCATAAACAAAAATAGCAGTGGGTGGAAGAAGCACTGTCCTGGACTTACGTGAAAACACTCTAGGTGCAGGTGAGCGAGTGCCCGATTTCTCCCGGAGTGGGGCGGTGGGGCCCAGACAAGGATTGCACACTGGCTGAGCACAGAGGGCTGAGGGAGAGGAGGGAGATGGAGGTGACACTGTGTATTAGGGGATAATGTGGCGCTAGCCAAACCGGGCATTCAGGAGGAGGAACAGGTTTTCCACAAGGATGAGGAAAAGGTTAGTCAATGTGAATGGAGACGTGCCAGGTTATAGAAACGGGAAGTTCGAGCTGCAGCTCAAGAGCATCTGAACCCCAGGGCCACCCAACGCATTCCTAAGGGAACAAATGCCCAGAGGACAAGGCAAAATAATAACTATAATCATTATAATAATGTTATAATTACAATGGTGATTTGCATTTATTGAATGCCTACTAAGTGCCAGGAGCTTGCTCAGTGCTTTGCTTTGATATTTAATCCGCATAACTAACCCACAAGGTAGGTACTGTTGCCATCATTTTACAGGTGGGAAAACTGAAGCTCCAGTGGAATGTGTAACAAGTTCATAATCACACAACACTGTGTGCCCAAACCCTGACATGGTGCCCCAGTGAGCCAGGCGGGATCCTGCTGCAGACTCCGCTAGCCCCAGCTAAGGGCCGCAGGGCCAAGAACAACCAAGGACTGAATGGATGCTTTGCTTGTCCCCTCCCTAATTGGCTCTGAGCTTCAGCAACTCCAGTGGTGAGAAACAGACCTTCTAGTGGGGAAGAATCAAGGTCTACAGGGCCAGGCTAGCCCACGCCACTCCTCACTTGACCAAGAAAGAGCAAGAGGGCGCCTCTCTCCCTCCAGGACCCGCCTAGCTCCTCTGACCCCAATTCAGCTCATTAAAACCCCTATTCTTACTTGACTGGGGAATTATATGCCTGAGTCAGGATCCTGACCCACCACGCAGGGGATGGAGAGGAGGTGGAGGGGCAGGAAGCAGAGAGGAGCCTCAACTTCCCCTGTCCTTCCACTCTTTCTCCTGTTAATTCTCTGGGTTCAATAGCCAAGCCCAAGAACCTGAGGTCACCCTGCTTCCACCCCCAGTCTTACAGTGTGTGTGGGGGGGGGGTGGAGGGGTAGGGGGAAGTTCCCACCATACCTTATCTCCTTATCTCTGACCTTCCCTGAGCTTCTCCGGCCTCAGATCAGGTCAGAGGGCAAGCCCCTGATATGCTAGACAGAGCTGAAAGCCAGGCAGCAACCTGGACAGCTGGCCCGAGAATTCCCGAGGGGCCGGATGGAGGAGCTTTGTGCCTACAGGACTTGGGAGGTGGGACTAGGCCAGGGCTGGGGACTACTTAGATCTATATCAGCCAGGGTCTTGCCCACAGCCCAGCAGCTCCTCTCTGAAGTACCGGGATCCCCCTCACCTCCCTCCCACATCAGAAAGCTCCTTAGACAGCTCTGAGAATATGAGGACCACTTTCTTCGTCTGCCTTCATCTCCCAGTTTGGGGGAATAGGGAAGTTTTTGTTGTTGCGTTGCTGTAGCTGCTTTCGGAAAAGTGATTTTTCAGTGGCTCTTGCTTACCTGAAACTTTGTTCAGGAGTCCTAGAACTTTAACTTCTCTCAGCCTCAGTTTACTCATCTGTAAAGTAGGACTAATGGCTGAAATGGGATAATCTGTGTTAAAATCTGTCTTAGTCCACTCACTACACTTAGAAAGGAAGAACTCTTCAGAGGCAAGTCCAGAGAGGGTGTGGGCTGGTTTGGGTGGTGGTGAGTTCTCAGTCATTGGAGGTATGGGATCAAGAGGATTTAGGACTGGAGGAGGGAATGGAGTAAATGACCTTACACCTCCCCTAGTCTGGGACTTCTGAGTCTGTTGAAATAGGTGACTGCTAAGAGATATGATTTAAAGACTCTTCTTTCAACTCTCTCTTCTGTCCATCACTAATGCCCAAGACTCCCCCACTACAGATTCATTGCTTTTGGTTAAGGCATTGCCTCATGCAAAGTGCCAGACTCCCTGGTGGGTCATACTGGTCCATCAGAGACCTTGTGAAAGTTCTGACGGGGAAATAGGGAGAATGAAGGCAGAGGACACCTCAGAGTGGGGGTTGGGGGAGGACACCCAAAGGGAAGGTGGGAAAGAACAAAGGAGCCAGTCTTACGTGTTACTGGGGTGGGACATCTAGCTCCCAGCTTTAGCACACAAGTCCCAGTGACACTCATGGACCAACAGAGTAGAATTAGACCTTGGGACAAGAGGCTTTCAGCCTTGACAACACTTCCCAGGGGTCCTAGGAGGATTTTAGGTACAGCAGGCCACCTCCTAGTGACACACAGCTGTGTTCTTACAGACCAAATCTAAAAGCTGGGTGTCCTGGTTCCTGAGAGGTTGAGTTTAAATACTTAGCCTCCACTCCATCTCCCTAGGAGAGGCTAAGGCGGCCACTGAGACCCACACTACAAATACTTCACACATGAGGCCAATACCCACACTACAAGTAATTCACACATGCGTGCTGGGCCAACAGCATGAAAAAGAGAATTGACAACAACAATAACAGTTACCACAATTTACTGAGCACCAGCATTATCTCCAAGAATTATAACCATTTTGAAAAGTAGGTATTGGCCTGATTTTACAAATGGCACAGGCTGGATTTGAACGCAGGCCACTCAGTGTGGAAAGCCCGTAGAATGTTCCAGCGTAGGCTCCCTCAGGAGCAGTCACTAAAGCACCAGCTCTCACAGCGCCCAGCAAATAAGGGCCCACAGGTGCCAAGAAGCATCCCTTCTTCTTCATTCATCCATTCCACAGGTCTTAGTGGGCTCCACTAAGTGCCCATCACTGTGCCAGGCTACGCTGGACATCAGGACAGATACAAAAGGACTAAGATCCAGGCTCCTGCCCTGCCCTGGGGGAATTTTCCACTTAATAGGAACATAGTGTGTGTTATGGGAGAAGCTCTTTGGGCAACATGTAAAATACATACTCTGGACTCGAACAGATAGTTGTACACCCATATTTATAGCTGCATTATTCACAATAACCAAAAGATAGAAACAACTTAAGTGCTATGGTCTGAATGTATGTGTCCCTCCAAAATTCTTTTTTTTTTTT
>VBSM01002608.1:140398569-140409004 GCA_008086735.1 Cheirogaleus medius
AAAAAAAAAAAAAAGGACTAATTTAGGACCTAGGAACTGGTGGCCCTCAGGGCAGAAATGGTTTAATCTGGTGGTTGCTAAGCAAAGCCCCGCCCCCTATTTGTTTCTGATTGACTGTAGATTCTTAGTAATGATGATCAGATTAACAGATCAGTTCTCTACCTGGCCTTCCGCCTTCCTCTGTCCCCCAGTGTTCATGTAATACTACTCATACAATAATTCAAATATCTAGCACTTCCCGAGTTCTTAATATGTGCCATGCTCTGTCAAACTACGCATGCTTTACTTTGTGTTCATCCACTTCCTTGACTCCCAGGCCAAGCCTCTCTTGGTTTTCCTCCTGTGTCCCTGGTTCCTCCTCAGCTTCTTTTGCCGGTTCTTCCTCCTCTCCCTGGTCTACGACAGCTGGAGCGCTCGGGACTCCAGCCTTGTTCCTTCCATTTTCTCCTTCTTCACTCTCCCTTAGGGAGCTCACCCCACGCCATGCCTTTAACGCCATCTGTGTACAGTATGCCAACAACTCCAACCCACCCACCTCTCCCGAATTCTTACTTTTATGTCTGACTGCCCACTCAACCTGTCTATCCAGACGTTTCACAGACACTCAAACTCCGTGTGTCCAAACTGAAGTCCTGATTGCCTCCACCCCTGCCCAAGCATGCTCCTCCCTCAGGCTTCCCAGCCCCTGCAAGCCACAGCTCCAACCTTCAGGTGCACGGAACCCCCAAGGGCCCCATTTTACTTAAGTACAAGCCAATTCTTTACCATGAGATGCATGATCTTGGGTGACCTGCACCCTGACCCAGCATCACTTCTGTGACCACCTTGGCAGGTGTGTCTTCAGGCCTGGACCGTAGCTGTCCTCCCTTCCTGAAACACATTTCCTTCAGATATCCACTTGGCCCACCTTCGAATCCGCTCACACCTCATTTCTCACTGAGGCTTACGCTGGGAACCCTGTTTTTTGCCACAACTTGCCACCACCCTATCCCTCCTGGTTCCCACTTGTTATTATTCCTTGTTACCTTCAAACGCACTATATGTTTTACTTATTTATTATGTTTCTTTTTCATTGTCCATCTCTCTTGACATGTGGACGCAGATCTTTGACTGTTTTTGTCCACTGATGTGGCCCAAGTTCCTAGAACAACGCCTGGTGCTCAATAAATACGTTGAATGGACTGACATAAGCCACCGAGTCTCCTGCAGGCCAATTTGAAGAACTTCACGGGCTGCGTATCAAACATACTAAAATGTTACTGTACCCATATTAAGTTTCCTGCTCAAAATTTCCTGTCTATAGAATCTTGACACATTTCATTTATAGTTGGCTTTGATGTCTCAATCATTGGGCTTATTTGAGAAATATTGGGAAGTGTGAGACCCTAGCTTACAATTTGATTTCAAATCTTTTACAAGTACTAAATTAATGAACTTTGGCTATATCCATAAAATATGCATTGATTGTGATTTTTATAATTTTCTTTTCATATTTTGGAAGCAGAATGTATTTTCAAGTTCTGAGACATCGTCACAGGTCTTCAGCCCTGTGACTCTGGTGTCTACAGGAAAAACAGTCTGATGATGTCAGTGGTGGAGCTGAAGAGTGCACCAAACCCACCTGCTAAGGGGACAGCTGCCATATGACCTGGATTCTGGAGATGGCTTCAATCTTGAATGACCTTCCGATTTCTGCACACTCACTCTCCAATCTCCAAGAGGCAGCTTTCCTCAGGCTTTCAGAGGCCAAGTCTCATGATTGAAACCGTTCTTGTGTTCATTTCCATATGCATCTGTACTGTGAACCCTGCTTTCTGAGGAAACCGTGTGACTCTGTACCCTGAGAAGTGAAAAGAACCCCACCCACCCTCTCTTCAAGCTTCGGGTCCTGTTTTCTCTGTCATTCCTGCAGTCAGGTTGCTGGATGGATCCTGGTCTCTCTCATTACTTTCCAACTTAGGAACCCTTCAGATGGGGGATATGTCTGCAGTGGGCAGAGCACACAAGAAAAGAGGCTCTGCTATAGCCAGGATAAGGCTCTACAGAGTCACAGGTTAAAGAACCTGTGTTTGTTCAGTCTCCTGACTATACAGCTGTGCATGCTAATAGCATTTGCCTGTCTCATGGAGTAAATGGCTTCCTGCCACCCTCACCATGTGTTCTCACCCTTGTCTGTGCCACCTGCACTCACGCTGGGCCCCAGGAATGCTGGCGGCCCCAGGCCCCCATCTGTATGATGGTCTCTGGGTGTGGGCTCTGAGCTTGCACCTTCAGCTTCAGGATAAACTACACTCACTCTGAAGCTGTCTTTGCCCTCTTGGGGAGCCCTCCGGTTTCTGGCCCCATTTCTTCTGCACTCCCAGATTCACCAGGCTGGGGACAGCCACATCTCAGTAACGTTGCAGGCACAATATTTGTACACCATGATGTCCCCTCTCTCAGGCATCCAGGAAGCCCCGTCCTGCCTTATGTCTGCTCCTTTTCCTCACCCCAAGCCTTTGACATTGGGGCTACAAGTACATGTGGCACAAAGGACCTGGGAGGTGTTACAGATTTAGTTTCCAATTCTGAATGTGCCACTTATCATCTCAGTGGCTTTGAGAACATGGTTTTGCATGACATTTAACCTTTCTGACCCTCAGTTTTTCATTAGTCAAATGATTTTTATAATAACATTTACATCTCGGAGGCCCTGTAGGAACTCATACAAAGTACCTCGGATAGCGCTCGGTACACAGCAAGTGCTCGTTTAACCTTAGGTCCCCCTGCCTCCAGCTTTGCCTTTCCGCCCTCTGTCTGACATGGCAGTGCTGTTTTTGAGGGGGTGGGTCATGGCTTCAGTTGTAACTCACTCTATATTCCAACTCAGGCTCTGGTTCCCTGTGTCTTCTCTTTCACCAAACCTGCCTAGAGTTCTGCCTAGTTCCTCAGTGAGACACTGTGTATGAGGATGTCAGAGGCAGTGGGTGGACCACTCCTAGACCAGGGCTCACTGCGACCATATCCGGGCTTGCTTCACAAATCTCCTAAAGTGGCCCCTCTCCCCTCTCCCTCACTAGCCCCACCTACTATGTTCAGGGAGAGAGGTGAGAGGTTGGGTCTTTTCCTATACCTTGACATTAATCCTGAGTCTTCCTGAGACAGTGAGTTTTAAAGGTACTCCTTGATAGAAACAAGGACATGACATTTTTCTGTTGATATAATATAGAACAACACTCAGGCAGCCCCCTAGATTCCTGCAGCACCCGGTAATTTGCTGTCTCCCCACCAGCCTCAACTGGGTACAAACGCCTGCAAAGAACTTTCTTCACCAGGAGCATGAGCAATGGGTTTGACCTCCGACTCACTGGAAGTCAGATTTCTTTTCAGACATGACTGCATGTGATGCTGTTCAGCACTTGTGTATTTGGTTCTGATGTTCCTATATATTTCCTCTCCTCTGCCCCTTGCCCTGACTACAAAGGCTGACTAAAGTGCAGGAGCCCATCTCTGAAGACTAGGAAAGTGGCTCCTCCTTCAGCTGGCTCGGGATGTGGGTGGCCTTGTCTGCAAGCAGAGAGATGGACGGAATCCATGGGTCCTCTGGTTTTTGCAGCCCATGAACTCCAGTGACAGACAGGGGCCTCTACCCTCTGCTGCTGCTACAGCTGCCATGGTGGAAACCCATCCTCAGAAGGCAAGTTATCACCAGCCCGGCTGCCAGTGTAGGGGTCAGGGTGAAGAATATCTTATGTTATTCTTCAGTTGGTGCCAGCAACAGAAGTATCTATACCCTAAGCCCTACGATCTGACACCAGCCCACAGGATCCTTCTTAGCAAGCAGGGTGTTGGGGGTTGCAGGACCCACCTCTGACCCACAGGCCTTTCTCCTACCCCACCCCTATCTCTCTGTAGATGAATCAAATTAAACTGAACAGCCTCAAAGGGAGAAGCTGCAAAAAGACAATCTTGAGGGGAAATGCAAATGCAAAGAAGCTTTCCCCCATTCTGCTTTAGGGCTGAGGACCAAAGGGTTCCTTATTCCTTAAATCCAGTGAATCTCAGGCCTTTTGGGGACCCAGCTGGTAAAGATACCCAATGGTCTCCCTCAGGGACCCTTAAATCCTACAAGATGACTATTCTCAAAGCCCACAAAAGCCATCCCTGCTTTCCACACCATAGAAACTTCTCAGTTCTTCTGAGACAATTGAACACCAGTATTTCTCAAGATTCTTTCCTGCCAAATAATTCTTATTCCAGGGAAATGAGAGTATAATGCAAATGCTTTATTTGTTTACAGTATGTATGCAGTGACTGTGCACCTGCCCATAGTCTGTGCCCTCCTTCTCACATCTAATCATTCATCCTGGGTCTTCCTGCGGGAGGGACAATCTGTAGGCACTGAGCCAGGGGATAAGGAGGATGTCCCCTGGCACCAAAGGGACAGATCACATCTGACTCCTGTTTTCTCTGTCAATCGGTGGGGAAGGCAAATTTTTTTTTTTTTTTTTTTTTTGAGACAGAGTCTCACTTTGTTGCCCTAGCTAGAGTGCCATGGTGTCAGCCTAGCTCATAGCAACCTCAAACTCCTGGGCTCAAGCAATCCTTCTGTCTCAGCCTCCTAAGTAGCTGGGACTACAGGCATGCGCCACCATGCCCGGCTAATTTTTTCTATATATATTTTTAGTTGGCCAATTAATTTGTTTTTATTTTTAGTAGAGACGGGGTCTCGCTCTTACTCAGGCTGGTTTCACTCAGGCTGGTTTCGAACTGCTGACCTTGAGCGATCCTCCCGCCGGGGCCTCCCAGAGTGCTAGGATTACAGGGAAGGCACATTTTAACAAGGGGGGTGTCCCTTTCAGATTCTTTGAGTAGTCACCACTCCTGCTCTGCTGACAGACCCAAGGTATAGTCAATGTCAAGCCCGGACTTTGCCCCCCAAGGTATGAACACTGGGGACCAAGAGAGAAGAGAGGTGAAGGAGAAGCTGAGGCGGGGGCTGAGACCAGACCAGTGGGTATCGCTGCCTCTAAGGCAGCTGGGGAGGAGGTATTCCGTTTCCTGAGCTGTGTTTGTCCCATTTCAGTTTGAACAGATGGAAATATAGTTCAATGTTTCAACATCATTTGCCTTCCTCGTGCTAAAATATTGATGAACGCTGCCCAGTCTGATGCCCCACGGTTCCGAGCAGTAACTGGAGCATGATGTGTACTGAAGTGAGACACGGCAAAGCCTTTAACGAGTGTTTAAAATTCCTGGAATAATGCTCAACACTGGCTCAACTCATTCGGCTCCTGAAAACCTCCCCCCTGGGCCGCCTCCTAATCGCAGGAGGAGAGTCAGCACAGCCCGGCTCCCCTGCTGGTGGCAATTAGTGCCGCAGCTGCTCGTCTTCAGGATGGGAAACAATGCAGGAGGTGCCTGCATCTGCCCTAGGCCGGGAGGCGGACACGTTGGGGGGTGTGGGGTGTGGGGTGCTGGCTCCGCCACCTGCAGGGGCCTGTCGCTCAGTACTCAGACCCCAGAAGGAGGGAGCGCTGGGCAGGATGCTCAAGAAAGGTGAGGTGAGGGAAGGACAAGGAACTGGAGAAGAGAGGAGATGAAGAGGGTGGGGACTTGGAAGAAAAATGAGGAGCAGAGAGAAGGGAAGGAAGGGAGGAAGTAGCCAGGAGCAGCAAATCAGCCCTGAGAGGAGAATTCCACTTGTGCCTCTAGAAAAGGGGAAAGGACCCTCAGCCAGTGGCATCCCAACCCTAAGCCACCTCTCTGCAAGCTGCAGCCACGGCAAAGGCCCCAAGACCCAGGACTGAAAGAAAACCTACCATGTGGACCTGGGATGTCACTTCCAAGGTTTGGGACAATCCAGGCTGCCCTAGCAAGGATCTCCTGGGATCTCAGGATTCCCACATGGAGAGCAGGTGCTCTCATTATGGAGGTTCCTACCATGTTGAATGTCTCACATGCTTTCAGCTTCTGGGTTTTAGATTCATGATTTTTGAAAACTCTTTATAGATTTTTGTGGGCTCATTCAGAAGAATGCTTTCCAAGATGCCTACCTGAATCCGATCACAGGGAGACAATGGTGGCCTTTTTCAGGAGTGACCTCGTTAAAGCACCCATGTGAAAGAAAGCACAGAAAGCTGTGGCGTGTCCCCACTGGTGGGAATTTGGGGCTGGTGGCTGTATGAACATTGTCAGTATAACTCAGAGCCACTGCCTGAACACATATGCATTATTATTTGTAGATTATTGTAGGTTGAATAATACTTGCTATTGGGGAGACAGAATAGGAAATCTATGACAAGTTGGAAAGCAGGGTCTGACAAACTCATTAATTATGTTCTATCTCTGCCTTCCACAAAATAAAAACTTGATGAAGTCACATAAATATAATGATCCTATTTTCTGAAACAAACAAACAAAAAAATGGGACATGTGACTGACACATAGGAAGACATTTATAGGAAGAAACAGGATGGAGTATAAAATTGAAGGGGACGGGCCAGGAAAATCTAGGACATATAGCCATTGTAAATACAGGGTGACTGGGGCAAACTGAGGGGCTCCAGAGACCTATCTGGGTGGCTCTGTGGGGCAAATCTCAATAGAGGAGGAATTTTCTGCAGCCCGGCCATGCTGCAGGCTCCGGGGAGGTTGGCAGAAAACTCGTTGGGAATACCTTGCCTGGTGGCACAACAGAACTTCTACCCACACACATCAGCTCCGGGCACCTTTCCTCGCCCCTGCGAGGTTCCAGCTGCTGGCCCGGGTCCAGCGCCCTCACAAGGCCTGCCCCTCACTCAAACCAGGTTCCATGCGCGCTGCTTCTGGGACCAGCACTGTGGCCCTGGGCTGTGGGTCTGTCTCTCTGGCAAGGGGGCTCTGTCTGCGATTATTCTCCCAGTTCTCCTGCACATCTGTCCACTGAGTGATGGACATCTGGCTTCCACAGCCAGAGGTGGGGGCGGAAAGGAGGAGCTGTGGGCGTGACCAAGGTGACTACCCGCCGATGCTGGCTTCAGGAGTTAGTTACAGGCAGGAGCCAAGGAGCGCCCCCTGCAGGCAGTCCGCCTGGGCGCCACGGCAGGGCGGGGAGGCCAGCAGCTGCGAGATGACAGACAGGATGGGGAGTCCTGGGGTGGCCACAGTGGAAGGAGCAGGAGGAGCCAAGGCAGGGGCCAGACAACAGGGGTAATCATCGTTTCTAATCCTTGTGAGACGTTTTCAACCGCGCATCCTTGTTATCACCACCTGTTTGTAGAGGAGAAGGGCCAGGGCTCAGATTTGTGAAATGACATGACTAAGTTTACAAGGCCTGAGTTGCCCCTCTACACAGTGTCATAGCCTGGGCAACACAGAGAGACCCTGTCTCTAAAAAAAAAAAAAATTAAAAATAAAATGCATGTCAATGTGGGACCTGTGAATCTGCATTTCTAACAAGTCAGTGATGCCCATACTGCCAGGGCCCCTCCCCACACACACACTGAGTAGCAAGGCCCTCGGGCAGTGTTTTCCCATGTTGCCTGTTCATAAGAATCACCTTGAACACCTAGAGATTTGGATTCAGTAAGAACTTAAGATAGTGACTGTTTGGTAAGAGCCTCAGGTGACCCTCATGGTCATGTAAGTTTGGGAAATGCTGCCCCCGAAGTGTGGGAGAGATGTGGCCATTGCTGGGAAGCTTTAGCAGGATCCCAGAGACTGGCCCCTTCTTCAGGGGTCCCCTGGGTTTACCAGGGGCCCTTCCTCCAGCAGGAGAGCTCCTGCCTTGGCCCTGACAGTGCTTTGGTGTTCAGACTTGGGCAGGCTTCTTCTCATCTCTCCGCCTCCACCTTCTCCTCTGCAATATAGGAACCAATAGCCAAAGGTGAGGACATCTAGAGAAGGGGGCTTCCTGCATGGCCAGGGAGGAGGCAGTGTCCATCCTTCAAGCAGAAGAGAGGTGGACAAAAAGGAAATGCGGCAGGAATGGGGGCCAGGGTTGTGTGGGGGTGTAGAACAGCAAAGGTAGCACGATGGGCCTGGGGCAGGCACCATGCCCTGCCCTTACCCCTTGGCGTTAGGAAAACGCAACCAAATAACCCCGGAAGAGACTAAAAGGAGCAGGGATGAGAGGGGATTCTGAAGTTAAGTCTGCAAAGTCCATCACTTCGGTCTTCCACATCACACAGCTTCTGTACACACAAGGAAGAACTGGGCTGGAACCCCAAGCCTCCTGCTCTAACGCCTTTCTGACCTCTGCATAGCATCTCTCTGAAAAGGACGTTCACATATGGGCTACAAACCCAAAGGAGCCAAAGTAAGCGTGTATTAGGGTGGTGATTTCACCTTGTGGCACATGAGCTGGTACCTTTTACAGAGAGATACGGACCTACAAAAATTACTGGGTCCAATTCTTGGTTCATTTGCCAGGAATGGGTTTGCCTGCCACTGAAGTATATGGGCACGAGGTGGTTTCGCTCTAATGGACAACAAGACACAGTGAGTTCTTTTCCTTGTTTTTCATCATGAAATCCATTACCTCAGCTTGTATTCTGGGGCATGCTCATTAACCAGAAATTACCATGCCAAGCCAGCTCAGCCCACATGCCTATGTGGAGAAAATGGGAATGTTAACTCAATCACAAGTTTCTCCTATTTTTACAATAAGATAAGTGAACATGAAGACTTGTGTTCAAATGGTTACTGTTTAAATTCAATAAAGAAACAAGGAGAGAGAAGAGGGCTACTCTAAAGTTTGTTAAAATATGAAGGATGGAGAAAGCACCAGGGAAGAACTTTCAGTACTAGTGTCCACAATGACCCCAAGCAAAGATGTTCTAGGTCTCAATTCGAGGTGCTTCATTGTGACATCATCGCCAAAGCCACTCTCCTCCTGGCTCCCCCAACACATGCATCATACAAGCCTTCATCAGCTGTTCTTCTGGAGGTGCCCACCTGGCATTCTCCTGCCCTTGCCTGTGTGGCACTTGCTCCTTGCGAGCTCCCTGGTCTCTTCCCTCACACTTGTCCCCAGAGACTTCTGTTCCTCCAGGCTCCCCCATGCTGCTCAGGCACCCCCCACTTCCCCTCCTTTTATGGGGATTTCTGTGGCTCCATGTTCTACATGACCCATTTGGGTCACCTGTACATTTCTCTAGGCTTATTCTGTGACAGGCTGGTCATACCTGGTTTCTTTGCCTTTGATGTTTATTCATTTACTCATCCATTCAACAAATGTGTGCCAGGCTTTGTGTTAGGTGCTGTGGGAAATACAAAGGTGCATTCTACACAGCCCCACCCCCAGGCTAGCAGGGAAAATAAGCCATGCACTGCAACCACTGTAAGGCCAGACAGAATGTGACCTTGGGCTCTCTGGTGGCCAGGATTTGTTGATGAGGGTACCATGATATGCACAGTCCTGAAACTTCCCCCACAGCCCGAGCTGAGCTCTTCCTCCTCCTACTTGAAAATCCCAGCTGCCCTCTGGCCCACCTGCAAAGTCCCTGTTTCCTCTGCTTCTGGACAGGTCATGGTGACTCAGGTATCTCTGAATCATTCTTCCCAGCTCCGGGTACTATACCCACCCTCTCTCTAAACTGTTTTCCAGTGACTCAGGAGCACAGATGTTCCTGGGGAGTGCAGTCCCAGACTCTGATCACTACACGCTTTTAGTGTTATAATACTTTAAATGAGGTGGAAAACAACACAGCCTAAGTTCTCACAAAGAGACAAAGGGGGACACAGGGGACAGAGAAGGAAGATCTGAACAGCCCCAGAAGGAGGCAAGCCCCACTGGGCAGGGAGCAGCCTTCTCTGGAGGGACAAGGGGATGTGTTACCATTCTATATGTCTCTGATGGAGCCTGGGGGAAAGGAGCTCCCCAGGGTTACCCTCTAGCCAGGCCTTCCTGGATCATCTCCCAGAGCCCAGGGCTGCCTGTCACTCCCTTCCAAGGAACCCACATCCCCCCACACCCTATCAGGGCTCCAGTCTCACCTTCCTGGAAGAAGGAAGAGAGGAAAGCTTGTGACAGAATTCCTTATCATACCACTGGGTGACTACAGGGTGAGGGAGAAAACTAGCTGGCATCCTACAATCTCTCAGGCCCTCAATTTTCTCAACCGTAAATGGGTATGAAAATCCTGATCTCCCAGGATGCTGCAAGGATGAAGAGAATCAGATGGTTCAGAACCATCTGCCTGATGCCTAGGAAGTGTTCAGGAAGTGTTTGCTTCCTTCCTGTGGGGCTGTCTCCCTCACGTAGTTTTAAAAGTTTAGACACTTACCTGTGGCTTTATTGCAGAGATGGATTCCCACCCCCTCCAGGGCATCCAGGGGTGAGATGAGGGGGTGCCTGGTTATCGCCACCTGGCTGACCTGGAGAAGTCATTCAGGTGCTTCCTTGGATCTGGAGAAAAGATGAATTCTGGCACCCAGGGGAGAGTTGGACTCTGGGAGAGAACAGCCCCCAAAA
>VBSM01002608.1:140430535-140444275 GCA_008086735.1 Cheirogaleus medius
AAGAGAGAGAGAGAAACAAAGAAAGAAAGAAAGAAGAAAAAAGAAGAAAAAGAAAGAAAGAAAGGAAAGGAAAAAGGGGACTTTCTGGGCCAAATAGTCAGATGACCACCCTCCAAGGGGCAAAGGAGGGTCCATTTTGTGAAGAAGAAATGAACCACCCAAAAACACCAAAACACCACAGGAGGACATGTTTCTGCAGATATAGTTGCCCTAGAAACCGAAGGGGTGTGGGGGGTGTGAGTAAGGAAGAATTTCTTCTCTTTTGAGGGCAAACACTGTGTCCTTTTCTTTTTAGATACAGTTAATTGCTAGAATTTTTAGCAAGACTTTGTTCTTGTGGATGTTTTAAACAATAAAGAGTGAAAATTACATTGGAGTCACAATCTTTGTTGGAAGGCAGTTTCTTCCAAGGCCATTTTTCTTTCCCTAGATTTGTTTTCCTCATTCCCAAATGAGAGTCCACCTGCCGACTCACCTGGAAGAGAGATTGTGGCAGAAAGAGAGAGAAATGAATAAGGAGACTTCACTCTCAAACTCAAAGTGTAACTTTCATCCCCTGAAGCTAAGATTCAGAACACAAAGAAACAAACTCGGTTTACCTTTGGGTATGGTTATTTTCTTCCGTCTTCTTTGAGTAAAAGTTTATTTAGAGCCCTCCTAATAATAAATAAAAGCATTTTGTAGTTGAAATACATGCTATTGTAATACTTCCAATCCTGCAAGGTTCTTCAAACTCTGCTTGTCTGATTTTAAAACCTGTTTGTGTGTATGTAGCTATGCCCATTGCAACGTTTATCACTCAAGCAGAAAAGCAACTCGTTTTCTCATAGCCCCAAATGCCCCGTGTACAGTCACTGGAGCGAATTTATTTTTCTCTGTCTTTCCCAAACGCCCTTGTCACCTCTACCAGGGCCACAGGGCTCAGGGCAAACCAAAGAGGTTTGTGACCTCCGGAGTGGAGATCTTTGTATTGTTAGGTGTTTTGTTGTGAGAAATCATTCTCAGTGATTATGTGGGTTCTCTCTCTCAAAGCCGACTTGAGTTGCTGCGTCTTCCTCAACAAAATCTCGCCTCCTGGACCAGCCTAACCATTTCCGCTGCCCAGGGCAAAGGGCTGAACGTCGTTGTATGGTCTAGGGCTGGGGTGAGAAAGTGAGGAGGGTATGTGGGTGGGGGAGGGGATAGTCATCCTCTTCAACAATAAATTAAAATAACCTGACACTCCTTTAATCCCTTCCATCAACAGTGTCAACGCACTAGGGCGGCCGTCTCACCTCCTAAGGTGTCTTCTATTCCCAGAGGGCCCGGACTCCCTGCCGCAGCCCAACACTGGGCCCGCGCGCCGGAGAGGAGGTGCTCCGACGGCAAAAATCCCATACATTTTTAACTACAGTGATTACTAAATTAATAGCAGGCACTAAGACAGATGTCAAAACGTCTTGAAAATGTTTATCTGTGAATAATTGAGAAGGTGGTGGGACGCATTATCTGATTGTGTAATGAAATATGTATGAGGAACAGCTGTTTGCAACAGTCCCCTCCCGCCGCCTCCTCAGCCAGGGCCCTTCTCTAGGAAGCAGGAGTCGCGGCGAAGTTGGTCTCCACTTCCAACCACCGGGGAGCCCGCTCGACCCCTCCTCGCCTGTTGGCAGAGTTGTGGCTCCAGCGCGCCCCAGAGTCGCCCCGCTTCCTCACTGAGGACATCAGCGTGGACATCCCCTCAGCCTCGCTCTGTTGGCTCTCCAGGCGGGGTGAGGCTTAACCGCCGGCCGCGCTGTCCCTCGCGCCCTTGGGGCGGGCCGCGGGTTCGGCCTGCCGGGACCGAGGAGCGCCCGGGCCAGGGCAGCGGCGGCGCAGCGGCCTGCTCGGAGGCGAGGCCCGGGAGCCCCTTGGCTCAGCGGGGCGGGCCCGGGGTCACCGCGGGGTGATGGGGCTCCCGAGAGGGCTTTGTTTAGCGCTCTTGCTACACTGCGCACTTCCTTCCAGCCCCCAGCCGGCCCCCACCCCAAGCCTCCGTGCCCCGGCCTTGTTTGTTTTTCCAGCCCCTCGCCCTCCACCCCAACACGCAAACAGCTCTCGGGGCTGCGTCAGCTGCCCGAGGCCGTGGCCCAGGGCAGGCCCGAGTCCAGCTGGGGCCAGCGCGGCGAGCCAGGGCCCGCAGGAAGCGGTGTGAAGGGAGAGGGAGCTCTGGAGCCTTCCTTGGAGCTAGAGAGGCAGGGGATGGCCGGGCGGAAAGGTGGCCCAATGGGGTGCATGGCCTCGGCGGGAGGAGAAGGCCCAAGTCCTGGGCTCAGAAGGGCACGGGCGGCCTGCGCCGCTGCCCACCCACTTGCCGGCTGCCCACCCCCGGCCCGCTGCCCCAGCCGGTGGTGTGGAGGTTTGCAGGGCGCCACGAGGGGCCCCACCAGGCCTGAGACTTGATGGCAGTATCAGCCACTGGGATAAACTCCGTGACCTCCGTGTGGGCGTGCTGTCCTCGCCGCATTCCCAGCGCTTCACAAGGCGGTGGGACCGAGTCCCGGGCGCGGTGCTTCTGGCAGCCCCCAGCCGGGCCATAGGCCTAGTCGCGCCCTCTGCCTCCGCGGCCGCTCGGCCCCTCACCTTCCCCAGCCCCGGGGCCCCGTCCCTAGTCCCTGGTGTCCAGGAAGCCTCTGACCGTGTTGGTCCTTCTGGCGACGCCGCCCCTGACCAGAGCCCGGGAGCGGAGCAACCAACCGGGTCCAGCTCGGCGGCGCCGCGGGGCCCCACGCCCAGCGTCTTCGCGGATCCCCCGGCTGACTCGCAGTCGAGATCCGCTCGGGCGTTATTTCTCGAGCGTCGCCCCTTTTACCTAATCCCTTATGCTTTTATTCTAATCCTACACATTACAGTTAATCTGTAATGATACCGCTTCGGAGGAACCTGTTGCATAGGAGGCACGGTAATTTGTAACCTTGGAAACAGTTTTAAATAAAGATTTAACAGTGATGTCAACTGTTTATTCTCCGCGCGGGAGGTGGGCTGGGGCTAGGCAGCCCCTCGGCGGAGAGGACGGAGTTTCGGGAGAAGGGAGCGAGGGGCGTGGGGCAGAGCCGAGCGGCCAGAGGTCCGCCGTGGTGGCTCTAGTCCCGCGCCTGGTGTGTTTTGAGTTTTTCCTTTTGGGAAATCGGGTGATACTAAACCGCAAGGCGTGGGAAGAGGGGAACAGTTTGCAAAACTGCGGAAAACTCAGTGAACTTGAGCCCCTGTGTATCCCGAATTAGCATTCAGCCTGGCCCTGCGCGCCAGGGACGCTGAAGCTGCGGAGAGCTGAGAAAGGGCAGCTTGCAGGACCCTTGGGCTGCAAGAAGGTTGAGCCGCTTCTGTACCGATTATTCTGCGCTCTGAGCTTCCTTCTTTATTAAACACACCGGCAACAGCAGCAACAACCACCAAAAACTGCCGGCACGCCAAACGCAAAATTAAATATAATTGCTTTTATTTATCTATTGCTTTTATATCATTAAAATATTTTTAGTTACATTGTATAAAATAGCATCCGCTCTGATTATTACCTGCCATATCTGCTGATCTGCTCCTTGTGTATTCAGCACAGCAATATTAACAATTAAGAAAAAAGCACATCTTATATATTGTATCTGTCAAGATATGTTACAATTTCCATTAACAAAAAAACATTATTCTTGTTGAAGAAGCTATGAATCATATCTTTCACGAGCACTTTATTAATAATCATAGTTGTCAAAAAGAATTAGATATGCATAGATTGTAGGTGCAAAGGAAATATTAGATGCACAGAATAAAATATACAGTGGGATTGAGGCATAACTATTTTTCTTTTTTTAAATAAATTTTACTGAGGTGAAAAAAAAAACCTGAGCTATTAAGCTTACTTAAAAGATGGCTTTGTTGGTTTAATTATACTGTAGTTATTTTATAAATATGTTTCAAAGGAAGCTTGCCATATTGCATGTCAATGAGGACTGTAAAGAAAAGCTCACAAAAGCTAATGCATACCAAATACCAAATTTTAGTCATTAGCATTCCTATTTATTACAAACTAAAGAAACCTATTAACAGACAAGAATTTCTATTTAGCTAGTATTACAATGTTTGGCCATTAAAATAAAAAGGGCAAAGTATATATGTATTTCCCCCCCTTGGAACTATATGTTCTTTTTTGCCTAGAAGCTCCTGGAGAGACTGGGAGATGTTTCTGATTGGGGAAACACGATTCTACAGTGGGAACCGGCCAGAGGGCCCAGAACCCCTCGTTTCAGTTATGGAACGTAATGCAATTCATGTGGAAGCTAGAACAGTTCGGCGCTGGGACTATGCAGCCTGCTGAGGGCTGCGTAGTACCCACAGCCCGTGAGGGGCCCTTTGTCTTTAATTTGTGTCGTAAGCATATGCAAATTATTGTTTTTCCTCTGGGGGAGGGAGTGGGTAGCGATGGTAATACAGCTTTTGTTTGGATATTAAAATTTCTTTAAATGCTCCCTAAACCGAGTTACTTCTCTCAATGCGGATTCCCCTGGCAGGAAATCTCACCGCTACAGTGAATACATGCGTATTAATTCTACAAACACGCGCATATAGATTTGTGTCATTTCATTTCAAAAACCTTTTCCTTTGAGCAAAGGTGGCGATTCTGCTCTGACACCAGAAGTAAATAAATATATCCATATATTTTTTTCAGAATGCCTATTTGAGAAAGGAAAACACTTTTTAGCTATTCTTACTGTTAGAAACTTTAAAGGTCTTTTTCTTCTTAAAATTGAGGTAGATTTTTTTTGCGCTAATTGGGCACGGAAACAAATTTTATAGGAACTGGAATGAAACATTTGAAATGATAAGACAGGGTTATTTAGAATTATGTTAGATGGAGTTTTTTTTTTTTAAATAATAGTTATAGGAGCTTGTTAAACTCTGCCGTTTATCAAGCAACTCAAACATGGTTTCTTCTGACCTAATGTTTGGCTAGGACATGATGTATTCTGCCTGCTTGGGGGACTCTTTGCATTAAAAAGATTGAAAATTTCTAAGAAAAATGCTTCTCTGAAAGGCCCACATGAAAATAAGTATCACAAGGAAGGAAAGGAATTTCTGAATCCTTGATTTAAACAAAACCAAAAAACATTGAAAAGTCATCATTAACATGTGCAAACTTCGTGCAAAATTTTATTTTTCAGCAGCAAAATTAGCTGAGTGGTGGTGATAGGGTTGGGTATTCTTTCCCCTGTGACTACCTGGGCAGAGATAAAAGAGGGAAGATGCAATGATCCCTGCACCAAACTTTTCCCATGGGGAAATAGCAAAAGTCACTGTATTAAGAAGCGAAGCTTGGGGGCCTCAATGCTGGCAGCTTTAGAACAAAACGTGAACTTTCTCCATTTCTATCTCATGATGTCTGGATGAGGTGTCAACTCACAACTCTCTGAAGCATATTTGATACAGAGATGGGGGAAATGGCTTTAAATACCTAAGTGTATCATAGAGGGTGATACTTGCCAGCAAAGGAAGGAACTACATAATTATTTGGATAATTCAGCCCTGTTACCCCAAATTAACCAGTCTGATTTTGCCTGTAATTAGCCCAAATAATGCAGATGGGCCACCCATTTACCGCTTCTCCACCTGCAGCTCCCCCTTCATTGTTTGCTGAATCCAGACATTACCAATAGCCAAGGAGGAGAAGGCTGCTTCCCGTATATTTAAACCAAGTGGTTTAAATCTCAATATGGGTGAGAGATAACCCAGTTTTCAATGCCTTAAATCTCATTTCAAAGGGCAGATTAGGAAAGACCATCTCAGTGATGCAGACGTGAGATAGAGACCCTTTTTTCAGGGAGCTGACACTTGTTGGGGAGAGGCATATACACAGTTCAGGACAGCACAGAACTGTGCTATTTCATTAGTGTCCTGGCTGGGAGTACACAGGAGGGAAGCATAGGAGAAATCTTAGGTGGCTTCCTGGAAGAGGTGGGGTTTGAGCTGAGCCAAAAACATTGAGTATGATTCTAGATGATGATGGGTATGACATGTAAGCAAAATTGGCATCCAGCTGAGATACAGCGTCAGGTCTGACATAAGGTAAGCATTTAAAAGTACCTATTTAAACAAATGAATAGGCTGAGTGCAGTGGCTTTGGGCCTGTAATCTCAGCACTTTGAGAAGATCACTTGAGGCCAGAAGTTCAGGATAAGCCAGGGCAAGACTCTGTCTCTATAAAAAATTCTTTTAAAAATAAAAAAAAAGGAATGAAATTATTTAGAAGCCTGACAAATTCCTATGAATGTTTCTCCTTAGGATGGCCTGCCTGCTGTGTTAACCTGAAATTTGCTATTTCTCCCCCACTTCAATGATCTATCTCTCCCTTCCTCAAGGCTGAGGGAGCTCAGTTTGAGGTTGCTGATAATGTCTAGGGCTGACAAAATGATGCCCATTGCTACCACGAAGTGGGTGAAGGTTCTTGCTTAGAGGAGACTTTTCCATGAGCAAATGTCCCTTACTGATGTCCTGTTTACATTCTTGCAAGAATGAGGGGATTACTGCAATTCTAAGGAGTTTTGTATTTTTAACAAATCTTCCTCTTATGGCACCAATTTAACATTTTGTTTGAAACATCTCAGAATCAAAATGGCTAAAGGGGGCTTGTTAGATTTTTATTCACAGAGCGGACAGAGTCCACTGAAAACAGCCTCTGGATTAGAAGAAAGGAAAATCTGGTACTGCCACTAATTAGTGGGTAAAGTATCTCACCCAAAAGAGCTTTGCCTTTTCTCATCTGAGAACAGACAGTACTGGATACCCTTGTATATATGACAAAGCTTTTGTTTTTATTCTTTAAAGACAAAACAATAGGAAGGTAGTTTTTTTTTCATAGCACAGGCCTTCAGCAATTGCAGCATTCATGTGATATTAATCACTTATAAACAGGTTTTTTTCTCTCCTGGGAGCAGATGCTTATTTTGAGCTTGAAGACCCAAATTTTAAAATTACAACCAGAAAAATAAAGAATACTGGTTCAATGAGAAATCTAAATCCATATTATCTTTTCTTTAGGATGCATTTCTATGCTTTAGCAGGTCTTTGGGTCTGGAACATGCAATCCACATTGGTGCACAGCAGAGAAAATTTACTCTTCAGAAAGTGCCTTCACTGAGTAAGGTGGTGCCCGGCTGCGTCATAGACATTTCCCATCTCACTTCTCCCTACAGAATCTCTTCCATCTTGCCCTTACCTCCACCTCTGATCCAGAGATCCAGCTTTAATCATCTTCTTTTTTCCTCCTAAACAAGCCACTGTTTCTTCCTAAACTAAGCATGAAAGTCAACAAGCTGAGGGCAATTCAATTTCAATAATAAGCAGCTGTCTTTGAGTTCCCGAGACCCAAGTAAAGGCCCTTCCATGGGAAGCACCTAATTCAAAAGGAGGAAACGCCAAGGACTATGAGGGACCCTGCAATGAGCGTGGCTGACAAGGAGCCAGATTCCAACCCCTCCTCCGTGGACCATTCCTCCGAGTTCATGTGAGGGAAGCTCGCTTTCCCAAGAGCCCATCTTTTCTTGGTTGTAAACTGTGTTCAGTTCCGACGTGCACAAGCTAAACATATGGCAGAACAGTGTGAAGAGGGATGTCTGTCCATTAGCACATTCGGGGACAGAGTCTGGGATGTACGTTCAACAAAGGGCTTCTTGTATCTGAGCCCTATACTGTAGTATTGCTCCAATGAAAGCTCAACTGACCTCAATTTGTGTGAGCAATGTGAATGTGTGTGTGTGTGGTGTATTTACGAGGCCAGATAAATTCAGGCTGCTCCATAAGTCTCTTGGTATAAAGAAGGAAAAAGGTATTGGATGACCTTGTCTGTATGTGTTGAAGAAGAGGAGGAGCCCCCAGAGATCAAAAAATTAAAAGAGGCTGGAATTTGTTTTTTTTAAATTAGTCTCACATTTCCCTGGAGAGGTTTTGTGAGAATATGATCTTCTTTCCCATTTACTTCTCAGCAACAAAGTATAGAGACTCACCAAGCTGAGGAGGAAGAGAGGAACATCTTGACCCAAGCTGAATTCTGAAGAAAACTTGACCCCAGCTTCCAGAAATCCTAAATCACATATTGGGAAAGTTTTGGCCACGTCAGCAAGAATGAAACAGAAGCTGAGCGCATGACTTAAATTTTCAAATGAACCAGGGACACACCGGAAATCCTTTTCTTGAGTGAGGGACTGAAAACCTGGGTCAAGAGTGGTTATGTTGGGTCTTCTCTTGGTGTGGCGTGTGAGGGCTGCATCCTCGAGTCCTGGTACGCACGCAGGTCACATCTGCAGCCACTCCTGGATTACACTGCAAGGGAGGATAGATTAGAAGGGCCGGGAGGAGAGGGGTCTGCAGAAACAGTGAAAGCAGCAAACAGCAGAAAAACACCAGCAACGTATAAAACCAGGGCACCTACCTGGGATAAAAGGGGTTATTAAGACCAGCCCCGAGCCACAGTGCTGACGTCCTCAGAAGGTCTCCAGCCCTCTGTAGCAATCTATAGTATGCGTCAGTGTGGTTGAAAAAGCTTCTTCTATCAAGTTTAACAACTTTCTGGGGTAACTTCTGAGAGGGCTGATTGCTTATTCATGTGGAAGCAAGACGCCCAGTTCATTTTGCCTGTTTTTGCTACTCTTTGTTGGGTTTGGGAGGCTGTTATGGTAGCTGCAAATGGCTTCTCAAGTGACATTTGCTGACATTCAGTGAAGTACATTTATCAGTATTCGCCAGCTCACCTCTACACATGCAATCCATTTTGTTTTGTTCTTCATAGCAACCTCCTTTCCGACACCCGTGCCCTGAAAATGATAAATGGCAAGGTGGCATATTTCTCAAGCTGCACTCAAATGTCACTGTGAAAAATCTTTAATGGACTAAGTGTAGCTTTTCACGTTACAACTTGTCAGGTACTGAGAAATTCTAGAGTTTCTCCTTAATCCACAAGTCTTTGGAACCACGCATCTGCAAGCAGAGACTAATTATAAGCTACACCAGTCAGACCTGGGCAAGCAGAAACCAAGAAGAAAACATCTGATATCAATTAATTCTTTATTATTATTATTCTCATTCCATTTTTGCTACTTCCTTTCCTACTCAGAATATGCCAGGTATGAGCAATCTGTTACTCTAATTAAGTGGGTGACAGCCCTCACCAGCCTGCCGTGTAGGCTTTGAATCCACTCATACACTCAGCCTTCTCCGTGATGGTTTTACTCTTTTCCTCCAAGCCTCAAAATCACCTGGACTTCTCTCCCCGCCCCCAAAACCTGATTCTGATAAAAAATCCTAACCCCTAAATGTTGGCCATAATGGGGTAGTTGAGAGGCACCTGAGTGGCTGGAAGAGTCCTTCTCCTGTCTCCCTGGTTATGGCTTTTCAAAATGGCTAAGAGTTTCACATCACCATCTGAAAGACCTACCAGTTTCTTCCCCTATCTGCGTGCCGGTCCACCACCATCATGCCACTCTCAGGGGAGTGGCCTCCAGGCACCCACTAACCCTTGACATGGCTTGTTCATGCAGGTTCTACCTTTTCAAGTGGTCTCCATTTCCCTGGAGTGTGCCCCAAGGAGGAATCAGCCACTGCCCACCTGCCATGGTCTGAATGTTTGTGTCCCCCCGAAAATTCATGTTGAAACTTAATCACCAATCTGATAGTGTCGGGAGATGGAGCCTTTGGAAAGTGATTAGGTGATGAGGGTGGAGCCTCACAATAGGGGCCCCAGAGAGCTGCCTTGCCCTTTCCACCACATGAGGCCCCATCTACGAAACAGGACCCTCACCAGACACTGAATCTGCTGCTGCTTTGATCTTGGACCTCCCAGTCTCCAAAACTGTATGTAATAAATTTCTGTTGGTTTATAAAACACCCAGCTTATGGTATTTTGTTATAGCAGCCCAAAGGGACTGAGTCACCCCCATAGTCAGGGGAGCACTTGCTGATTTATGTGTCTGTGATGTGTCTCAATGAAAGCACCATAATCAACTAACATTGATTCTGCAATCAATGTTTGAAGGTCAAAGGAGTTGGGAAAGCCAAGGAAAATAATTGTACTATCAAAAACTGTGCCAGCCAGGTTCGTCTTTGGCCAGATGCTAAAGATTGGAATGTTTTGGTTTTACTTCTGGCCCTTTAAGCCTAACCCAAGCTCTAATTTTTATACCTACGTCTAGACTCCTTGGTTTGGGAACCCCCAGGCTCCTCTTCCATTTTTTTCTTAACATCGTCCTTGGCTTTTCTTCTGCCTTAGGTTTGGCCTCCTGTCTCTTGGGTTGCATGACTGTCCCCTCTGGCTCCTGGATCTCTGGGACCCACCCCCCCACCGTGCCTGCTATATAGGTCTTTGGCTACGTACAGTCTCAACAATCTAAAATCTGTAAATTCCACATTCTTTGTGTGTGTTTATAGTATTTCAGTTATGAGTTCTTTTTAAAATCTTCTAGTTATGCCAGAAGGGGTAGGAAATCAGCGATACCCACAGTGGGCAGGCATGGTAGGACAGAAGGAGTGTCGATGGCTTGCTAACTCTCCAAGGGCAGAGGGCAGAGGGCAGAGGATCCCAGGTTAATACTTGAGGACGAGATGGACACCAGACTGACTCAAGCCCTGGTATGCCTGGACCAATTGCTCTTAGCAGGCCAAGACATCACAGAAGAAGAGAAGACAGGTCACTTGTCCATGTAACTTGGACAGGGTAGACAATGGGTAGACAAATGAGATAGAAGGCGGGTGGGGGGATTTTGAGGGGGGGGGTGGAAATGTGTCGAAGTTTTGGAACCCACTAAAAAAACAAGTACAAGATCCGAGGTGGTTTTTGAAGGAAATGGTTATATCTTTATTTGCATGGATATTTTGTGCACATCTGTAAGCTATTTTGGATATAGAGGACAAAAGATATGAGATAGCCACATCCTATTTACTTTATTTTCTATTCAATTTTTCTATTATATCTTTAAAAAAATGCTTAAGTAGTTCTTTCCAAAATCAGTGGAGATTCCATCATCTCTCACCTGATGATCACAACTTCTGGATTAGGGGCTGGACCCCAGATGAGATCTTATGGCTGCAGGAGGTACCCTGGAAAGGTGGGGAGTAGGCAAAGGAAGCACTTTTTAGAACCCAAGAAACCATAAGGGTGCCTGGCATCCAGTTTTCTTACCTGACAAATAAAACAGCCTTCATTTTAGTCCATAATTACAGTCTGCTAGTGATAATTAATGCAAGATTGCTTTTTAAGTCATTCTTATGTATTCTAGATCTTTTTTTTTTATTTAACCATTTCAGAGCACAGATTAGAAAGAGCTCCATGGAAGGCCCTCTGGTACGTGCTCTGCTTGGTGAAACCTGGGACACTATGAACAGAATCTGGTTTGCTGCCTCTTGTCACCCTCCAATGGCATTTCCAGGGCTGAGACACTGTTGCAGAGAGAAGCTGTAAAATACCTTCCTTGGCCATCGGCACACCTCCTGGCTTTTGTTTGTGCTGGTCTCTATGTAGAAACTTCTCATGCATTTCCCTCTGACCCCTCCTTCTGCACCTTTGCCCTGCAAGTTCCCTCAGGCATCATCTCTGGGAATTCCTTTTCCCCATATCCTGCAACCTCTCCCTCTCTCAAGCACTTCGCCAATGTTCTGCAACCTCTTTGTCACCCTATGGTAAGTTCCTTGTGGCTAAGGGCCATGTCTCAGCTGTGGTTGTACAGTAGGCTCACCACTATTTACTGAGCAGGTCTGCGACCCTTCTTTGGGAAAAGGGGAGTTAAAAGTGCAGAGGAATGACTTGGGAATGACAGGGACAGAGAGGACAGGAAGAGCCAGGGTGTGTTCAGTACTGGGGGTATGCAGTTTAGCCTGGAACTATTTATCCTAATTCCATGCCCTTCCTGGTCAGTTCTTCTCTTCTGAGCTCTCTAGGAAATTTTCCTTTTCTTCAATTTCTTCAATTTCCTGCATACCACAATTCTTCTACTGGTGAGCAGCTGGATCCCAAGTCTGATTCAGGTCACATAGCACCTCACATGCTCTCCAGCTGTCACTCTCTCGTGGCTGTGTCCTCAAGGCTCTTCTTCACTCTGAATATCCCCCTGGGTTCATGTTTAACTTTCTCTTTTCTGGCCCCTGCCTACCACCATGACTCTGTCTCATCTCTGAAGTTCCATCATAATTTCATTGACCGAGCAGACCATTGCTTAACGCAGTAAAAGGCTACATATTATTCTTGATTAGGCAAACTATGGTTCATAGGCCAAATTCACATGCCACCTGTATGTGTAAATAAAGTCTATTGGAGCAGAGCCATACCCATTCCTTTCCATATTATCTATGACTGCTTTTCTGCTACATCAGCAAAGATGAGTGACTGACAGAGACAATATGGCCCATAAAGCCTAAAATATTTACTATCAACACCTAAGTGGACATATAGGAATAACATTTGTCGGGTGTTGGGCGGGTGGGAGGGGGGAGAAGGGGATGGGTATATACAAACATAATGAGTGAGATGTGCAACATATGGGGGATGGTCATGCTTGAGGCTCTGCCTCGAGGGGGGAGGGGGGCATGGGCAATATACATAACCGTAATATTTGTACCTCCATAATATGCTGAAATTAAAAAATTATTTACTATCTGGCCCTTTACAGACATAGTTTGCTAATCCCTGTCTTAGATGATAGAGGATACTTGTATACTGATGAGAATGATCCAGCAAAGGTGAGGAACTGATGATACCAGAGCTAGAGGGGGCAGGGCAGGGACTGTAGAAGCAAATCACATGAGGAGGAAACAGGCAACACGTTAAAAAGTCCAAGAGAAGGAATGGATTTTGATAGAAGTGGGGACACTTCAATCCCTAAAACAGGTGGGAAGGCAGAATGTGAGTGCAGATGCAGATGGGCAGGGAAGGAGGGCAGTCCTACCAGTTGCTTCTGGTAGCTCTGTCTTGACGAAGTGTGGAACAAGGCCACCGGCTGAAAGTTTGGGAAGGGTGATAGAGGTTTAAGGACAAAGAAGAAATTGTAGAGAGCAAGGAAATGAGCAAGCGAGGAGGACATTTCGTTAGGATGCCTCGGCAGTGCATGGTCATGCATTTAAAGTGAAGGCAGTGAGCACAGTGGTGTGATATTCTCCATCAGTGTTCATTGGCTCCAGGGCAACCACTGAGTAAGTGGATGGTTGGGCTTAGTGAGGGTTGGGGTTTTGCCAGGCAAGTATGATGGATGGAGAGGGGGCAATGGATTTACATGCATAAGGAATGACTCCTGATAATGGTGGGCCATGCCATCTGTACTGGTGAGAAGGGTGGCAAGGCACAGGAAGATAAAGGACAGTGGAGAAGGTGGTGGGGCCAGTGAAGGGATTAGAAGGCTCCATGAGGACCAAGTACTTTCAGAGAGTAAGAGAGCTGGAAGCACAGGGGGTCAGAGAGGGGATGCCTGATGCCCAGATTCCAGAGGTGGGAAGTGCCTGGTAATGGAAGTGTCTGGGGTAGGGTCATGGAAGTGGGAGGCTGAGACACTGGGAGGCCACTCATATGTGACAGGCGACAATGTGGAGAGGAGGTGAGTCAGGGCTAGGTCCTCAATGAGTCAGAGGAGGGAGTGACTAAGAAACAGCACCAAGGGAGGAGAAACGGGGTATAGCCTAATGGCAATGCTGTGAAAGCAGCTGGGGACTTCGGATGAGGAGAGAGGAGAGTGGTCTGGAAGTCACAACTAGGACAAG
>VBSM01002608.1:140444315-140490217 GCA_008086735.1 Cheirogaleus medius
GGGGGGGGGGGGGGGTGGCCAGGCAGGTCCTCAGGGCTTTGGTTAATGCAGGAAGAGGAGAAAAGCATTCAGAAAGGTTATGGAAGAGATGAGAGCTGTGCTAATTTCCATTGTGCTGAAATGGAAAGGGTGGGGACAGCTCAAGTCAGATTAAGAGGACAGAGCTGTATCAGGCAAGGTCTGGGAAAGGCACTGGGCAGCCGGAGCTCCTGGGAATGGCTATTAAAATGCGCTGTTGCCTGGGTCCCTCCCGGGCTGGTTGAATCAAAATCTCTGGGAGTGTGGTTCTGGCTCTGGCATTTTTAATAAGCTCCTCAGGGGATTCTGATGCACAGTGAGGCTTGAACCCCCAGAGCAGACCCCTGGCTTAGACTTCTTAAGTCAGATGCTCAGCTCATTATCTGTTAGCCTTTATTCCCTCATTTCTAATATGAAATTTTAAGGTTAAAATTCTCCTTCTGAGAACTGCCTTAGGTTTGTCCCACAATTTTTGAAATGGAGAATCTTCTATGGATAGAGGGAAGGGGCAGCTCTTACTGGGCTATCTGTAAGTGAATGAGTTTATCAGGCTCTCTCATAAAGATGGTCTCAGGGAAGTGTGGAAATAACTAGGAAGGCAGCAAGTGACCAAGGAAGGTAGGGAGGATGCAATGAGCGTTGAAAAGATCACTTTCTTCTTCCACGGGCCCTATAGGCTGCAGACAAGCAGAGCAAGGGACTTGGGCAGCTGTGTGGCATGAGGGCCATTTAAACTCGAGGTTAGAAGAGCATACGCTCCGTGGCTGTCTGAATCCACATGGATTGGTGCTTGTAGTTTCTTAGTTAGTTCCTAGAAAAGTTTAACCAGGTTGAGGACCCAGGGAACGTTTCTGGAAGGCTGTTCCTCATGCCCTAGGAGATTCTCTTGTTTGTTTGAAAACTCAGGAGGCTTCCCTTTCTTCTCATTTCCAAGAGGGTCACAGGCCAGGCCTGGGGGATCAAGGGAGCCAAGGGTGCTTCATTCAGATCTGGGCAACACGGCTCCACAGGTCTGCAACTGAAAGCTTTGAGGACCATCTCTCTCCCCAACCCCCTCCCCCCAGCCCTAGCTTCAGAGGACCCAGCAATTTAGCATGAAGACCTACACTCCTAGCATCCTTTCCTTACAAACTGCTGTTTTCATGAATAGGGTCTCACTTCATTTCCCATTCACTAGCTGAGCTGAGGTTATTGGTCCGAGAATGAAACACCCAGACAGGGGGCCTGGTTCTGCCTCGGACAATGTTAGGGTCTATGGAAGCGACAGACACAAGTCCTAGTGGGGCTTGGCCAGTCCACTGGACCAGGGACAGTGAACCCATGGCTTGGGAGCAAGACTGTGGGAGTAGGGCTGCTTGAAGGCCGGGCCACAGGACACAGGCTTCAAGCCCCAATCATTTCCCCCTCTCACAAAGCAAGAGCCAAGACGCAGTTCTTTCCTCGTTTTTCTACCCTTCCCCAGAGCAAGGGAAAGGAAGAATAAAATAGAATTAAGAGACTGTTTCTAGTTCTGGCTCATTCATTCCATCATTCAGTCATTCAGCAAGCAAAGATTCACTGAGTGCTTGCCACAAGCCAGGCACTTTGCTGAACTTGGGGGATGCACTCTGAGGGACACAGGCACAGTCCCTGCTGTGACCAGAAGCATAGGCTCTTTCCAAGCCTCAGTTTCCTCATTTGTAAAATGGGACAGTTGGATGAGATCAATGGTTCTCAAAGTGTAGCCTGTATCGGAATCACCTGGAGGGCTTGTTAAAACACAGCTTACTACCCCCCCCCAACACCCCCATCCCCAGTGTTTCTGAGTCGGTGCGCCTGAGAATGTGTCTGACAGGTTCCCAGGTGTCGCTGACGCTGCAGGTCCAGGGACACACTTTGAGAACTACTGGACTAGATGATCCCTCAGGCTCCTCTCAGCTGTGACAAACTGTGATGCACATTGGTTGGCTGCAGCCGCCCAAGCAGAAAGAGAGTGTGGGGAGCACCCCCCCCCCCCAGAAATGGAAAAGTCCTGAGAGTTTCTGAGCTTAGGGGTAAATGGATCAGAGATAAACCCCAACAGAGCCACTAAAGCATTTGCCTCATTATTTTTTTAAAAAATGATTAAAAAGTAATTCCCTAACATGAAAGTTCAATCAGATGCTGGAGAAATGACTTCAACTTTCCATAGGGGAAAAAAGGGCTCCACTAAAAAGCTACAAGGGTATTGATGTCTATTAAATATTTGCTTTTCTCCCTAGCCCACACTAGACTGAGTAATTTGTATTTGGCAGAAACCAGCTGCAATTACATTAGTCAATCCAAAAGCCCAACTTGCTCATACAAAATGCAAACAAATTAGTTAAAATGGCCTAATTAGTGGACTGTAAAAATACAAACTGAGGCTGGCAGCCTGATGTGTATCAGTTAAGAGCACTGTCCTCCCCCCACAGGGGGGCCTGGAGGCTAAGCGGACCACAGGACTCAGCTCCCACCTGATCGAGGGTCTTCTCTTGGCACCTCCAATAGCCAATGTGCCAGTTGAACCCCAGAGATTTTTCCTTGGGCAACCTCGACTTCTCCTGCCCAAGGCATGGTCCCAGCTTTGGTCAAGGAGGTACAATGGAAAGAATGTTCGGTTTGAATCCAGACCCTGAGCTTGACCCTCAGCCCCACCAGCTCACCAGCTACCAGGTTAGTGAAGTGCTTAACACTCCTGAGCCTCTTGTTTCCTTTTTAAAACGGAAATGGGCCAGGTGGACTGGCTCACACCTGTAATCCCAGCACTTCAGCCCAGGAGTTCTAGACCAGTCTGGGCAATGTAGCGAGACCCCATCTCCACAAAAAATTTTAAAAATTAGCTGGATATGGTGATGTGTACCTGTAGTCCCAGCTACCATACTTCTTTTTTTTTTTTTTTTTGAGATAGAGTCTCACTCTGTTGTCCCGGCTAGAGTGCCATGGCATCAGCCTAGCTCACAGCAACCTCAAACTCTTGGGCTCAAGTGATCCTCCTGCCTCAGTCTCCCATGTAGCTGGGATGATGTCTGCAGTCCTTTCCAGTTCTCTGATCCTGTGACCCATGTGTCTACTTGGGAGGCTGAGGCAGAAGGATCACTTGAGCCCAAGAGTTTGAGGCTACAGTGAGCTATGACTGTGTCACTGCACTCCAGCCTGGGTGACAAGAGCAAGAGAACCTGTCTCTTAAAAAATAAATAAATAAAATAAAACAGAAATAATACAACCTGTCATGAAAGGTGGTTGTAAGGATTAACAACTATATACGTATGTGTCTGGTGCACAGTATTCGGTTATCAGTTTAGGTTGACTCAGTTTGATTTCCTCTGTGTTAAACACACCAGAATCGCACTATAGGTCAGAATTTTGACTCTGATTTGGGGCACCAGAGGACAGTTTTGTAGAGATGGGGGAGTCTGAGCTGATGATCCTCAGAGTGTTGACCAAGGTCAGTAGATTGTGTTCAGGGTATATGTGGTGTGACTTACACAACTCGCTGGTGTAGCCTTATAGACACATGGGTCACAGGATCAGAGAACTGGAAAGGACTGCAGACATCATCTGGTCTGGAAGTTCCAGCCCTCACTGTGCATCAGAATCCCCTGGGAAGCTTATTAAAAATGACAGAGCCAGGACCACACTCCCAGAGGTTCTACTTCAACCAGCCTGGGAGGGGACCCAGGCAACAGTGCATTTTAATGTCTCCCAGGTGATTCTAAATGAAGTCCAGTTTAAGAATCATTACTCTAATCCAAACACTCTATATTGTGGAGGAAAAAAAAAGCAAACACTCAACAAAACTATAACAAACAAACAAAACACAGAGACTGAGAGATGCAAATTATTTCAGGTCACAAAACATTAAATTTTCCTAAGTTCACTCCTTTCCAAAATCACTGGATCAGACCATTGGCTCTGACAGGAAGGAATATTCATGGGATACCAGCAAAGAATTGAGGCTTTTTAGCAGCCTCCCAAAAGAGGCTAGGCTTTGGTGGCAATCAACATCTTGTATTTCATAACATCTTCCCACCAAAGCACATTTCCATCTCAGTGATAATCACAACATCAACCAGATGGAGACTAGGAGTCTCAGGGAAATGTTGCAATTTCTTTCAAGATCACACAACCAATCAGTGTCAAGTGTGATACTGCCCAGGAGGTGGGTGTCAGGCATCTAGTGAGTCCCTGTCAACCCTGGCTGCCAGACTTTGTGAATCATATCAGGATGCCCCATCCAAAGGCAGACAGCAAGGTTGCACACTTATTTAGAGAGAACCAGAGACATAAGTTTTCTGGAGTGTAGTAGAGAGAAGCATTTTGTTTTGTTACTATGCAACCCTTACCTCTAAAAGGAAATCTAACCCTTCAGGGACTATGCTTCATTTATTTTTGTGTCCTGCATTTAATAAGTGATCTTCTGGATCATTCTGCCTCCATTCTCATGGGCTCTCATGGCTCCAGCAGAGTGAGACACCTGGATCCAAAGTGGCCAGGACACAGGCAGAATCTAAGGGCTCTTGACCCCAGGGGAAAGAGCAAGTTGGTTCTGCTTCTTCCCCCATTTTCCAACTCCAGGTTCTTGCCATTTCAGCTCCCAGAAACAAAATCTCAGGGAACATGACAACACAGTATCATTTCTTACTGTGTGGTCTTCAATGATTTCGTTGCCACTTACATTTCAATCCCTCTAAGTGCTCTTGGATGCAACTCACTCTGACATAGTTATCTCACATGTGGCAAGGAGCCAGGCTGAGGTTAGATTCCTGGCTTGGACTTCTTAAGTCAGATGCTTAGCTCATTAGTTGTTAGTCTTCCTTTTCTCATTTCTAATATGGTCATTTAAGGTTAAAATTTTCCTTCTAAGAACTGCCTTAGCTTTCTCCCACAATTTTTGAAATGTAGAATTTTATCTTTCAGAATTTTCTAATTTTCCTTCGTGAGAATCTGTTGGTAGAAAAATCAATTTGTCTGAAAATGCATTGAAATGTATTTTTTCCAAGTATAGACTTTTAGGTTGCTAAGTATTTTCTTTCAGCACATTGAAGATATTTTTTCCACTATCTTCTGGCTTCTATTGTTGCTACTGGGAAGCCAGCTGCTATTCTAATTATGATTTCTTTGAAAATAACGTTTTTTTCTCTCTGGCTCATTTTGAGATTTCTCTTTGTCTTTTGTGTTCTGCAATTGCTGTGTGACATGTATGGGTGTGTGAATGGTCTCTACATTGATAAACATCAGTAGAAGTTCAGATTGATAGAAAAACCAGACATGGACACCACCTGGAATAATTCCGATGAGGTTTGTTTATCTGAACAACACAGATGAAAGTCAGCACGGTGAGCATACACACCAGAGAAAGACAGAGGTATAAGCTTCTGAAAACCAAATTTTCACAAAGGAGCACATTGTTGTAGATGTCAATTTCTAAGTGTACAAGGGTCCATCAGACTTTCTAGAAGAACATTTTCCCCTTCCAAGCCCAATCTTATGTACAGTCTTGGTGTTGCACAATATATAGTATGACTACAAAATTCCATGCAGTATAACACAGTATTCCTGTGGATGAGCACAATTCTTATTAATCACTCCCAGCTTGATCTTAAACTTGTGATGTAGGACAAAAGTCAGAAACCAAATATCTCTGTAAGTCATACTAGCTATAGGGCCTGCTCTATCATCTAGTTTTCTCTTTTATTTACCCTTCTTGGGATTTGAGGGGCTTTCAGAATCTGTGGAAAATTCTTATTTTTCAAATATTGCCCCTGCCCTGCTCTTCTTCTCTTCTCATCTGCAGTTTTCTTGAGATGCATGAAAGACATGTTCACTCTGCTGGTCTGAGGGGCAGTGATATTTACAACTAATTGATCACAGCCAGTTACAGATTCCTTCATTCCTTCTCCACTCCCACTGCTTCACTTGACTGTCCAAAGAAGAATTGGGGTGGGGGAGACATGTTCACTCTATCCGTCATGTTTCTTAACATTTCTTTTACATTTTTCCTTCTCTTTGTCTTTCTGAGCTGCATTTTGGATAATTTTTTCAGATCTATATTCTAGTTTATTCTCCTTTCAATTATGTCTAATCTTCTGTTGAAGCCATCTATTGAGTTTTTAATTTCAATGATTTTTTTTTATTAGTGAGGTTCTGTTTGAATCCTTTTCTAATACGCTTGAGCATTTCTATAGCCTCTTACTTCTTAGTCTTACTTTTAATTCTTTTTTTTCTTTAAATGTATTTTAGACATATTTTATATTGCCTAATAATTTCAATATCTGATGTTATTGTGGATCTAATTCTGCTGTCTGCAGGCTCTTGCTCATCGTGCTTTGCTTCCTTGAATGCTTTATGATTTTTGACTGTGAATTTATATCTTTGACATTTTATCTATAGGAATTCTTTGAGGCTTAAGTTCCATCAGAGAGATAGCATCTTATTCTCTAGGTGCCTGGAACCACTATTAACTCAGATTCACTTTCTCAAATTCCTAATTTGAGGCCCTCTCAGACCACTCAGGGAGTGTGAATTCGAGGTGCAAACCCATAGTAGGGCTGGTTTATGGTTACAAATTCTCAGAATAATTCTCCTCTATTTAAGGTCAAATTTGCATACATGTGATTTTCCTTGTAGTCCCTGTGGTGAGAGTAGAGTCTGGTTTATTTCTCATTCATCTTTACACTGATGGTGCAGTCATTTTGGGTGTCAGCTTTATGCATAGGGGATCTCTACTATATTTTGCACCTTGGGTAAACACTAGGCTTTATCTCCTTTCCCTCTGGCCTTGTGAATTTATGAAAACTAAAACCAAAGTTTACCTGATTTGGCAAATGCCTTCAAGCCCAAAGCCAACTTTAGCACTCTATTTATTTCTCTGGATTTTCACTAGTGTTCACTAGTTCAACTAGTTTTTGCATTCTGAATATTCCTTAGTTTCTTTCCACTTCATTAGTACATTAAAAAATGTTATATTGCCTACAATCTTTCTGACCCTCAGCAAACAGCCTCAGTCTTCTCACCTATAAAACCCTCTATTTCCAAGGGTCATTTGAGGATCAACTGAGATACTGCACAAGAAAGATCTTTTAAACTAAAAAGCAAAGCAGTGTACCAATATTAAAGCGTTTTGTGAACATGCATCTGATTTAAAATTTTTTCTTTTTCATTAAGATGAGTGAAGAAAGCTAGCACAGGCTATTTATAATCCAAGTTAGTATTTATCTATTCACCTAACAACCATTTACCAAGCACCTTCTGTGTGGCACTTCCCCAGCCTGGGGGTTACCTGATTGGATAATTTCCTGAGGTATTGAATCCAAGACAAAATTATGATTTGTTTAAAAATTTTAAAAAACATCCGTGTGGTTTCTTTCCTTTTCTTTCTTCTAAATGACGGACATAAAACAAATCATAACATATGTTTTCTAGCATATCCTTCTTTCCTTCGCTGGCCAAAAAAAAAACTATGTGTTCCTTTAAGAGCACTTTCAAAGTCCTGACGTCTTTTGGGAATTTCTCTCAAGGACCGTTTTTTTCCATCTACAGCCAGCCCTGTGGGCTGCAAGGCTGTAAGTCTAGACTGAGTTGGAAACCTGTGCTCTCTTTCCCCTCTCTTTCACTTTGGCATTTGAACTTGGGAAAGTTACACCCCTCAGTTCTAAAGACCATGTATCCCAGTCCTATAAAAAAAGGAATACTCGTCACAGGAGTGTTGTGAGGGTCAAGTGAGGTAATGCAGATGAAAATGCCCTGGAAATGTTGAAACTTTCTACAGTTTGAGGGAAAGGAATTATTATTAGAAATGATTTATTCTCAACTCCTTCCCCGCGACACTAATAATTTTCCAGGCCTGAAAAAATTTGCAGGGATTATTCTCTTAGAAGCCATGGTCTGAGAAGGCTCAAAACTGCATTATCATGGTGGGACTCCTCCCTGTCCGGAGGCAGGTCCTTGGCTACAGGGAAGAATTGCATTCTTGCTGTCTTTGGCGGCTGCAGCACCTGTGTCCCTGTATCTCCCCAGCTGGGCTGCCTGCCTAGCTGCGGCTTCAGATCCCGGAGAGGAGAGCAGCCCTCCCATGGCCAAGAAGACCTGCCCCTTCTGCACTGGGCACAGAGTGCCAGGGCTGGCTGCTCTGTAAAGGGCTGTGGCATCAGGGGTCAGTGTCAGGACATGCTGACTGCAGAGGACACAGTGACAGGCTGAGCTGGGGCAGTAATTAGACAGTGAGAGCTTCCTCCAGCAAGCTACAATCAATAGGTCCGCTTACCAAGGAAAAAAGATTAAAGTAAAGCAGATGGCAGAAGATAATAACATCTCTCACTTAACTCCCATTTTCGCTTGTCAAAGTACTTTCACCACCATTTTCTCATTTGGTCCTCAGCACCTCTTTTCTCAGATCCTCTCGTGGGTGTAGCTGTCCGATTTTACAGGCAAGAAAGCTGAGGCACAGTGCCAGCAGCTGGCTTGCTTTACTGTAAGAGCCGGGACACACATTTCCATTCTCTTTGTGCTGGCCTTTCTGGCATCAGTATCTCAGACAGTACAAATACATTAATTAATTTAACGCATTTTTGTTGAGCATGTACTATGTACCAGTCACTGTTGAAGGCTTAGTGGATACAGCAGTAATGAGACGAAGTCCTATTCTCATGGAGGTTCCATTTTAATAGGAGAAGAAAACAATACACAAATAAATGAGCAAGATAACTTTGGGCATGGGATGTGTTATGGAGATAATAGAACAGAATGATTTGATAGAGAGGAACCAGAGAGACTAACTGCTCCTGGAAAGAGCTCTCTGAGTAGGTGATATCTGGGCTGAGACCAGGATATCAAGAAATTGCTTGAATGTCAAGAAAAGGCAGAATAATAAAGGAAGAGCAAGGCATGGATGCAAAATGATAGCAAAATCATAGTGCTAGGGGTCTTTCCGGTCTCTGTGTATTGACAAGAAAGTGGAGGAAGAAGATGTTCTCTTATGAAGCACAGAGATGCTGGCCTGGCAAGTGACAGCTTTCTTCTGGAGTTCCCTTCCCAGGGTACTACCTTTTCTTTACTCCTGGCCTCAGACCGCCCATCTGTGAAATGGGCACCACGGTGTCAGTCACTGTTCTAGACACTTTCAACTTCAGTGAAGAGTTGTGAAGTGCTAGAGATATGCTAGCCAACCACACCAACAAGGGGTTGCAGATTCTTTAGATGAGTAGTGAATAGTAAATATTTCTTATTTTAAATGATGCTACCAAGACAACTAAATGGTATGCCACTCTAATCTATTCACCTGGATTGGTCTAGTTGACACATGACAACATCAGCTTCCTAAGGCCTTCTTTCAATGACACCACTATCTCTTAATATCTCTTAACAGGGCACACTCCACTGTGCCGAGTCCTTTTATAGCTTTTGCTAGATATCTACTAGACTGTAAGCCCCTTGAAGGCAGGGACCATTTCTCACTCATGTTTGTCTGCATACCAAGACTGCAATAAGTGTTTGTGGAATTCATATATGAAAGACACAGCTTTATCCCCATCACAGCCCTTCTCCCCGCGCCCCTCTTACACGTGGGCAGGTTCATGATTAGCATCCTAATATATCAGGTGAAGAAACTGAGGCACAGAGAATTTAAGAGACTTGCAGTTTCCACCCAGACTCACCAGATTTGATGTCTCTTGGTACCTATGTCAACAGCAGCAGCAGAAGCATCAATCAAGTTTTCAGAGGCAGATGCAAAAGTAGATGTTTCTCTCTGCTTACAAAGTCAGAGTCAGGGATCCCAAATCTTAGGATCTAAGTGGGATTTCCTAAAGAGAACTTACTGACCCAGAACTCAGAAGTTCTACACAGGAAGGGACTCCCTGGACTTATCATGGACATCCAGGTAGCTCAATAGTTATTTTCAGTGGAGCCATCACCTACCTCCCCTGACAAAAGGTCCCCTGTGGCAGGGCCTTAGGGTTTCATGTCATTGGCATTTGGATTGCCTAAGATGTCAATCAGTTCTAACCACCTGCCAAGAAAGTTGGAAGCCTAAGACTTTTTCTTTAAGGAGAGAGAAAAGGAGCCATAAAACCAGTTTAGATGTTTTAATGAGGCTAGAAAAAAAATGCAGTCAGTAGATTCAGATAGAAACACAACACATTTGGACATCATTCATTTTACCAAAACCCAGACTCCTTTTGAGGCTTCTAAAATAGTTCAGGCTGCTGAATAGACACAGCCAAAGGGAGCCCAGCCTTAAGAGCTTCTTGAAATCTCTTCTGTGCATTGGTCCTCAAGCCCCGCTGCACACTGGAATCATCTGGAGAACTTTATGAAGTGCTACTGCCTAGGCCTGCGCCCACAGAGCCTGATTGACTTGTTTCCGGATGAGGCCTGGGCACTGAGATGTTTTAGATCTCCGCAGATGATTCTAAGGTACAGCTAAGATTGAGAGCAGTGATCTCTAAGGGGCTGTTCCAGGTGAGCAGGGGAGGACGACATGACTTTAACAAGGAGAGGTGAAGGTCATTTCTGGATAGCTTACACTATCTGTGCTGGGACAGTCACCTCTCAGGTGACCCGTCATCCAATGTCTTGTCCCAGTTTTAGCATGGGAAGTCCTATGCCCCAGGAAACCCCTCGGTCCCAGCCAAATCGAATCACCCTATTATCCCCCACTCCAACCCAGGTTGGCTCAGTTCTTCTGCATCACAGAAGGAGGGGAGGTCAGAGCTCCCCAGGCATCTCAGGAGAGGGAAGAGAAAGAGTGAAGGGTGTGAAGAGATGAGCTGGTGGAGGGCTGGGGCCTGTGATCCCTCCAATGTACAATGCACGATTTCATGACCCCCTACTATCATGAAAGTCCACCCATTCAGAAAATACTTGATATGAATAACCTTTTTCTTTGGAAAACTGGAAAGGTGGCTGAGTTTAATTCCAGGGTTGAAATCGTGTGGGATTATGGCAAGTCCCCTGAGGCTGAAGTGGCTTAGAGATGACAAGCCCCCCAAGAATTTACAGATATCTTGTAAGAGGGCTTAGACTTGGTGAAACTGGTGTGGTTTGATGCTATTGTTATCTGGACCTTGGAGCAAGGCTGAGTCCCACTGGCATCCATCTCACACGAAGCCTTTTCTTGGACACCTTTTATTGGGCAGACTCTGTGCCTGCGCCCATTCCCCAGGGGGATGGAGATGGTGCGTGTGGTGGAAAGAGAGCCCGAAGTTACTACAGAGAAGGGGTTCATTGGGGGTGGGGCAGGGTGGGGGCTGGGGTGGCCAGGCTGTCACAGATGGGGCCCGTGGAGAAGGGAAATAGGCTTAGCTAGCTTCACAGGGGAGGGGACTCTGTTTTATAGCATGTTATAAATAATAAATCATGCCAGCTTGAAAAGCGTCCATTGGCCAGGAATCTGACATAATTAAATGTGCAGAAATCACTCACAAAATGACCTTGAAGGCCTCCAGTCATCCCTGAAGTTGACCACACTTGTGGTTGGAAACAGTTTCTTTTCTTTTCTTTTTTTGTTTTTCAAGCCTCCATTTCCACGTTGGCTTTGCCATCCCTGAGGAACCAAATTTGAAAAGTTTCCGACTGGCCTTTGGTGCTCTGATTTTTTTAGAGGGAAGGAAAACACCTATTAAAAATGTTCGTTCCGGGCGGATGGTTGCTTCCAGCAGCCTTGGTGCCAGAGTAATGAATCTAGAATCCCCAGTCCTTGCCCAAATCTCAATGGCTAGTAATTAAATTTCCACTAACAGTTTGTTTTATCACCTCAGTTAGCTTGTTGACATATAATAGGTGCTGCTGAGAGGTACATCTAGTTAATGATTTTCTTTTACATATTGATATTAGTACCTGGAGTGGGAACATCTCCTCTTCAGAATATGATTACTATTTTGAAATCTTAAGCACAGGAGGGAAATCCGTTTCTATAAATTAAACAAGAAGTTCTGAGAACTTCTATCTTCAGTTCCCATCCAGACACTAATGCATCTCATTTACTTTGTGCTGTTCCCCTGAGTTATCTGTGTCACGCAGACGATTCTTGCATGTCACGTTAACTATCTATTGAAAAAAGCTCGAAGTGTGCTCGTAACAGTGCCCTGAGCCAGGATGCAAGGTAGAGAGCAGAACATGAAAAATTCATCACTGTTACATTTCAAATTGCTTGGATATTTTAATTCGAAGAGGAAAGAACCCATGTCAGCTAAAGATGGAGCTATAATTAAAGTGATATATGGCGTTCGCAATTGCCTCCAAACCTGCTCAAGTTGTCATGTGTTTCTTTTCCCCATCTTTAAACTATATGAAATCAATTATCTCCACAAACCAGTGGCGAGGATTGCATGCCAACCGCTTACTCCTGAAGTGAATAAATTATTTGAAATTCGTTATTGATGTGAACCACTCTGCAGACGGAAAGCCCTGTCCTCGGATCTGGGTGTGGGCTCAGGAAGGCACACCCCTGGCCTCTGTCCTGATGCCCGGGGCAAGGTCCTTCTGTTCCAAATGCTGGGGCAGGGGAGCAAGGCAGCACAAAGCAGGCTTCACTTCTAGAGTGACCGCCCCTTAACCTGTGTGGCTTTACACATAGTGACAAACATGTTCCCAGCATACCCCTGAGTGACAGCTACAGGGTAAAGGGGGGACAGACGCCCTGGACTGAAAATACCTCTGTGTGTTGAGGATGCCAGCCACCTGGAGGGGTGATAGGCACTGTTGCATACAGGATCTGAAGTGGAGTTGATGTGGTGTCATTTTGGCTCTCCTGTAACCTGTTATCTCTCGCCAAGACTTCACGTCTGATTAGTCCGCTTGGAGGGGACAGCAGACTTTATCAGCCTCACTTCCCCGCACTCCCGTCAACTTCAGAAATGCAGGGAGGGAACTTAAGATGAGGTGTCACATCTTCCTATCACATTCCTTTGTGAGCCCCCCCACCCCATCCAGGTGCCTCCTTTGGAAAACATTCATAAAGGGGGGCATTTCAGTGGGCTTCACCCAGGCGATGTGTTCTGCAGTTACATCTTCCTGGGTCAGCGTCTCCCAGTTGGTGCTGGACTGGCTCCGGTGAGTTTTCTTTGTCACCCACGAGGGCAAGGCCTGCTGCGGATGGGCAAGGCTGCTTCCTTTGGGACCCTTGCCTGAGGATGGGGAAGTCTTGGAACAAACTGCTGACAAATCGATCCTCCCTAGCTGTCACCTCCTAACCGCATCTGGTCATTTTTATGCTCTAGCTCCAGGATCCCTGGCAGGGCCTGGACCCCACAGGGTTTTCTAGAGCCAGGTCTTGCCACACTTCCTGGCAAAGGAAGGGGCCAGGCTCCTGTGCCAGTCCACAGTCTCAAATCCACCCAACCCCAGCTGATCTGTGATGTTCTCCCATCCTAAAGAAGAGAGATGGGGGACAGCAGGATTGGCCCTTAGAAGAGATACAATATCCCAGAAATATCTCCCTGGCGTTGCTTGGCAGGTGCCTTCTCAAACTTACCCCACCCCCACCTGTAGGCGAGTCCTTTTGTGATGCCACATCCTTTTATCAGGAACAAGATCATAAACTCATTTACAGGGACAAATTAGGAACTCTGTGCGTGGCCCTTGATCCTAGAAAACTGATTTTGGAAGAAGAACCTGTAGAGATCAGTGCTTAAACCAGAGACAGGAGTCTGTCATGGCGAAATTGCAGACACTGAAAGATGGGGCACATGGGAACCCTGGCAAGAGATCGTCGGGGTCCCTTGGATCATATTCTCTGAACATGGATGTCTTAATTGGTAAAATGGGGATGATAATAGCAGGCTTGTGTCTTACTTCTACCGAGTTATAGGATGTGATGGCTGACTGAGGTCATGCCAGTGAAGTGCCACACAAAGGGAAAAGTGTGTAGGATAATGTCATTCTTTTCTGTAGGAGGGTGTGTTTTTTAGTGAACAAAGCTCCCTTGGATTCAGTCCAGGCAGGAGAATCTGCCAGCTGACCTCGCAAGGCTAATTCTGTCCACTGAGTTCCAGGTAGGCTCCGAGGAACGCTCCTGGGGTTGATCCTGGAGTCCAGGCTAGAGCCGGTTCCTGAAGCCCTTCTGACAGCCCCACAAGCACCTTGTGTTACATACCCTGCTTCAGATAGATAAAATGTCTTATTTCTCCTGTCACTCAGCTCTGTCGGATAGAGGACACAAAGGTGAACGCATCGTTCCTGCTGAAGACAGCGTGGAAGGACAGAGGCACTCCTGCCACCACAGAACTGACCCACCAGGGAGCTGCTGCCTCCGCCACCATCAGGGAGGTGCAAGAACACATCACGCAGGTGTGGTCTAGGGACCAGGGAGCTGCCTCCCACTCCCGGGAATGGACTGTGCTTGCCAGGAACAACGGCCAAAGCAAGGAAGATGCCCCTCTTTCCACTCCCTCTTCTGTATCTCACAAGAGTGCACATAATGGGCAGAGAGTAACTGACACCCAGAACTCCAACTGCAAACAAACCTACAGTTTTTGGTTTTCTAGCTTCCCCAGTTAGGGAAGAAAGAAACAGGAATGGATGCTGAGTGCAATTCACCATCTAGCTTCATGCTCTATGCTGTCCTAAGCACCATAAAGACTTCAGTAATTTTGAAAAGGGAACAAGAGGGAAATAAACAAAGAAAGTGCAAGGCATTAAAACAGCCAACATAGCTTTCTCACTCACATTTCCAATTAGGGCCCATCTCCCTATTCTCCCATAGGATAGCTATGCTTCTTCCTCAGGGATTGCCCACCAGAAATGATTCATCCTTCAGATGAAACCCAGAGGTGAGTGCATAGGATGGTAAGGGTATATCAGCTAGGATGCTTTTTGGTTGCAAATGGAAAAAATAAGCCAATAAAACTAACTTACAAATGACTTGGATTTATTGTCTCATATAAAACCCAAAAGGTGTGGACTTTAGGTGTTGTTTGATTAGGGCTTCAACCCTCTTTCTCTACATTTCTCTGTACATTGGCACGGTTCACAGGCTGGCTTCCCTCATGGCCACAAGATGGCTGCAGAAGCAATGAGGGAAATATATCTCTTGTTTACTCCAGGGAAGAGAAAGGGTAGCTTTTACCACTCAAAGGTCCTGAATTTCTGTCTAATTAAATCGCATCTGTACCAATAAACAGGCAGGCCTAGGCCTGCTGTTCCCTGAACTCATTGTGCTATGGATAGACTCCATTTCACCCAATTTGTTTGTCTGCTACTCACTGGGGAGGGGGAGAACTGTGCTGGAAATGCAACTCAGTACATTCTACTTGGAGGGACAAATGGCTGGCTTTAATCTTGCAGGCCTGGGAGCCAAGCTTCATGTTAACCACACATTGAGCCAAACATGAACGACGGGACAACTGGAGACCTCTGCATGGGAATTGGGGCAGGACTGCCTATCCCCTGCTCAGGGGTGAGGCTGGTTCTGGGAGGCTTAAGTTGAGCCCAGACATCGTGTCTTCTGGCTAGGCCACCATATTCCAGAAACACACATGGCATCAGGACACAGGAACACAGGTTTCTACTTCCGTGCAGCACCCCAACTTTGAACTTGAGATTCCCTTTCTACCCAGGATCACCTGCAGGAAACAGCATAGACAAGGTCTGTTTTGGAGTGTGGTAGACTGAGGCTACCTCAGTCTATGGCTATGCTACTTAATAGCTATGAAATCATAAATATTGGCTATGCTACTTAATAGCTATGAAATAAATAGTTTCCTAAGCCTCAGTTTCCTTATCTGCAAATGAGGATCATGCTACCTAAGCTTATAGGACTGTTGTGAGAAATAAACAAATAATGTCAGCAGATGACCTGGAACAGTGCCTGGCATATTGGTATTTCTTAGCCATCTCTCCCCTCGACTCCCCAGGGGATGGAGATGAGCACCAACCTGGTTGGCATGATTATTTGGCTGCCTCTAATGCACCAAGTCCCTGCCTTAGAAATCCAGGACACCCACTGTCATGTGGAGGAATATGCACATTGAGCAACAGGCAAATATTGAAAACCTACTATATCTGTGCCCAGTACTAGTAAAGATGCTGTGGGGGTGGCAGATGAAGGAGAAATCAATGGCATTTGCTTTGAAGGAAGCCATCTTGGTTGGCACAATAAGATTTATGCCAATGAGGATCTAGGGAATCCTGTCTTTGGGCCTTGCTGGCCTCCTGTGATCTTCTGGGTCAATGTCAAGGTTAGAATTATACTGTCCTTGTGACTCTATGAAGGACACTCATGTTAGGCAGGTGACGTATCCTTTGAATACGTCTTTTGCCCTGGACAAAACCGTAAAGCTGGCCAAGTGTGAGTTCATGGCGTCCAAGCTCACCTGTCTCAAATCCTGACCTCCGGAGGCTTCTCTTTCATCTCTTTTCTTCCAACTTGGTTCCCAGTGAGCTGCTACCTAAGAACATTATCTAAGCATCAAATTCTTGGACTAAAGTATTAGAAATCAAAGTATAAGAAGGCTTAACGTGTTCTTCCCCTGTGATATTTGGTTGAAAGGTTTGAACCCTTGTTGATGAATCTATCTTTATAGACTCTGAATGGAGAGACACTCTTGTACATATGACCCAGATTTGGCCAAAAAAAGATCATGAGGATGATGAAAATGTTACTGAACATAATAGCCAATATGTGTGTTATACTTGCTACATACTAGGCATTGTTCTAAGACTTTCACAAATATTGATCCTTGAATTCTCATAATACCTCATGAGATAGGCACTATTATTATGATAATTTTATGGGCACTGAAATTGAGGCACAATTTTCCCAGGTTCACACAAGTGGTAAGTAGAAGAACCTGGATATGAGCTGAAGCCCAAGACCTTCTGTACTCTCTTACCTCTCTGTGGAATGTGGAGGGAAATCTGCTGGGGCTCCTGGGGAAAATTTCCTCCCTAATGAAAGAGCAGCACAAGGAGAAAACCTTTTTTGTCCCTTTACCTCCTTTCTTTGCATGTTTTTGTGTTATGGAGCAGTGGCAGCTGTATTGTAACCATGAGACAATAAGCTTGAGGACAAAAGCCAAGAAATTCAAGGCAGTGGAATAAAGAATGCAAAAAGTCTGGTCTTTGATAACAGTACTGTGTTGCTAAACCAACCCTTGGACTGCCAACTTCTGGACTTCCTTTAAGTAAACAATACACATCCTTAGCATTAAGCCACTGCTAGATCTTCTGTTACTAGCAGAAAGCTTCCTAATTGATACAGTAGAAGTCTTCCACATTATACCTTCACAAACCTCTTCATGTGGGTATCCACATACCCTGCATCTTGCCAATAAAAATTCCAACCCTATTTTGTCATTATTAGGTTATTAATGCCAGGTAAGGTCTATTTATTTTAGTAAATTTGGCAACAAGAATATTATCTTCAGGAGTCAGAGTTGGAAAAATCTTTTGTGTTAACAATCAGTAATCTAGCTGTCACTTTCCTTAATAAAATTGAACCCAGATCCTGCAGTGGATCAAGAGAGACTTACCATGGAGGTGGTGACGGTGGAGCAGCATCTAAGAGCCTCCTCCGAACGCTCTTGCTGGGAATCACCATCAGCACTTTCTCTAAGGTTCTGAGTCATTACTCAAGACAGTAAGGCCAGAGAGATCTCTGAAGAGCCCTTGAAAGCTGGTTCTTCTTTGAATTTCAGGATTCTTATCTGATCATAGTGAGCAACCTTACATTACGACAAACTTTAAGCTTTACTTTATGAGAAAGAACTTTCTTTTTCTTTCTTTCTTTCTTTTTTTTTGTTTGGCTAATTTTGAAATTTTTTTGTCCAGATGGGGTCTTGCTGTGTTGCCCAGGCTGGTCTCGAACTCCTGACCTCAAGTGATCCTCCCACCTTGGCCTCCCAGAGTGTGGAATTACAGGCATGAACCACCACACCTCTCCCTAAGATTCTTATTTGAAGATTCACCCCCATTGGTTGAAATTGGGAATATATACCTGCTTTACAGCCCCCACCCCCAGAGGACAACCACAAATTTAGCACATTTGAGTGAAATCCAACAAAATTCACACAACTCAATATAACACAGTGTAATACAACACAATGGATCTAGCAATCAACACTAGAGCAGTTGGATGTGTGTACACACAAATAAACCTTATCATTGTTGCATACTCCTTAATTTCCTGGGTGATTTTCATTATCAGAAGATGGCCACCTTTCCCACAGTTCTTTCCCCAAGGTACTAGGAAGAAGTTGCAGCTAACAGAAGAAAGGCGAGCTCTCTCCCAGTGGGCCCTGCCCGGGCTGGAGTCCAGGGGCCTCTCAGCCTGGATGTCACCCTGTTATAAGCTGATCACTCATCTTTCTATATAGACATTTTTAAAACGTTTGACTTTTTACAATACAACACATCATTCAACCCCCTTTTTCCCATTAAGACATTATTCTGGGAATGTCTCTTTGCTATTTTTAGGACCATTGATTTCTTTTTGAATCATTCTGCCTGCGTTATTCGTGATGTCCTCAGACAATACTTTTGGTCTGACTCCTCTATCGACACCTAGCAGAGGCATCCTGCCGATCCGTTAGCACACGCGGCAGGAGGGAGGGGGCTGGGGAAGGAACCTCAGCTCCCCTGGCCCCTCCTTTTCTTCCCCTGCAGAAATAATCATGATAACAATAACGACACCACCGCCTTGCATTTATATGGAACATTGTACTTTTCCAAGAGCGTGCACCTTTCAATGAGCAATACATAATATCTTTCAAAAGATGAGAACAGAACAGTATGCCAGAGGAATAATTTTTGATTGGGGTAAGGAGGATGGGTAGCAGTACACGTACCCTGGGGGTTTTTTTCTTCCCAGTTTCGCATCTCTCTTGAGGTAGGGAAATCTATTCTGTTGATCACCTCATTTACTTCCAGGCCTGGTCCTTTTGATTATGCCACTACTCTGTTTTCCTTGGAGTTGTTGGTGGGACAACCTCCCACCAACCTTCAACACAGCTGAGAGTCTAAAATTTTCCTAAGACACCATACTCTTTAAGCAAGTAATTTCTGTCCTTACTTTCTAGGTAAATTGGATTATCATCAAATGAAGAGTGTTGAAATGAGGTTTGTTTTAGGAACTTTAGGAAGAGATTTCCATCAGAGGGTAGCCGTGGTATAGTGGAAGGAGAGCTGGATTTAGTGCCAGGCACCCTGGGTTCAAACCTTGGCTCTGCAAGTTACTAGCTGCGTGACACTGAAATGGCAATACCAACCTCTGCTTGCGACAAAAATTAAATGACACGAATGTATGAAGAAGCACTTGGCAAATTGGAAAGTAACATATAAATGCAGCATGAGGTAGAGGAGAGAGCTTGGGTTTTGTAGCAGGTACTTCTGGCTCTGAATCCTGGCATGGCAGATTCCTAACAATTATAACCTGGGCAAGTGACTTAAGCTTTCTGAGCCTGAGTTCCCACCTGTGTAAGAAGGAGCTACAGGACTGGAGAGAATGACCAATGCTTAGTAAATGATGGCTGTTGCCTGCCACTACTGCTGTCACTTGTCTCTCAAAACCCACTCCAAAGTCCCTCTTCTCACTAGTAGAGGAGAAAAACACAATGACATGTCTGTAATTAATAATTATTAATAAAGATTTTCCCCATTGAGTCATGCTAGGTCCTACAGCCCAGATAATTGCAGGTGCATTAAGCTGTCCTGGGCCTCTGTCCTTGATAATTGCTTGGGACTGTGACCACAGTGAGTTCCACCGATACTGATAGAACATAAAAGAGAGCCTTGCTTCAGTAGGGTGAGAGGTCTATCACGTTTTCACCCTTGCTCCCTCGCTCTCCACCTGCACCAACTTAGTAAGGGTTTGTTCAGCTTTGACCTCCTTTTATCTGCTCAGAATTTTCGAGGTCATATTCAAAAGTTGCTTTTAGCAGGCCAGTTTAATCTCAATGTAAAAAAATGACTTTTTTAAATGGTTGAGAATCTAATGTCACATACACTCAGAATTCTGGATATGATGGTGTGATGCAGTATACGCTTTTCCTGAGTATAGGCCAGGCACTATTGCCTCTAAGAAAAATTGGTTGTTGTTTCAGATACATAGAATGGGTAGAAGACAACATGAACACCCTTTAAGCAGAATGGCTGCTAAGGTACTTGACTGAAAAACTAGTGGAATCCAAAGGTACTTGCCTTCAATTAGGAACATAGTCATTGCTTGACTCATGTGACTACAGAGACACATTTCAGCTTGGTAAAATTAAGATTGAATATGTAATTGACTTAAGTGAGTTCTTACATTAACAAGAAGACATATACAAGGGTATTCATAGCACTTAACTTATAATGGTCTCAAATTGGAAACAACTCAAATGTCCACCAACAATAGAAGGGGGAAATAAGATGTGACATAGTCACACAGTGAAATATTACATAGCAATAAAAAAGAACAAAGTACGGATGCATCCAACAACATATTGTTAATTGAAGAAGCCAGACACAAAAGATCACATACTGTGTGATTCCATTTATTTGAAGGTCAAGAACAGCCAAAATGAATCTTTGGTGATAGAGGTAACATTTTGGTGAAGGGAAGGTCCATGAGGGAGCCCTTTGTGATGCTGACTTATAAATATTATTGCCTTTCTGAAAAGTGGTTTGGAAATGGAATAAATTTAATGTAGCCAAACAGTTTCTCTAGGTCTGTGGTTTCACATTTTAAGAAAAATTTCATGTGGCCACATGAGTATAGACTCAGAGAAGCCCAGTATTCTCATTAATAGCCATTCAATCATTAGCCTCTAAAATTCTATAGTACAGAACATTTATTAATATTAATAGACAGTTGTTTAGTGAACAAACAAATACATTTTTTCCAACTATTCATATAACTTTATATTGAAACAAGTCGTTTACTGGCTAGGTACTACTTTCTTATTTGATTTGACACCTGAGTTGACCAAAATATTAGTGGTCCATATTCAAGAGGTGAGACCCTGTCGCAGCCTTCTCAGAAGCAAAGACGTCTGGGGAGACCCGGAGGCCTAGGGCTAGACCACGCACACATTCCAGGCCTTGGTTCCTGACTCCAGTTGAACTTACTCTGCTCTTTGGACTTGAGGCCTTTGAACTAAAGCATGCCCTTGCAAGATTTCCCGGCTTCCTTGTTTGGACTGGAGAGGAATGAGAAACACCATTCTTACGGTATTTCAGGATCTTGTCTTCCTGTCCAGTCCCTAAAGGAGGAAGTTCAGAGAGGGGCAAAGGTTCAATCTAGTCTCACCATTTACAGACCATCCGGCCACCCCCTGTGCCCTGAGCACGTCTCTCTTGAGAGTTTATCCCCTCCACCAACCTGAGCCCCCTTCTCGTTGTTTTCCATATCAATCAGGGCCTTTTTACACCCTCTCCCCCAAAAAAGCTCTACAAAAGGGCTTGAAATTTTATCATCTTTTTGAGAACAAATAATTATTATAATAAAATTCTTTTATTTGAGTGGACTCTGCTATTTGCAAAATCCTTCTTGTGATCTTATGAAATAGGTGACAGCAGGCATTACTTCCTTCACTTTAGAAAAGTACAAAACAGGGACTCAAAGAGGTCAGCAGATTTTCTCAAGGCCTCATGGTCTCACTATGCAGGAGCTGAAGTCAGAATCTGGGTGTTCTCACCATGAGCCTGTTTCTGCCCTTCTCCTTGGCTTCCCTCTTTTTGGCGGTCAGTTCCCAGCCTCTGACCGTCGTCTCCCACTTTGCAGACTTGCCCTAAGAGTGAGAAGACCCAACATCACCAGGGAGGTCGACGCTAAGAATGAGCTTCAGGACCTACCAAGGGCTCACAGTGGCCTCTGGTGCCTTTTCTGTGTCCCCAGGGTCTATCATAGAACTTAAAACAGAGGGATCCTCAGTAAAAGGGTGCTGGAGTGAGATAACCTCTGATGCTGCAAACTTAGTACCCCAGAGCTGCTAACACGTGTTAAATCGGTAAAGCAGGGAGGATTGAGTAAAGGTCCTCCTGCCACCCCCAGCATTTTCCAATAATAACAATATTATTATTATTATGCACTGAGAGCTTATGGTGTGCCAACAACCTTGAGACAGGGTCTCTCTCTGTTGCCCAGACTGGAGTACAGTGGCATCATCATAGCTCACAGCAACCTCAAACTCCTGGGCTCAAGCGATCCTCCTGCCTCAGCCTCCCCAGCAGCTGAGATTATAGGCATGTGCCACCATGCTTGCCTAATGTTTTAAAACCTTTTTGTAGAGATGAGGTCTCACTATGTTGCCCAGGCTGGTCTTGAACTCCGGTTCTCAAGCAATGCTGCCTCACCTTCACAAAGTTCTGGGATTACAGGTGTGCGCTACCATGACCACCTGAGATAGATACTTTTTAATTACAGTTTTATAGGTGAGGAAACCAAGGCTCAGATAAGGGGCTTGCCAAAGATTACTCAGGCAGTACATGAAGGAGTCAGGACAGAGAGGAAGAGAAGGGGGTTGGGTGTGAAAACTCAGGCAATCTGAGTCCAGAAACCATGCCCTTAGCCTCTAAGCAGGTCCCTCCACAGAGAACCTCTCCCAAGGCCAAGGCGATTCTCAGATTGAGGCTTCGGTTGCCTGTTCTCCGGGCTGACACGCCACCTCCATCAGCAGGTTCACCTGCCTTCAGTGTTTGCATTTAATTTTCTAATCCTTCTTATTTCTCACAGTGTAAAAGGTGGTCTCCCTCTTTTCCCCCTTCCCTTCCTCTCTGTCCCTAGTTTTTACCCTTCACTTCTTGAGATCATTCCTCCGCCCCCACCTCCCCACCCCATCTCTTGCCCGACAATCTTGCTCTTTCTCTTGAGGCAATGTTGGAGCAACCTGAAGTGAGAGCAGGAAACAATCTGGAGAAGAGCTGAGGGTGCCCCAGAGCCTCCGGTCCCTTCTCCTACACAAGATGAGTCAACCAGCCCAGGAGGCCATCTACTCACTCAACGCATACTTGCTGGGCACCACTGGGCACCAGGCGCTGGGCATACGATGGTGAGTAGAAGCTGACACCAACCAAATATCCACACTACAAATGTAAAAGTACCACAACTGGACCATAGTGGCATCTGAGCTAGCCTGGAAATAGTACTAGCTAGCTAAACCTTAAGGAGACATATCTCTGTGTCTGGCTGTTGTAGGTGACATCAATGTCTCAACTTGTTCAATATTCACAGTAATCCTGTGGGGTGAGTACTATTTACTAGTCCCATTTTACCGATGAGGAAAATGCAGCACAAAGAAGTTCAATGGTTTGCTTGAGGTCAGAAAGCTGGTGAGTCGCAGCGTCAGAATTCAAGCATTGCTGGTGGGCTCCAGAGTCTGTGCTCTCTAACCCCAGGCTGTGTTGCTGACAAGGCAGGACAGGTTTTCCTGGGGGAGGTGACAACTGAGCTGAGATCCAAGACAGCACCCCTTTTCTCAGAACAGGACTCGTCTTCAGATTACTCAAGAAGAGTGCTCTAAGAAGTCCTTCCTGATTGATCAGAATTGGTCCAAGATTTAAACTCTATTTGCCACCTGGGTCAGTTTAGTCAACCCGAAACTACTTTGATGTAGCTTTGAAGTGCCTTCTCTGTGACAGTGAGGCAGCAACAGGTGATTAGGCACTTAACATTTGGAGCAGTTGGGTTTTCCTAACATGGTAGTAGCTTGAGCAGCCTGGACTGGGTCTTCATTTTCTGGGACAGAGTGACAGGGAACAGGGAACGACAGCAGAACTGGAAGGTCTGGGAACTTCCAGGGGGTTGTTTGGGGAGTGCAAATCAGCTGTGGACCACTCATCGCGCAGACGATGCACATCGCTGACTCGCAGCCAGATAGAAAGGGTGCGAGAACGGCAGTCACGACTGGCCCTGAGCATCAGCTTCCAAGCAGGGAATTCAAAACATCTGCTCGAGCGCTGACCTCCACACCACATCCCTCCTATAGTCCCGCCCTGCCCAGCTGTTCTCCGGCAGGCAGAGCCCGGCTCCCTGTGAAAGCCCAGAACAGACGGCAACGTGGGACGGGGCGGGAGGACTCAGCGGTTGCAACAAGGCTCCTAAAATCACTTACACCTTAGACACGTTCCTCTGTTTTACTTAAGTCCTACCATTGTTTCAAGCACTCACGTTACCTATTGTCTTTTTAAAAATATATATATTGAATGTGGTTATACTTGTATGAATAGATCAGTATGATATAAGTGATATTTAGTAACCGATAATTACTACGTGTTAGCCATCTGCTATTCCTGAGGGTTTCACCAAACCCTTTCATAAAAGCAAAATGATACTCCCCAGCCAAATTATATAACATTAACAGAATATTTTATATGCGAAATGCTGTATTTCTTTACTTTTCATTCAACCGAAAATGTACACAGTCAGTAACAAGCCATTTCAGCTGCATATTTATCCAAAACATTTCATAGGCAAAAAAAGTCAAGTGAGAAAAATAACAGTTCAGCCACATGAGGGCTAGGAAAACACATTAGAAAAGGGATCCTCATTACAATAATAAACGAGGGTCCAATTAAGGCTGCCACATGCAGGGCGGGTCCATGCTTGGCAGGGAAAGCCGCACTTAGGAGGTTTTGCCCTTGACTTGAAGAGGTCCCCAGCACCCTAACCAGCATTCCCTGGCGGGCGCTGCAGCTGCCACGGGGAGGCTCCGGCAGCTCCAGCCATTTTGCAGCCTCATGTTTTGGAAAGTTCTTCTTCTGTGCAAGCAGACACCACTTTCCAGGCCTGTAATCCTAACTGTCCTGGACCTTGCTGCAGGCAAGCATGCAAGGCGGAGGAGGACAGAGGGGTGTGGGGGCTCCTCATTCCACAACACATCCACAGGAAGACACATCTCAACATCCGTGACCCTGGGCTCAGAGCCCCCTCGTCTGGGGGGAGGTGGGGTGAGGATGCTCCTGGTTGGTAGCATTTGCCAAGTGACTGTGATGTGCAGAGCCTGAGGAGGGAGGCAAAGGAAGAAGGCTCAGACCTTACCCTCTCTAAGCCTCAGTTTTCTCATCTGCAAAATGGGAACATCATACTTAACCTTCTGGATTGTTTGAGGATTAAGTGATATATATACGCCAAGCACAGTGCCTGGCCCATAAGAGTCACTTAATAAACGTTCACTTATAATTGTTAAGCTTATGATCTAGTTGAGTAAAGAAACAAAACCACATGAAATAGTAGGGAATAATCATGGAATGACATGGCAGCAAATGCAAAACACTCAAGAATAGACTAAATTCGAGATGTTGAAAGGTTCATGGGGAAAACTAGGGCTGAGCTATGAAGGCTGCCTGGAAGGGGCAAGTTTCCCCCAAGAACTTCTCTGTGTTTCAGATACTAAAGGACGCCTGGTCATTTCCAGTCACTGGCAAAGGTGGGGAGGCCTCCGGTGTGGAATAGCTCAGACTTGGTCTTGCTCCGTGGCTCCAAAACTCAGGGCAACAGAGGGGTCTATTTATGGAAACTTGGGCCCAATAGAATGAGCTTTCTTCTAGAGTGGATGATTGAGAAGGGCAGGGAATTCACAGAGGCACTTAATGTCCCTGTGTCAGCAGTTTACCTCTAATTAATCTTCTCAGAATTTCTCTATCTGTGCTCATGCTTGCAAGAGCTTCGAATATTTACCTCCTGACTTCTTAAAGGGGCCAGAGCCTTTTTTATATGAACATTGAAGAGCCTCCCAAATGACAGAAAATCTGTGTTAAACAATTCCATGGCTATTTCTTCTCCTCGCCCCATGCCCCCCACACGCCCACCCAGGGAGGGAGATGGAGAGGGGGATGGGAGAGAGTGACAGGCTGAGAATGGAGGGAAGAGGACATCAAGAGAGTCCAGGATGACCCACAGCAACAGGCAAGGAAGGCAGTGGGCAGCATTTGCAGCCTGAGCCTCTCTGGAGGAGGCAGCTGTGTTGCTGCGGGGCCTGGGAGAGCTGGTGGCAGGCAAGGTAGACAGCACCGCGGCTGGCCCAGGCGGCTCCCTGGATTCCACAGTTTCACCTGGAATCCCCAGAGTTGAGGATCCGCACACCCACCTCTGTCTGCCCATTCATTCAGCCAGCTGGCTTTGGTGGTGACTCATGACATAAAGCTCAGTTTCAGAGACAAAACTGCTGGCCTCCTGGCTCCTGGGCAAGGGAGGAATGAGAGGACCCTACTCACACCGTTTGATATGTGGCTGAGAAGTTGAGTTTAAATGCAAAGTGTTAAAATCCAATCTTATTATAAATACAGTGCAGTAGTTATTTAAAGGAGCCCTGCTTTTTAGAATGAATAATTCATTTCAGTTTACCTGCTTCAGGAAGTTGGCATACTCAGCCTTCTTAAAGTGAAATACCTGTGTGCTGTGTTTGTTGTTAACGTGGTCAATTAAAACCGGTGCTTGCCAAAGGCTCGTATCACAGATTTCACAGTAAATGGGGCAATGCTGGATCCAGACAGGTGGCCTCGGTGTTTATCACGTGTTCAGTAAGTACTCACCTTATGCAGGAAGTCATGGGGGTTACAAAAGGAAACATATTCCCCCTCTGCAGACTTCTGTTTCCTCGTCTATAAAGTAAGGTGTTGGGTGATATGCTGTCTCATCAGACTTCTAGGCCTAGCGGTCTACGACTCCATACTGTGATCTATGCGCTAAGGGCTCAGACTCCTACTGGAACAAAAGCAGGACACACACTCCCAATGACATGACAACACAGCAGTGATCTGCGGTCAGGGAGGGAGATGCCGCGGGGCGTGTTGGAGAAGGCCCAAAGCCCTTTGTCTAGTCCATGAGACATGAAGCTGCAGCCTTCAAAGGTGGGGGAGATCTCCAGAGAGGACCAGCAGAGGGTAGAGCCAAGGTGGAAGGAACACGCGTGGTGACGGCTGGGGGCATGGTGAGGACGGCGGGGCAGAGATGCTGGCAGAAAGTGGGGAGGAGCCAGATGTTGGGTGGAACGGCGCTGAGCCAGGCTGCGGAGAGAGGTCTTGGAGGGACAGTCGAGGAACCACTGGGCTTCTAAACAAGGGAGGGACAAAATGGAAAGTGCCATTGGGAGCCTGGCAGCAGCGCGCAGCAGGGGCTGCCGTGAGGACGGGGCCCCTAGGGGTTCCCGCACTGTTGCTAAGGCCTTCCTTGTGGGACTTTCTCATGGTCTGGGTGACGTGAGGACTTTTTCCTTGAAAATCTAATTAAGCAAGCGTAGTGTTCTGCTCAAGTGTCATCTTGAATGTATATAATGTTATCTCTTTAACTAGGTTTTTCTGTTTGTTTTAATTTTTTCCCCCTCCCATGTAAGCTCTGTCTTTGCTGTAATAAACTGGTTTTGAACCTGCGTGTCAATTTGACTCCACCAGTTACTAGCCCCATAACCCTGGGCAAATTACTTCATCTTCCTGAGTCTCAGTTTTCTTATCTGTAAAATGGGATAATAACAGTACCTACCTACCGGGTTGTTGGATGATTAAATGAGGTGAAGAGTCTAGCTAGCCTTTGTGAAGAGTCTAGAATAGTGCCCGGTAGAGAGGAAGCACTTATTACATGTCCAAACAGGACTGCTAGTGAGTGTCTGACACCCTGGATTATCTCCTGCTTAAATCTTGTGGGTGTGAGGAGGAAGAGGAGAGACTCACAGAGGAGTAGTTGGAGAGGGCTTCAGAAGTGGAGCCACCAGTGTGGCTGGACTGAAGGATGAGTGTCCCATGAAGATGGGGAATGGGGCAGGTCTGGCACTGGGACCCATCTTTATTTAGTTGTTTTTGCACAAAAATTGCTTGAGAGACTCATGTCGACAGCAGCTCCAAGATCTCAGAGAGCTTTTATAGATAAGCTTTGAGTTAAACTGACTTCTTGGCATGATTGGGAACTTCATTTTAAAAAACAAATTTTGTACTTTTTTGTCTTTATTACTACTAACCAAGGTACAAGTTTGTTTACTGAACTGTCTGTGCTCTTCCTGCTATTCCCAAGAGGTCAGTGGGTCCAGCAAACACGGAGTTTCTGAAGATGTCCTCAAACCAAAACGCCCAGAGTCCTCTTTAAAGAACGTGCCTGGTCTTCTATGATCAGCTCTCACAGATACTCTTTGACTCTGGGTAGAGTCCCAGCCCAGGACGTTCACACTGGCATCTCTTTTCTTTGAGTTCTAATGAATATTTTTTATTAACCTAGCTATCAGTTATTGAGTCTTTACTATGATTCAGGTACATAGATTATTAAATGAACTCATGAAATATGTCATGTTGGTCCTATGAGATAGGTCTTATTATTATGCCCATTTTACAGATAAGGGAACTGAGACCCAGAGAGGTTAAATAACCTGACCAAAGTCACACAGCAGACAAGTGGCATAGCTAGGACTAAAATCCAGGTTTGTCTGATTCTGATTCTTAATAACTGCACCCTCCTGCCTCCTAGATGATGAGGCAACTGGGTACCAGGAATAAAAAAGGCATGTAAGGCAGATGGATGAAAAAAGCATGGAAGTATTTTTAATGGCACCTTGGGAAAGGTAAAGGAAGATAAGGGGAACAAACACAGCTGTAGAATCACACTCCCCTGGCTTTTATGGGGAGGGCAGGAGGCACATGGGCCAGAGGAGTCCGTGCCATGTGCTTTGGCAAGACACCACTATGAACAGGGTCCACAATCACATTCGACAGTCCTGGGTATTTAGCAGTCAAGTGAGGTTGAGAAATCCTAAACACAGGGCACCCCCAGCCTTTGCTGTCTAGAGCATCTGGATTCACTGGGGTCTTGGAGGAAGAAGGAGAACTCCTGCCTCAGGGGAGTCAAGGCCCTGGAGGTAAGAGGCAGCTGCCAATGACTGGGGCATCCTAGAATGGAAAGCACTGGACATTTGGAAAAAGGACAGACATAGAAAATAAAACCTCTCCCAGTTGTGCATTATCTGCAACAAAATAAAGCACATTTACAAGCATATTATGGAAACTGCAGGAGAGAGGGAAATCATAGAAAGCTGCTAGTGAATAAGGAAATTGGAAATGGAAATTGGAATTTCCCAGTGCAGTGCTGATTATTATTAGTTTGAATTGTGTAAAATGTTATTGATAGTGTCTTCGTTTCTGTCTTCCTCTTTTGCTTTATCTTAGTGATTACACAAATATTCAAAAGGCTTCCAAGGGATCGTCCTCAACCTTCTTGCCCCAATCCCGTTTTTCCTATAACATCTTAAATTCCTGAAACGTCAATCCTCCTGCATTGGAAGTTTTCTTCATGCCTGGAGAGGACCTACTGCCTACGTGATGTGCTCCTGGCCAGCCACAGCTGTGCTTTCCATCTCTGGAATCCCTACCTGGCAAAGCCTGGTAAAATAAATACCTGCTGTGTGATGGACACCTCTCAGTTTTCCCTGCCCTTGGTCGTGTGACAGTTCTGCAACTCACATTGGAAGGTGGCAGGAGAAAGCGGTTGGGCCCAGTTCTGTCAAGATGAGGGTCTGAGCAAAAGCCTGTCCCAGTGTAGGGGGTGTCTACAGGCCACGGAAGAGCCTGCCAGGATTTGTCTGAAATCTCTGCATTTTCCCTGGGCAGCACGAGTTGAGGGGTGGCTGTAGGTGGGGGTGGAGGAAGCCCACCACAGCCAGGACAATGGAAATAAAGAGCAAACGTGCATGTCCTGGACCAAGCTGACCCCCTTCGAGATACAAAGATGGCTCAGGGCCTGCCTGGGAACAATTCCCTCGGTGCAGACCCCAAACTTGGAGGAAAATTGAAGAGCAGAGCAATTTCCATTCATGAAGAAAATGAGGAGGCCGAGTATCTTTTCAATGAGTCAGCTGTAGGCAAAGGGATTTATTTATAATATTATTATTTGGTGGAAAAGAACTTACTATGGCCGAATATAAAAAGTATTTTTTTGATAAGTTAAAGAGATTAAGAAAAATCGGGCCGATTTTGACAGAGAATGGTGTGTAAACGAGAGGTGTTATCAGTGAGAATCTGGCACCAGCTCCATTTTGTTATGGTGAAAAATATCAGTATTATTTACTAAGAAGATTAGGGTTGAATTGGAAGAGAGGCTGGTTGTTGTGTGCAGATGGAGATAAGATAAGGATTTTACCTTCTCTGCAGAGCCAAATGCAGCGCACACAGCGCTGTTATCTCGGGGCTGGCAAGCAGGGGGATATTAAGATGTACGTTGTAATTACCAATGGCAGGAGCAAATTTCATAGCGACTATTTTAAACCCTAATAAAATGCCGGCCTTTAATTATACAGCTTTGAAATATTTTTCTCAGTTAATTGCAACGGGGGAAAATAAAATCAACCTCATATTTGAAACTGATTCTCACAGGGAAAGCCCTCGGCCTGGCGCTCCGGCTGCCTCTGAGCTCAGCGCTACCAAGCGAGGGGCTGCCTTCGTCCTGAGTTTCCAGGTTCCATAGACCCCTCCTCCCTCACTGCCCACCTCCACTGCCAGCCTCGAGTGGGAGAAAGAGTAAGAAAGGGTGATGTTTTCCGTGCAGAATTAGATTTCCCTAAGAAGCCACATGCTCATCCTCCTGGGAACGGAACCTGACTTCTAGAAGCTGGAGGCAGGTGGGATGCCGGAGAGGAGAAAGGAGGGCCTGGGACCAGGGAAGGGCTTCTGCTCTGCAGAGATGTCCCCAAGGGCTCTGGCCTGTGGAACATTCAACCCCAGCATGCCTCCCCACAGGGCACACTGAGACTGTCCATCTCTGTCCCCAACCAGCATCCTGCCTACACATCTCCTATTTCTCAGGCTCATAGACTCTTGGTTTCATGTCATTAACCCTTCCCTCTCCCTACGTGAATAAAGGTAATAATAACAATAGTAGTGGTACTAGTGAGAGTCCATAATAGCTCCTACATGCCAGACGCTGTCCTAAGCACCTTACATGCGGTATCCACAGAAACTTCACAGCAGCCCTGTGAGGCAGGTACATACACCTGGTTCAGAGAGGTAAAGTAACTTGCCCAGGGTCACACCTGGGGTCGCCACTCCGGTCTATCCGACCCCAAAGTCCTGCTCTTCACCACCAAGTGTAAGCTCACCTCTCCTTCACATCGGCAGTACCAAGGCACTTGGCCAGGTTCTCATCTTCTCCTGCTGATGGCGTCACCTGGCACCTGGACTCCCTGAAGCCATCGCCTTCCCAGCACTCTGTGTTGGCAGACATCAAGGCCCCTCTCTGTTACCTCCACAGGCCGGCCCCAACCGCCTTTCCTCACTCATCAACCACTGCCTCTTCTCAGTCCCCTTCCAGTCTTGGAAGGTGGCCCTCAGCTCACTGGCTGCTGAAAGGAACCACACCCGCCGTGTCCTCCCAGCCAGGAACCCCTGGAGGCTTCTCTCCACTGAGCTGCTCTCCCAAGCCCAGTTCAAACTGCACTGCCTCCCAATCCTGGCCCCCACGCAAGCTCCCTGTCGTGCCCACTGTCTGACCCTCCGCCAGCGCTTGCCTGTGATGGTCCTTGAATGATTTAGAAGGAAAGCTCCCGAGGACAGAGTAGTGGCACCGTGCAGTACCCCCAGCGACATACCATTCCTCTGAGGCCCTAATATTATTTGCTGAGTAATAATTGATCAGTTATCCTTTAACATATTTGTGTTCTATTTCACCCGGTGGATTGTGAACTGCTTGGTGGTAGGAGTGATATGTGAACTCGTTTTACGATCCCAGCCCAGACCTCCAGAGGTGCCTGTGCAGGCCTGGTTGTGTATCTCGGTCCAGGTGGTGGAAAAACCTCGGGGCAAGAGGCTGAGAGATTGCACAACCTTAACTAGTTGGTGTCACCTTACATCCCATAACCCTAATCTTCTCCCATGTAAAATGGGGCCAGTAACACCTACCCTGTAGAGTGTGGGACGTAGGGATTCAACGAGCACAAGGGATGAGAAAGGCTTCAGGCGTGTTGGCAAATAACTACTCCCTCCTAGGGGCTGCTGGAGTCTAAAGTCTGGTTGACTGGCACTGGAAAGAAAATCTCCTGCCCTACACCACTGGGCCCTGGGTGCTGGCCACACACTGGCAGGCAAGAGGGCACTAGCCCAGGGAACCATGGTCGAGCTCTGGAGGAATCGGGAGGGTTCTTCCAGAATCATCCCTGGGGCTGGCATGAGGCAGGGAGAGTGCCATGCTGACGGGGTTTTCCCCAGGGGAGTGAAGCACCCCCATCAGACGCTCCCTTATTTGGATTATTTCTGGTTTGGGGCTTCAGGGCTTCATTTAATCACTGTAAGACCCTCTGAGGTGAACACTATTATTATCCTTATTTTATTGATGAGAAAACAGCCTTAGAGAAGTTAAGTAACTGGCAGCTGACCATTGAAACCATTCTTATTCTTATTCTATAGCTGTGCTCTTAACCATGGTGCCTTACAGCTTCAGATGGGGCCAGTCTGCATTAAGTGAGTATCCACAAAAGCAATATTTGATTATGCACACTTAGTATGGCATGTGGGGGTGTTTGCAGCAATCCCACGTGTCCAGCTCAGTCTGGCCAATTCCAGCCCTCTTGACAGTTAGCAATGACCACGGCTTTGTGAGTCTCCGGCTTTGGGGAGTCAGGGCCCACTCAGCCGCGGTGCCTGGCAGCAGCCCTTTAGCCAAATAGCAGGAGCCAGCCGGCACATGCTCACAGTCACAGAGCTTCGAAATTGTCACAGGCGGCTGCAGCTGGCCCTGGGGTTGCAGCCTTTGTGGGTGCGGACTGGTGTTGGGGCTCTCACTGTTCCAGAAATGATTAATACCCTGATACTATCTTGATGGCTTTAGGAGACACCCCTCCGTGGACTAGGATGCTACTGGTTGATATAAAATGATATATTTTTTTCCCAATCTATTTCATGGTGGCAGTAATTCAGACAAGGAAATGTCTTTGCCTTCTACTGGAGCTTTATGCTGCTTTGAACAAAAATCACAGAAAATCAGGAAGAGAATTTTTCAGAGAACTTAATATATTATAACTGGGAGCTCAGAAAATGAAACACTTTCTAAATTTCTGATATTGAACAAATGGCTTTTCCTCCCTCCTGAACAACGATGACAATCTCCCCCTCTTCCAAAAGTCAGGCAGCCCAAGGGACGTCTGGTAAGATAGAACACAGCCAGGGGAAGCTTTGAAAATATTACAGTGTTTCCCTGATTTTTCACCCAGAAGCAGCTCTATTTATTGGTTTCCTTGAGCAATTACCCATTATTTTTGCAGCCTGCTCCGAAGGGATAGACTGCATGATTTTAAGCCATTGACTAAAACTAATTTTTAGATTGTGTTGTATCTTTGTTCCTCCCACATTTACAATGTCCTTAAGGTGCTTTGTCCCTGGCTAGAGCAGATCACGATCAAAGCAGCTCTTTCAAAGAAAAAAATCTGCTGCTATTAGGGGATTCCTCCATGCCATTTTTTTTTTTTTTGTCTTTATATGACAAGCTGAGGCCACTGGTAATAGTAATATTTTAAGAGAGTCCCAAAGCTTCTGATTTTGCAGCAAACACAGAATTCAGCAAAATCTGAGCTACCCATTCACCAGCAGGAGGCTGTGGCTTGATACAAACAGCCAGCAAGTAGCTGGTAGCTAGTAGCTGGGGGATAGATGGGTCTGGGAACTTGCAGAGATTTGATGACAGGAAAATTGTGATCAGAGAACTAAGCTTGAGCATTTACTAGAAACCTTTGCAAAACATTATTTTTTATCGAAGTTACACAGAAACATAGTTTATAAGTAAAAAATATAATTCTAGAAGGCTTACACCCAACTCCCATTCCACATTCCCCAGAGGCCACCATTTCAAATTTTTAGCAGTTTCTTCTATTATTTACTTCCATATATCTAAATAACATGTGTACATTATTTGTAGAATTTCCAATGTTTGACACTGTCCAGTAACTTCCCACAACGGAAGATGAAGAGCTGGCTTTTTAACACGTCCCCTGCCATTCATACCTGCCCCTTCTCCACTACCACTTTCTCTGCCCTGGTGCTCACAACACAGTTGTATCAGAATTTTCCATAGAGTCAATATTTATCTCTCTATTACTATAATTATGAAAATGTTATTTACTGTGCAGCTGTGTGTATTCTATGGTTATATTTCGTTTCTTATATTTACTTCATTTCTGTTGAGTTAATAATTCTCTTTTGCTCAGTTTTCTAATATACTTACCACTAATTCATTCCTAATGTGGTAAATCTTATCTCAGTATGTTCACAATATTGGGAATTTTGTCCATTTTATTTTTTCCTAGTGACTTCCATCCTATAGCTGTCTCTCCTCTTGCTTTAATCTGGACTGGTCATTCCCTAGGCTATTGTATAGTTATTGTCCTGGAATCTTTCCTATGAATACAGTAATTCCATAAGCTTTTCTCTTTTTTCTTGTATTAGAGTGCCTGTTTCTGGCATCCAATGTCTTCCTTTTTCTTGGTTTATTTCTTCTGAATCTTCATGGTAAAAAAAAAAAAGATATGTAAGATAAAGGAGAGATGAATATTTTTGAGCTTTTGTATGAATGAAAATATCACTATTCTACATTGATGCTTGATTGATAGTTTGGCTAGGTATAGAATTCTAGGATAGAAATTATTTTCTTCTAGCTTTTAGAAGTATTTCTCTATTTCTCAGGATTGCATACTGATTCTGAAAATATTAAATCAGTAAAATCATATCAATTATTTTCATGGTGGTAACCTACTGGTAGATTTTAAAAACTAGAGAAAAGTTGAAGGGTAGAAGATCACCACTTAATAGGTATATGCTGATTATTCTTACCTTCTTTGAATTCCCTTGCTTAATGACCTTCAATGTACGACAAACTATGCTTCTTATGATCCCCTGATCAATTTTCCTCTTCACCAGCCAGGAATCTCTCCCCTGAAATTTTCCACTCTTAAAACAAATCCTACACGTTTTTGAGACCTATTTCAAAGCCCATCCTTTCCATGGAACCTGGGTATACTAATGTGCCATTTACTCTAGATTTACTCACTCTATCTTCCTACCATCCTCTTTGTATTTGGGGAGATTAGAAAGCTGGAAACTGCATTTCTGAAATCTTGCACCTAGAGTTCTAGATTTGAATTAGGTTCTACCTAACTAGACACACACAAGATTTAGAATTGAATTGAATTAATTTGGAATTCAGAGTTAAATTATTCACCATAGCATCTGAAGAAGAAGAAAATGGATGAGGCTGAAAGTAGAAGAAAAGAGGTCCCTTCCAAGCCCTCAAGGAATCAGTTTGTCATCCTCAAGGCTGACTACTTGAGTGAACCAGGATCTGCCTACTTCATACATTAGCCACTCAATACATGTTTGCTCAATGAAGAATTAATGGTCACTAGAAAGCTACTAGAGATTTCAAAGACTGAGGTTTTCATTAACCCCACACCTAAATAAAACAAAAAAGAAAAAAAAAGGAAGAGGAAAGGGAAAAAGAAAAGAAATGAAAGTTCCAGTAAACTGATCTTGCCCTGGGGAGTTCAGAGTCATCATCTACAGCAGGGGTCCTCAAATTTTTAAACAGGGGGCCAGTTCACTGTCCCTCAGACCGTTGGAGGGCCGGACTATAGTTAAAAAAAAAACTATGAACAAATTCCTATGCACACTGCACATATCTTATTTTGAAGTAAAAAAACAAAACGGGCAAAAACACCCGGCGGGCCAGATAAATGTCCTCGGCGGGCCGCATGTGGCCCTTGGGCCATAGTTTGAGGACCCCTGATCTATAGTGATGGGCAAGGGGTCGATGGCAGATGTAGGGGGGGGATGGTTAATTAACCTTGCACATCCTATCTATAGAGTTCTCTGCCCAGTCCTGTCTGGTTGCAGGCACTTTTGTTTTGTTCTCTTTGGAAGCAAGTTTCTCTCCCCTCAAACTTCCCTCACTTCATCTTCATCTGGTGTCCAGTTCATTTCCCACTTGCAAGTGTCACAAGAATATCACTCTGTAACAACACTTGCGTATTCTCCTACAAGCTCTGTGAAGTCCCTCATTGTTCTCCAGGGAACTCATGCATATCAGCCATTATGTCACTTCTGACGCAGAGAAGAAAAGGAGGACTCCATTGAGAGCGATCAACAAGGCAAGGACAATATGTTCCTGAGTCAGACAAGTTCATCTCAGTGCTTGTTAACAAGTTCTTTGGAAAATAGCACAAGTCTAAACACCACTCCAAATTCTATCTGTAAGGAAGCAACAAATATATGACCAAATATATTAAATAAGTGTTTCAAAACTACATGAAGTAGTTAATAAAATGACCACTGACTAGCCGTGTGCTCAGCAAGAATCACAGGGAGCCGAAAGGACAGCAGAAAGCAGGAGGATCAGAACCAGGTGCAGTAAGTTACATTGAAACACACAGCTGAGGCCGGGCACGGTGGCTCACGCCTGTAATCCTAGCACTCTGGGAGGCTGAGGTGGGCGGATCATTTGAGCTCAGGAGTTCGAAACCAGCCTGAGCAAGAGCGAGACCCCATCTCTACTAAAAAATAGAAAGAAATTAATTGGCCAACTAAAATATAGAAAAAAATTAGCCGGGCATGGTGGTGCATGCCTGTAGTCCCAGCTACTCGGGAGGCTGAGGCAGAAGGATCGCCTGAGCCCAGGAGTTTGAGGTTGCTGTGAGCGAGGCTAATGCCACGGCACTCTAGCCAGGGCAACAGAGTGAGACTCTGTCTCAAAAAAAAAAAAGAAACACACAGCTGACACTGAGCAGCTACTGTGTGCGAGGTGTTTGCAAGTACACTGTCTCATTCAATCCAGGTGCTGTGAGGTGTATATTATCAACTCCATTTTGCAAAGGAGGAAAATGAGAGAGAAGTTAAGTATCTTGTCCAAGGTCACACAGCTAGTGTCTGTGCTTGGATTTGGACCCAAGCCACTTGATTCCAAGTCACGGGCTCAGTTTCAGTCTTTATCTGTACAGGTCCCAGAATGCAAACAGATGGTGAGGACCAGGGAAGGATTTGGGAGGGGCACAATGTTCCTTAACAGTTTTAGGATGGTCACCAAGGGAAAAGGTAAATGGATGGGAGTTGTTTGTCCTGGCAAAGGGAGCCTCTTCTGATTTTGTGGTCAATTCTTACTAAAGGTGTATAGATGGAAGTTAGACTAGGAAAAGTGCCCTATAGCCAGGAAGAATCATATGTATTTCTCAGGAGGGCTTTGATCCTAGGAGACATTCTTTTCAGTCTGGAATGGTTTAGGGCGGCTTCTAGAAACTTGGAGGCAGAGGCGGTTCCTCCACCCCAGCTCACTTGGATCACCTCCATGGTAATCAGTCAGATACATTGGTTTTTCCAATACATAACAGAGTTTGAAAACCAGTATGGCACTGCACAGCTTTGAATCGAGTGTCTCATCAAGATTTCTCTCATTTACTCACATGCTTATTAAACTCAATTGGTGAGTATTTTTTGAATTTCAATTAAGTACTTAGCTATGTGCTTAGTCCTGTAACTCATGAAAGAAAAGAAACTATTAATACTTACTCTGCCTCAAAAGCTTACTATCTTAGAGAAAAAACACTCAAATCAGTTATCTAACAACTAAGAACAGGAATGATTAAATGACCAAAATAATGATACAGGTGATATAAATACAGACGATCCCTGGCTTATAGATGACCCAACTAACTGCGTTCCAAACTTACCAATGGGCTCCCAAGGATCCCCATAAGGATAATTTATAATTAAACAATTAAATGAATAATCCGGGAACTAGTTTCTTCCACGCATGTGAACAAACCCGCACGGCATAAGCGGTTCATTGGCGCAGCATCTTCACGCGAGCGGCTGGGCTCCCTGTTTACACCATAGCACACACACAGCATGGCTTTCGTCCTAACTGTCTTACTCAATTTTGTGAGTCTGCGTTTACCCTTATATCCATGCCTCCAAAGCGAAAGTCTACTGCAAGTCCAGGTGAACCTGCGGCGAAGAGGAAGGTGATTATAATGAAAACAAAAGTAGAAATAATTAAGCATTCTGAGAAAGGCCAGACGTCATCATCCACTGGGAAAGCATCAGGCTTCAGTCACTCAACTATCGGAACAATTATAAAGGATGAAGTGAGAATAATGGAACACGTGAAAGGCAGGGCTCCAATGAAAGCATCAATTATTACCAAGCAGCGTAATGGATTAATTACTGAAATGGGAAGGTTATTATTGATTTGGGTAGAAGATCAAAATATAAGCATAACATTTCTATTAACTTTCCATTGATTCAACATTAGATGAGTGTTTACCTTTAATATTCTTCTTTGAAATTTCTCCTATCTAAACTTTTTGTATGAGTTTGTTTTATGTTTTATGTTCTGTTTGAGTCATAAGAAAGAGTAGTTTCTGTAACTTATTATTACAGTATAGGGGTGTTAGTATTATTACAGTATTACACTATATTATTATTACCACACATTACCACATTATGGTATTGTTGTTGTTGTTATTATCATTGTACATGTGCTGTTCATCAGGAATCTGAGTTACATACAAATCTGACCTAAAGACATTCTCATTGTATCTAAAAACATTCTCTATGTATCTCGTCCATAACCCAAGGACTACCTGCACTATTTATTATATTTTGTATTTCTTTTAAAAGGAAATGGCATGGCTAAAATTATAAATTTTGTGTTATATATTTTTTTATTTCAGAATTTTACGGGTATATATTTTGGTTACATAATTTGCTATTGTACAAATTGAGTCAAAATTATAAGTGTGCCCTTCACCCCGTTAGTGTGCATTGTACCCATTAGGTGTGAATTTACCCATTCCCTCCCCACCCCACCTACTTGATTTCCTTTGAGTTTTACTTCCATTTGTGCACATAAGTGTTGATCAGTTAGTTCCAATTTAGTATTGAGTACATGTGGTGTGTGTTTTTTCATTCTTGCGATAATTCACTAAGAAGAATGGTCTCCAGTTTCATCCAGGATAATACAAGTGGTATTAGTTCACCATTTTTTTTAATGGCTGAGTAGTGCTCCATATATCACATTTTATTAATCCACTCATGTATTGATGGGCACTTCGGTTGTTTCCACATCTTTGTGGTTGTGAATTGTGCTGCTATAAACATTGGAGTGCAAGTGTCTTTTTTATAAAATGTCTTTGTTTCCTTTGGATAAATATCTAGTAGTGGGATTGCTGGATCAAATGGTAGGTCTACTTTTAGTTCTTTGAGGTATCTCCATACTACTTGGCATAGAGGTTGTGCTGGTTTGCAGTCCCACCAACAGTGTATAAGTGTTCTTATCTCTCCGCATCCACACCAGCATCAGTTGTTTGGGGACTTTTTGATAAAAGCCATTCTCACTGAAGTTAAGTTATATCTCATTGTGGTTTTGATTTGCACTTCCTTGATGAGTAGAGACATTGGGCATGTTATATATGTTTTTAGCGCACACACACATACACATACACACAAAGTAAATGGAAACAAAGGTCTTTCATGGACCAAGACAGAAATTTTTAGTAGAGATGAAACTGGCATCATTGGGCATTCTAAAATCAACCCGGACAATAAGCAATCTTAATTTGGAGCGCATCCCGCATCATGTCCACCACATTAAAATGTATTCACGCCCACACTAAATACATGTGTATGTGTTTTGTATATGAAACATTTTTCACAAAACATTTTTTATACCTTAAAAATTATCTGGCTAAGAGTAACTCACTTAAATCATAACTGACAATTGTTTTTTGGCAATATGGTACCTAACCAGGAATTTTGGGAGGGGGCGAAATCTAATTTGTCAAATCATTTTCAAATATAATATTTTTATGAATAGTAAATTTAACAATGACAAATGACAAAAATATGACATATTATAGGTATTTAATCTAGCAAATATTAATTTTGATTTTGTGGTTTTCTTTTAGAATCAAGAGCCTATGTATGTTTTGCATCTGATTGTTGAAAAGAAAACATGTAGACACCAGGATCATATCCAGGAACCCATGGGTAAAAATGACTTGCATTTGGGACAGAGAACAAAAATAAGAGGCATGTTCTAATACACACACACACACACACACACACACAGTGAAACGAAACCTTCCTCTATTCATTTTTTTCTTCCTTCACTGAGAATCACACAAAAAGCAAGAAACACAAAAGTATGATAGTACTGATTTCCCCTAGAATGGTGCTTTACCTCATGTTCTTGGAATTGCTCAGGTGTGGTGACACTCAGAGTCAGATGCATGGATCTGGTGGCCACTTGGGAGCCCTCATCAAGATTGGGTGGTGCCCATAAAAGTGAGGATACCCATCAAGGACACACTGTGCATTGCCTGATCATTACCAATGAGCCTATAGTTTCCAACAAGGAGATTGGGGATAATTCTCCCCACATTTGTCCCTCAAATCCCACAAGTCTTGATCCCCACTGTAATGAAACTAGTGTCTTCTAAACACCAAATCTTAGATGCACCTCAGCAGCGCTTGCCTGCTGAAATATTTTATATTTAGAATGCCCCACCTTTCTATCTTGGAATTTTGTCCAAAATAATTGCCTCCTACTGATCTTTGCCCACTTTCAGGAAAACAATATGGCTACTCTCCACCAGGGCTGCATGGCTGATTGTCTCCAAGTCCTTTCCATTTACACAGGCAATGTGGAAGAGGGAGGGAGGAAGGAGGCTGTATCCCGAGGCTCAAGGCCCCCGTGTGGGCCAGTCTGTGCTAGGTTTGGGGCCTGGGAAGTAGGATGACGTGAACTGATACAGGAGAGGAGTTTAGGGTACAGCTTCTACCCTGACGGAACTGTATTTTAACTGGGGAGACGCATGCACTGATTGGACACTACCATCCAGGATAAGGAAGTCCTGGATTGTGTGATAGCCACAGCAATGCAGAATGAGAGGATGGAGACTCCATGAAAATTACGGTAATTGAACCAGGCAGGGTCTGCCCCCTCTGGGGCATACTTGAGGCTATTTACCTACCCTGATGAATCACTCAGCTCTTCCAAGTTTCTATCTTGTTACAGACTCTTTCCTCTCTTCCCCCGCCTAGAAATATTGGCAAGCTTCTTTAGTCATTTGTGTTTCTTTACATTATCAAGGCCAGAGGTATATCTTCTCTGATAGATAATGGCCCTCAGTTAAGACTAGCAAAAGCTATTTTGCTTGATGTATTAGTGCCCTATTTTAGAATAATCCTATTCCCTTGATTCTTTAGTATTTACAATTTTTCTAAGTACCGATTATATTTTCTAAGTCAAAGTGGGGTAAAATTAGTGCATTGTATCCTGTTGTTGCCGCTTTCTGGAGTAGTCAGTCTTACATATTTGAACAATACCACCCTGGTGTAATTTTAAAAAGGAAGAGCTTGATTCTTTAAAAAACACTTAGACGGGCAGTGTGAGCTCTCTTTGAGGATCCTCACATTAGGAGTGTTTTACATATATCACACAAAAGGAAAATGCATTCCGAGGGGATCGGGGCTCCTCCGAGCTGAGAGCTGGACCTGATGAATTGTGGCAAATGGGCCCGTTTCTGCCAGCTGCACGCTGTCGGCCAGGTGATGTTTGAGGCTGTCTTCCATTAACGGGCTTGTGGTTTGGGGCGCAAGCGGGGGACTCTGGACATACCGGTGAGGGCATGTAAAAAGTCAGGCCCAATCAGAAATCGTAACCCTCCCCAGCGTTCCCCAGCAAACCAAGACGATGCATTCACCATGCAATCCCTGTCAACATGGAGCAGCTGCCATGGGCTTTGGCCCTCACCTAAAACCCATGAAATAAAGGCTTAGTGCCTCTCTAGTGGAGTAGTGGCTTTAGGGGTTGTGCTATTTAGTAGAGGGAGAGATGAGTGTGAGCTGGAATACTCAGGGAAGCCTTCCTGGAGGACTGGGACTTCACAGGGCCTCAAAAGGTAGCCAGTATTTAGATGGGCAGAGCAGGGTACAGAACTTCTTAGCTGCCAGCTCCTTGCTTGTTGTGCCAGACGAGTCAATTTGCCAAATTTTCATCCTTGGGTCATAGCCTCTGCCCCATTCCCTTTAAAACAATCTTTAATTAAAATAATATATGAAAGTACAGAGAATAATATAATGAGCACTCGTGCACATGTCATCTCAAGCAGGAAAATATTTTATATTTATTCAGACCTTTTTACTATAAGATGAATTTTTTTTTTTTTTTTTGAGACAGAGTCTCACTCTGTTGCCCAGGCTAGAGTGAGTGCCGTGGCATCACCTAGCTCACAGCAACCTCAAACTCCTGGGCTCAAGCAATCCTTCTGCCTCAGCCTCCCGAGTAGCTGGGACTACAGGCATGCACCACCATGCCCGGCTAATTTTTTCTGTATATATTTTTTTAGTTCGTCAATTAATTTCTTTCTATTTTTAGTAGAGACGGAGTCTCGCTCAGGCTGGTTTCGAACTCCTGACCTTGAGCTATCCACCGGCCTCGGCCTCCCAGAGTGCTAGGATTACAGGTGTGAACCACCATGCCTGGCCTAAATAAGATGAATTTTACAGATAACATAGACTTTCTTATGTCCCTCCCCAGTCCTGTCCTCCCCATAGGCAACTACGATTAATATAATGAATTTGGTTTGTATCCAGTTAATGTTTTTATACTTTTTATGTGTGTGTGTGTGTGTGTTTCATTAGACTATTGAAGATAATTTCCCCCTTTTTTTTAGGAAGCAGGTGCTGTATCAGACTGTGCAGTGTGGCACTGGCTGAGTGGAGGTGGTAGGATAGAGGAGACTGGAAGTTGGGGACCCTTGATTCATAACAAGTGTTCCTCATTGCTCCTTGGGACCTAGACCACTTGTCTATTGAAGCTGTAGTATTAGAAATACATTCAGAATCTTGGTGTGTGTGTTGGCTACTTCTTACTGCTTTTGGCAAAGTCCTCCCAGGTGTTGACGGCTACAGGCATTCCTACAGCAGGGAAAAGAGTAAGACTGAGCAAGTGTCACACGTCTCCCAAGTCCTCTCCTGACAAACTGGGTTTTGGCACCCAAGGCTGTTTAGAATTGCGTTAAGACAGGGCCAACAGATTGAAGGACAGGGACTGGACATGGCTGAGAAGAAGGATCCTCAGAATCAAAGACTGTGTCCATGACTGCTCAGCCTCTAAGGCAATCCTTCAGCTCCTGATCTTGCTGAAAAGATCCCTCAGCTCCTGATCATTACTGATGAAAAGTAATGTGTTCTTGAAACTGTGTGGCCCCAGTAAAGAGCTGTTCTTCCTAATGCCCATCTCAGATGTGATCATAAGGATGAAGAACAAGAGAGATTCTCCAAGGGAGCAGAACTAAGGGTTGCTAGATAGCTGTCAAAGGAACTTAAAGCATTTGTAGCACATGGGGTCCAGCAGACTGGGATGTGTGCTGTGGACCATATATCAGTGATTACTCTTGTGTGCATGTGTGTTCACCTTTTTTATTTCTTTTCTGATTGGGAGTTTTTATTCTATTTTGGGTGTTTTGGAGATGGAGGATATATTTTAGCCCTTTGTCATTGGACCATAGTTGCAACTTCTGGAACACTGGATAGAGTTCAGAGGCCACTTCCTTTGCAAATGTCTTCCAATCTCCCCTCCCCAAATAACTTCTGGTCCCACCATAGTGGAACTTGATGGACAAGAATTTATGTCACCCAGAATCCTGGACCTGCATTGGATGCTGGTACTGAAGGATATTTTGAGTTCTCTCTTTCTTGTGAGGGGGGGGGGGGATGAATGTAATTTGTGTAGGTGTGAGCATTTTTACACCAACTGTGTGGGTAGGCAAAGGGATGGACTGTAATAGACATTTTCTTGCTGTGAAGGACTAGATCAATGGATACACAGCATTTCTCTCCATCTCCTTCCTCATACCTTCCTATACTGCAAAGGCTGGAAGTTAAAACTAAATTTCCAAGACTCTTCTGCAGTTAGTGTTCTGGATGAACATTAAATTCTACCAATTATATGCACTTAATGTGGCCTCTATTAATAGAAGATACTAGTGCAGCAAAGCCCATCTTCCAAGCTACTTTTGGCTCTTTTCCGCTGGCAAGCAAGGTTGTGGAGATGCCAAGGTCCAGCACCCATTGTGTGTGAGGGGAGTATGGAAAGATATTTGCAAAGCTGGTGACAGCTGGACTCTAACGTTCAGGCAGTTGTGACTGTGACAGTGGTTTCTGGACACAAGCTTCCTGATTCCTGGATTATACGGCTGTATATTCTTGACTCAATAACTCTCCAGTGGCCTCCCAATGCCCTGCCTTCCTTTCTGTGCAACTGGACTGTGGTGTTCTAGAAGTCACTCTTAGAGGCTTAGTCCATGTCTGCTCCTCCAACCCTCCAGAGATTTTATTAGCACCTATTTCTCTGTGATAAATATCTAGAATGGATTTTGTTTCCTAATCCCTAACTGATATCATTGCCCACACGTAGAACTTTCTCCCTTCTATGCAGAGCCTCAATTTTATCCTCCCCCGCTTTCCCCCCACATAATCCAATAATCTAAGCCAATCTTGGTGATCCCATTTCCCTTGTAATTAATTCAGGAAAGAACACTGACACAGTTCTGACAATGCAGATGTCGGGAGGGGAGGCCTACTGAGTGGCTTGGGTAAGAGATCTCTGCTTTGTGATAGAGATGTACAAGAAAGAAGTGCACCTTTCTTTTTCACCGGGTGCCATGTCTGCAGGTGGTGTCTGGGACTATGCCAGCCTCGTGGTGTCCAGGAGAGGAATTAGGCTGAGGAGAGCACATTTTAAATTGCTGAATGGAAATATGGCCAATCCTGAATCCTTGATGATACATTTCAACTGCTGCATTAAATACCTTAGAACTGTCCTACTTCTGGATTTCCTGTTATGTCAAGATAATAAATCTCTTTAGCATTGAAGCCATTTTGAGTTGGGGCTTCTTTTATTTGCATTTAAAACATCCTAACTGACAGGCTATCCACAAATAGTTGTATGTTTTATTACATATACATATATAAAGACATAAACTGTACCATATTGTTTTCTGTTTTTAAAAATTTGCTTAAATCAAAGCATATGGTTTTTAATGTTCTGCAATTCTTTTTTCCTCTACATTTTTTTCAATCCATGTTGATACCTTTAAATACAGTCTTTCATTTTAACCCCTTTCTATGTAATAGTTTGTTGACTAAAGATAGCACAATTTATTTATTCCTTTTCCTACTAATGGACATTTGGATTGTTTCCAATCTTTTGCTGTTACAAACAATGCTTGTATGAACATTCTTGTAACACTTTCTTGAACACACATGCAAGTGTTTTTCAAGGGTATTTAACTAGAGGTGGACGTGTGGGGCACAGATATGCACATTTCCCATTTTGCTAAATGGTGCCCAGTTGATCTCCAAAGTGGTTATACCAATTTGCACTACCACCAGCGTTGCATGAGAGTTCCTGTTTCCCAATATCCTTTTCATCAATCAGAATTTGATTTTTTGCTAATCTTACGTGTATGAAGTGATCTCTTATTGTGATTTTAATTAGTGCTGCCTTGATTATAGCAAGGCTGAGGTTTTTAAAATATGTTTTTAGGCTATCCAATTTTCTCCTTACATGAATTATGCATTTTTTCTATTTGGTTGTTTGCTTCATTTTGAATGGTAATATTTTGATTGTTGTATATGATGTACTCGGCAAATATTTTCTCCCAGTTTGTGGCTTGTCTTCCCATTCTCTTGACAGTGTGTTTCACAGAGCAGAAGTTTCTGATTTTAATGAAGTCTAGTTTATTTCATGGATTCTAGTTATTTCATGGATTGTGCCTTTGGCGTTATATCTAAAAAGTCGCCACCATACCCAAGATCATCTAGGGTTCCTCTTATGTTATCTCCCAGAAGTTTTGTAGTTTTGTGTTTTACATTTAGATTTATGATTCATTTTGAGTTATTTTTTGTGAAGTGTGAAAGGTCTGTGTCTAGATTCTTTTTTTTTTTTTTTTTTTTTT
>VBSM01002608.1:140490317-140523128 GCA_008086735.1 Cheirogaleus medius
CAAACTCTTGGGCTCAAGTGATTCTCCTGCCTCAGCCTCCTGAGTAGCTGGGACAATAGGTGCACACCATCACACTGGGCTGTTTGATTTTTTTAAATCGATTCTTTTGAATTTTCTATGTAGATAATCATATCATCTGCAAACAAAGACAGTTTCATTTCTTGTCCCTAATCTGTATACCTTTTATTTCCTTTTCTTGGCCTATTGCATTAACTAGAACTTCTACAATATTGAAAGTCAGTGACGACAGAGGACATCCTTATTTGTTCCTGATCTTAGCAGGAAATCGTCAAGTTTTTGACTATTCAGTATGATCTTAGCTATAGGGTTTTGTAGATGTTCTTTATCAAATTGAGGAAGTTTCCCTCTATTCTTGATTTGCTGGGAGTTTTTATCATGTATGGGTGTTGGGTTTTGTCAAATGCTTTTTCTGTATCTATTGATATGATTATGTGACTTTTTTTCCTTTAACCTGTATATATGATGGATTATATCAATTGGTTTCTCAATGTTGAACCAGACTTGCACACCTGTAATAAATCCCAATTGGTTGTAGTGTATAATTCTATTTATACATTGTTGAGTTCAATTTACTATTATTTTATTCAGGATTTTTGCATCTGTGAACATCAGAGATATTGGTCTGTAATTTTCTTTTTTTATAATGTTTTTATCTGGTTTTGGTGTTGGGGAAATCCTGGCCTCAAAGAACGAGCTAGTAAACATTCCCTCTGATTCTATCTTCTGAAAGTTATTGTAGAGAATTGGTATAATTTCTTGCTTAAATGTTTCATGGAATTCACAAGTGAACTGATTTGGGCCTGGTGTTTGATGTTTTGGAAGGTTGTTAACTATGGATTAAATTTATTTAATAGAAATCGGCCTGTACAGATTGTCTATTTCCTTTTGTGTGCATTTTAACAGATTTTGTATTTTAAGAAATTGGTCCATTTCATATAGGTTATCTAATTTGTGGGCATAAAATTGTTCATAATATTGCTTTATGATCCTTTTTTAAAAAAATTTTTCGAGACAGGATTTTGCTGTGTGGCTTGGGCTAAAGTGCAGTGGCATCACCATGGCTCACTGCAGCCTCAAACTCCTGGGCTCAAGCCATCCTCTTGCCTCAGTTTCCTGAGTAGCTGGGACTACAGTCATGTGCCACCATGCCTGGCTAAATTTTTTTTCTATATATTTTTAGTTGTCCAGCTAATTTCTTTCTATTTTTTTAGTAGAGATGGGGTCTCGCTCTTGCTCAGGCTGGTCTCGAACTCCTGAGCTCAAACAATCCTCCCACCACGGCCTCCCAGAGTGCTAGGATTACAGGTGTGAGCCACCACGCCTGGCTGGGGTCTTACTCTTTTGCTCAAGTTGGTCTCAAACTCCTGGCCCCAAGCAATCTTCCCGGCCTCCAAAAATGCTAAGGTTATAGGCATGAGCCAGTATGCCCAACTTATCCTTTTAATGTTCATAGGGTCTATAGTGATGTCCCCTCTTTTATTTCTGATATTAGCAATTTGTGTCCTCTCTCTTTTTTTCTTAGTTAGCCTGGATAGAGGCTTATCGGTTTTATTGATCTTTTTAAAGAACCAGCTTTTAGTTTTGTTGATTTTCTCTCTTGCTTTCTATTTTTAAATTTCATTGATTTCTGCTCTGATTTTTATGATTTCTTTTCTTTTATTTACTTTAGATTTAGTTCTTTTTCTAGTTTCCTAAGGTGGGAACTTAGATTATTGACTTTAGATTTTTCTTCTTTTCTAACATATGCATTCAATGCTATACATTTTTCTCTAGGCACTGCTTTCACTGCATTCTGCAAATTTTAACAAGTTATATTTTCATTTAGTTCAAATATTTTTAAATTTCTCTTGAGATTTTTTCTTTGACCCATGTGTTAATTAGAAGTGTATTGTTTAATATCCAAGTATTTGGGGATTTTCCAGTTAACTTTCTGTTATTGATTTTTAGTTTAATTCCATTGTGTTCTGAGAGCAGACATTGTATGATTTCTGTTCTTTTAAATATGTTAAGATGTGTTTTATGACCCAAAATGTGGTTTATCTTGGTGGATGTTCCATGTGAGCTTGAAAAGAATGCATATTCTGCTGTTACTGGATGAAGTAGTCAATAGATGTCAATTATATCCAGTTGATTTATGGTGTTGAGTTCAATTATGTGTCCTTACTGATTTTCTGCCTGTTGGATGGATCTGTTTATTTTCTTTTTTGCCCTTCCTTCCTTCCTTCCTTCCTTCTTTCCCTCTTTCCTTCTTCTTTTCTTTTCTTTCCTTTTCTTTTCCCTTCCTTCTTTTCCTTCCTTCCCTCTTCTTTTCTTTTCCTTTCTTCCTTCCTTCCTTCTCCCTCCCTCTCCTTCCTTCCTTTATTCTTCCTTCCTTCTTCTTTTCTTTTCTTTCCTTTCCTTTTCCCTTCCTTCCTGTTCTTCCTTCCTTCTTCTTTTCTTTTTCTTTCCTTCCTTCCTTCTTCTTTTCTTTTTCTTTCCTTCCTTCCTTCCTTTCTTCTTCTTTTCTTTTCCCTTCCTTCCCTTCCTTCCTTCCTTCCTTCCTTCCTTCCTTCCTTCCTTCCTTTCTTCCTCTCTCTCCCTCCCTCCATCCCTCCCTCCCTCTCCTTCTCTTCTCTTCTCTTCTCTTCTCTTCTCTTCTCTTCTCTTCTCTTCTCTTCTCTTCTCTTCTCTTCCCTTCTCTTCTCTTTTCTTTTCTTCTCTTTTTTCTGTAGAGACCGAGTCTTGCTATGTTACCCAGGCTGGTCTCAAACTCCTGAGCTCAAGCAATCCTCCCAGCTCAGCCTCCCAAGTAGCTGAGACAACAAGTGCATGCCACCCTGTTTCTGTTTATTGTTTATTTCTGATAGAGAGGCATTTAGGCCTCCAACTATAATAGTGGATTAATCTATTTCTCCTTGTAATTTTCTCAGTTTTTGCCTGATGTATTTTGCTGTTCTGTTGTTAGGAGCATACACATTAAGGATTATTATATCTTCTTGGAGAATTGACTCCTTTATCATTATGTAATTCCTCTCTACATCCCTAATAACTTTCTTTGCTTTGCAATCTGCTCTGTCTGAAATTAATATAGCTACACCCACTTTCTTTTGATTAGTGTTAGCCTGGTATAGCTTTCTTTATCCACTTACTTTTAATCTATATGTCTTTATATTTAAAGTGGGCTTCTTATAGACAACATATAGTTGGGTCTTGTTTTTTGATCCACTTTGATAATTTCTGTCTTTTAATTGGTATATTTAGACCACTGACATTTCAGATGATTATTAATACAGTTGGATTAGTAGCTGCCACATTTGTTACTATTTTGTGTTTGTTTTCCTTATTTCTACTTTTGTCTTCCACACTTTTTCTGCCTTTTGCGATTTTAGAATTTCCATTTCTCTGCTTACATTATCCATCTCTCTTTGCATGTTGTCTATTTTTTCCATTAAAGCCCTTAACATAGTAATCATAATTTTTTAAAAGTCCTGGTCTGAAAAATCTGATATTTCTGCCATATCTGACTCTGGTTCTGATGCTTGCTAAGTCTCTTCTTCAAACTGCATTTTTTGGCCTTTTACTTTTTTTTGGAAAGATAGATGTACAGAGTAAAAGGAACTGTGGTAAATAGGTCTTTAGTAATGTAGTGGTGAGGTGTGGCGGGGGAGGGAAAGTGTTCTGTAGTCATATGATTAAGCCCCAGTCTCTAGGTGGGCACTGTGAACTTCACTAGTGCTTCTCAGTGTCCCCCACTTTAGGAGGGACAGATGGCTGGAGAGGGCAGAGTTGTGTGTTCCCCTTCCCCACATGGAAGTCTAGAGGGGGCTAGAATTGGGTATTTCTTCTCCCATGTGGAAGACTAGAGCTGGATAGATTTGGGCACTTCCCTTCCCCGACGTAGGTTAGACTCTACTATAACCCCAGCAGGCTAAGCTGTGATAAAATAGTTTCTCCTAAGGGCAGGCCTTGTTAAGAAGAACAGAATGCTCTGGTATATTTCAAAATGATTCCCTCTTCTCTCCCCTTGCCAGAAGCCCAAGTGGATTTTTCTCTGATATTTACTATGAGGACCTGGAAGAGCTCCTGCAGGTAAAACTCAAAAAGTGTGAGGGTCTCGCTCCAGCAATTTGTCAGTTGCAGCTGAGGTGTTCCTACCCTGGAACTGGTTCCCATGGAGGTTCCTGCTTATAGGTTGTGGTTCAAGTCAGTTGTGATTCTCTATATCCTCCTGTCTGTCTCTCCACTTTGGGGGCAGTGGTTGCCCTGAAAACCTCACTTCTCTGGTAGATCTAAGAAGACTTGTTGATTTTTCAGTTTGTTCAGCATTTGCTTGATGTTAAGACAGAGTGAAGACTTCTAAGCTCCCTATATGCCAGCCCATAAACTGGAAGTCTAACGTATTATTTTTCATGTAATTTTGTGTGTGATATAATATAGAGATCACATTTTACTTTATTTTTTATAGTTAGCCAAGTGGTACAACACCCATTATTGAGTAGCTCATGCTCTCCCCACTTCTTGATCAGTGCTACCTCTGCAATACATCAAGATCCTACACGTGTTTGAGTCTGTTTCTGAGCTTTCTATTCTGCTCCATTGTTCTTTTCATCTACTTCTGTACCAATACCACACTGTCTTAATTACTATATTTTTATAATAATAGTTCTTGGTTAATATGCTGACAATCAATTTACTGAAAGCCAATTTTTTCCATTTTTAATACTTTTATTGAGTTATAATTTACACATCATAAAATTCACCCATTGCACATGTACAATTCAATGATTTTTGTAACTTTAGAGTTGTACAGTCACTACAGTTCAGTGTTAGAACACTTCCATTGCCCCATAAAGTTCCTTCATGCCTTTTTGCAGTTAACCCCACTCCTCTCGCCCTTCTCCAGCCCTAGGCAGCAACTGATCTGCTCTGTCTCCATGAATTGGCCTTTTTTAGACAAATCAATGGAATCACACATTATGTATTCTTTTGCATCTGTGGAAACCAATTTTAAGTCAATCGACCTTATGTCCAATTTGCTAAACTTATTATATTTACTAACTTATCACAAATGTTAAGAAATAGCCTTCTTGAATAAATTAAAATATGACAATATTCTTCTTGAGACTATATTCACAGATAGATTATAAATTATATTTTTCTTAGCAGCATTTGAGTATTTAATTTGCCAAAAGTTAAGATATGAAGAACATATTCCTGAATATATTTAATATAGTCTTGAATATATATATTTATGTATATATTTGATCTTTTCTTAGGTATATTGCTTATAAGAATATTTTAATGAAGAATATCGTATTATAAAGTCATTGGTTGCACAGCCATGCATCATTTAACAATGAGGATATGTTCTGAGAAATGTGTCATTAGGTGATTTCGTACAAGCAACATAGAGTGTACTGACAGAAACCTAGATGGTGTAGCCTACTACACAACTAGGCTATGTGGTGTATAGCCTGCTACTCCTAGGCTACAAACCTGTACAGCATGTTACTTACTGAATACTGTAGGTACTTGTAATGCAATGGTAAGCATTTAATATTTGTATATCTAAACACAGAAAAGGTACAGTAGAAATATGGTATTTTGACCACCATCATTGACCAAAATGTAGTTACACAGTGCCTGACTGTATTCATGAAGAATATATCTTTGAAGTATATAGTCTTGAATATATCCTTGACTATACTTATTATATTGAATATATTCTTGCTTAGAATTTTAACTAAAGAATAACTGTAAGTCAAGAACATGTCTTAAAACACATTTCAGTACATCTTGTAAATTCAGTCATTTGTGGAATTAATCCTTCAGCAAATTGACTTTTGGGAAATTGGCTTTTGGCAATTCACTGAATTGGCCATTTGACAAATTAGTGTTTGGTGAATTGGCCAACTTCAGAATATGTCTTCGTAGCTTATGGAGCAAATCCTTTATCTTTCTTCTTTTTCACATTTATCTTGGTTACTTATGCGCTTCTACTTTTATATGTGAATCTTAGAATCAGATTAAGTTCTGTGAATTATCCTATTAGAATTTTCTTTGGAATTACATTGAGTATCAAGTCTTCACTAATAGGTTATTATTTGTGTCTAGAAATGCTAATAATTTATGTTTGTTGGTGCTGTAAGCAACAGCCTTGCCAAATGCTCTGATCAGCTCCAAGAGTTTAGTTTTTAGATTTTCTATGTAGATAATTATGTTGTCTGAAAATAATAATTTTTTTCTTTCTTTCCCTATATTTACTTTTTTCTTTGTGTTATTGTATTCTCTAGGACCTTCAGTTTAATGTTGAGTAAGAGGAACAATAATAGGCATTCATATTTTGTTCTTGACTTCAAAGGGAATCTTGCTAAAATTTAAGTATTAAATAAGATGTTATTGTACATTTTGGGATGATACTCTTTATCAGGTTAAAAGAGGTCCCTTCTATTTCTAGTTAGATAAACATTTTCCTTTTTTTCTTTTAGTTATGAAAGAGTATTGCAGTTTATCTAATATTTTCTGCATCTACTGAGATGATCACATGTTTTTTCTTCTTTAACTTGATAAGTGGTCAATTACATTGATTTATCTTCTGCTATTGAGTGATACTTAGATTTCCAGGATAAATCCTACTTGTTCAGGATATATTATTGGTTTTAAACAATTCTGAATTTAGTATTTTACATCTATGTTCGTGAGTGATATTACCATATGATTTTTCTATTATTCTACTGTCTTTGTCTAGGTTTAGCACCAAGGTTAAACTAACTTTACACAATGAGTTAGTTAGCTTTTCCTAATTTTTAATTCTCTGGAACAGTTTGTTTAGATGATAGACTTAAGTACTGATTTACTTTATTTAATAATGATTACAGCTTCTTTAAATTGATCAATTTTCTTTGAGTCAGTTTTAATAATTTTTCATTTATCTAAGTTTTCAAATTTAATGGCATAAAGTGTCTATGATTATTTTATGACTTTAAATTTTTTGCTGCATCTGTGGTTATGTCTTTTTTCTTTCGTTTGTTCTTTCTTTCTCATTTCTTTCTTTCCTTTTCTTTTTTTTGAGACAGGGTCTCACTCTGCCACCTAGGCTGGAATGCAGTGTACAATCATAGCTCACTACAACCTTGAACTCCTGGGCTCAAGCAATTCTACTATCTCAGCCTCTCAAGTAGCTGGGACTATAGGCACACACCACCACACCCAGCTAATTTTAAAATTTTTTGTAGAAACAGGATCTCGAAATTTTGCCCAGGCTGGTTTTGAACTCCTGAGCTTAAGCAATCCTCCTGCCTCGTCCTCCCAAAGTGGTGGGGTTACAGGGGTGAGCCATCGCACCCAGTGTTATGTCCTCTTTTACCACCCAATATTATTATTTACATATTCTATATTCTGCTTATTCTATTCATCTGATAGAGGTGTACTAAAATCTCCCATTATAATTTTAGATCTATTTTTCCTTGTAATTATGTATTTTGAAGCTATCTTATTAGGCACGTACGATTCTATGACAGTTGTATTTTATTTGTGAATTGTCCTTTCCATTAGGTAATGTCCCACTTCATCTCTGTTTATGCGTCTTGCCTTAAATTATATTTTGTCTGATATGGTTATTTTGATTACTATTTGCCTTGTAGACCTTTGGCCATCCATTTGGTTTCAATATTTCTGTACTTTTGGTTTGGATTGTACTTGTGGGATACACATTTTTGTATTTTTAAAATCTAATGTAATAGTCTTAGGCTTTTTATAGTTGAGCTTAGACTGTTTATATTTATGATTACTGACATATGGAATTATTTCTGTTCTGTTTTTTTATTGTCTTTTTTTCCATGTTGTTCTTTGGCTTATTTTTCCTGCTCCTTTCCTGTTTTCTGTTAAATTAATGACACTTTCTTTATGCTGACTCCTTTTGTTTTCTCTGCTAAATTGGAAACTGCATATTTTTATTACTTTAATGGTTACTCCAAAGTTGAAAAACATTTATGAAATATTTAAAATATATGGACAGTTGTACAAAATAATAATAAATTCATCAATGTACTTATTTAGCTTCATTGAATTATAACATTTGGCCATGTTTGCTTCAAATTTTTACAAAGAAATGAAGCATTACACAGAAGTTGAAAACCTTGTATAACCCTCTCTGATTCCCTCCTCCCTCTTCAGTTTCAGAGGCAACCATGAATCTGAATTTTACATTTATCTTTTCCACCCATGTAACACAGGTATGTGTTCATGAGTAATGTACGGTATTGCTTTGTGATTAAAAAATCTTATATAAATGATACATGTATAATTCCATAACTTTTTTCAATTGTATTATGTTGAGATTTATTTATTTTAGCACATGTGGCTCTAGTTTATATCTTTAATTGCCACATTGAATAAATATGCCACAATCCATTCTCCTATTGATGGATATTTTTTCTTTCCAATATTTCACTGTCCCAAATGTTGTTGGAATAAACTTTCTTGTGTATAGTTCCTCTTGGACACGTGTGAGAGTTTCTTTAGAATATCTACTTTGAATTTGTCTTAGGGTAGATACAAGTTCAACTTTATTCAGATATTACAAAATTGCTCTACATAGTGGTGGTGCCAACTTATATATATTTGGGGTATTTTTCAGGTTCCCTTGCATCTAGGGTTCCAGATATGATCTGGTTCTGCCAATAAGATGCACTGGTGTAAAATCTGGAAGGAGGAGTGAGGTAGAGGCCATGCTTCTGCTGTGTCTGCTAGCTAGCACAGTTGTGGAGGCATTTGTTTTCTGTAGCCCAATTCAGATGGCTTTGGGGATTGTTTCTGAAAGCTCAACCTAGAGCCTGTTTCTTTAGTGCAATGCTTTTATGAGCTATTTAATCTCCTACAAGAAACTCCTTTCTATTGAACTTGCTAGAGCATTCTGTTCCCTGCAATGCCCTAACCAATAGATTGTTTTTACGTTGTTTTCCCTAGAATCAGGGTACATTATGTTTTCAGTTCCCTTTCTATAAAAGTCCACTTAAAATTTTTAATCTATCTTTAATATGATCATCATCTTACAGTTTATTCAATGTTTTAAAATTGGTTTTGAAAAGGTAATAGATCCACGTGCTAAACATTCAAAAGGCACTAAGGGGTGCACAATAGAAAGTAGGGTTCCCCACTTTCTTGTAGGGACCTCTGTGTCCCCAAGCAGCTCAAATCCCCAGAGGCAGATGCTGCTGTCACTTTTGTGCCTTTCCTTTCTGAGCTACTTTTATGCATATGCAAGCATATATGTGCATCTTATTTTTGAAAATGAACAGTATCATACTATATAGATGGTCCTGTAACTACCTTTTGTGAAAAGAAGTTATTGGGGAAAATAACATGCACATATAAAATGCAAAAACCCCTCCATATTTGTAGAGTTTAGAGAATATATAAAAAGTGTACACCTGTGTACCTACCACCCAGATCACGAAACAACACTGCCAGCACTCCAGAAACTTCCCGATTTCTTTTTCATCGTCTACTCCCTCCCTCCTTGCAGAGGGAACCATTATCTTGACTTTTGTGATATTTATTTCCTTGCTTTTCTGTACAGCTTTGCCTCCTCTGAATGTATCTCTAAACAATAAAGTTGAAGTTTGCCTGTTTTAAAACTTTGCATTAAGAGAATCATATTGTATGTATTCTTTTGTGTCTTACTTTTTAAATTGTTGCACAATATTTTATTTTTAAGACTCATTCATGTTGTTGAATATAATGCACTTTGCTTTTTTCACTTGCAAATATATCTTGGAGATTGTTCCATAGCACTGCATGTAAGAACAATAATTTATTCAGCCAATGTCATAGTGATGAGCATTTAGGTTGTTTCCTATTTTTGCTATTGCAAATATGCTTCAGTAAATATTCTTGCATGTACTTGTGCAAGAAAATCAGTAGAATAAATCCCTAGATGCTAAATCCCCGAGTCAAAGATGATGTTCAATTTGTACTCTTGATGGGCATTGCTGAATTGCTCTTCATGAAGATTATATTAATTTTTACTCCCATCAGCAGAGTTCCTACCTTTTCCAGTATATTTTACATTTTTTCTTATTTGGTAAGTGGAAAATGGTACTTAATCATGGTTTTAATTCACATTTCTTTTATTATGAGAGCAGTTAGGCCTCTTTTCACTTTTAAAAACTGTATTTCTTTTTTTGTTAGCTGTTCTTCTTCTCATTGACTTATGGAAACTTTTCATATTAAGGCAGTTAGTCCTATTTTTTAGGTGATATGAGTTGCATATCTTTTTTCCTAGTTCTGTTTGTTTTTTGACATTGTTTATGGTATTTTCTCCCATGCATACACTTCGACTTTTATAAAATTAAATTGATCAATTTTTTACTTTTTACAGTTTCTGGGGTTTTGTGGCATACCTAGGGATGCATGCCTCATTCTAGGATCATCAAAAAACTCTCCCTTGTTTTCTTCTTGCTCTTTTAAAGTTAATTTGAAAAGCTTATATCTTTGGCCTATCTGTAGTATCTTACCATATAAGAAAGACCTAAGACAGGGATATAAATTAATTTTTATACATTGTTCCATTGATATGTCTATTCGTGTGCCAGCACTAGACTGCTTTAATTTTGTAGCTTTATAATATATTTTAATATCTGGCTGGACCAGTTCCCCTCATCACTTTAATAATTTTTCTAGCTATTCTTGCTTATTTTTCTGTGTGAAATTTAGTGTCAGCTTGCCTGATATTCCATCCTCTACTAAAAAAAATGTATTGTGATTTATAGATTAATTTAGGAAATATTAACATCTTTATGATGTCAAATCTTTCCTCATAAACAATATGATTTCTTTCCTTTAGGTCTTTTTTGGTTTATGTTGTCATTCATTAATATTTTAAAGGATGCAGCTCTTGAAGATTTCTTGATTTATTCCTAAGTATTGTTTCTTCCATTATCTCTTGCTTTTATCTAGAAGCACCATAAATACATCATATACAAAAAAAGATAATTTATTGTCTCATTGTGTTGGACAGTACTTCCAGGACAATATTGAAAAATAGCAATCAAAAAAAAATCCCTGATTTGTTTGACTTTAATGAGGCTGCTTCTACTGTTCCATCCAAACACTCAGAATTTTGCTCCAGTAAGTTGGAGAGAGCTGAGGCTGTAGGGACAGAGGGTGGCAAAGTCCACGACCCTCAGTGAAAACCCATGGTTTTGTCCCATTGGCAAGGCTGGCTTTCAGGCACGCCCCAGCTCCCCTTCCCCCAAGCAGGGCCCCAGACAGTCCTGGGAGACGTGGAAACCAGGTGAGAGTGGAGAGGGGGGTTTCAGAGGATCCTGTGAATTCCTCTTAATAGCCAAAGATGCTCGGGGACAGGTACAGCCAGAGGTGCTGGCTCTTACTCTTCTGTTAACATCGCATCCACTGCGTGTCTCCTCTCCACTCTGTGGGGTGGCAGGGAAGCTGCTCAGCTAATGGAAACAGGGAAGAACGAGGAGAAAGGAACATTTATTTGCCTTTCCTCACAGTTGGGACTATCTTTGTTTCTTTACTGTTACTAACAGAAGGACATGTTTATATTTGTCACCACTTCCCCTCCACGACAGAACCCCCAGCCTCTCCCCGCCACCAGGCATGATGAGAACATTAGAGTAAGACTCTTTTCTCTGTTAACCTTTCCTTCCAGGATAGTTTATTTTCAAGAGGAAACATTTGATAAAGCTCAGCGTAATTTTAAATACATGATTTGCCATGTTAACACTTGTCACTTATCGTGTGTACTTCAGTCCGACCTCCCTGCCACTCTGTTAACCTTCCGAGGCGCTGTTCAAGCACGCCATTTGCAGCTGCCCTGTGAAAACTCGGCATTTAAATTGCTTTTCCTCCCTTCCCCAAAGTTTTCATAACTATAAATAAATTTAATTACCATTCCAAGAAGTGTAAGCAAATCTTCTATTACATTTTTTAATCTTTTATCTCCTCCTTGTCCCTCCACCAACTATGCAGTTTATCAGGCGGCCACCCTGCTTCTGGTGGCACCCGCCCCTCTCGGCTCCCCTCCCGCTAATGAAACTCTGTTTTCCCTTCTGTCTGGCTGGGTTTCCTGAGAGTCGCAGCCCAACCCAGGGCCTCCCCTGCAGACACAGGTTTCTGTGAAGGGCATAGTGGGCAATCGGCATCTGGGTCTCCTAAGATGCTTTTTCGTGCCTTCCTCCACTGGGAGCTAAGTGTGCACATCCAGGGTGATGTTCTCATCGCACTAAAGCGCAGGTTTCCTTCTGTCACCATGGGGTTGGGTCCAAATGACATCTTGAAAAGGCACACTAATAACAATCTACCTTGAAGGCTTTTCTTTTCAAAATACTATTTTAATGCATCATTTCGTTGGTTCTTGGCAAAATCCTCCTAATGTAAGACGGGCAGCCATTTTTCTTACCCCCCTGATGCAGATGGAGAAATTAAGACACATCTCTCTCTCCTCTCTCTCTCTCTCTCTCTCTCACACACACACACACACACACCTGTCTCTACCTTTAGATCTCTTCTTTGATTCCCACCTTCCACCTTTTCAGGCAATCTTCTTATTCTCTCCTCCCTCCTTAGTCACAGCTCAAGCTCCTCTATAGTGGCAGCAGTGAGTGGTAGAGCAGGGGCTGCTAGACCCTTTCCCAGAACTGCAGGGGGCAAAGCCAGTGTGTTCGGATCTACTCCATGGTCTCTGGAGCTTTCTGTGTCTGCTTGTCCCTCCTCCGTTCACCTCCCAGATCCTCACTGCGTCTCATCTCCTCAGCTGCCCAGACAAGAATCAGGGTCCAGGCTTACTGTGTCCTTTCCTGTCCATGCTGCTCAGGGAGGACACCTGCCTCAAGTACCTCCCTCTGGAGCCCACCTAATCTTCTGTCCCACTGCACCAGCTGCCCCTGGGCCTTTGGGTCCTCAGACCCTAGGAGGGTCCTTCTAGAACGGAATAGGGAGCAGGAGGAAGCTGGATGTGTCACTCAGATGGCAGTAGAAATACTCAAACAAGAGAAAGACTGAGACAGCCTGGAGAAGGCCCAGAATCTTCATTCTAGGCAGAGCAACAATGTCAGGAGAGATGGAGGGAGGCAGGAAATTCCAGATCCTCTGTCCATGAATGGCAGCCTATGTGCAGGTGAACTCAAGCAGGGCATTCAGGGAGAGTTGTCACAGCTGCTCATGGTGATGGTAATAGTAATAGTGTGACAACAAGAATCACTGTGTGTCAAGCACTCTCTTTGGTGCTTTCTATGTAACCCCTCCCTTAGTTCTCCAGCAACCCTATGCAGGAGGAAATGTGAGCATCCACATCTTGCAGCTGGGAAAATCGAAACAGAGAGGTAAGCAGAGCATCCAAGTTCACACAGCTAGTAAGTGGTAGGGTGAGGGCTTGAGCCTAGGGACTGGAGCTCCAGAGTCCATGCTCTTAACCATCACACTTAAGAATCAAGGTGAAATTTAAACTTGGGTTTGATGGGTTTATAGTTTGGGAGGCCTTCAGTTACAAGTGTCAGAAAACCCATCTCAAGGTGACTTACACATGCAAGATGAAGGCACCTTGAAGAAAGTACGCTCCATGAAATAAGCCGGTCACAAAGGACAAATACTGCATGAATCCTCTTATCTGAAGTGCCTTCACTAGTCGAATTCACAGAGTCAGCGAGTAAAATGGTGGCTGCCACGAGCTCAGGGCGGTGGGGAATCGGGAGTTGGTGTTTAATGGTACAGAGTTAGTTTTGGAAGCTGGCAGTTCTGAAGATGGGCGGTGGTGATGGTTGCACAACAATGTGAATGTATTTCGTGCCACTGATCTAATTTGGTGTTATGTATATTTTACCACAATTTTTTAAAGTGACTTACTAAGGAAATTTAAAATGATCACGTCCCACACAAGGTCCATGGTGGGGGCAACTCCATAGTTTGTGTTCAGTGGCTGCATCCTTGATGGCCAGGTCATTCTATCCTTCACTCTGCCATTGCTCATCTTGCTCTAGTCGTGGTCACGGATGGATGCTGCAGGTAGAGACACCACATCCAAACATGACAAATAGTAGAGGGAGAAGAGACCCTTTCTGCCCGGGGAGGGATGGTACTATGGTGTGAGTTTTGTCTACCCTCAAAATTCATATGTTGAAACCTAACCCCCAAGGTGATGGTATTAAGAGGTGGGGCCTTCAGAAGGTCATTAAGGCTCTACCCTTATGAATGAGATTAGTGCCTTTATAAAAGAGGCTTGCGGGAGTCCTTTCACCACGTGAGGACACATAGAAGTCATCATCTATGAGAAACAGGCCCTCACCAGACACTGAATCGCTCGCTGAAGTCTTGATCTTGGACTTCCCAGCTTCCAGAATTGTGAGGAATTAATTTTTGTTGTTTGTCAATGATCCAGCCTAAGGTATTTTGTTACAACAGTAACAGCTGACTATAAACTGACTGCAACAGCTTGGTTTCCTTAGGAGAGAGGAGACATTTCCCAGAAGGCTTCCAGCATAGCTATCCACATTTCTTTGGCCATTTCATTAAATCACCCGCCCAAGCCTAAGGGGACCACAGTGACTATCTTGGATCAGTCAAGGTTTGCCCTTTGGGGCTGAGACCAGAGCCAGCTTCCCCAGGAGCAGATGGCCACAGGGAGTAAGGTGAATACCTGAACAAAACTGTCAGGAAGATGGAGGATGGTACCGAGGATGCTGAAAAGACACACACTGTTACGACTTTGTAAAAGCATATTTAATAAGGTCATTCATAAGTCATGCTCACCACGATGGCGGTGCACTCACTAAAACACATGTCATTAACACCTGTCAGATTGAGCTATTTTAAGTTTCTTTTCTAATTCATTATAACACAATTTCTTCTGTATTTCATTTGCCACAATCACCTTATCATAAGAGCTTAAAAATGTAAAAGTAGCCAGGGTTACCACTGCAATTCTGATATACACCACTAACCTTCTTTCTCAGCGGAGAAAGTTTAGGGAAAGGGAAGAAAGGAGGAGGGACATGGAAGGGCAGGTGATTATGGATTAGAATGTTCTAAAGGAGTAACTTGCTGGCCCCCCCCATACACACACACACACGCGCGCGCACACACACACACACACACACTTTAACACAGTGGGCGAGAGCCTGAGAGCCTTGGCTACAAAGCCAGAGATTCGGTTCCAAACATGGCTTGGACGAAATATGAGCTACTTGATTTTGGGCAAGTGACTTAATCTTTTTGAACCTCAATTTCTTTATTGCAAAAGAGAGATGAAAGTAATGCCTGCTGTAAGACAGGGAAGGGGTGGTGAGGAGATGAGGAACCCAGTCATGCTGGACTCTTGCCTTTCCCTCCCCACTACATCCTGTCAGCTGCCCAGCCCTCCTGGCTCCTCCCCGCCCCCTGGGACATCCATCCCTGCCTCTCCATCATAGTCCTGCCTCACCACCTGCACCTGTGCTTGCTGCAATAGCTCCCCAACTGGTTTCTGGTCTCAATCTTCAGCCCCTCCAACCCATTTGCCCTGCAACTCTAAAAGAAACCTTTCAGAAACACACATCTGACAATGCTGTCCCTCTGTTGCTGACAGGTTAAGCCCATGGCCCCATGACTGTGCTGTCCACCTCCCTAGCCTGCTGGTCACACACCTCCTGACTGTTGTAGGCCCCAGTTGTCCCTGCACCTCCTGGGACATGCCTCCAGCTCTTGCTCACACTCCTCCCTTCACCACAAATGCTGTCCTTCTGGCCCGACAGGCAAACACATCTTCGTTTTTAGTGGAGTTGGGAGTCAGTTGGGTCTGATCCTAATCTCAGCTCTGCCACTAAGCAGCTGTGAGACCTCGAGCAGGTCGCCGCCTTACCCCTGTGAGGCTCAAGTCCCTATCAGTCTAATGCTACTTGCAGGGTTGTTGTGAGAATTAGACACCACACAGGGCAAGTGCCTAGGACAGTGCCCTGCTCTTAGTAAGTTCTCCAAAAAGATAGTTATTATCAGCACACATGCCCCAGCCCAAGTATCATCTCCTCTAGGGAAATTTCCCAAGCCCCTGGGCTAAAACAATCCTGTCTTCATTTCTACATAGACCCTTTATACAGGTCTGTTCCACCATCTGTAACATGTTTTTTACATTTGTCTATTTTCAAGGTTTTCCCCCATCTTCACCCTCATAGATTAAGCTCCAGGAGAGCAGGAACCATGTTTATTCATTTTTGAATCCTCAGTGCCTGGTCCGGGGTATTGCGCAGGGCAGGCCTTTCCCTAAATGTGTGTGCGCCCTGGGTCAGCTGACAGTCCACCCACAGCTTCCATGGAGCATCACCCTATGCTAACCCCGTGCAGGAACTTCTTCAGAGAGACCACAGAGTCAGGGCTAGATATGGGGAAAGAGCCCATTAGGTATGACAACCCTAACTTCCAGCAGCCCGTGTCTCCTGGGTCCCGTAGTTGGGTCCCCCGCCAGGCCTGGGTGACCCCATTGTTCTTCCTCCCCACTCACATCCCAAACTGGAAAGGGACTTATTTAAACACACGCACAAACATCCAAATTGCTTTTCCCTCACTCCTTTTCTCTGGTGAACAGAAAGTAGCGTTCCAGGGCCATTGTGTGTCCAAGATATCTCCCAAGTCAATTTGCCAGTCTCATTTTCACATGAGGCAAGGACTTACGCACACAGCCGGGCCTACAGAAAGGTCTCCAGGAATGAGGGGCCAGATGATCTGGCTGCGGTGAGCAGGGGTCAGATGGTGGGACCGTTGGACGGTTCCTGAAAATAGTCCTCATGTCCAGAACTTTTTTTTTCCCTAAGCTTGCAGACAAGGCTCCACTGGAAGTCTGGTTTACCTCTCCTCCTCCCCCCCAAGCCCACTCCATTTTTATATTGCTCCGAGGTTAATAGCCATGTCGTGTGGGGTCATAGAAGACATCTGTGTCTCAGATAATATGCTTACGGTGATTACCACACATAATTGACTGACCTTCCCTCATTCTTTCCCCGCTGCAGGCCGCAGCTGATAGGATGAAGCAAGCCACAAGAGTTTATTTTCCATCACACACCATTGTGCTGCTGAGCAAATATTTTAGCAAGCTTTGAATGAACCCCCTTTTCAAGCTCTAGGTTTTCAGAGTTAAAATAGGAAGCCATGACCAACCTCATAATATTAGATTTGAAATCAGCTTTGGGCCGTCCTACTTAGAGCACTCCTGCGGGCACCCTGGAAAACCAGGTTTGGGGCACGAACCTGGCAGGATCTTCTTGCCTTCAACTTCATCTTTCTTTACTGTGTCTTGGGTGGGGAGATTCTTGGGACTCCTCTTTTAGGCATCTGGGTGTTTAGAGGGAGGGAAAAATTAGCCCTTGGGTGCCCAGGCAATACCCCAAAGGGTAACTGGAGTCCAGTCTCTTGCAGTCAGCCCATCCCATCATGTCACTGGCCACATGAGACCCAGCCACCAGCTCCTGTGTCCACCTGTCCTCCTAGGGCCACCAGCCTTAACAAAGGATCCCCTATGCTCTCAGCAAATGCATCCCTCCTTCTGCAAAGACAACTGAGGCTCCTAATCCCAGAGAGAATGGAAAAACAGGAGACTGAAATGAAAAAAAAAAAATCCCCAAAGCAAACTTCAAAATGTTACATTAAGATTTTAAAACTTTTTAATAATGTTTTACCTTAGCTCTATTCCATCTATCTAGCAATTAATCCATCAGCCTTCACATAATACACACCTACAGGAAATGCGACTACACATCGCGGGGCTGGATTCCACTGTGAATCACTAATGTGTTAACACTAGGGAATTCCAAGCTCCCTTAACTTCCAGCATCCCCTCTCCGCATCCCACTCCCCCCAAATAAATTCTTATGTGTCACAGAGGACAAGGTTGGGGCTCAGTGACTCCACGGGGATTTTTCCCTAACCCCAGAGAACCAGCCAGAGTCTAAGTCTCAATGGCATCCCCTCACCCAGGCCTAAAATCTCAATGTTTGCACTCTAAAACTCACATCAGCTCCCCAAACCTCCAGAGTGCTACATCTCAGGAGGATTAACTGGCAGGCAAGTGTCAACAAGAAAGTTTTCTGCTACAGTTTATCACACGAGTGCTGCTTCAGAGTCATTTTAATTTGTGCAATAACCTAAATTGGGTTCTAGTTGCCACTTAGAGAAATCCACCTGGAATTGTCAATTCACCAACATTTCACATAAGTCATCCATGTCTTCTGTTGGCGGGGGAGGGACCAAGGAAAAAGAGGTGGTTGCCACTGCTTAACAGAAAAATTATACATATTCTAAACATATGGGTGATCTTTAGAAAATCTCAGCATCACTTCATAATTATATACTACAAGTTTTAATTAACTAAAGCTCTGCAAATCATAATGCCTTATTAAAATGCAATTAATCCTTTGATTAAAAAACAAAAAGCACAAGTATTTACAACAAAAACACAAGTAGAATAATTACAAATATCATGTACCCATTTCTTTTATTTGGGTGTCACTTATGATGTTGCCTGCTCCCTTCATTAATTCAAACACACACATTATCTCGCATCCACAGCAGCGTGAGTGACAGTGGCCACCAAACACACAGCACTATATCCTATTGATTTCGGCAAATCCTGAACAATGCCATTTGCATGCTTGTTTCTGTAATAATAAAGATATGCCATTCAGAATTAAAGCCCGGCCAGGCTAGTGGCAACTAATTGTGTTGTATGTAATGAGTGCAATTTCAATTTGATATCACCCTCAGCTTTTCTTGCCGCACTCGCTAAGTACTTTCAAGTCTTTGTGGGGAAATAATTGATTTTTTTGTGCTGTGGGCACAAGAAAATTATTATGATCTTTTGAATAATGCCAAAGAAAAGACCATGAATGATTTAAATTGGTATATGAAGAAGGCTTCACCGTGGACTACGGCTTGACTGACATCCTGCTAATGCAGTATCTAGATTAGCAGTTCTTAAGGAGATAGCTAGTATGAAACTGGTAAAACAGAAAGGGTTGCTACCAGCATTGGGTGGTGGTAGGGTGCTGATGGTGAGGATTGCAGCTCCATTTTATTTGTTATCCAGGGAGGACCTACAATTTGGGGATTTAAGGCATGACACGATTACATAATTGCCTGGCCCTCACCACCGAGGGTATGTTTCGACTGATAAATTACACATTTGAAATGGGCAGATAGGAGAGGGCTGGACCGGGACTGTTAGCACGGCTGCAGTTCAATTGGGTAGACCCACCTGCGGTGGGCAGAGCCCTACGTTTGGAACATGAAAGTTAGTTAGCATCTTTCTCTGACGGTCAACTTCAGGAAAAAATTGGGAGTAGGGGAGCTACTTTATTTATTCCTTAATCTTCCCATTAGGAACAACTGCTCAGTCCCACTGTGAACATGGCTTAGATCTGGCAGAAGAGCTAACGTCCCCTTTTAACCTGGGATGATAACAAGGAAGGAAATCTAAACCCAAGACAGGTTTCCTTTGTGCCCACAAAACCTTGCATCTGCAAACCCAGCTAGGACAACGGGTCCCCTCCCTTCCTACTCACCGCCCCATCACACAGCTGAGCCTTCCGTCCCCACTGTGGCAGAGTGGACTTTTATGACAAGGAAATAAATACCTCAGAAGGATGGATCACCAATTCAAAACACAATTCCACCTTAAAAATGCATCCACCTTCCAAATCTCATTCTTCAGAGGAGGGAGTGTTGTTAATTTAGTTGGTCATAACTAAATAGTTTCTAATCTGGAGCAGGAGGCTGCTGGGAATATTGGACAGTTTAAAGGTTAATCACCATCGCCTGGTTACACAAGTGAGGCAGAACTAATTCCTCCAAAGGCAAATGGCTTGCAGTTTTATCAGCAGTGCAGATTAGAAGTGTTAATATACAGAACAGAATGGACGCTTAAGGGCCGGTTTTCCCCTTATCGGCAAACTTTGCAACAGAACTCAGCTCCTGCACAACCTCTGCACTTCTATAATAAGGCCCCTTATTTTGCCTCTCGAGCAGAACTATCAAACAATCCTGTCCAAACCACTGCCACCAAAATCAGGGTATTACAGACCACGGCTAATTGGAAGATCACTATAATGAAGGAAAAGATAAAATACTTTGGCTGTTGGCCTAAAATGTGGATCAACACAACATAGGAAGCTATCTTGCTATGTCACATTCTGAGAGATTTACATAAACAATAAACTCAATCCAACTGCCCCCCCAAAATACATCTTTGTTTACCGTAAATGCAACCTAAAGCCAGACCAGTGGAGGCGGGAGAGGTTCTTTACATAGGCAATATGATTAGGCCAGCAGTTTTGCAACTGTGCAGGAGAGCAGGGACTGTGTATATTTCCTCTCTCCCAATCAGCAGGGAGAAAATGGTTTTTAATGTTCTCCACGCTTCCTATATCATAGATATTTAAATATTTGGACCACTCAACTGCTAAAACGCTTGCACCAGCCACACAAATTGACTTCCACATTTCTGCTAGGGCTGCAGGTGCCTTTCTAGGGGAGGAGGAAACGGAGGGTGTGGGAGAGGAGGGTTAAAAGTCTGCCAGGGGCTGGTACCCAAGTGACTCAGTGGGTATTCCTTTAGAGACGGAGGGGAGGGGGCCAGGTGCAGTTAAGAGAAGGTGATATTTTAAGAGAGCAAAATTAGGGAAAACCAACCTAATTGAGCAGGGACTGAAATGTTTCTTTGGTGGGAAATCTGCTGTTATACCATGACCAAACATTCCAAATACAAGAAAAAAAAGAAAAGAAGCAGAAAAGACATTCTAGGGTGCACCGAAAGCAAGCCCATCCAGGTGATATATTCTGGGGTCAGATTTATTTTTTTCCCCAGATATGCCAGGCAGCCTAGATGAGCCCATCTCCTAAGCACTGTTCAATGATTTTTCACTGCTGGTTGCTGGAAAAGATGGCGGTACAGGAAAGAGAAGAGGCAATGACAGAAGCAGAGTCCCCAGGGCACCATGGGAGGTAGGGTGACCAATTCATTCTGGTTTCCTAGGACTTGCCCGATTTTTGTTCTGAAAGTCCCACCTCCCAGGTGACCCCTCGGACCCAAGCAAACTGAGACCCTCATCATCCTAGTGGAGGCTCAGGCTTAGAGGCTAGGGCTCAGGGACAGGGCAGGCAGAGCTGATGATGCAGATGTGGGTGGGTTGGCTGATTGGTGACAGGTGAAAAGGTGGTTCCCTTTGCATGCTTCTATTTTTTTCAGTGAAATAAAAAGTATTAATATTAATATATTATCCGAGAGTAATGGGCAAGGAGAGGGGTGCAGGTCTGAGGAGAGCAGACAAGGTGGGGAATACTCTCCTGGAAGTAGGGAGAGGGAGCAGCCTAGGGAAGTGTGTTAGGACTTCCAGGCAGTGCTCAAGTCCACTGAGCCTCGTGGTAGACGCGGAAGGTGCGAGCAGTGGCGTGGCCATGCACTTTTCTCTAGCCAGGTTCAAGACACCACGTAAAAGGTGATCGCATTTATCCAGAGCAGACAACCCTAGGTGGGGAAACTGAGGCCTCACAGATAAGTAAATTTCAGGCAGTTCATGCAGGAGATGAAGCAGAGCCTGGGGACCAGCCTTCCTATTTAGTGCTCTCTGCCTGCCAGGAATCGGCACTCGGGCCTCTCTGGCCCCGTGGCTGAAGATGTTTCCACGATCTTTGGGGCCCCAGCCTGGGAATACTGGCAGGCCATGATTGGCAGCAGGGAGGGGGAGGGCCCACATGAGCAGGCAAGTGACAGAGAGGGAGTCCAGAGCATAGGAGTCCAACTGGCAAGCGGCAACCGCAAGGCAGAAGGACCTCAGAAATTTCTCTCTATTGATAGGAACAGTGGTCTGCCAAGGAATTTAATCTCCTGTGCCTCTGGAAGCTTTGGAACATATTATGGCGTTTCGTTCTTCAGACTGGAGCAGAGGCGGCGAGGTGGCAGCCTGCTCCTTCTCTGTTGCACCCCACAACTTTCCTGGGAGCCGTTCTCCGAACTCTAGCACAGGCGTGGCCATTTCTTATGTCTCTTCTCAGGGGAAAGGGCTCAGAGACTCCTAGGAACATCAGAAAAGAAAGCTTGGACAAGAGAATTTTACACTTTACCACTGGGGATCATGTAGCCACGGTGGAAGAGAAGGGTTGCGGTGACTCATCCAACATTGATGGCTCCATGCCGGGGGCTACGGAAAGTACAGGGAAGAGCAAAAGTCCAGAGCCCACCACGCCCGGGGCAGGGGCAGCCGAGGATGGTTGTCTGGGTCTGTTGAGAACAGAGCAGGAGAGAGATGCCGAGAGTCGCTTTACCTGGGCTGGGTGAGTCATGGTCAAAAACCCAAGTAGCATCTTTTCATGTTCCCGTATATACACTGATGTCATGAGCCACTGGTGAACACAGACATCCATTTCAGTTATTCTCAACCTGAGGTTTCCAAAGAGGCCAGTGAAACTCTTAGTAATGGGTAATGGGGAAGTTATTTCAGTATTTTACAAGCCAGGTAAAATTTATATACTTAACCACCAGAAGCAAAGTAAATATCAAGTGTCTTTACTTTTGGCTGGAATAGAGCAACTCCATGTGGCATTTCTTGGTGGTCAGAAGCCTGATTGGCAGTTCTGTGTCTCTAGTAACAATGTGAAAGTAGTTACTTAAAGTGCCATTTCTCTGACGGACAGTATCTTTTAAAATATAGGGGTCAGAGGGTAAACTAATAAAAGAAGGGAAACAAAAAGTTTGGAAAGCAATGATCTGTGCATATGGCTTTCTGTGTGAGCTACTTATTGGACCCAACTTTACAACTAGCAGTTTTAATATCATGTTAATGAGACAAATTATTCCTCAGCACTTTTATGTGAGTAAGTGCAACAGGCATTTCTTTCTGTTTCTGGCTGGGACAGCTCCCTGACTCTTCAGTAGCTTAGCCTGACCACCTGAGGCCTAGAACTTGGCTGCCCATGTCGTGAGTGGACACGTATATGCCTCCACTGGAAGTTCACAGCAACCTGTACTCACCCGTCTGCAAGGATGAACACTTCCAGGCCCTACCTGGTGTGTGCTGCTCTCTTCTCAGCTGCATCCCTTCCTGCAAGCTCAGCCTCTGACCGTACCAAGTCTACGCCATAGCAGGTGAACTTGCTGAGAATCAGATGAAGTCCCCACCTGCTATTAGCCCAGCACAGATTCTTATAATGGGGCTTCCTGGGCTTCCTCCTTGCTTCTGCGGTTCTTTCAATGTGTATTTACTGAGTGACTATTAGGAGCCAGGTACTGTGCCAGCCACAATGACTATAAGAATTAGTAATTAATAATACTCTCTTCCCTAAAAGAGCTCTCATTGTTTGGGAGAGGAGCACATAGAAAGAATTATCCCACCACTATGATAAGGATTCTAGAAAAAACTTGTGAGGGAGAACTTAAGTCTGTCTTGGTTTTCAGCCAAAGCTTCACCAAGGAGGTGGTGCTGGAGCCGAGCCTGGAACATGCGTAGATGTTCAGCAGGTGTCAGAGTATTTGAGGGCAGAGAAAGTTGTAGAAAGCATGTGGGGAGGGGAGGTTGGAAAGGATGCTCAGAGGAGCAGCAGTAATGTGCAGCAAGCCCAGCAGCACAGGAGAGCACGGGACAGTTGCAGGTGTCCTGGATGTTCAGTTGGGCTGTCTGGTGGGGTCTCATAGAGTAAACATATTTATTAGATAAACTGTTCAGGCATCAATTATCACGCTGTTGGCTGTGAGTTCAATGTTTTGTTTTGTTTTGTTTTATGAGACAGTCTCTTGCTCTGTCACCCAGGCTGGAGTACAGTGGCATGATCACAGTTCACAGCAACCACAAACTCCTGGGTTCAAGTGATCCTCCTGCCTCAGTCTCCCGAGTATCTGGGACTACAGGTGCACACCACCACTCCCAGCTAATTTTTTCTATTTTTTGGTAGAAACAAGATCTCACTGTGTTGCTCAGGCTGGTGTGAGTTCAATGTTAGTAAATCAACAATATATAAATGGGCATTAAATAAGGCATCTTTAAGCAGAAAAACACATAAAACAAGGTTACGTTATGTATTGACTGGTCAATGAAAATGTTGTGACCAGAGGCTTGCAGAAACCTAACCCTGTAGTTCCCCTAGAAGCAATGGTTCAGTACTTGCTAATTCAGAGTTCAAGGGGACTTACAGAACATAACTACCGCAAATAACAAGAATAGGCTATAAATAGGGTAAGGTATTATTGGAGTTAGATAGAGGTCCCAGGCACATTGGAGTTAGAGTTCCAGTCCTCCAAAGCTTGCAAGAAATGGTTTGGTAATAGTTACCCCTTTAAATAAAGACCCAAACTGTGTGGGGCCTTTGGAGATGCTTACAAAAATGTTCTTTACTGTTTTTTAAAAGATGTTTTTCACCAGTAAGTCTTTAAAGGATAAGGCCTAAGATTGTGGCCCCAGTTCTAGTTATGGGATCCACTGGGTGAATCCCTATCCGGTATTTCCAGGATTAGAACCTAGATCGATTTGGGGCCAGTTCGCTTCTCCCTTCCTGCCCTTTCTTGTCTCTCAGCCTAGGGACCCCGTTCCCTGCCAATTGCTCATCTGCCCAGACTTCCATGAGGAACCCGCCCCTGATTTTGTTTAGCCCTTGCAGCGGGCCCTGTCCCCGAAGTGTTCCATTCACCAGGGCATGTCCAGTGGCAGACTCCAGCCTCTCAAGTTGCCCCATCAGCCACAATGGCTAGGACCATAGTTTGAGTCAGCTCCATGACTGCAAGAAACAGAAAGAGATTGATTACTTAAAGCATATGGATGGAAGCAAGGAAGCATGTTGCAGAAACAGAAATAAAGACAAGCCTCTCAGGCACTGAAGCTGGTAATGAAGAAGCCACAGGGAGCCCAAAAGATTTCTCTCCCTGCTCCCCTCCTCCATGCCCCCGTGTCTGTCTGTCTTCCTGCATTCCCTTTTTCCTCTTTCATCTTCCACCCCCCTTCTCCCCTCTTCCCACTTATCCCCATCCTTAGCCTTTACCTCCTGGTCTGCTTTATTCTCTTTGCAAACCATCTTGCTCTGCTTCCTCTGGCCACCTTCTCCCCTCCAATTCTGTTTTGCATGTGGCTAGGGGTTTCCCTGGCATGAACTCCAACTCCCTTTCTACAAGGGCTTTATCTCAAATATCCACTGCCAAATACTCTTGGTTTGCATATGCAAGAGAGAATCTGATTGATCGAGCTCACTAACATCTATAAGCTTCTCTGGAGTCAGGTGCTCACCCCTGGTGAGCTTGTGGGGTCTCTGTTCTTCTGCAGGATGGTGCACTGGCAGGTCCGCAGCAAGGCGCTGCCTTGTCTCCAGAACAGGTAGCAAACACTTCACTTAGCACATGACGACCGAGAACTTTTCCAGAAAACCGGCTGGCATTCAGCACACTGTAAATGAGATTTGCTAAACTCCAGAGCTGGAAAGGACTTAAAGATTGTTCTTGTCTAACTGTTTCATTTTCTATTTCCTCCCTCCCTCCTTTCTTTTCTTTCTCCACTCCTTCCCTTTCTTTCTTTTTCGCAGCCATCCAGGAAAAGGAGTACTGCAGTGAAAAGAATACTGGCCTTGGCTGCAGAAACCAGGAGCGTGAGTAGGGGCCGTGTGAGTTCGGATGGTTCACTTCATCTCTGGTCTGGATTTCAGTATCTATAAAGTAAAGGCCTTCATGGCCCCGATTGCAATGGCGGGGCAGGCTCTGGGGTTCCATCCGTTTAGGAGGCTCTGCCAGTTCACACCAGCCCTGCGTTCTTGCCCTGGAGAAATCTTGTGCCCCGGGGGTTTGCGTGGCTACCTTCCCTCAGGCTGCCAGCTCCTTTGGGGCAGGGCCTCCGACTTTTTCTCCCTCATGTGTCTAGCATTTAGCACAGCGCCTGGCACTTGATAGGGTTTTTAATTCATGAAAACTCTAAGACACAGACTAGGGCTAGAGAAAGAATAAAATGGAGGGAAGCAACAAAGTTAAAAGAAACTTTTGGAATCTTAGAGGGATAGAAGGGTTATTTCTAGTGTTCACTAGAACAGCGGTTCTCAAAGTGTGGTTCACAGACTCGTGGGGGTCCCTGAGACCCTTTCAGAGAGTCCTCAGGTCAAAATTATTTTCATAATAATACTAAGATATTATTTGCCTTTTTCACCTTCATTGTCTCAGGAGCACACACTGGCATTTTCCAGAAGCTACACAAAGTGTGATGTCACAGAAGACTGACTGCAGAAGCAGATAGAGGAATCCAGTTGTTTTCTATGAAGCCAGACACCAAAGAGATTCGCAAAATGCAAAACAATGCCACTCTTTTTACCTTTTTTTGCTGCAGAAAACTTCATCACTTTTCATAAAGGTATGCTTTTTATGCTAACATGTAATGGGCTCATTTTTGACATAAATAAATAAATTAATATTTTAAACATTTCTCAGCTTTGACTTCTAAAACAGTCAATATCAACAGATAGAGCCCACATGACCAAAGGTGTTTAGGGTCCTCAATCATTGAGGTGAATGAGTGAAATGAGTGAAAAGGTGTTCTGAAACCTTAAAGTTTGAGAACCTTTGCACAGGAACGTGATAGCATTTGCTTGTCGGGGCGTCAGAGCCCCTACCCCTACCCTCCCAGTTTCCATCTCTCTTTTATGCCTGGAGCCTGTGTTCATAAATTTTGGGTTTACTCTTAGCTCCAGATAATCCATAAAGTGTGGCTCCCAGCGGCCCTCAGCGCCTCCATGCTAACGAGGGCAAAGCAGCGTGTGCGGAAGGGGGCTTAGCGTGGCTCCCTGGGCGCTGGCCGGTGGGCCTTGGCTTTCTCTGCAGAGGCCCATGAGTCTCTCCTATCACCTCAGAAATTACTTGTCTCATCCCACACACCTTGACCAATCCAACAACCAGCCCTTCTCAGCACCCAGACCCCTTTCCAAAGCAAGAGCTGAGAGAAGGTTTCTCCACCGTCCTTCAGGATTAGCTGCCTGCAATTTGCACTCTCGGTTGGACACAGTGGAGGGAGTTGGAGAGGGAGGGAAAAGGGGATGCCTGCCCCAGAAGCCAGCCGCTGGGCTGGAAGTCACCCCAGCCCACCTTCACTCAATGACACACACCCCAGAACCCCGGAATCTATCTGTCACAAGCAACTGTCTGGAGGCCCTGACCGAAGCTCAGTGTGTGTGAGCTGGTGTTGCCACAAAAAGGTGGAACAACTCGCTGAACAGCCTCAAACCAATGAAAGCATTTCAAGGACTGGAGGGTCAAGCCACAAAAGAATTGAAGTTTGGAGGACAGAAAGCAGGAAGAAGGACTTCATGGCAGAAGTGCTACCACCACCCAAATAAATAATGATAGTAACTAATGTTTATGATTAGCACAGCCCATAACGACCTAATGAAGCAAGTACACTATTATCTCTCCTTTTGCAGACAAGGAAGCTAAAGCTTAGCACATTGAAGTAATTTGCCACCGAGGAAGTGGTAGGGCTGGATTCTGGTTCCAGAACCTTCTCGCTCTGCAGTACCACTATTTGGGGGATAAATATTTCAGGAGAGGCCCACACAGGCAATTGGTTCTCTTGGCTAATTACCGCCATAAGAAAGGGAAATGGAGCGACTCTCCTGAAAGCCACGTGAACGGATTGTGAAACTTCAGCTCCGCACCTCACGGGGGTACAGCGGAGTGCATTTCCCAAGCAGTGCACCCAGGGGACACACCAGGAAGTGTGGCAGTCTGGGCAAACATTCTCGAATTCTTTCTTGGCAGAATAGGAGGGGGATTGGATATCTGGTTATACCTGCCTTAAACATTTTTCAGGCTAGACTGTTTGGCCTACCTCTGGGAGTAGACCGCAGGTGCCTGCTGAATCGCCACGTGTTTGTGTGCTAGAGCCGACTCCAGAAGCTTCCTGAGGAAAAACCTGGCAGAGCAGTGAGTCCCCCTGGGCTCCTCTTGAGAGGAGGTGGGATGGCAGTCCAGAGAGGCATGTCCCCAATCTCCTCAGCCTCCGCAAGGGAACAGCCAAGCCTGCTCCCAGCATGACTGCCTTGTTATCTTACAAGGGGAAGAAGACATTGGTGACCCTCCCAGGTACCTGCCAGTTAGGTACCTGCCCAGCTCACCACTCCTCTGTATTTGTCACAGCCCCGGCCAAAGGGAGGGATATCTTGCGTTTTTTGGCTTTGAGGATGCACGGCCACTTTGCTCTTCCAGGGGCTTGAACACGCCCCTCTGGGCCAGGCCAGGTCAGCAGAGAGTGGGGGACCTGCCCTGCAGTTGTTGAGCTCCTCACAGCCCTGTGTTAGGGATTGGGCCTTGCTGGGGTGCCATTTAAATAAACTGGTCATTGGTCAGTGGCAAAGCTGTCAAGGGGAGGCTGTTTATGACATCGCACAGGAGCAGGGCCAAAGGTGGCCCCCAGCTGAGTCTTTCTTGCAAACACGTTCAGGTGAAGGGCCACACAAATGCAGATTCATGACAAATAGCCCCGCCCCCAAGTGTACACACATTCTGAACTCCAGCCCCTGCTCACACCCCTCCTGTGCTGACGTTCTGGAACTGCCACCGCTTCCAAGGTCCTTAGTACCAGGAGAGCTGGGACCCCCAAAACCTGGACCTGCTTTCACCCTGAAGACACTCATGTTTCGACACCATGACTTATATAACTAACCTGCCCCTTCCTTCATAGTGGTTGTTAGAAAGCGTAGAGACAAATTGAATGTATTAGAGCAAGTAAATATAACTTTGGGGTATTCATCGCAGACTTTTTCTATTTCTTTCCCTTTTTTTAAACTTGAGAGACTTCTAAAACTCTGAAACACACACAAAATTTTATACTTGATACCTTCCATACAAAATTGACAAATGTTAATATTTTATTATATTTGCTTCAAGTCAATGAAATATTACACATGAAGTTGAATACCCACTGTTCTCCTCTGGGACTATTTCCTAACACCCCCAAACCCTAGTGGCAACCACTGTTAAATTTGGTTTAAATCTTTCTTTTTAAAATGCTAACAAATATTTCTACATACTTAACAGAAATTTGTGGGTAGACATTTTTCATATGAATTTTATAAATGATCACACAATATGTATTAGTCTCTGATATGCTTTTTTTTTATTTAACAGTATGTTTCAGCAATACTTTCCCACTCTTTATATGTATTCTCTGTTGTATTTTATGGTTCCTTATTAGCTACTCTATATCAATTTTGGAATAAGGTAGAGTTCAATAAATAAGCAATTAATAAAATAATGATCTTCTGATGTAATTGTTATTATCGTAAGAAAGAGCTGGTCATCTGCTATCTATCTTCATGGAAGCCTAAAACAAAACATAAAAACAAGTCAATGCTGCAGCAGGAGAGACTTGAGCTAGATATCAGGAAGCCTCCCCATAATGGGTAGCTTTACTTCTACCTAGGGAAAAGGGAATAGATGAAATCAAGTGAATCATTAGATTTTTAATCAACTAACAAATACTGGCCAGGAGCTGGTAGATCAGGTATGAGGCCAAATGCTAGGAGAGATAAAAGAGGTCTAAAAGGGGCCTTCTAGGGCTCTTCAATTTTGCTGGGAAAATAAGGTATGTCACAGGTAATATAGGGCCAGCGTGCTAGAGAGCTTAAGAGCACAGAGCTCAGCTACCTGTGTGTGAATCCTACACTGCGCTTCCTAGCTTTATGCCTCCATACTTGTTTTGCCTCCATTTCTTCATCTGTAAAATGGGAATATAGGGTTCTGTGCAAACTAAATGCTGTAATATATGTAAAGCTTTCAATACAATGCCTGGTACTTAGTAAGCACTACATAATGTATTTGTTAAGTAAGTAAATAAGTGTTATTTATTTATTTGTTATTCACCATGTTAAGTAAGTAAATAAGTGTTATTTGCATGGTATAGATCATAAGCTAGAATGATCCAGAGATGGCTTTGAGCTGGAGATAGTTAGAAATGGCTTCACAGAGCAGGTGTGAGAGAGAACATGGCCAAAGGCCTGAGCAATACCAAAACTTACCCAATAAGGTATGTGTGAGGCACCGTGAGGAAACAAGTCAGGAAAGGCACAAAGAGAATGGTGGCACCTAAGATGGTTGGGTGCAGGAAGTAGGGCTTGAAATCAGGACCAAGAGTTCAGAACTTATCCTGTAAGAAATAGGGAGCCAGTGAAGGTACTGTGCAACAGCAACATGTTGCAAGGAAATGTATCAATCAGGACAGGCTGTGTAACAAACACTCCCTTCCCTTTTTCTCAGTATTGTAAAATAACAAAGGTAATTTTTTGCTCAAGTTACAGGTCCTCTGCCTGTCAGCTGAGCCTTTGCCCATATTGGTTTCACTTTGGCGAATCTATCTAGAATATTGCTGTGCTATTGTTGCAAAGGGGGAAAAACACATGGCAAACCACATGTTCTTACAGCTTCTGCCAGGAAGAGACACACATCACATTGGCCAACGCTGGTCAATTGGCCAAGCCAGCTGTCAATGGGGCAGTATGGATGGTCTTCTCCAAGAAGGGGCAACAAATATTAGGAACAATAAATCATAATATGACCCACCCCAGGGAGTTTAAGGACCCTTCTTAAGATTATTATCACACAGTTTTCTGCTATGACGTCCCCCCATCTCATTAACATCATTTACAAATTTTTCTTTAGACCATGATGCTTTAGAATGTGCCTTGAAATCAATGTGGCTCTCACCCCCACCTCAGGATGTCTCCATTAGCTGATTAAAAGGAAAGGGTTCCTCTAAGACCTGTTTTTTCCCCCAAGCTTAAGAAATGAATATAATGTTTCTGTTTTTGAGTTACTCAGGCATCTTGGTTGAGGTGAGCCTGTGTGGTTCTCCAGTTTGCCTAGTTTTATAATTTTGTAGCCTGCTGCGATTTCTGGCCTATTGATTAATGGGTCTCTCTCTCTCCACCACAAGCGACCTTAATCTTTTCTTAATTGCTTTAATGGCTGTTCGACTTCCCTCTCATGCCTTCCCCTACAATGTTGTTGTTGCAAAGCTTTTGTGTCTTAACTTCATTCTCCAAGGCAGGACTTTGCAGGCGAGTGAAAGGTGAATTCTCTCTTTGTTTACCCTCTTTTCCTTGTTTTTCTCTTTTGCTTTATTTCTTCTTCAGCTGTTTTCACATTTCTTAGCCAGCGTGGGGGCATTGTCTAAGGTAATTGGGCCAAAACAGAAAAATAAACAAAATATAATGAGAGATCAATGCCAAGGCTGCTCTCCGCTGCACCAAGTGACCCCGGCACCCACATCGTCGCGTCCATGTGGGTGCCGCACCTCCCTCCCTCCCTCTCTCCCACCCTCCAAGGCCAGTGGCCAGCCAAGCAGCTCCTCCCCCATGCTGAGGGTGCTGAAGCTCTTCCCGGAAGCCAGACTGGGGTGGGTTGACTTTCACCTGGCCTACTTTGGGGCTCTCTCCTTCCTTAGGAGCAGAATTCCAGGGACTTCTTCAACTATGCTCCATTTGTTCATTCATTCATTCATTTGTCTGCAAACACTTATTGAATACTTACTGTGTGCCAGGTGCTGTGCTAGGCATCATGGGAACGCACACATGAGGTGCAGGCCCTGAGCTGGAATCATGCAAAGATCAAACTGAGGTGAAATGGTACCTAACAAAGCAACGCGTCAGGAATCCATGCGAGCGCTGAGTAACAAATACCGGGGGAGTTCTGAGGTGAGAGGCCTTGTGGGCTGGGGATTTGGGCAGACTTCCTGGAGGAGGTGGGCTTGAAAAGGGGCCTTAAAGGGTGGACAGAACAGACAGAGCAGACTAAAGAAAAGGCATTTCTGGAAGCAAGAAGAGCATAGGAGTAGGGGAGAGTGAGGCCTTAGGAGTGTGCCGTGGGCCCCGTTGTCAGGCCTGCCAGGCAGGTGTGATGGGGGCGGATTTGCTATGTGCATCATGGCCAGAGGCTGCTGGCACCCGCAGGAGCCCCTTCCCCGTCTGGCTCCCACTGCTCTGAGAGAGGAAGGATGATAGGAACCATTAGCAGGTGCCCTTTTGAGGGGGAGGGAGGGAAAGGGAAAATACTCTCATTCAATGAGGACTCAGAAAAGAAAATTTCCGCAAGCTTCTTGGGTGGCCCCACAAAGTCCACAAGGCTGCCCATGGGGCCCAGGCCCTCCACGTGACCCTGGGCCACTGTCTTCGTACCAGGCCTCTTGAGATGTCAAGGTTAGGTTTATCTCATCATATTCTGTTCGCTAGGCATCCTGAATAGTCTTCGGATGGAGCCTACGGGTGTCAGGGAACCCTGGGGACAGGCCCGAGTCCTCTTCTGTACAGGAATGGATGGGACCCTGGAGCTCAATGAAGAGTGGTTGAACCAAACTGCCTGACACCAGCCGTGCCTGCTCGTACCCTGGGCCCGAGGGACTCACCTCTCCTCTTAGTTATAAGCTCTTAAAGGAGGCACAGAAAGACCTTTATTGAGCATTTACATCAGTAAATTAAGGGACATATGGAGTATGTGGTTAAGAGTTTATCTCGGGGGTCTGACAGATCTGAGTTTAAATCCAGCCTCTTCAAACCAGCCTCTTCCCAACTGGGTGACCTGGAGTGAGTTACTTAATCTCTCTTTTCTTTTCATAAAATGTCTTTAATTATGAAATATTTCAGAAAAATATCTAATAGATATTTATATATAATCTTTACATTTATATGTGAGCTACTCAAGTATTTATCACTAGCATTAAAGACATAAACATTGAATCGTAGTTACTTCCTATCACCATTTGATTTGGGTTTTTTTGTGTTTTTTTTTTCTAGACAGGGTCTCACTCTGTCACCCAGGCTGGA
>VBSM01002608.1:140523228-140697401 GCA_008086735.1 Cheirogaleus medius
AGGCAGGAGGATCACTTGAGCCCAGGAGTTTGAGGTTACAGTGAGCTATGATGAACCCACTGCACCCTAGCCTGGAGGGTAGAGTGAGACCCTGTCTTAAAAGAAAAAAAAAGGCAGCTGCTAATTGGCTACATACCACAAAGTGACAGATTTGTATCACCACTGCCAGGGAGGAGAAAAGAAAGGCTGCCCACCACATGTGGAAAGGGAAGATTTAAGAAAGAAAAGAAAAACCTACAGAGAATCCTCAAAGAATGACTTTAGAGGAGAGGAAAGTTTCCTAGGTTTTTAGGTTGGTTGTGAAGGACATGGTATAACTCTTTCTCCTGAGAGAAAGTCTCCACTGCTCATAAATGTTGTTGGGAAAAGACTTTTTGGGGACCACAAGAGGTACCAGGGTGTGTGCGTGGGTGGGGGTGAGCATGAAAACACGAAGCACCTGTGCACATAAACACCTGAGTCTGGGGAGAGCACTGACAGCTCAAAAGCCATTTGCTGGTTTTATGATGTCAAGCCCAGTACTTGGTCCTTTCCATATCTGACCTCATTAAATTCTTGCAACGGCCTCATGAGGTCTTAATAGCATCCCCATATTCCTTGAGGGACTTCAAGTTGAAAGAGGTAAAGCCGCTTGTCCAGGATCATGCCGCCAGTAAATAGTGGAGCAAGGATTGCATTTAGGTGTGTCTGACTCTAACACTTCTGTTCTTAGAGAGAGAGAGGGAGAGAGAGAGAGAGAATGCTAGGGGAGGGGAGGGGAGGGGAGGGAGGACACAGGAGGGAGAGGAGGGAGCAGGAGGCAGACGGGGAGAGGGGCAAGGATAGAAACGTTTGCTTATCTTCTTGGGAGCCCCATGTTGAAGGAAAGGAAGGCAGGGCTGTGGAATTCCCGACTGCTCACAGCTAGAGTTGTCAAATTCAGCAAATGACAACATAGGACAGCCAGTTAAATCTGAATTTTTGACAAACAATGAATAATAATAATTATGCCCCATGAAATAAATGGAGTATACTTATGCTAAAAAATCATTAGCTGGCAACCCTACTCCCAGGGCACCTTGGGTTGAGCGCAGGGAGGGCAAACAGCAGCATCTGGAAAGAGGGACCAGAGCAGGTTCCTCCTAGAACTTAGGGTGTTAAAGCTAACATGTCCCATGTAGCAACTGCCTCCTTTCAGAGCACCTGCCCCCAACCTCCTGAGATACCAAGCCAAATATGACAGGAAAGAGGAGTGTCAGGGAGTTATAGAAAATGCCACGAATGCAGCATCCAAGCTGCCTATCAGGGCCTTAACTGGCTCGTGGGAAGGTTTGCCTTTGGAATGTCCCACCTCTCATTTCTCCATCCTTCTCCTTTCTGCATCCCCTCTCCAAGCCATGTTCCCTGAGGTTCCAGGCTGCTCTGGTCCTGCCAAAGTATTTCATAAACTAGTCCACCCGGATGCTGCAGTGACTCAAAGTGGGAGTTCTCCTAGGAGAACCTGCAATGGAAAGGAAGAGCCCGGGGAGAGATGTGCTTGAGTCAGAGGCATGGAACTCAGACAGTGGGACTGATGAGTGCTGGAGGGAAATTTGGGAACAGAAGGACCCTTTTGGTACCCCCCACCCGCCAATATATCAGCCATGTAACCACCTAGTCCATCAGCCCTGTACAGCTAGCCCTGCCTGAATGAATCGATAACTGGGTGCAAGGATGTAGCATCAACTCAACACAATATGCCAGCCCGATACAAACCTCTCTGGGGTTGTCCTGCTTCCTCCTGCCCTGGGGAGCCCTTGAGGGGCTAAAAAGCTTTCTTTGTGCAGACGTTGCCAGCACTGAACACCTGAGAGGGTCTCTAGCCCCTCTTGCTCTCATTTCTTTCCTCCATCCTCTCCTTGAGTGGCTTCCTGCCCTGAGAGCAGACAGTTTGGAGCAATGCTCAGAGGCCAGCTCACAGAGGAGGGGGTCCAAGCCGGAGTCTTCACACGAGTACCTGTCCTTGGCTCAGCGTCACCTCCTCCTAGGAAGAGTGTCAGGCTTCCCACCTCGGCCCTCCCACATCTAAACAACCTCCAGCTGCTGTTTCCATGGCAACCAGAGGCATTGCTGTAGTTTCACACCTATAGCGTGAATCTCCCCCCTACACACACATTTTACCCCCCACCCCCACCCAGGGTTCCTGTCAAGACCCTCTTCTGGTCACATCGAGTACATACACACTCTGCTCAACAGACCCCCTCCCTATCAGCTCTAAGAATCTTACTCCCATGTTTACTCCAAGACATCGATGGAGGGCCTTCTCTTTGAATATGAATTTTTAAAAAAATGTTATGGTACATCAAAAATGTCACAAAGAGGGTGTGGGCACAAAGTGGGTGTGGTAGAGTGGAAGCTGTGATAGCAGCTTCAGAGACGTGAGGGAAGAACTTGGCCCAAAGGCCTGTATGTGGAGATGTGATTATTCTTCAAGTAGGAGTTAATGGGGAGGCAGATCTCCAAATATTTCATACACGGATTACAGCCAATTATCGGATTATACAAGAGGCCAGCACGCTGGCTCCCCTCTGGCCATACCCACATCGTCAACATGCAAATGGCAAGGAACAAGGGGACCCAGGAGAGAGGGGCCCTGGCTGAGCGGAAACGTCGGGGAGAAGTGCCCGTCCCATTCTACTCACAGGAGCTCCGAGGGCCACTCCCCACCCCACCCCAAGGCTCCCCACCCAGAGCCCCCCTTGATGCCAGCTGCAATCCCATCCCTGGTACCAATGTGGGATGAACATGACTTTCCACAAAAGGGAGAGAATGGAGAAGGATGGATTATAAAACCTCATCATCTGATTTCTTAGATCTTTGCAAAATCATCCTGTTTTGTTGATCTGATTAGAGAGGGTCCTGCTTGGGGTGGGGGTGGGGGGGATTCTGAGGTCCAGGAAGGGGACAGTTGGTATCTTTTGGATTCGGGTTTCTGGATGATTGAGACCTGAGGATTCAGAAGTCTCTTCTAGATGCTTTCTCTGTGCCCACCTGGGGTCCTCCTGATGACGCAAGGGCTGTGGGGCTCACCAGTCACCACCGACCCTAACATGTCACCTTCCCCCCACACCCCGTCTCTTACCCCCTCTCTCGGGCTGTCCTTGTTGATGGGGGTAGCCAGAGGGTAGCTCACATGTCAAGTCTTCTATATAATCCCATAAGTGGCTGTAATCAGGGGATGAAATCTCCATGGTCCTCCGTTTGGGTATCTCTCCTGATAGCAAAATCATTTTTTTAGATAGATTTTAAAACACAACCTAGAGCTACTCTACGCTGTAGGACTCTCCCCTTCAGAGACAGGCTGGAAGGGGCATTAGGCGAAGAGTTCCCTATGGGGTGCTCTGTTTTTGCCTGAGCCCTGCGTTTGGGAAGTTAAGGGATTTTTGTGACAAGTCTCACGGGACTGGCTGACTTTCTCTGGGCAGCCTGGCCCCACATCAGCCAGGTCTCACCATGTCCCATCGAGTGAGTGACAGAGAAATACAGCTGGGCTTTTAGGTTAGGAGGCAAATTCCATTCCCTGCTCCAGAGGGGAGCAGATATTTCAAAGAGTAACTCGACCTGCACGGCGCCACTGCACATTCCAGCGTCCCCACCCTGCACACGGCTCTGGAAGGGCAGCCCTCCACATTGGATCTATTCCAACTTGGCTTTGGATGGTATCTGTCCTCCCAAATATGCAAAGTGCCAGACCCCCTCGTAGCTCCTACAGTCCCCCTATCCCCGGCCAGCTGGCATTGGGAAATTGCCCTCTACGCTTGGAGCTTGAGGGAAACTGAGGCCCTGGAAGGACGCAGACTTTTTATTCCCTTAGCCCCCAAACTTCCTAAGATCAAGACGCCAGGTTTGGGTGTTAAATAACTCGAACATCCCTGGGTCATGGGACCTCTCTGTCCTTCCCCTGCCCCAGCACTGTCTGGGTGGACCCCAGACTTTTGAAAGTGCCCATGAGTCTCTGAGCAGCTCTAGGGACCTCTGCCCAGGGTCATTCTACTCATGTGGCTGCTGTTCACAAGGGCCTGGGCAAGCCACCGCCACCTCCTGTCCACCACTCTCCCACCCCAAATTGTAGCTTTTCCTTAGCCCAGCTGCTTCTAAGTCTGAAAAGCTAATGTTAAAAAAAAAATCCCCGAATCAGCAGACACATAAGTAATTGCATCCTGGCAAGACTAAATTAGGGGAGTTAGAAAAGCAGCAGGGGAGGGTTATAATTCAGTACTTAAAAGGACACCCACATGAGTAAACACTGATGCACGAGTCTCATTTCCTCTCTGGGTTCTCATGACAGCCCTCCCCGCCCCTCTCCTGCGTCTCAGGTCTCGGCCCCCAGTGCCCCAGCCCCAGAAGACACCATTCTGGTCAGAGACGCTGTGACTCTGCACCTCCCCTGGATCCCTTCCCCGTCTACATTCCCGGAAGTCTGAGATACGCCCAGTGAAGGGAACTGATCCCAGGGCTCTCAGGTGAACTTGGGAGGACCCTCAGGGAGATTAAGCAATGTCTCCTGCCAGTGCCACAATTTAAAACAGGCTTATGGGGAAATTGAGTGAGGTTCCTAAGTAAGTCTTGGGAAGGAAGTTCTGGCTTACAGAACAGTCAAACCCAGAAGAACTTTCAGAAATAAGAGTGTAGTCCATAACTATACCACTCTGAATGTGCACGTATCTCGTCTGATCTCGGAAGCTAAGCAGGGTAGGGCCAAGTTAGTACTTGGATGGGAGAAATAGGAGTATAATAAATTCTACACTCCAGGATGGTCAGTGCATCAGCCTTCAGGGATGTCCCAAATAGCCACAAGTGGGCACCTCCTTGGAGTGAATGGCTTGGGTGCCAGGATTAGCCAAAGCCAGAGTGGACACTTGAAATATTTTGACACAGCAGAGCTATCTGGGTGGAGGCAGAAACTCAATTTCAAATGGGAATTAAATTGCTGCACGTGTAGGATTATTTTCTGTTTAGGAGAAAATGCCCCCACCATTTGCATTTTGTAAATTAAAAAGTAGTTAACATTTCAGCTTTGGAAAGCCAGTTTCCTATTCCTCTCAGCATTTCTGAGGATTTTGGTGACATGACAGTAAGTAATAAGTACCTAGTGATTAGGGTTGCCAATTTAGCAAATAAAAATACAGGATGCCCCATTAAATTTCAATTTCAGATAAACAAATAATTTTTTAGTATAAGCATGTATTTATTCATCAGTTATATGACATTCAAATTTAACTGGGAGTCCTGTATTCTATCTGACAACCTTCCCACCCATGCCTGGGTAAGGGAAAAGGAGCAACTTCCAGAGGCCCACTCATTCAAAAATGAATTCCACCAATACATATGTACGAGTACCTGCTCTGCTCCCAGCACTAGGTTCGGTGCTAATGCCTGACCTCGGGGAACCCACGATCCAGCTGGGGATGCAGAGAAGCAAAATGACCATCAAAACAGAATGTGGTACATGTCATGAGAGAAGTGTTCAGGTCCAGGGAAATTGGAGCAAGAGATGGCATTTCTGATGAGCAAAGGGGTGGAGGTCATCACCAATGCAAAGACACCTGCCCCACCTGCGTGTCTGGAGCAAGACAGGAAGGTACCATGAGGCCCTCTTGGTCATTTCTCTATTGTTGCACCTCCCTCATTTCACCTCCCTCTCTATCAAGAACCCACTCACTCGCTTATTCATTTAACTGACATTTGTGGAGGGCCTGATATGAACCAGCCACCTTACAGTAAGGGAGAGACAAAGATAATCATGGTATGGCCCCTGTCCTTGAGGTTGACAGCCTGGCAGGGGAGTCGAGACATGTTCATAATCATGTTACTTAAGGGTCACTCTGGCATTTGGATAAGGCAGTGATGGAACACTGGAGGGGTGTCATGCAGCATCCGAAAGCTGATGGCACCATTGTCATACAATTCTGCTTTGAAGCCAAAGTCCCCATCAACGTGTTGAGTGACCCTGATCAAGTCACTGACCCTCTCTGAGCCTTGCTTTCTTTCTTTACCTGAATACAGGCAATGTTAATAACAGTACTTGTCTCGCAGGCTTGTTCTGAGACGCTAATGGAACAGCCAGCACTCGCAAAACCATAAAGTATCATGTAGATGTGAATTATCATTCACTATAAAAATGATTATTGTTTGATAGTTCCTCAAAAAGTTAAATGTAGAATTACCATGTGATTGATCAATTCTGCTCCTAGAATCCAAAAAGAACAGAAAATAGGGATTCAAACAGATTCTTATTGTATACCAATGTTCACAGCAGTCTTATTCGCAATAGTCAAAAGGTGGAGACAACACAAATGTCCCACCACAGACAGACGGATAGGCAACATGTGGTACACACGTACAATGGGCTATTATTCAGCCTCACAAAGGGAAAAAATTCTGACATGTGCTATGACATGCAAAAACCTTGAAGACATCATGCTAAGTGAAATATGTCAGACACAAAAGGGCAAGTATTTTATGATTCCGCTTATATGAGATAACTAGAATAGGCAGTTCATAGAGACAGAGACCAGATTAGAGGTGACCAGGGGCTGAGAGGAAGGGACAGGGTTTCTGTTTGGGATGATGAGAAAGTTCTAGAGATAGATAGTGGTAATAGTTGCACAACATTATGAATGTACTTAATGCCACTAAATTATACACTTAAAAATGGTTAAAATGGTCAATTTTTTGTTATGTATTTTTACCATAATTTTGAAAAAAAACGATTGATACAGGGAATGTTGGAAAGGTCAAAGAAGGCATGCCAGAGGAGGTATGCTTGAGTAGGATTTGGCTGGGGGCGATGGAGGACAGGCAGGAGGACAGGCCAAGTGCAGGAAGGGCAGGGTTCTGTGGCCTTGCAGAAGATGCACTGGCAGGAGTCGAGGCTTCAACACACCTGTTAGGGAGCTGCCCTGCAGGCCAGGGGAAACAGTGATGCCCATGCACCGTGTGGTGTGGGGCAAAGGCCTGGGTGGGAAGAGGGTGGGGGTGTCCTTCATGGAGCCAGCACCCCAGGAAGCACTGGGCTGGGAGGGAGATTCCAAATCACAAGAAGAAGTGAATCCCGCTGAAGGAGTCAGTGGGGCAGCTCCCCAGTGGCTGGGGAGTGTGGGGGGAGTTAGAGCCAACGTGCCTGGAGATAGGGGGAAGGGACCAGTGCAAAGGAGACGTCCTCCAAGTTCTGAAAGAGTCACCTGGGAAAGTCAGTTGGACAGTGTAACCCAGGCAGGATGGGCTGAATTGAAATCTCAGATGGCGGCCACAGGAAGTAGGGACCTTTGTAGTTACTCCAAGTCCTTTCCAAGGACCCAGAGTGCAGAGCCTGGGATCTGCTCTCGTACCCATCCCATGGCCAAGAAAGCAGAGATAATATCAGTTCCTTACAGGCAAAGTTTCAGGCTCCCCACCCCACCACCCCATCACCGCCCCCCCATACACACACTCTCACACACAGAGGAAATCAGTTTTCCTTGAATTCAGGGTCAATTTCAGCAAAATTATAGATTCTGTAGATAGATTTCCTTCTTCCCAACCTTTGAGGCTCTCAACCTCATTCCCAGGAAAGGGGTTGTTGGTATCAGGCATTTTACATCCTTTTGTGAATTCAAACTTTGGCATTCCTTTTTCCAAAAACATTTGCATTTCAGCCAGATCTGTTGTGAAAAGATCTGAACATCAGGGAGCAGGCTGAGGAGGGTTTTAGAGAGAGAGTGGTCTTTCTATCTCCCCTGTGGTCACTCCTTCTTCAACCTATAAGAGACAGTCTCCTGATGACAGAGCCGCCTCTTCCTTTAGTTCCTGTCAGGCATTGGCCTAACTGCAAGGTTTTCATTTAATAATAAAACACCCTAACAGCAAATAGAAAATTACCTATAAATAGAGATCATGTAAGATGACAGTGGATTAACATTTTAATTAAACATGGCAATTCCAATCATTTTTATCATTATAAAAATACCCAACATTTTGACACATTTCAGGTATTAATTGATGGTTCCAGGCTAATGCCAAACTGAAATAATTTTTCCGGTGATATTTGTAAGCTTTCAGTGGCAGCAAGAGATGGTATTCAACAGTCAAAGCTACAGATTCTAGATATTCTCATTCAAAATACTAATTCTGAAGCCTCCATTCTTCCATGGATAGCTTTGAAAATTATCTCCCCAGAAGTCATACACATCATCATAAATTAACTTGGTATTTTATGATTTGCAAAACTCACACCAAACGATACTTTGTTTGCCCAGGTTGAATGTTCTACTTTATTCTCTGGTTAAAAGGCAGGGCAAGCAGAACAGACTGTGTATTTGTCTCAGCAATTACTGACTTATGGAGCACAGAGGATGTGATTTAGCATCATACTACTGCTAATCCTTACAGGGGACCAAGCGAGGCAGCTATTTCTGTCCCTACAGATGAGGAAATCGAGACTCAGAGCAGATAAGTAATTTGCCAAAAGCCACCCAGCTAGAAAGTGGCAGAACGAGGACCGGAACCTACAACAGTCGAGCTCTTTTGACGACTGTCTTTCTTCCCCATATGAAGCTATACACAGCCTTTGCTGAAAGGGAACTCAATAAATATTTGTTGATTTGCCATTTTTTCAATATATCCTACTGCCAAAGAAGACCCTGCACTAACCCATCACACAAAGCTATATAAACTGACCTTAATGAGACAAGGTCTTTGTCACTTTTCTTCTGTGCCAACTTCTCATCTCAAAACTACCGCCACCACCATCATCATCATTATCATAAAATTCAGATTTTATTTGAAGGATGGATACTTTTCAAGAAAAAGATAAATATTTAACAGATCATGCTTTTTTCTATATTAAACAATTTTAATCTTTAAAATCTAGCTTAGGCTAAACACATTCTTGGTTTTAACCCACTTTAGTATTATCCATCTAGTGTGCTGAACCATTTGCCTTAAAGTCTCTTGAAAAACATGCATGGCTTTTCCAACAAAGTTAAGCAATTCATATCCCCTTGGAGCCTCCCCTACCCTTTACAGCCACATATGCTGAAATTTGCAGAAAATCTACACAGAAAATTTCCCATTGAAATAATAGACCTACCCAAACAAAGTAAATGTCCATCAAAGCAAACATGTTGAACAAAGTCCAACTTCCATATTATAAGTTTTGAAAACTTTGGGACAAGTAAGGGAAAATAAAATCACTCTGAGAAAAATAGTACAGTAAATATTCTCAACCTTTTGCAGTCTAATTATATGGGCTATTGTTGCTGAGAAATATTTAGCAGTACCATGATGTTTTTGGATGATAAGACTCCGTGGGGCTGAACAATGTTTATTAATAAATTCAATAAATATTCCCTGACTAAAGTTGCTGGTGCCTTTAGCTTTAACATGTTTTACCTCTCCTAGATACAAAAATAAATAAATTCGTAAGGACATGACAGTCCTTTTTTATCTTTATGACCCCCACAGAGCTTAGCCTAGGGCTACTCTTACAACAATTTGCTCAATAAATGTTTGTTGAATGAATATCAGTATTTACTAACTGTCCTACAAAGACTTTCCAGTGATTCTGCATCTGAAATTATAGCTAAAAAATAAACTCCAGAGACAACATTGTGATTATACTAAATGCCACTGAATTATACACTTTAAAATGGTTAACTTTATGCTATATAAATCTCACCTCAATATTTTAAAAACCGTAGAGACTGGGGAATAGCAACCTTTCATTAAGTTCAATACAGTATATGCTCAGATTTTCATATCAACTATAAAGTACAATAGAGCCCATAAACATTTTTTATGAGTAGGAAGGTTTTTGTTTTGTTTTGTTTTTGTAAATCAGTGTTGAATCGATAAAATTTAAAAAGTTACAACAGAATTTCCAGAAATGGTGATGCATATAACAGAGGGAGATATTTAAAATGTTCCTGGCTTAGGAAGAAGCGTTTACAGGGCTTTTCAGACTCCTCCCTGGCTGCCCCCAACGCCTGCCCACCCCCATCCTGCTGTAAGGGAAAGATGGAGCTGGGCTTGGGCTTGCCGAAGGGAAGAAAGAGAAAGAAGAAACGTTCTTTGGAGCAATGTTCCAAGTGCCAGAAGACAGGCATACCTTCCCTGCACTCCCATCCTTCACCAACTTTAATCACACTTCCAAATTCAAGGTGGTATTTCTAAGGACCTCAAACTCACAAATAATTTCCAAAACAAGGCTCCCTCCTTTTATGACAATGTTATGACAGGCTTTTTCGTTTTAATATAGTAAAGAAAAAGCCTCTTAATCTCAATTCAGTAAGGTTGAAAATGTAAATGTAGTTTCTTCCAGTTTAGAGAGCAATCTTTTCTTTTCTGATCATTAACAAAACAGTTCTTTCCCATTAAAGGGCTGTTTATGGCGATAAATGTTTCTGTGCACACAAACATTCTGAGGACATGGTACAAGGTTTTCAGGCTACATTTTTAGTTGTAAAAGGCCAGTGATTACACACTTGTCCTCCAAAAGTTAACACATTCCGAGTAACCTGCAGCTTGGAATCTGGTGTGTATGAAATGTTCCTTTTTGCTTTCTGATAAATCACAATGTGACAGCCAAGGAGCCTGCTCCCTCCTCGGTTTTACTCGTGCTCATTAGGTCTTTAAAGGAAAATGCAAATCCTCATCTCTTCATTAACCCATCTTAGAAAATAACTCAGATGTTCCTAATTTCTCCTCTGATTTATCAGACTGGTCTCTGATAACTTTTGAAAGAAGTCTATTCAACATTCTCAAGGACAAAGGGACACTTTATAGAATAAATAGAAAGAAGTCCTGAAATAAACACAAGAGGAGAAAAACACCAAGAAGTTTGGTAAATGTTGCTTGTTTGTTTGAGAATTATTTCAAGTTCTCCCCAAACCCATGGAAATGTTTTATTCAAAAACTTCTCTGATATAATCTATGAAAATAACTAAAGGACTCTCCGTTTCCCTGTTTTTCTCTATATCACAGGTGCCTGCGACAGCCTAAAGAAATCAACAATCTTATGTAACCTTCCCTTTAAAAGAAAATAATAACAATAGCAACAAGTACAGGGACATGATACAATCTGAATGAATCAAAACATGTATTCTTAACTCCTGAAAATATTCTCACCATGGGATTGTTTCTATATATATTTTTAAAAACCTCTCTGAAATTATCTTTTTTTTTTTTTTTCACACACCAACACTAACTAAATCCTAGGGACTTCTCAGAATGTCTCCTCATTATCAGGTGGTTTTAAAAAGAATTCTATTTACCAGAATCATCCTGACACTGTTTATTTTCCACAGAGGGGGGCTGGAGGGAGGGCAAAGGGGGGAAGAGAGGAAAGCAGGTGACTTTTTGTGTAATAAGTGACCCCATCATGCAAATAAACAAGCCCGTTTGTTTCAGGGTATCTGTTATCGACGACATCACCAACTCTTCACTGCATTTCTCAGTTCCTTACCAGAAAGAGGAAAAATAAGTAGAGACACCAGAGATGAGGCACTGTTGGCCCCACCAAAAGTAAATGCAGATCTTTCTCCTCCTGCCCAAGATTCAGGGAAAATAAGGGAGCTTGTGAGGGAATGATTTTCCTGAACACTGTTTCTGACACATTCTCAGCCATTTGACCACAATCTGGGCACCTCTCTCTCCACCTTCTCCTTTCTGACAGATAGCAGGGACAGTCACCATGCTCCTAAGAATTCCACCATACCGCCATGCATTTTTTTTGTTTGTTTTTATTTTTTCTAAAGTTCTCAGTATTTATAAGTCTCCAAGTTGAGAAGGGGACAGGGAGGCGCTCTTCCCAACAAAGACAAACTACAGTTTACAATAACAAAGCAGAGCGGGTGTATCTGTGCCGGTAGGAGAGGGTAGGGAGGGGGGATTATGGTTGGTTTGTTTTTCTCAGGAGAAGGAATTGAAAGATACCCCAGATTTCCAAAGTAGTTTCTGAGGAGGTCAGTAACACCAGGGAAGCAAAGCATTTGAGAAGCTTCCCGATTGAAAACTCAACCATCAGAGAGAGAGAGAAAAGAGCACAATGTCTTCTTTTAAAAGGGCATCCGATGGGTGCTCCTGCACAAACGTCTCCTGTCGGCATCCAGAAAAATCCAAAAACACACCTCAGGCTGGAGAACACTGTCTCTACCTAGCAGGAGGCTGGCTGGTCCTCTCGGGTGGAGATGGGGACAGAAGGGAACTCAGATGTGTGCGCCGGGCGTTGGAGGGAGAGGGAAGGCCAGTCTTCCCCGAGGGCCCACTGGACTGGATCTTTCCTTTCTGGAGACGGCTTTGCCCCCTCTTCCACCTGGCTCCCGGCAGGGAGTCCTGGCCCTCCTTTGGGGGTCTGTTGACTAATGAGGCAGTGAAAGCATAGGTCAGCCATCAGGCAAATAATAAACATATTTGCGTTGCCCGTCTGTTAAGCCTGTTTAATGGGTTGTGCCTACATGTAAATGGGCTTCCTACCCCAGCCCCCATCGCTCCACCTGTATCAACAACAATGCCTCCGCACAATTATCTTACCTTAATGAACTTAATCTTTAATTTCCCAGCTTGGCCCTGGTACTCAGCCTCCTAACAAAGGAAGTGGAACTGTTTGAGTCCCTGTGAGCCACCTTCCTCCAACAGCTAGGGAAACTTTAGCCACGACAAGGATTTTTGCCCCTTGTGGAACTGTCAAAAGCAATAAATATTTTTCTTTTTATTCCATCATTAGACCCTCCTAAGAATGCCTCCCCATTGTCCACTGTAATTCCCAGAGCTCTCTGGGCAGGGGCGTCATTGTGGAACATGAATCCTGAAGTGTTAACAATCCTGCCAAAGCGGCTACACTTTTTTTTTTTTCCGAGGGCGTAACCGTTAGGAATGTGTCTCCTCACCATAGCCTGCTCTGCGAAAAGAGCACTTGTGTTTTTTAACACTGGTCTTTGAGAAGGATGCTCAAGTTAAAGCATTGTGGCCACTGTAAATAGATGCACTCAGCAGAATAGAGCTTCTTCATTCCTAATTAGGGAAGTAACTCTAGAAAGACAGAATGTCACTTGCTAGGCTGTGCATATTGTTGAGTTTGTGCTCGCCTCCACAATGTGAGGTAATTGGAGTTGTACCTTTTAGAAAGCTGCTAATTTCACATAGGAAGTGCTAACAAGACCTTTCTGGGCCATGTTTTCCTTCTTCCTTTTTAAGGAAGTTACAGACCTTCAGTAGTGGGAATGGCTGAGCCCTGGCCTGGCGCAGGAAACAGCAGTAATGAACCACTTCAGCCCGCAGTTAGAAAAAGGAGGCCTCATTTTGGAGTCCTGAGAATACTAGGCACAACAAAAGGTTCTGTTTAAGCTTGTTATCCAGGACATTCTTACAGGCTACACAGCTCTCCCTGCAATGACCCTCTTCAAACAAGTGCATCAAGTTTGAGCAAATAGAAACACGCAACTTTCAAGGCTCGGAGTTATAGTTTTCTTTACAAAGCCATTTATATAATGTAAGCTGCAATTAGCATGGGACAGAGCGAGGAGATTTAGGCTGGAAAGTTCTTTTAACAAAAGATAGAAATTAGTGGAATAAGTAACAGTTAAATATCAGCTTCAGATAACTAGTTGAAAAGACCTTTTAAATCATTTACTAATAAAAAATAAAATGATTTTGCCTCAGACCTTGTTCCAACCAAAGTGTGGTCTTTTAAATCACTGAACTGATTAATCTTACTAATTTTAAATTATCCAGCAAGAATGGATCGGAGCAAAAAAAAAAAAAAAAAGTCCACACACCCCCAAATGAAAAGCACTACGGCTTTTAAGCCTGACAATTTCATCAGAATGTCCATAGGAATTACATAAAAAATTCAAATCGTAATGAAATAAATTGCTACTTACATTATGAAAAGTCTGCAAAAGCTTTTTATAGACTTGAAATGCAGAAGTTATATAAACTGCACAGTAAAAAGAATTAGAAATTGACCTTTACAGATCAAGGGCTAAAATTAACAGTCTTCAGGGGAAAAAAAAAATTCCCAGTTCACAATGGCTTTTAATGCCATTTTTTCCCCCCTACACTCATTTATCTAATAACCATGGCAAGGTTAGGATAAACAATGAACAGTATGTTTTCACATTTTCCACCTTTTGTGTCCTCCATATGAATTTCTAAAACACTTAAGAGAATAGATACATAAACCTGTGACCTTCAAATGAGCTTTTTGATACTCTCAACATTTTGAATAAAAAGATCAGAAAATGGAGCCACTTTTACACAGTAATGAATTCCATTCTGTTGGGTAAACAAAGCTAAATTTTAAAACAGAGACCTGACATTTGTATAGCTCAAGAAGCTATTCTGTTCTTTTGGGGGTGGGCAGACGGAGTGAGGGGACATTGTCAGTACTTTATGTGGGCTAAATAATGACCAAATCCACAATTCACCTAAGAAGGAGACAAATCCATTTGGCCGTGTTCAACAGAGAGCCACCGTTTCCAAGACAAGGACAACAAAAATGCCCAATTTTTATGACAATTTCCCCCCACCCCATGAACAATTGATCCATCTCACAAAGGGGAGGGGGGTTGACGGAAGAGGCCCATGCCTCCATTATGGGGCTAACGCTTATTGACAGCAGCTACAAGGGCCTCCAAAAGTTACTCCAATTTCCGTCGAGCTTTTGTGCATCCGTTGTCCTATCTGAAAGGCTCAGTTAGGTATTGTTGCAAAAAAAGTCTGCATCCACATTTGTTCCCCTCTAATTCATACTCGGCATTGTGAAGTTTTGCTATTCAGGGGCTGATTGGACAACAGCCCTGACAATGGCCAAGCGATTAGTCTCTCAGCATGGGCTGGGGTTGCGGGTATAAACCTAGGGATGGGGCTGGAATTCACTGGGGCATTCAGCTTCCTCTCGGGGCCTTCCTGAGAGGCCGTGCCTCCTTTGCTGCAGGTAATGCATTCCTTCAGAGCGGGGAAACCGAATCCTTGTAATTAGCGTGTCCAGGGCCCGGCAGGCCGCCCCCTCCCCGCAAGTCGGCCCTCGGGGGCCCCGAAGCTTTCTAAGGAGCTCAGCCCCTGAAATGCGCCAGCCTCGTCGAATTGAAAACTTTCTCGGGCGGCTCGGTGGGCCTGAAAATCAGCACACAAGGGGAGGGGCGCCAGGGAGGGCCGCGATCGGCGCCACTTAACCCTTGGCACGCCGCGCCGCCCGAGGACAGGCCGCCCCGGCGGGCGCCCGGCCGGCCTCCCGCAGCCCCGCGCCGCCCCGCCCGCGGACTCGGGGAGGGACCGCGGCGCTCGGCTTCGCCACCGCGGCTGAGCAAGTCGTTAAGTGTACAGATGTCAGTCTGGCGTTTTACATGTCAGTAACTTGAATTAATTTACATTTATTTTCCTATTGTTTTATATCATTTTATGACAATGTGCTGCATAATATAATTTAAATCTTTAATGTACAACTAATTCTCTACCATTAATTTGTCAACATGATTACTGGATATGCCACCCGGAAAAGCAGGCTGACTTGAAATATGTACAAGACATTCCTGTGTTTTTTTCCTTAAGGTTTACATATGAAATGACAAAGATTTACGGAGGGGTTTTTCTTGGACTGTCTAGAATTTTATGAAAACTACAATTTCAGTGTGATTCCCACTTACACTGAGGAATTCCAGACATCGGTTGGGAATGACACACACACACACACACACACACACACAGCCCCCTTCTAGGAGAAATTAATTAGGCAGCGCCGCGTTCTCGCAGTAGTGGCCGGAGAGGAGCCGAGGCCCAGCCCTGCGGTTGAGAGGGATCCCCAGGACGGGGCTGGGGCGCGCCGGGGCGGGGTGGTCGGGGCGCCCAGCGGCTGCTCCGGGACAGGGGAGACAAGGAGAGCGGGCGCCGGGGCCGGGCCGCGTTCCCGGGACGCCCGCAGGCACCCACGGCATTTGGGGGCGAAAAAGGCAAGGGCTGCATCTTTGGGCAAAGCATTGCTGGGTCCCCCGACTTCGGGGTCCCCCCACAAGCTGACCCCCAACCGCAGCCTCGCTCTTTGGGCGGCTGTAGGAACCCCGCCCGGGAAAGCCGGTCCTTCCCTCCGCGCCCTGGGAGGACGGGCGCCCAGCAGCCTCCAGCCAAGTGATAACGCCCAAACGGTTGCACCGTTACAATTAAAAAGACGCAGCAGCACCCCAAACCTTATTAAACATTCAAATAGAAAAATTAAGATATTCTGGGCAAAAGAAGTGTTTAGACAAAGGCTGTCTGCTTCAATTTCCCCGTTAAGCGGGGAGCTGGCTGCTTGGAGAGAGAGTGACGGTGGATTCCATAAATTAACTGAAAATCCCTCTTCTCCGGAGCCCAAGTTATCTCTCCGTTGCCTGCAGCTCTGATTTAGAATGGGAGCCGGCTTGTTTACCGGTTTAATTAATGCTCCTTTTCAAGCAGGGAGGAGGGGAAGGGAAATGAAGTGACTTGGTGATAAACAGGTGTAGCCGGGCCTATGGCGGAGCTCTCGGGGGCCTGGGGCAGCCTCATCAGACTAGACTGGGCAGGACCCCGCCATCGCAAAAGGTAGATGGCCCAGTTGGAAGCGCAGTAGGTGAGCATTATTTTAACTGCGAGCCTGTGATTGGAATAGCTTAAAGCGACAATCAGCACTTGGTTTTTTTCTTCTCCCTCCAGAATGCATTCTGATTCTCTCCCGTGGCTGAGCGGAGAAGAAACAGACCTTGACGATATAGGTCACAGGCCTTTTTCCTTCTTCTCTTCCTCCTCCTCTTCCTCCGCCTTCACCTCAAAATGTAAGGGAAGAGCCACTTAAGGAGGAAACCTGGCTCACGCCTCGCTGGGGACCGGCTTTCTGCTCTGAAAAATCCCTGGGCATTCTCTCTTTATTTACTTATTTCGGCTTTTAATTCCTAGAGCCTAATATCTGGGATTGGACTGTCCACGGCCTACGTGTTTCTGTGACCTTACAGATAACAGGGAAGCTTGGATGGAAAATGAAATTCAAGCGCCAGCTAATTTTAAAAACATAACTAAAAACTCATTCCCGAGGGGGGAAATGGCAGTTTCTGTAAGCAGAGGCTGAACATGTTTTTAAATTAATAACTAGCCCTGGTATTTGCTAAATGATGGCTGTATCGAGGGGAAAAAATTTAGTCATTAAAAACAGCAGGTGCCCAAGGTGAGAATATATGTTTCATGACTTAAAGTCACCTGTCTGCTTTGCCTGCTGCCTTTCTGTAAGCCAGCATCCTCCAGAAACAGAAGTGAAACCAGAGGCTGGTCTGTCAGCCATACTGGCCTTTTGGAGAAAGGAGATTTTTTTTTTAAACTACCATTTATTGAACGCCTCCTCGATGCCTACAAGTGTGTTACTGCTGATTCTGACAACTCGCATACAAGGTGGTTGTGCCAATCCACGTTTCTTAGAGAGGTTTGGAGAATTTTAGTGATTTGCCCAAGGCCACAAAGCTTACCAAGTGCCACTGTGGGGATGGGAAGGAGGGAGAAGGGTGTCCCTGACCCCAGGGCCTTCTCTCCCCTTTTTTACACCCTTGGGGAAGTAACAGTGACCCTAGGTACCTACAACCACGGAGAGAGAAGGGGATTCCGTTCCAGATAAAAATTAGTTATGTTCTTGATTACAGGAGAGATATTTTTGCCACCTGGAGAATTCTACCCCACATTCCGGTTCAGGTCTATGGGAAGCCCACACACATATAAGCAAAAAGTCCTTTGCAGAATACTGAGAAATTTCTTTCTGGAAAGATTTTTAGACTAGGAATTAGCATCTTTCAGTTTCTTGCCGGTTCCACTACCCATTAGCGTGTGACCTTGAACAAACCACCTGCTACAGCTGAGTGAAGGTTGCCTCATCCCCGACTGAGCACCTTACCTATTCCTGCCTGCCTCACGGTGTGGGGTGGGGCCAAAGTGAGTGGAAGTGGGTTCAAATGCATTGCTCACTGTGAAGAGCTATACAAAGGAACAGTTTTATTGCCAATTTCCCAGAGTTACGAGGTCCTAATGTAAGACTATGTGTGCATGTGTTCTTTTTTTTAAGCCAATTTCTAATTTCTATAATAGTGTGCATGTGTTTTGAAAGGAGTGAATTGCTATACAAGCGGGGGAATTTTTCTTATTATTATTAAAAACAAGAGTCCGTAACTCCTAATTTCCTAATAAAACCCTGGCTACATTAACAATGGTGCTAAAAGTTCTAATGTATCCTAAAATCATAAATTTTGATGGAAGACACCATTATTTATCATAACAATGACACTGATTATGGCTAGTGTCACTCACTATATGCCAGACAGTGCTCTGAGTACTTGATATACACCAGTTAGTCCTCATGATAACTCTGAGATAGGTACTGTTATCATCATACCCATTTCACAGATGAGGAAACTGAGACACAAGGCAATTTGGTCACATAATTCACAAATAGCACAACTATCATTTTGAACCAGGCAACCTGGCACTGGAGAATACACACTTAATCACCATGTTATACAGGTTTCCAGGAGAGAGTGTCTGTGCTATCCTTACTTCTCTAACCCACATTTTTAAGATGAAGAGAGTGAAGCTCAGAAAGCTTTTTTTTTTTTTTTTTTGAGACAGAGTCTCACTCTGTTGCCCCGGCTAGAGTGCCGTGGCATCAGCCTCGCTCACAGCAACCTCAAACTCCTGAGCTCAGGCGATCCTTCTGCCTCAGCCTCCCGAGTAGCTGGGACTACAGGCATGCGCCACCATGCCTGGCTAATTTTTTCTATATTTTAGTTGGCCAATTAATTTCTTTCTATTTTTTAGTAGAGATGGGGTCTCGCTCTTGCTCAGGCTGGTTTCGAACTCCTGAGCTCAAATGATCCGCCCACCTCGGCCTCCCAGAGAGCTGGGATTACAGGCGTGAGCCAACGCGCCCGGCCATCAGAAAGCTTATTTACTAATCATTATACATCCTTTTCATGGCAGAGGTGAAAGTAGAATTTGTATCACCTTATGCCATTTGGTGGTTCATAATTGCTACCCACTTCACTCTCCCTGCCTTTAACTCTCTCTGGAGATGGACCACCTGGGTTTATATATTTACTTATTTATTTAGAGACAGGATCTTACTCTGTCACCCAGGCTGGAATGCAGTGGCCTGATCATAGCTCACTGTGACCTTGAACTTCTGGGCTTAAGCGATCCTCCTGTCTCAGCCTCCCAGTTCCTGTAGCTGGGACTACAGGCACACGCCACCACACCTGGCTAATTCTTTTATTTTTTGTAGAGATGAGGTCTCACTATGTTGCCCAGGCTGGTCTCAAACTCCTGGCCTCAAGCAATCCTCCTACCTCGGCCTCTCAAAGTGGTAGGATTATAGGTGTGAACCCCTGTGCCTGGCCTTGGGTTTAAACATTGGTTCTACCAGCCTAGGCAAGCTCCTTACCCTCACTAAGCCTAAAATAATAGTGCCCACTTCATTGTTTGGCAAATTAAATGAAATAATGCACAAAATTATTTAGCACATGTCCTGGCATATAGTAAATGCTCAATAAATCCACCTCAATTTTAAAATATAAGATCCAGGAGAGAAGCATGAACTGTGAGGAGGACTTGATTTGGTTGTGGCTGTCCTGACTCAGTGAGTTGAGTCAAGCTAAATTGAAGGAAGAGACAAAGGACAGGCCAACAGGCTGGTGCATGGCTGGGAAGAGGGACAGAGCCCGCCGGTTATTGAGGACTCTGAGGCCAACTTCCTCAGCCATGAGAGGGTCTTCTGGAATGAGTCTGGAGATGGGACATTGAGATCCCTGGCCAGCATGGGGGACAGAAGGGAGGTACTGACTGAGGAAGACAGAGGGAGGGAAGGGGAAAAGCCAGAAGGGCTGGAGGAGAGCAGGCTGGGGAAGTCCATATAGGCCAAGTGGTCCTCTTCACAGTGGTGGTCCCTGGAGACATCAGCAATGGCTGTTTCAGCCCTATGGGGGAAGAAATGAGCAGGGTGTCATGAAACGGTCAGTGCTAAGGAGGACCACAAAATGCCTGCTGACAGGAGGTTCCAGGGAAGAGAGACACCTGGAGAGGTCTGTGTTTATGAGGTTCATTAGGAAGGAGCGCAACCTAGCTAAGGGAAGAGGGAGTCCAGCATCCCAGGGAAGGGGGAGTGGCTGAGGGAAGCCAGGGCCATTGTAGTGCAAGCAGCTGCTTGTCAGGGTGCATTGGCCCCAGGGCCTGGAGCATTTGCTGCCCTTGAGTAATGGGGGCACTTCTGCATGGAAGATAGTGGCAGGCTTAGGGGGTGCTCAGGATCTAGTTTGGGGGCCCCCGGCAAAGGTCATGAGGATGAAGTTCTTGTCCTAAGCAGGAGTTTCCTGCCCTGCTGGCTTTTTCCCAAGAGGGAAGGACAAGAATCGCAGTGGTGTAAGTAACCGGGGCTCTGCCTTGGGATTTGGTCTCAGGAGATGGGCTAAAGCTCTTGAATATGGGGGGGGGGGCGTGACCTTAGTTCTTACCTCTTTAGTTTAGGGAGTTTCCAGTTAAAAGGTCTAGAGATTTGGGGCAAAACATTCTATCTGATTTTGGAAAAATATCTGAGAAACCAGAAGTGGGAAAAATGTCTGGGCTCTCTCTCCCTGCCACCCCTGGAAAGTAGAGAAATATTGCATGCTTCAATAAGGGAACACAGGGAGTTCAGGAAGAACTTATTGAGCACCCAAAAAGGCAAACCATTTTGCAAGCCATGAGCAAGAAGACATTTCCTTCCACCTAAACTCTTGGGAGAGGAGAAGACCCTTTCTCCAAGTTACGCCCTTCATGGGCCTTTATCCTTCTCTGTTTCCTCATCAGTAAAATTTCCCAACTAGGGTATTGTAGGGCTCAAAAAGGTTATTGGATGGAAATGTAAATCATACATGCTAAGTAAGTCTAAGGGACTGCTACGTCATCTATACAGAGAGCAAAGAATATTGAGTGAGGAATTTTAATGTTGAAAATTTCAAACACATACTAAAGTAAAAGAATTCATAGCCAATATTGTTTCACCCTTACCTATCCCCTTAAGACCATATTGGATTATACTGAAGCAAATCCCAGATGTATCATTTTAGTTATAAATATTCTGGACTATTTAAAGTTCTTTGAAAACTATAACCATAACTCCATTATTGCTTTTAGAAATTGATGGTAATTTCTTAATGTCATCAAATACAAATGTCAATGTTTAGATTTCCTCATTTGCCTTAGAAATGGACTTTTCCAGGTAGTTTTTCAAATCTAAATGGAAACAAGGTTAACACCTTGCATTTAGTTGATCAGGGAAGGAAGTTTAGCCTGGGGCTTAACCTTGTCCTCTCAGCCTGCAAAAACAGGGAGACTTCCGGCCAGAGTTTGTCTGGACCCAACCAGAGCAGAGGTTTCCCGTCATCTCTTGGCCATCTCTTTGGACAGTACTTGGACATTTACCAACTGGTCCTGTAGCCCTTAAAGGTTTGGAGACCCACAAAAAAGGGGTGCTTCTTGGGGTCCGTTGGGGAGTGGAAGGTGTGATTTAAATTAAGAGACTTTAAGAGCAGACACTGGAATTCCTGCCTCTTCCTTTTCCAAATCCCACTCCTCCTCCTTTAACTTCTGTCTCCATCACTAACCCCACGGTCCTTCCTTTTTTCTGCTCCCTCAGTCCCTGTGGCATTTAGTATCACCATCTTTTCTTTTAATCATTTGGCTTCTAGTAACAGAAGCCAACCTCCCTTAGAGGGTGAGTGTTCTGTATACAATATGTATACGGCCTTTTTATCTAACCCCAATTCCTAGACTCGGGGACCCCATAGCATCTGGTACATACTTGGTCAAAGTACCTGTAGGTGCCTGCCAGGCTTACAACATGTAATCCTTTCAAACCAATATTCTTTAAATACTTGTTTAAAATGCATTAAGTGGGGCAGGGCAATGCTGATTTGCTATTAATAAAATTATATACCTCTTCCTATATATTCAAAATAAGGGACTGACTTCCTACATGCACTGAATACATTTGAAACATTTTTTATTCTCATTAAAATAATGCGAACATATTGTTACAGATCAAATAGTATATTCCACTTACAATACAAACGATACAGTTTCTCCCTCCTTCAGCTGACCCCTCAGAGGCAACCTCTTTGATCTGTTTGATTTTAGTTCTTTCAGTGAATCTGGGGTTGCCAGATTTAGAAGAAAAAAATACAGGATGCCCTATCACTTTTGAATTTCAGATAAACATTGAATAAATATGTCCCCAATATTGCATAATGTTGTATTTTATCTGGCAATCCTAGGTAGATCTCTTATATAATGTATAATGCATAGAGTTATATACATTGTACCTCTAATATATTTATATCTCTGTTTCTTCATTTACTAATTTTTTCAGACAGTTATCTGTAGAATTCTGGATGTGAAAGAATTTCAGTGTTCAATATTTACATATTCCCTTCTTATATGATTTGCCTTTGTAACTTTAATAAAATGTTTAAACCTGTATTTATTGATCCATCAACTCTCAGCAGTGCCTCTTGACTGTCTACCTTGTAAGTTGAGAATATTATTACTAATAGTAATACCACACCCTCTCCTCCAACTTTTTTTCTTTTTTTAAGGATGAGTCTTTTAATAGAAAAACACACTTGCAACAGTATCAACACACATCTCTCAAAATCCAGACAGCACTTGGGGGGTGGCCTGTATACACCTGTGACCCATGGTCTCTTTCATATGGCTTTAGGGTAATTTTCTTTTCCTTTCCACATCCCACCTTCTGCCACTATATGTGCACTTTTACACTATTAACATTGTTAAAATTTATAGTCTGTCTTGTTACACAGCCTAGTCTTCCAAGCTTTGTCTAAAGCTTGGGCTTAAAATGGGAAACTGATCATATTTGCTTTGTTATTATGTAATTTTTATTGTTATTATGTAATTTTTACTTAATAATAGTAATAATGTTAGGATTACACTTCCTACTTTTCAAGTCCAGTGTTACAGTCCCTGGACCTCTGAAAAAACCTATTTCCAGCACCACATCAAATGGATTCCCATTCCTTAATCTTTATCAGTTGCTTAATATCCTGGTATTATGTCACTTTTAGTTTGCTTCATATTCCGATCTTGACCTTTTTATTTTTACCAATTTTCCCCCTAGACTTTCCAATTGCCTTTATTCTTTCTTGCATTATTTGCTATTATGTTCTTATTTTAAGTCTATGGACTATGTTATCTAATCTATAGGGAACGGCCTTTCCCCTCTACCCTGCAGTCCTCTGTGATCCTGCTCCAATATGGCGGGTGCTCTCCAGGCTGCGGCACAACTGTGCTCTTGAGACTTCCCTTTACCGCTCTCCTGGGATAGACCCCAGATTTTCTTCTTCCTCCCATTTTACGTCCTAGTTTTACTGGAGTATAGCCTCAAGTTACTTCCTAAGAAAGGAGGTCAACTTCTGTACCCTTGTTTGTCTGAAAACCCTTACATTGTCCTCTCTTGGATGGACAGTTTGTGTGTAGGATTCTAGTTGGAAAATAATTTTCCCTCAGAATGTTGAAGGCACTGCTCTCCTATCTTCTAGCGCCTAGTGTTGCCAAACGATCTGATGCCATTCTGACTGCTGCTCATTTGTAGGTGACCTGCTCCTTCTCTTTGAAGACTTTTACAATCTATTCTACTTAGTGTTTTGAAATTTTGCCAGGCTATGTCTAGTTGTGGGTCTCTTTCATAGGACTATTCTTTCTTCAGCTCTGGAAAATTTTCTTCTGTACTTTCTTTGACAATTCTCTGCCTTTTAATTACTGTTTTTTCTTCCTAGGATTCCTCTTAGATATTGGATTATTCCCCTTGTCTTTTATTATTTTCCCTCTCATATTTTCTCTTTTTGTCTTTCCACGGTAGGCTTTGTGAGATTTCAACTTTTTAGTCCTTCTACTATCTTATTTCACTAATTGCATTTTTAATTTCTAAGAGCTCATTCTTGTTCTCAAAATCCCATTTTTAGAATGTATTATCTTCCCAAGCCTGTATGAGAATTCTAAAAAAAAATTTTAAAGTGATCCATTTCCTGAATTCTGTTTCCCCAGGAGTGAGATTTTTCTGCTTGCTTATTTTTATATATTTCTTTCATGTGGATGGTTCTCCTCAGTTCTGCACATATACCTCCTCAGTCAGCATGGTAAATCCAAATGTTTGACTACAAAAGAACTATAGATGGTGTGGATTTACGGTGCAGTTGTGTACACACCTTCCCTGAATGGGCTTCCCTGAAACTTTCTGAGGTTTTCCAGGTGAACTGGCTCCTATCTCCTGGATTGCCCCTTCCTAGAGCATTCTGTGTGGCTTTCTTTAGCCGTTTCCTCTAGTACCTTCTCCCATAGCTTTACATATTCCAGAAATTTGCTTACATCTCTTATTTGTTGGTGGCCCCCTCCTCTTTATTATTATGGGTTTATATCATTTTAGAATTCTAAAACTTTATTTCAGCAAAGTTTCTGAGAAGATGAGAGGCAAATGTGTCACTGTCTTGAACTATAAGCAGATTCAGAAAATCTTATTTTTTTGAACATTAATTTCCTTTTCAATTTTAATCGCTCTGTCTTTCAGCACTTGGTGGCCAAAGCCAGGAGACTCACCTGAGGTTTAGGGTCTCCCCAGGAGCTGCTCTTCACAGGTTGTCAGTGTCTTGTGGCTCTCTTACAAATGGTACACATGAACTAGGGCCTGGTTTTCCCATTGTGCAGATGTGTGGTCCCCAGAAGATAGAATGGGGGAGGCCCACTTCCTTGCACATACCATCCTCTTCCTCACCATAGGGCCTGAGATGCTCTACAACACCAGGCAGGTGCTCCTTCACCATTCTGCTCCCATCCTGAGCCTGGCTGGGCCCCTAGGTACCCTTCAGATCTCTGTTCCAGCATCATTTCCTAAGAAGAGCCCTCTCTGTTCTCCTCACTCAGTCAAATTCCTTTATTGTATGGGCTCATGGAACAATTTTTCTCTCCTTTACAGCACTTATCTCAGTTTGTGGTCCTGGCAAAGGGGGATCCTGTTTGTTTTCTGTTCATCTTGATGTCCTAAGCATTTGAGCACAGTGCCTGGCAGGGGCTCGATAAATATCTGTTCAATGAGTAAATGATCATGAAGGTGGCCACAGCAGAAACATTCCTTCACCTTATCATACTGATAGTTTCAGAATTAACCCATACCTGCCAAGAGTGCAACCAGACATACGCCCGCTTTAGAGGTCTGATACCCACCAGGGCACCAATAGCCAGGCCCTCAGCGGCCAACTCAGGCCTGGATCACAGACTTCCCAGGGCTCTTGCCTGGAGCCTCAGCCCCACCCATGGTGATCCTAGTGGTCAGGGAGGCAGATTCTGGTGCAGCCCACAGGGCTGGAAGCTCATATGGCCTTCTGACCACCCAAGCCTTCTGCAGGGACTTTGTTCAGAGTAAGCAAAGTTGTGACTTGTGTCTGCACAAGGTCCATGAATCTTGGAAGGAAGGAAAACAACAGACTTGCTCAGGGACCAAGAGGAATTTTCTTAGTGGAGGTCACAGATCCCCAGGGGGTGGGCCCAGACGCTGCCCAGATGACCAATGGCGACATCCCTGGCTGACATCCCTGGCTGGGAACAATAGAGCCCCACACCTCAGCTACCTTTCGGGCTCTGGCTTCCCAGTGGTGAGGCCCTTATTAAATTTAGGATTACCATGTGTAAAGCACAGTCTGAATTTTGTTTGCTCTGGCATGTAACTTGCCTTTCTAAACACTCAGTCAGAGCTGCAGTTAATCTACTGACCATGGGCTTAACCGGCAGGTGGCCAGGAGGCCCCCACCAAATTCCTCCTGACCCTTTGTTACCTGGCGTGGAAGGGAGAGACTCCTTGTTTGGGAAGTGTTTCTCCTCCCCCCGAACATTTTCAGTATTAAGAGTCTTTTGTCACCATAAATCTGAAGCAGGGGATTATGACGGGCAGGCCGTCTCCCAGATTGTTCCGCCAGAGGATAATGGGAAAAGTTTTTGGGCTGGCCTAATGAAACCTTTATTTGGGGGACAATGCCATTTCCATTAAATTAAAGCTCAAGCCTTAACAATGCCCCAGAACAAACCCAATTTGAATATTTAATTTGGGATGGAAGGAGCTGAGTAAACACCTCTCTCCCCTCGGCCCCTTTCTGGAGACCTCTTGCAGCAAACCGAGGAAGAGTCCCGGGTTGTTGATGTCAGGTTAGCACCTGCTGCTGCCAACAACAAAGGTGGAAAAATCCAAATCTTTAATATTCAATTGACATTAAAGAATGTTTAGTCCTAACTTCAAAAAAAAAAAATCTAGGAAGTGAATTCTGGTCAGAGAAGCGACCAGCTACAATCTGTTTGTCCTGAGCCCTGCAGGCCACTGTGCCATCTCTAGGCTGGGGGCTCTCCCCCCATCCCCCTACCCCCAGTGCTTGTGATCCACGGCTGAGCTGAGGGCCTCTGAGAATTCTGTGCTGCCTCAAACTGCGCCCAACTTCCTCTCCTTTGCTTTTCAAAGAGAATCTCTAAGAGAAAGAAATGTCTAAATATGCTTGATTTAAAAAAAAAAAAAAGCTGTAGTGACGTCAAATGCACTGTGAGGGAACAGAATTTTCTGTGTCTTCCTCCTCTACTTGGCAACCAGGCAGCCAGGCAACAGGCACTGAGAGATGGAGTTCTGTGTGGGCTTCTCTGCTCTGAGAGGCAGAATTACCTGAGAATAATTTCTCTGCGAATTGTGTGCACGGTTCTCTTGTCCCTGTCACAGCACATCGGCTAATTCTCGGTCTCCTTTCATCCCTTGCTTCCTGGTGAAGACTCATCTTTTGTTCTGTCCTCCCCAAAGACGGTCATCACTCCTAACGTGGTTGTGTGCTGGCTCTATTTCCCCAACTCTTCTGTTTGCCTTAATTGTCATAGTCTTTACAGACAGTAGAGATGATCAGAAGCTGCTTAATCACACTGTACAGGGGTGAATCACACTGACACACCTAATTTCTCTGTCAAAAACGTGGTTTCTACCTTGCCAATGAAGAACAGAAGGGACTGTGGAAAAGGAGTATCTTTCGGCATTGCTGTCCCGGTGACCCTTGGGCCTGATCTCAGCCCTGCTGAGCAGGCCGCGGTGACCCCGTGCAGGAGCAGCTGCTGGGGCCACAGTGCTAGACATCACTGGACAAATTCTAACCGAGACCCCAACACCCATTCCAGAGGTTGGCAATTAAGTCTCAAGGAAAAAGTAGCATTTAAGGTGATTTCAGAGGTGGGCCACCAGGACCACCCAACTATTGGCTACCACTTAGGGTCCTGGGAGGCAGAACCCTAAAGTCTAGGAAAGCTCCTTCTCGGGCAGGCTGTGTGTATATGTGTGTGTGTGTGTGTGTGTGCACAGGTGTGTGCACTCAGGCACCATGTGTGAGGCAGGAAATGAAGGCTTGGCACGCCACTTTGGATGGTGGCTGACCCCCCGTCTGTCTGTGCTTGGGACCCAGATGTGCCTGCGTCTGGTGGAGTAACATCTGGCCAACCCATGCTGTTATAGCCACAGATCTAAAGGCCCTTTGCTCAGATACGATTTTCAACTGTTCATTTGCTTCGACAACGCCACCAATCGAACAACTGAGCACAGGCAATGCCATCCTTCTTTTCTCTGCATCCAAATTCACCTAGAAGCCTTCTTTCTAGCCAGCCTTTCCTCTGGGTAAGGGGATCACAGGCAGAGTGGCCAGGGTTCATCTGGGCACCTCGTTGCCTCAGCAGAAATGGTGCAAGGCCAGGGATGGTCAGGCAGCCAGCTGGCCTCTCCTTGGGGAGGTCACTTCACCTCTCTGAGCCTCGTTTTCCTCATCTGTGACCAGGGGAATCATAACAGCAACATCATCACAGGACTGTTGAGAAGATAAAACGAGGCAATTTGCAACAGCACAGCGCAGTGCGGACACGCGGGAAGCACCGCTCAGTGTGACCTGCAGCTACTGTTTCTCTTGGGTCCTTCCAGTCCTCGGGCAGGGTTTTCTGTCCTCTAAATTGTCCCATGATTACAGGAAATGTGATCTCTGAAAACAACTTTTAGAGTTGCTGTTGGGAGGCTTGTGACATTTGTGCCAATTTCCTGAATGCAGCTCAGAAGAGGATAGAGCTGGAGCCAAAGAGATGCCCTGAGTGACATCTTGTCCAGCCTCCTGCCTCCAGCCTTCCCATCCATCAGCCCCACATACCGAGTGACCGCCGTGTGCCAGGTGCTGGGATGCCTCAGTGTGTGAGGCAGCGCCCCTGCCTCCAGGGAGCAGCACATTGGCTCTTGGGCTCTTCGGGTCCATCAGTGAGCCCTAGGGAAGATCCCGCACTCGGCACTCACCCCAAAGACAGACCCAACACTCTGCTTCCATGTCCGCATCCGCTAGTGCAGGAGCACGGGCACCCCAGGCCCTCAGAAGAGTTGCGTGGACCCCTTAGGGCCGCACACTGTCCCACATGAAGTCTAGTCCTCTCTTTGTTCTCACTCTCCAGCCCTCAGCTGTGTCCTCTTGTCACCTGCCACCTTCTGCTAGAACTACAACAGCCTCTCACTGGGCCTCTTCCTTCCTCTCACGCACCCCGTTCTCCTCACAGCAGCCAGAGTGAACTTCTAAACATAAAAGTCAGACCATGCCACTCCTCTTCTTGAGCTCCTCCAGTGCCTTCCCACTGAAGTAAAACCCAGCTTCCCCTTCCTGGTCTGCAAGGTCCTGCAGCCTGGGCCTGCACACTCCGCGGCTCATACCACACTCTGCTCACTCACTGTGCTCTGCCTCAGGGCCTTTGCACTTGCTGTTGCCTCTGCCTGGAATGCTCTTCCTTTCAATCTTGAAAGATCGGCTCTTTCTTGTCATTTAGGTTTCAACTTAAATGCTGCCTCCTTAGAGCTTCCTTGACCCTGGATCTAAAAGAGGCCCAGCCACTTTCTAAAATATCAACATGCTTTTTTTGTCTTCACTGCACCCCTCCCAGTGTGAACCAGTCTCACTTGTTTACATGTGTATTGCCTTCTCCCCTTACTAGAATGTTGGCTCCTTGAGATCAGGGACTTTGTCAGTCTGAGTGTCTGGCACCTGTTAGGCATTCAGCGAACATCTCTGGGAGAAGTGAATGGATTACTCATTACCTCATTTGACCCCACATTCCTGCCAAGTCGAATGTTTCCTGCAATCCTCCTCTGTGCCTTGAGAGATTCCTGCCCTGGTAGGCCCTCTCTTTCCACTTCTACAACTTCCAAGGCCTAATACAAACTCTGCCTCCTCCCCCACAATGTAATTGCTCCTTCTGATCTCTAACAGCCCTTTGCCAGTGCTTTTCCATGGATCTGTGTTATTTGAGGACATGCTCTGTCTCCCCTACTAGATTATGAGCACTGTGTGGGCAGGGCCCCCACCCGCCTCATGCTTTTATTCCTGCGCACAGGGAGAAAGTGCAGTCAGCTGTCACCGTGTTGAATGAGGACAGCCCTCTTGACCCCAAGTAAAACTGTGAAGCTGATGAGTGGCTTTCTGACACTTGAGCTCTCCCAGTGCTGCCCCTTTCTCTAGTTCTTTGGGTCCCTTTACATTGTCTAGGTTCCCAGTGTCCTCTGCTCCCCAGTGCCCGTGAAGGCCTATTCCCAGATCTTTCTCACTGAGGACCATGAGAGTATCACCTCTCCCAAGGGGAGCCTCATTTAATAGCAACCCCACCTTGAGCTAAGGTGAAGATGTTCTCTTGGTGGAATTTTAGTATCAATGACATTTTTTCCCACCCAAGAGTTTCCTGTGCTCTTGAATCTTACCACATAGGTGACTATGGTTTGTTTGGCCCCACAAAGTTTCACATTGAAATTTGAACCACAAAGTTGGAGGTGGAGCCTAGTGGGAGGTGTCTGGATCTTGGGAGTGGATCCTTCATGAATGGCTTGGTACCATTCTCCTGGGAGTGAGCTAGTTCCCTTGAGAAATGATTGTTGAAAAGAGCCTGGCACTTTCCTTCCTTTCTCCCTCTCTCTCTCTCTCTCTCTCTCTCTCTCAATTCCTCTCTCACCAAGTGATCTCTGCACATGCCAGCTACCCTTCCACCACAGCAGACACAGCCTGCTTCTTGTACAGCCTGCAGAACTACAAGCCAAATGAACCTCTTTTCTTTATAAATTTCCCAGCCTCAGGTATTCCTTGATAGCAACACAAACAGACTAAGACAGACCTTATCTGTTTTTCATAGAATTTATTACAGTTTATAATTATTTTATAAATGCTCTAGCACATTTGTTTGTTGCTTCAGATGCAAGCTACACGTGGGAGCCATTTTGTCTTTCTCCCTTGACCCCAACATGTAACAAGGTCTTTTGTGCTCCACTATTAGATCCCCCAAGTGCCCAGCACACAACAGATACAGGCGTACCTCAGAGGTATTGTGGGTTCAGTTCCAGACCACCCCAGTAAAGCCACTATCGCAATAAAGCAAGTGACATGGATTTTTGGGTTTCCCAGTGCATATAAAAGTTATGTTTATACTATACTTTAGTCTATTAAGTGTGTAATAATAGCATTATGTCTTAAAATGTACATAAAACAATTTTAAAATACTCTATTGCTAAAAAATGCTAACAATCATCTGCGTCTTCAGGGAGTCAATCTTTTTGCTGGTGGAGGGTCTTGCCTTGATGGTGATGGCTGCTGACTGATCGGCGTGGTGGTTGCTGAAGGCTGGGGTGGCTGTGCAATTTCTTAAAGTAACAATGATGTTTGCCACGTTGATGGACTCTTCCTTTCACAAAAGATTTCTCTGTAGCATGTGATGCTGTTTGGTTGCATTTTACCCAAAGTAGAACTTCTTTCAAAATTGGAGTCAATTGTCTCAAACCCTGCTGCTGCTTTTTTTGTTTGTTTGTTTTTGAGACAGAGTCCTGCTCTGTCACCCAGGCTAGAGTGCGATGGCTGTCAGCCTAGCTCACAGCAACATCAAACTCCTGGGCTCAAGTGATCCTCCTGCCTCAGCCTCCCAAGTAGCTGGGACTACAGGTGCATACCATCACACCTGGCTAATTTTTTTTCTATTTTTAGTAGAGATTGGGTCTCGCTCTTGCTGAGGCTAGTCTCGACTCCTAACTTCAAATGATCCTCCCACCTTGGCCTCCCAGAGTGCTAGGATTACAGGTGTGAGCCACCACACCACGCCCGGCCCCTGCTGCTGCTCAAACCCTGCTGCTGCTTTATCAACTAAGTTTATGTCATATTCTAAATCCTTTGTTGTCACTTCCACAGTGTTCACAGCACCTTCAGCAGGCATAGATTCCATCTCAAGAAATCACTTCCTTCGCTCATCCATAAGCAGCAACTCATCTATTCAAGTTTTATTATGAGATTACAGCAATTCAGTCACATCTTCAGGTTCTACTTATAACACTAGTTCTCTAGTTACTTCCTCCACTGAAATTTTGTACCCCTCAAAGTCATTCATGAGGGTTAGAATCAATTTCATCCAAATTCCTGTTAATACTGATATTTTGACCCTCCCCCCTATGAATCACAAATGGTCTTAATAGCATCTAGAATGGTGAATCCCTTCCAGAAGGTTTTTAACTGACTTTGCCCAGATCTATCAGAAGAATCACTATCTATAGCAGCTATAACCTTACAAAATGTATTTCTTAATAATAAGACTTTAAGGCCAGGCAGGGTAGCTCATGCATGTAATCCTACCACTTTGGAAGGCTGAGACAGGAGGATCACTTGAGACCAGGAGTTTAAGATCAGCCTGAGCAACATAGTGAGACCCTATCTCTACAAAAAATAGAAAAATTAGTTGGGCATGGTGGCACTTGCCTGTAGTCCAAGCTACTTAGGAGGCTGAGGCAGGAGGATTGCTTGAGCCCAGGAGTTTGAGGTTGCAGTGAGCTATGACTGTGCCACTGCACACTAGCCTGGGCAACAGAGCAAGACTCTGTCTCAAGATAATAATAATAACAATAATAATAAGACTTCAAAGTCAAAATTACTCCTTGATCCATGGGCTACAGAATGGATGTTGTGTTAGCAGGCGTGAAAACAACATTAATCTCCTTGTATATCTCCATCAGAGCTCTTGGGTGGCCAGGTACACTGTCAATGAGCAAAAATGTTTCAAAAGGAACTTTTTTCCTGAGCAGTAGGTCTCAATAGTGGGCATAAAATACTCAGTAAGCCACGCTGTAAACAGATGTGTTGTCATCTAGGGTCTGTTGTTCCACTGGTAGAGCACAGGTAGAGGAGATTTAGCATCATTCTTGAGGGCTCTAGGATTTTCAGAAAGATAAATGAGCATTGGCTTCAACTTCAAGTCACCAGCTGCATTAACCCCTAACAAGAGAGTCAGCCTTGTCCTCTGAAACTTTAAAGCCAGGCAGTGACTTCTCTCTAGCTATGAAAGTCCTAGGTGGCATCTTCTCCCAATAGAAGGCTGTTGCATCTACTTTGGAAATCTGTTGTTTAGTGTAACCACCTTCATCAATGATCTTAGCTAGATCTTCTGGATACCTTGATGCAGCTTCTCCATCAGCACTTGCTGCTTCACCTTGTACTTTTATGTTATGAAGAGAGCTTCCTTCCTTAAACTTCAGGAACCAACCTCTGCTACCTTCAAACTTTTCTTCTGCAGCTTCTTTACCTCTCCCAGCCTTCACAGAATTGAGGAGAGGTTGGGCCTTGCTCTGCATTAGGCTTTGGCTTAAGGATTGTTGTGGCTGCTTTGCTCTTCTATCCTGATCGCTAACACTTTCTTCATATCAGCAATAAAGTTGTTTCACTTTCTTATCATTTGTGTGTTGGCCGGACTAGCACTTTTAATTTCCTTCAAGAACTTTTCCTTTGCATTATTCACGACTTGGCTAACTGTGTGGTGCAGAAGGCCCAGGTTTCAGCCTATATGGGCTTTCCACGTGCCTTCCTAAGTGTCATGATTTCTCGCTTTTGATTCCAATTGAGAAACATGCCACTCTTTCTTTCACTTGAACACTTACAGGCCACTGTAGGGTTATTAATTGGCCTAATTTCAATATTGTCGTGTCTCAGGGAATAAGGAGACCTGAGGAGAGGGAGAGAGATGAGGGAACAGCTGGTTGGTGGAACAGTGAGAACATGTACACGTTCACCATCTTATACGGGCATGGTCGTGGTGCCCCGGAACAATTACAATAGCAGCACCAAAGATCACTGATCAGGATCACCATAACAGATACAATGAAAGAGTTTGAAATATTGCAAAAATTCCCAAAATGTGACACAGAGACATGCAGTGAGCACATGCCACTGGAAAAGGACATCAATAGACTTGGTGGACACAGGGTTGCCACAAACCTTCAGTATGTAATAAAACCACAAAATCTGCAAAGATGCAATAAATAAAAGAGCAATGAAACGAGGCATGCCTGTATGTGTCAGATAAATGAATTGAAATGGAGGTGCTCGGGCCACTACTCGTGTCCCCCCACAGTCGCACCTGCGCAGCTCCCGGAGTGCAGCTTGGGGCAGAGCAACACGAAACACTTCTTGGGCCCACTCAAGAAGCTCATGGGACAAAGTCCCCTGAGAAGTATTAAGTGTTCTCCAGGGCCAAGCTAATGTCTGCCAACACTTTCTTGACAGTACCAGAGAATTCTAATTCCCTGAGGTGAGCAGTATCTCTAGCCCTAATAATGGAATGTTTTTGTCATGAATGCTTCAGAAGTTAGCATGAATTGAGCAATCAAATGATCTACTTCAGCTCTATTATGTTATAGAGGAGGAAACTGACGGCCAGAGAGATGAAGTAGCTGGCCTGTAGCTTGCCTAGAGTTGCCAGTTTGTTACTGTTACAGTCCAGGCTGCAGTCTAAGTGTTTGGATTCTGAGTTCCTTGTTCTTTCTCCTGCAGCCCATTTTTTCTGGTGTCTTCTCCCAGGAGCCCTGAGAGTGACTTGTCTCTGTAACAGGTTGGTTTTCTGAAGGGTGAGTGAGGACTGTGGGACCTGCATCCTACTTTTGTGTTTTTAAAATGTTATCACTACAGAACACAACACATTTTAGGCAAAAAAATTGTATCAAAAGACTTGATATACTGAAGGATGCAGAAAAGTACCTCCAGAGAATAGATCAAGGACTGTATTGGTTATCTATTGCTGTCTAACAAACTTTCCCCAAACTTAGTTGCTTAAAACAACCACCAATTTTGGCTCATGAGGCTGTGAGTAGGGAGTTTGGGCAGCGTTGTTGCTGGCTCATCCGGCTCACTTGTGCAGCCGCAGTCAGAGACTAGGTGTCCCGGGGCTGCTTGGTCTTGCATGCTGCCACTCATGGCTGGATAATGGGAGTGACCAGGGCACATGTCTCCAGTGTCTAGCAAGATAGTCTGGGCTTTGCCACATGATAGCTGAGTTCCACAAGCATCGAGAGGGCAAACCCCAATGTGCAAGTGATTTTCCCACCTCTGCTTATACTCAGGTTTACTAACGTCTCATTGGCCAAGGCAAGCCAAGCCAAATTCAGATTCAAGGAGTGAAGAAATAGACTCTATTTCTTGATGGGAAGAACTGGAAAATACTGTTGCCATTTTTTTCTTCCCAATCTACCATAAAGGTTGAGACAGAAAAGTCCCTTCAGTATCATGTTTACATTAAGAACATGGTAACCATCCTATGGTTTGTCTAGTCTCTTGGGGGCATGAGGGTGTGAGAGGGTCTAGCAGCACACCTGGCAGTGAGGTGAGGGAGAAACACTAACGGCTAGGGGAAATGCAGGCTGGAGACCCTGGGGCCTGAGGCTCTCCTCTCACAGGGCTGATGTGGGCTGACCAGTACTCACGAAGATAGGAAAGACCCCGGAAAGCTCAGGAGCTGTAGGCTGCTTCATTCTCCTTCTAGTTGCTTCACACTTGCTCTCCCTTGGCATCATGAGATGCAGTTAGAGAGAGATACAAAGAGAGAGAGATCCACTCTAAACATAGGCTGGGGCAGGGCTGTGGCCTCTGTCCTAAAAATAAAGGCTGTGAAGGAAAATGAAGGCTAATGCACCTGGAGGTGGAACCATAGGTCAGGTGAGCAAAGCTTTTAAATGTACCATCTTCTGTGTTGGGAACAGCTTGGTGACATTTCCCCAAGCTCAAGGAGAGCTAGGCCAACAGAAGGCGGATTGCAAGTCAAGCCAGTGATGGCCTGAGCTCACTGACCGACCCTGTCCGACAGAAACATCATGTTAAACTTCCAAATTTCTCACGTTGGGAGGTTGCCAACAATCAAACATCAGGTTTTAATTTACAGAGTCCTTGTTCTAGATTGCATAGGCGACTTTCACACAACAAGCTAACATTTTCAGATCCCTCCGCCCCATTTCCACCGTGGACCTGGCCCAGGATGGTGAGGTGTCAGCGCCCACCGGGAAGGTGGAGTGGCGCCGGCCGCCCACGGCAGAGGTGAGGGAGGGACCGACGCTGCTCTGAGACCTTTTTCTTGTAGCTCCAGACAAATTAAAAACCTCCTTACCAGCCATTCATTCTGAGGAGGCCTCTTCCTTCCTCCTCAGGGGGGCTGCTGTGTTGGAAGGAGATCGGATTCTGGGAGGCTGGGCCTCCCGGAGCTCTCGAGGAGGGGAGCGGCAAGAATGGAAAGAGAGAGGCCCTAACCCCAAAGAGATTGGCAGGCAGGGAGTGGGGGCAAAGTGCAGCCCAGGTCACTGGGAAAAAAGAAATCTCAAAGTAAGGGAGTGGGGGAAAGTTCCACTTTCCGCCTAATTATGAAAGAAGCCTGGGTAGAGGGGGGCGGGAGAGCCCGGAGAAGAGAGAAAAGGGAAGTGAGCGGCTGCAGAGAGCAGAAAGATTCTCAGGGGGCACAGGCTATTGAAGGAGCACAGGCAGGGAAAGGTGCCGCCTCTTCAAACAGGGGTCTGTTAATAACTGATTTTGAGAGACCTGGAAGCACATTTGCCTGGGACTCCCAAAGAGGGAGGGCAAAATGCTCTATTAAGGGTGGGACGAATTGATTTCCCAAAGAAGCACAGCACCATTTCCTCCAAATGCCCTCTCCAGTCCTCCTTAATCTGCCCTGGAGGCAGCAGGTGACCTCTGCACAGGCCCCCGGAGGCGCCTTTGTTCGGGGGCATTCTGCAGCCCGCCCCGCCCCCTCCCCTTGCACCTGGGCAGCAGCCTCAAAATGCACTTGTCCACCCTTGGCTGGCTCCCGTGGTGGGACGGGCGGATGCCTTTGTATGTGAAATGCCACGAGTCCTCCAACTCATGTTTTCCCTTTGGCTTGACACATTCACTAATGGCTTTCCTGTTCCCTTCCAAGGGGTGGGGGTGTTTAGTCCGCAATATTTTATCTGGTAAGACAAGTTTGTGGCTGAGACTACCAGGCGAGCAGACCCTCGCTGTTATGGCGAGAGCTACTGCCATTCAGAAATCTCGGCTCAGTCCGGGACGCCCCAGGTGTTCCCCGCTGAGTTCTAATCCAATCCCTCCGAGGTTTGCTAATTTAATTGTGTAATGGTCCACACCTGAGACATTCCCTTAACTATTTTTTAAGATATTACTTAGCTTAGAAGAAAGACAAATAAGAGTATTAAGACAGAGACTTAGACATTGAAAGCTTTTACCATCTCCAAAACATCTGAGTTAAGCAGCATAAAAGGGGTTGGGGGAGGGTGGCCTCCAAGTCAGAAAAAGCAACAAGAAGTAATTAAAGTTCTTGCTAAGTGAGTCTGAAATATGTATTTAGCCCTTGTAAATTAAATACCCTGGGTTTTTTAAAGAGCGATTCCCCAAACATCTATTATTCACATCAGTAGGACAGACGGCAAGCCACTGTAAGATTTATAGAAACTAAAAGACTTCCCATGCTAAAGGTTAATGAAAGTGTAATTTGAATCATGAAATCTTTATGTGTCTGCTCAATTTACACCGAGGGCTCATTAAGGATGCGTTTGGTACCGCGGGGCGGGGGTGACGTCACAGTGAGCATTTTTAAATGGGCGGGGCCATGCTGCTCTGCATGTAACCCTTTAAAAATATAAAAGCCTCCCTCTTCCCTTCTCTGTCTCTCCAGCTGTAACAACTTCACCAACTGTCTTGGTTCCACCCCGAGGATTTCACTAAGCGAACACGTTAGAGGGAATCAGGAAGCAGAAAAAAGGTCACAAATAAGCACCTCAGGAACAATGAAAGCTTTTCTCTATGCAGCAGTGGGAGAGTTGCTAGAAAAACTGGAAAGGTATTAATCAGAAGTGGCTATAAATCCTCTGGAGTTTTGCTCTTATAAAACTCCTCAGAGAAAGTCTTGAAGGAAATGCAGGTCAAAGCCCAAAAAAGCTCTTGATCAGAGATTGCTGGAGGAAAATCTTCCCAGACGCCGTTTAATAGGCAGCAATCACCCCAGGAGTGGGGAAGCCAAGTACGCTTGAAACATGGTTGCAATTCCTAATAGGTCTTGTCACACTTAAGGCACTGCAAGCTCCATCCAACGAACAGCTGAAGCTAGCTGGCGATTCATAAAGCCAACAGTTTAAAGTTTATTATGATGAAAGCACTTAATGACAGCCATCGCTAGGGGCCCATCATTTATAAAGCTGTGCTGAGTATTAGACATGTAGCATGACCACCAATTTTATGTCACAATTGCTACCATAAAATGACCTTTGGTGATTTTTGCTGCATGTGGTGGACAGCTCTTCCTTCACATTAGTGCTCTGTGGCTTTCTTTGCAGACTATTATGCTGTCTAAAGCTTATTTGGCACTGTCGTGAGCCTCAACCCTTGTTATTACCCCGAAGGCCTGTCTGGAAAAAAAAAAATCTCATGCTCTATTACGCCACTCCAATAATTTACAGTTCTTACCAGCCTTGGGTTAGTGTAATATTTTAATGCAAATATGCTTTACTATTGCATTTTATTTTTTTTAAAAAAATTCCCATGCTTCTGGCTAGCAAAATATCTGTTTTATGGGCATTCACTGAAACCGACCTCTTATTCCCTGGTCAGGTCTCAGTGAATGAGCACTGTTTCCTCTGGGTCAGTTAAAACATCGCCAGGATAAAAAAAAAGTTAATTAAACTTCCGTTGAAAGAGATTTTTTTTTTAAGATCCTATGTGTGATAAACCCACCTAAGGCAGAAATACCAGTTCTTACTTCCCTACATCCAGTCCCAATGCAAATTTACATCTGAGTAACATTATTTAATTAGGCTTCCATTTTTCCACCTTCTTTGTGTAGTTAGAAAGTGTTTGAATACCCGGCCACTTTACTGCTCCAATGTAAACCGCTGCTAAGAAAGTGGTCTGTCCATGCTACACCACCTTTAAATTGTGTATATAATTTTATAAATGATATAAAATCTGCTTCTAGTCTCTGGAAAAAAAAAAACACAAGCATGGCACACTGCAATTTTGGAAGGATTTAAAATATGTGATTTCTGCTGGTACCTACTGTATTGGGTTTTATATAAAGCTTTTTTCAATAAGGTAAATTGTTACATGACAAACTCATCTTCCACCATTATCATCTGCTGTTTGTGTTTAACAACAGGAGTCCCGCTCTAACAAAACTGTTGTAATGGCTGTACAAATTACTCAGCTGAAAGCTTTTCACCAAACAAAACAGTATTAATCAGCAGTTCTTATGAAGGTGCTAATTAAAAACAATTTTCTTCCTCAGTTTGCAATACTAAAACCATCTTCACTTGCACAGTTTCCAATATATAGCTACTGTATTTGCTCACACTTCAGGCCCTCTATTAACTATTGAATCTCCCATTAGCCATTTTATTACATTTCTGTTTACAAGCTTGTTGACATTTTAAAAGTCACAGTATGATCTGTTTTATCTATTAAAAAATGTATTAATTGAAAAGTCAGGGGGACAAAAAAGGCAAAATACAGATTCCAAATGCACAGACTTCCAGGGCAGAGAACACAGTGAGCATTTAGCCACAGCCTGGGCAGTAAGCTCTTTGGATAAAATGAAATCTCAGAATTAAAAGTGGCATTTCAGGCTTAATGGTTTGTTAAACACTGACGGGCTCCTTCCTAATTTGGAAATAGTCCACTCAGGAGAACATATTTGCCCTGTCTAAAATCAGTCTGAGTTTCAAATCCATTTTTTCTCTATGGGATACATTCAGCATAACTATGATGTTTCATACAGTCTGAACTCAGCAGATTTTATCTGGGGTGGAGGTGTACCTGGAATCTAGAAACTGGAGCCCAGATCTCTGGTCTCAACAGCTTCATCTTCCCCGTGACTGTGTGTAAGTATATGTTTCTACATATACTCTGACTCCCATATGGGCGTCCTGCCCCATCCCCAGAGCCAATGAAAGGGTCTTGCCAAACAATGCTACCAAATTGTCTGGCATAGATTGGAAACAAGTCAAATGCTGACTAAGCACAAAGACAAAATCTATGGAAGCTGGGTTGAGGGAAACGGACAGTCTATTCCTATTGAAAAACAAAAACCCCTAACCCTTAGGAGAAGGTTTGCCCCCTTTGGTAGTGGAGAGAAAGGAAAAAAACAACCACTACCTCCTGCCTATGGTATTAAAACCAGGTTCTTCAACTGTCAAAAGCAGTTAACTAGTTTAGGACAGACACCTGGCTGTTGAAATAGGGCTCCGGAGGGCCACTAATCCTTCCATTCACTCGGTTAACTGCTGGATCCCCCAAATTGATTCAACAGGTATGCAGTGGTAAATTCAGCCCATACTGAAGCCAAAGGGAAAATCAGCAAGGGGCGGGCAGCTCTTCTCTGAAAACACCCGAGGAACCAGCCAGAAAAGCTTTTATGGCCCTGACAAGTTTTCTGCTGAATACTGAGCACCTAAATTACCCTTCCCTAATGGAAGTTACATTTTCATGCTCAGTCAAAAAGCCAACAAAATACACAATTTATACAAAATAGCATCAACCTCTTAGGTAGTCTTTTCTAGCACTTTTATCCCAATTCACAGCATATGTCTTGCTATAAAATAAAATACATTTCTTATAACCAACTTGTATGTGGCTATTCATATCACCGCATTAGAAGTGACCATGGGTGATAATAGAAACATTCTTTCATCCAACCAAATGTACTTAGTATGACAAAGGAAAATCATGAGTTTTATCAGAAGGTACAGGAATACAAAGATAAGGAATACCACAATAATTCTTATGATTTCCTAAGCATTTAGGCTTCCTTTTGAAACAAATGCATGCATAATTACATGGACAATTATGGAATGGACCATTCCAATTGCAATTATGCAACCCAATACAGATGCATGGAAAAATCCTAAAGTTCAAAAGAAATATAAATGGATAAACTTTTAAACTGCAATATTTTTCTCTTCTCAATATCAGCATTCCAGTAAACTTTGAGAAAATAAAAACTTTTAAATTATTCAATAACAGATGACATTAGTTTATTATAGACTTTTAAAGAGCCTGGACTAAAGATATTTCTAGATGAGGATCCCATAAAGCAGTGGGTCCCCAACCTTTTTGGCACCAGGGAACATTTTCATGGAAGACAATTTTTCCACAGACCGGGGAAGCAGGGTATAATTTCAGGATGATTCAAGGGTATTACATTTAGTGTGCACTTTATTTCTATTATTATTACATTGTAATATATAATGAAATAATTATTCAACTCACCATAGGTTGGGGACCCCTACCATAAAGAACACATCTGTGAAACCTTTAACACGTTATAGGAGAGTCTCCAGGTTTTAATCACACAATAAGTATATTTCTTTACTAGGTATCTCTCTTGGTTGGAATAGCTCAATTCTGACACACAGTTCTCAGTTATTTTTTTTAAAAAAACACATTACTGGTTTACTTTTAAAATATAATTTCTCCCAGAGAAATAAACATTGGCTTTCTACATCCACAACACACAAATGCAAATTGAATTCTTGCCAATTCATGTATTTTCATGAGAGAAAAAAAGAAATATTCTCATAGTCCTGCTGTTCTATATTTAAAAAGGAAAAAAAAAAAAAGAATAGACCATCTTAGGTGCTACTACAGGGATGCGTTTTCTTTGTCTGGCAGACTTAGTTGCAGGTTTTACAGAGGAAATAATTTTGCTGTATTTTCACCAGTATAGATGGAACTACTTGTGTTGCCTTTTAATACATGCCAAATTCTAATTTTTAAACAAGAAAATATGAAGCCAGTGTGCAACCTATACAGTCACCAAAGGAGAGCTGCCACTAGCTGAACTACTCAGCTAAATGGCTGGTTTGCATTGCCCGGGCCTTTATCTAGCACTGAGAATAGACTGCTGTTTTATCCAAAGAGGAATAAATTGCTGTTATTGTGATGTTAGCCCATCACTTGGCATTGCAATTCAAGTTTTTGTGAGAAAGAAATGTATGATCTAACTGCGACTTGACCTATGCCTTCCGAGATCCATCTAGGTGCTCTAATGGAGCAGAAAAAGTGGTGAATACAAGGACATGCAAACTGATGGTGAAAAATTTGTTTGATGATAGAAGTGAGCAGAGAAGACATTTGAGAGTCGCTGTTTTTATGACAGCTAAGTTTGTTTAACATGCAAAAGGATGCACCTCCCCAGTCCCCCACCTATCACTTTAATTGTATCATACTGAATACACGCTTTGCCTCTACTAAAGATATGAGACTATATAGCTAACCTACTAATGACATTACTGCTAAAGTGGGCACAGATGATTCCTTACAGATAAACATCTGAATTTCCACAAAAGGCATTAGAGCATCTTGGGGATGCACTAGGCAAGGATATGCTTGGGTTCCCTGCAGAAAAGTCATTCTCTCTTAATCCTAGGTAGCATCTATTAAATGTTTACTATACACTTGAATCACAGCATATAACAATATATACTTATTTTAAATAAGATAATTGTGTGATTGAGTTTTTTTTTTTAAAAAAACTCCCCCTGGTTGTAATCTAGTTTATCAACCATTTATTCAAAATTTCTCTGGAAAGGACCTATTTTCAAAGAGGCCCGGAGAACAGCAGCAGTTAGATTTAAGCCCTGATAAAGGCTCACTTTTCATTCATAGTCAGAGCCTAAATGTGCTCTTCTTGTACCTAAACAGATAATAAGCACTCAGCACACTCCCCCTCCTTGACACAGCACACTGAGACTAATCACACATAATTGGGGAGGAGGAGCAGAGGGCTGGCCACGCTATTGTGTCCAGAGGACAAACGGTCAGTTTATGAGGCTTTGGGCTGATGTAGTCATTTCTTATACATCTATAGGGGGAAAAAATCCTGTTTAAAAGGAAAAAAGAAAGAGACAGAGACAGAGAAAAGAAATGGCAGATTTAATACAATTAATTGGAGGGAGATCAGAAAGATGTGCTTTACTTATTTCTTTACCCAGGAAAGAATCATGATGTTTGCTCTGTTTACAGATTAAAAGCTGCCACCACCAAAACAGAACAAAGACCAATTTTTTTTTTCCAAAGGGGGGTGGGAATCACCAAAATAAATTCTGTCTCAATTAGAGGGAAAACTATTTAGGTTGCTCACCAGTCAAATTCAGATCTCAGACAGGCGGCTTATACATATTTAAAGACAAACAAAGGTTTGGTGCAGGAGGAAGAGCAACAAGCAGACTGTAAAAAGAATCGGTGAGGAAGCCTGGCAGGGATGGTGGGGAACAGCGCGGGTGAGGCCAGGGGGCGTCCGTAACCCACACGTGAAATGTCACACAGGCGGTGGGGGCCGAGTCCTGGGGGCTTGGAAATCGCAGGGAGCCAATGGCTTGCTGCATATTATACCCATTACAGATTTCTGGTTCTGTGAAAATATTCCCCGTGCCCTTGATGTCTTCTTCTTCTTTCGAGGAGCTTAATCTTCTATTCATTTTTGGTTAAAGTAAGCAGAAGCGGGTAATGGAGGTTTTCTTCATATCTGTTTGGGTTTTCCTTTTTCAACTGAAAACAATAATAGAAAAAATGGCAAGTGGACTCAGATTAGGAAATTTTATCAGTCAATATTAACACTGAGTATAATGATGACTTTTTACCCAAATATATAGTTCTGTAAAAATAAATCACTAAGACACGATTCAAAGTAGTTCTCAGTGACAATGCTATACATTAAGATGGGAATCTTTTTGGGGGGGGGTAGTGTGTTTTTTCATAAATACTCAAACCGCATTTGTGAGCTCTATGAAGATTGAAGCACTTGACTGAAGGGAGAGCTAGGGCTTGTTCATCCTCACCAGACCTGCCATGGCATGGCAGTGTCTACTGTCTGTCCCTCTGCCCTCAACCAGTGACACACTACTGAGGCAGACAGGCATTTCACATCACTGCTTGGAGACTGTGGCAACACCTGGGCATGAGGAAAGGCTTGTGGGGCCTAAGACATTTCAGAGGCTCTCCAGGTGCTTCTTAGGGGTTTTAATATTAATGATAAGTAATTCAAAAATTCTTTTATCTGACGACAAGAACATAGTCCAACAATTAGAGCAGCAACATTTGATGTTGCTCAGGTGAAGCTCTGAGGACTTTACTGTGATAAGATTTTAAAATCTAATCAATGCCCTCAAGTCTCAAATACACTTTTTCCTCATTTGGCTAGAATAGTTTAGAAAGTCATATTTACATTGATTCTAGTAAATAGTAATTTGCTATTTATAAAGACAAGATTAATATTTTTGAAGTTGGTATTTATAAGCCAGTTGTCAATTCCTATTTTAAATTATAAAGATCAGAAATAAATATATCTCTTAATTATACTTGGAACCAATTCCTTTATTGTTTTAAATCAGTCAAACATTTCCTCAGCTAAAGCTAAATGAATGGTTCCACCATCACGGTTTTCTGGATTGGTCTGTCTGGGGCATGTTAACATGAATCTTTTTGAACTGCATGCTTCTTCTAAATCACATTCCCAAACTGTGACATGCCCTCACTATCAAGGACAGAAGCCATGAGCCCACTTTCTCTTTTCCACTGGGGAACATAAAACTAATTCAGTCTTTCCCATATCTACTTTCCCAAGAACTGATGGTGGGACAAGCACTGAAGTGACTTCTTTCTCTTGTCTTAGATGGAGTCTGTTCTGTTTACAGATGATTCGTTGTGTACTTTAGAGAGATACTCATGGATTTTTGTTGCCACCAAAGTTGTGACAGTGTTAATCCTAAACACAGGTCCCTCAACATCACTCTTTAATAATTTTTTTAAAATGCGGAGAAAATGGCTTCACCGACTTCCTAATCCGCATCCACTAACGGGACCTACCAACTGTAGATACCTTTGTTGCTAGTTGCCCTAGTGATAGAGGGAGCTCACTGAAATATTTTACAGAGGGAAGAGGGGGCCAAGCTAGCTAAATTCTTTCCTCAGGGATTGGGGATAAGGGAAAGTTGATTACTCAGCGTCAGTCAGCTGACCTACTCACTCACAATGCACTAATATACAAAGACTCAAATGAGCTCTTTATAAAGTCCCTGAGGTAATATGTGGGATAAATAATTCTTCTGTAAATATGGGTTAGAAATCACTTTTAACTTGGATTCTATGCTGACCTCTGGAGGCCAAAGCAGAGGCTTCGATGCTGGAAGGGGCCAGGGGCCAGCCGGGTCTTGACTGTGAGCCCTTCCCGCGATGGGGAAGAGCCAACAGCCCTCACAGGCGACGCTATCACCCAGCACTGGATCACTGCTGAACCGAGCCAGTCTGTTAGGGGAGGAGGGTACTTGAATACACACAAAGCTGTGGGGAAATACTTTCTTCGTTGGGAGAATGTTATGAGGTTTATGAATAATTCCATATACTCAGGCTGTACTTCGTTGCCCAATTCATAATTACAATTTTAACAAATGAAAAAAAGCAACTTGAAAAAATGAACAAAACCCAAATTGTGAATAAAACAATTTTTTAATTTCATAGGTTAAAACAGGGTCTCTGAGGACTGAACTAAATTATATAGCAGCTATTAGTAGCATTATGCTTTACTTCATAATTGGATGTAACATGCTCAGCCTTACTCCTGCGTGAGCAGCAGCAGCGGGAGTGGAGTTCAGACTGTTTACCCTTTACAGTATCCACAATTATCAACAGCACACCACACAGATTATAAGCACCAGCCACTTGTAATGTGGCATTTTGAATAGATAAGCAGAAGTGCAATATGGCCGTGCTTTTAACAGAAATGTACTGAATTCACAGTGCAGCCCAAGCCTATTTCCAGACCTACGTACAAAAATACAGAAAATAAACACTCGAGGGTGGTTTTGCGAAAGTTAAAAACAAAAAACAACAAAAACCCATGGCATGTAAAATTATATTTCAAGGAACATTTGCATGAATGAGAGTATTTTTATTAACTAATTTCAAGCCATCTGTAATCTCTAAGCTACATCTCTACCTTGCTAAACAATTTGCTATCTTAACATCCTACCTAAAGGTTTCAAACCACACCATGGGGCAATGCATTCGATTCCCAGCCTGGAGGAGACCAAGACGCTGGGGAGGAGAGGGAAGTGTTTTATTTTTTCTTCCCGTTGCCTGGACGAACAGAAAGGCAATATTTTAAAAACATACTACACCTTTGGCTGCCTGGTTTCTGAGCACGCTGGCTGCATGGTGTGGGCACAGTTTAACAAAAGCACTGGCAGAAAAGTGCAGAATGGCACCGTTTTGATTACAGGCTTGCTTTTTAACGGAAATAAAATTTCACAGTTAACAATGAGAGGTGAAAAGTTTAAGAGGCAAAGCTGTTCCTCCTGATCACTGACTGTTAATCAGCTTCATGGGTGGTTGCCTAAATCTGTAGATTTTTTTTTTTTTACCTTGCACTACTGCCAAGATTGTAACTATTTTTTTCCCCTGTTGTAAGAGGAGGGGTGAAAAACTCGGCGTCGAAGGCAGCTGTGTATGAGTGACGCGAGGCACTAATGCAGAGGGCAAAATTAAAATTCATGAATCTCTTCACAACCATTTGTGTAACAAGATTAAGACGGGACAGCGGAAAAGAGCGGCATTATCAGGCGTCTTACAGTCCTCCAGCTGGTTACGCTCTATTCCAACACAGTAGGGCTAAGAGGATAACACGCAGCCTGAAGGAAAACGCCGCTCCTCCATTGGGGAGCAGCGCGGCCCAGGGACAACGGGGCTTTGGCCAGAGACGGACGGGAAGAAAGCTGATTGCCGCTCAAGATGGAAAACTTTTAAGCCCTGGCTATTAGCACGCGGCCAACAAAAGCCGCCAGGGTGGAGAGTCGCGGCGGCCGTGCCGGCCCCTGCGCGGCCCGGAGCCCCAGGCGGGCGGCGGCCGAGGGCGCAGGGTGCTGCCTGGGCCTCCCCCGCGCCCTGCTGACGGGCGCTTGGGCCGGGCGAGGAGCAGGGGCGCTCTCCACTCGCTCCAGCTTGGCCCGCGGCTCCCTGTCCGGCCTCTGGCCCAGATCCTTCTCCTGCAAAGAACGACTCCCCACTCCGCGTGCGAGCTGGAGCTGGGTCATCGTGGCTCGGCTCCGGCCAGTCAGCACACGGTGTCCCCGCGGCTGGAGCAGGTACCCAAGGGACCAGCGGCGTTCTTTTGCTGGAAGCAGAAAAGCAAACCAGCTGCAATAGCTCTCATTATTCAAAATATATATATCACGGGCGCCCCTTTAAAATACCTTTTATGCAGGGCACTCCAACTCTGCAGAATATCCCATAGGGCTCTACAGGCTCATCCCTCACCACACAAGGAGGAGAACTATTTCTTAGTCCAAGGTCAGCAAAGTATGGAATTTGACTTTTCGGAAGTAACTAAGGGCACTTATTATGGAAATTTGTTTTTGGGGGACCAATCAGTCAGTGATTACCTATGGAGCACTAACTGGGCATGGTGCACTATCCAAATGAAGAGGCCGTTTAAAGATGTATGGAATGTGTGTGCTTAGCAGGGTGGTGTGAAGGGTTGGAAATAAAAAGAGGAGGTGCTGGCCACTAGGTGCTGACACTCTAAAGTTCTGGAGAAAGGAGAGGTGGGCATGCCCAACACCCTTCCCATGTTTTAGGGAGGAGACAGAGAGTATCAGGCACAATGCCTGCATCTGTGCTGGTGGAAAAACCCAGCCTTTGCTCTCCTGAGCTGTTCAGGGGGGAAAGTGAATGACATGGCATTGAAGCAGCCCTTTTCTGATCTCCTTAGCTCCAGCCAGACCCTGGAGAGAAGGCCATGTTATTCCTGCAGTTGGAGGAGCTCTGGGGGCCAGGAGAGACCCTTCCCCCCACCCGCCCCAACAGGTAAAGCTCTCAGAGCCATTCCTTTTGTTCTGGGGAGGGGTTGCAAAGGGGAAACCATCATTCTAGAGAAGCAGGTAAGATTTGAATCTCATGCCATTCTTTCCTTTATTTTCTGATTGTGAGCAATGGGAATGGGTCTGAAGCCACCAGTGAGAGAATATGGTTTAACTCTTTCAGTTCACAAAGCACTATTTTCTCTCCAGAGGCTAAATGGAGCCTTATATATACAGAGAAACAAACCCATTTCCAGAAAGTGGGAATTTCCTTTCTCTTGCTTGGAAGATCAGATTCATTTTGCATATAATTTTTCAAAAGCTTACACACTGCTACATGATATTATAGTCCTGGGTAATAAAGAATGCTGTTCACGTTGTCCCAGAAGAAAATTAAACTCAGGCCTTTACTTTTCTGCAGTCACAACTTATGAAATCCTGACAAGTTAAAGTCTCTTGCCAAGGTCAGACTAGCTTAGTGAAGGGAGATTTCAGTAAGGCACAAAATAACAGAAGTAATACATGTTATACTAGTCACTGTGACATGTATTAGCAAATGTGAGAATCCTAAAAAGTTTTCAGTGAAATACTTGCCTCTCAGTGTCCTATATTGCTCTATGCCTATAAATAATAAAAAGGCTGATAACATTGCTTTATGTAAGCAGGCTTAGAAATCACTCTCAGATAAGTGCTTTTGACCTAAATCTTGTAGCGCCTCGATCTGACATATAACCCCACAACTGTGAAATTCTGTATGAGATTTAACAGTCTCAAACTGCCAACTGACCCAGCCATAAAGCAAGCAGAGATAAAGATTTACAGTCCAACATGATACAATTAGACATTCACCTTCTATTTATTTCAGTGCAGCTGAGCATTTAACCTACTTAAAAGCTGAAGGTTTTTCATTAAAATATAAATGCATGTTTATCATTCATTCTATGCCACCTCCCTTTGCATCCTACAAATTAGTCTATTATGAATGAAAAGATTAGTTTGTTTCAGAGAAAGAAGTAAACAGGAATGGTTTCTGTAAAATCCTTCTAGACATGCAAAGATAAAAGATGGCTTTACCACACAAAATAATCAGATACAAATAGCTGTTCAGAAGTAACACACCTAAGGAGTACTTTAATCAAATATTTAGGTTACCTGCCAAAAGGACCATGATCTCTTCAAAATGCAATGCGGATTAAAGTGTTATCTAACACAAGCAGAAAACTAACCTTGGAGTGGAAGTTTGAAATGTGTTCATCATAATTTTCATGTCTTTGGATAGAGAAACCAGCTTTTTCAGCTAGATTGCAAAACTGGTTTAAAGTATTCCCTCGGCGTGGGGCAAACACCATTGCTTTCCCCTAGAACATTAAAAAGGAAATTCACACATTTTAAAATTGGAACACAACCAAACATAACAGACATTGGTCACGGCATTTAATGTACTGCTCTCAGACAGAAAAACTCAATTGTTCTTGAGATGTCCACACAGGATAGGTATTCACAGTGGGAATAAATTCCAGGATAGATATACATCAAATAAGGCAAAAACATTCACGTTCAAATGTCCAGTTGCTGTGTTTCATCCTTTTCAAACAATGCATATAATAAACAAAATGTGTTTGAAAGTTGGTGTTCTGAATAATACCCACCGTCTGAGGGCCAATGGCTTAAACTACCTACTAGATTTTAGAGTAACTGGTCCAGGGCAGTTCTGCTCACCTTGTGACTCTGTAGCACCTGCCAACACATGTGCAACACGGCTCCAGAGCAGGTGGCAGCAAATGCTTATATATGTTAGTTTATTGTGCCCTGAAAATTCAGTACCAAGAAATCCTTCATAGAGACAAATAACCACAAATCCTGTTGGGGAGTTTTCACACTTCAGTCCTGCAGCAGCCTTGTCTGTGAGCATGCCGCCAGAGACAAGGCTCCAGGGTCTTGGTTTCCGACTTCACTGAATCCCTCATAAGGGTCATCGCTATAGCAAAGCTGCTCCTCACAGTACTCAAATGGTTGCTTTGCAAAGAAAGCGGTATCATGAGGGTAAGCAGGCTTTTCTAAATAATCCACACAATCTTATGAAATTGTGGCAGTGGGGAGAGTGGGAGGACTGGAATAAAATATAGACTGAATTGCAGAAGACTATCTGACATGACACTTCACAATGACAATTTGCTAACTACTGGGTGCATGTAGATGTTCCCTCCATCTCCCAGATGTGAACAGAAAAGGGCTAAACTTCAGAATCTCTTTTTCTTTCTATTTTTTTTTAAAGATGGCTGTATGCTTCTGTTAATTTCAAGGTTACACTTCACCTCTGTGAAATGTGAGGTGAAACCACTTCAGGTTTTGAAAGAATTGGGAAAATATATCCCAGTTTCCTATGCAAGGTGGTTTATCATTTATACTTACCAACCATTTCTTGAGCATCTGGTATGTCAGACATGCTGGGCATTCTCATACACATCATCTCCTTTAGTCTTCGAACCACCCTGTGTTGTAGGTATTAACAGCTCTTCCAGTAAATGATTAGAAGCTCCAACACTGATGCTCTTTCTAACTACACTACATTGTCTCCTCATTAGTAACAGTGATGACAATCATAATGATAGTTGCCACTGTGCTGGGTGCTTCACAAACCCTCCCTTTAATCCCCTCAATGATCTTCTCAACAACATTGTAGACACGGCATTTTACAGATGATCAAATATGCAGGGAAGGATTTGAAGACTATAAGTGGGAACTATATAGTAGAAAAGATTCTGGACTGAAAAGGAGTCTCCTCCATTAAACAGCTGTGGCACTTCAGGACGATCAGAAACGAAAGAATCATAGAACATGTTGAGCTAGAAGGGACCTTGGAGATGCTGTAGTCCAATCTCCTCATTTTACAGATAAGAACCGTAAGCCATTCTAGCCAATCCACTGAGATTTCTCCTCCATCAAATGGGAAGAACAAAGCCTATCCTGCCTTTCTTTTCCCCCAGCAAGTTGTGAGAATCAAATGAGGTGATGGATGTGAAAATAATTTGGAAAAACAAGGTTATACAGATGTAAGATTTAAAAATCCACACCTACTAACAGTGCTATATAAATTCCATTAAGTCTCTCCCCCTCTCTCCCTCACTTACCTGGAAGAAAATACACCAACACACTGTCCTGGACATCAAGTGTGTTTTCATACTGTGTTTACATAGACATGTACACACTCAGGCACATAATTATAGCAGCACCAATCATGCCTCTACACTTAAGGTTCTGTCAGCTTTTCCAATATTAATTGCTATTTTCAGGAGCTTTTCAAACTTAGCAGCAAAAATTCATTTTTACGTGAAACTAGATATAATACGTGGTCTCAGCAGGAGAGCAAAAGTCTCCATTAGGAAAAAAAAAGGGGACTGCTAGTAGGTCATTTTAGTCATTTCTTTTTTTTTTTTCATTTTAGTCATTTCTAAGAGCTGGCTTGCCATTTCTGGATTTTTGAATAATGGAAGTTGTTATATTTTAAAGTCACCTGCAAAAATTATCTTACAGTTACACTTGAAGAGTTGGTTTTCAACAGCCATTATCTAAGCTATATACCATAATGTTTGCAGGGCTACAGGTTTCTTGGTTGGCTGATGCTTGTGTACACTAGTACACGCTCTCCGCATGATACCTTCTCACTGGTGGGGTGAGCTGCAAGGAACTGCCACTAAGTATGTGGTAGTGTTCTCTGTCCAAACACCTCTTTCCTCCTGGTCTCAGTTTACCTGTCCTTCCCTAACCACTCTGCCTAGAACAGTAGGCCCCTCCCTTATCACTCACACCCCCCATCCCAGCTTTATTTTTGTTCTTAGCACTTATCACCACTGACATGCATTGTATCTTGTTTGTCATTGCCCGTTCCTCTGGCTGGAATGAACGCTCCATGACAACGGGATCTTCTAATGTTTTATTCACCACATTTTCTCAGTGCCTTGCATATAGGAAGCACTCAGTCAATATTTGTTGAGAGAATAAACTAAATCCAGATGTTGAGTAATTTCAAAAATGGGAGTCTTTGGGAATTTGAAGGTCACGTTCTATTGCTTATTCTTTTGCAAAGATTTTCTCCAAGAAGCTTTTACAGAGTCAGCTGCTGAGATGGAGCTTCAGAGGGTAGCATTCTGTGCGCGGTGCTGTGTACCCACAAGGAAGAGAAAGAGCGAGCAGTAGTTCTAATCTCTAATTACTCAGTTATGACTTTTGTTTTCTTTTTCAGTTCGTTGAATACAGATACCTTTGAGATGTGGATTAATGTTTAGGAGGGAAAATAATACATCGTCTACCTCATTCAATAAACATCCACTAAGCCCTACTGAGTGCTGCGTTCGCCTCTCCCCACAGTGAATAGTTTCAGAAGCCCCCGGCATCCCTAGGGGAGAGAACGCATCATCTGTGGAGAGTACAACCAGAGGAATACGCCTTACAATTTGGGCTGCGAAAATCAAAACAAGAAAAAGAATATAGATTTCAAATTAGCCCACCCATTTAGAAAAATTATTTTCAATTTACCAAAGCACAACTTTCTAAGCATTCAGTCACAGAATCACTTTAAACTCAGAATGAACGCTCAATTGAATGTAAAATTTTGACTGCTGAGCAGAAATTTGAGAGAACTCATTTATCCCTAGAGAGAAGAGAGAGAAGTTTCACTAAACAACAGTGGTACTGTTTACCTTGTGAGCTCGGTTGTTGTTATTTTGCTAGACTAATCTATTCTCATATATTAAAGGGTGTATACTTCTAGGAAAAATAAGTATGCTTCAGATTTATTTCAAAAGGAATATGCTATGCCAATGGAATGCCTTTATTCCCTTTTCATTTCCAGGCAACCAACTATTAAACACCAATTACATGTTTAAGCTTAGGCTTACTTTCTATTTCTTTACCTGGTTTCTGAGACGCTGTCGTCACCCGCTTTCTCTCCAACCATTTCTCAATCTCTTGCAGTCCCCTTCCTGGCTTCTCCTCTCCCACTTGCCCTTTACTTGTCAGCGTTCCCCAGGGCCCTCCCTACTTTTTTTTTTTGCTTGTATCTAATTCTAGGCAATTGTACCAAAGTCCATAGCTTCGACTATCGCTTATACACCAATAACTACAAGTCTGTAACTACAGCTTTCGCTATTGCCCAGGGCCCACACCCATAGATCTCGGTGGATATCTGAAAATACCTTTGATCCATTCTGTCCAAAATGGAACTCAATATCCTGCCCCCAAACCCCTACCCTTCCTAAGGCACTACCAGTCCAACACAACACCCACACACACACACACACACACACACACGTGCGTGCAGACATGCAGACATACAAGCTGAGTACCTACTAGGTACCAAGCACTTCCATACCTATCACCTTCAAAATGAAGCTGAGAACCTGGGAATCATGGCCAATTAAAAAAATCTTTCAATGCCACATGCCCCCACCTGTGTCACTGTCACTTGCTACGGATGGTTCTCAAACTGTGTTCTGAATTGTTTCAAGGGTGGCCTGTAGGGACAAAAGGGAGACCAAGACAGAGGAAGCACTAGTCTCACATCCAGTTTAACCAAAGCTGCTTCACTGTTATCTGTTTTATGATCAGGGTACTGGCTAAAAATTTTTGACCAAAAGGTTCTGCCTTTTACCAGGGTTGGAAAACCACTGACATGGGTCCCTCCTTCTTGGGATGGCAGGTGAAGCCCACTTTGACATGACCTTAATCTCTAGCTTCTTCTCCTGCCACTCCCTCTGACTCACCTTGGGTTCTAGGTAGTCCAACCTAATCGCAGCCCTCTGATATGTTCTTTTACATATCCCCGCGTCTTCAAACATGCAGACATTCTTTTTGGGTGGAATGCCTCTCTTGCCTCCAGTTCTCTGTCTGTCTGGTGATCTCTTATTCGCCCCTCAGCACCCAGATTAGACACCCTGCCCTGTGATGCCTCTGCTGGCCTGGCTGGCCTCCACGTTGCACTTCCTCCCCCTGTTAACCACACCCACTCCCTGCCTCACAGGGTCCCCCCACCTCTGCTACGCCCTTGATACCTGCTGGACCATGAGCTCCGTCAAGGCAGGGTGATGTTATATCTTCCTCCACCCCCAGGTGCTAGCACAGTGTCTGCATCTGAGAGGCACTCAATAAATGTTTACTGAATGGATCCTTTCAGTGAATGTCCATTCAATTCCTTCTTTGTGACTTTCGGGTCTCCACTAGCTCTTAAATGGACATTTCCAGGTAGAAGTTGGTCCATGCTAGACCTTTAAGGAGCCTTGCTGCTTTCAAACTCTCTCTTACTCCAATCCAGCCTTTATGCTATGGCCAGAGTGATCTTTCTAGAACCTACATCGAACGACACCACTGCTCAAAAACTTTCAGTGGCTCTCTGGTACCCATGTGATAAAGCCCGGTCTCTTCATCGTCATGTCCCCAGCCTTTCATAACTCTCTAACCTCATTTCCTGGCCCTCTCCAACCCTAACCCCAAAACCACACAGACATTCTTACACACCAGCCAGAGCAAACTTCTTGTTGATCCCAGAACACATCATGCTTTTTCATACCCCACCCATAGGAACACTGTTCCCTCCACCAGGGATACTACCTTCTGTCCCCTTCCTCCCAGGCTTAGAGTGTCCTTCTTACTCTTTAAGGCCAAAGTAAGATACCACTGTCACTAGGGAAGCCTTCCTCGTGCAGTTAGTCAGCATTGGTGCTTCCTCCTGGGACCCCTTTTCTAAGACCCACTGTATTGCACTGTAATTCCTGGTAGCTCACGTGCTTACGTGTCCTGGTGAACTGTGAGTCTCACGGTGCTCTGAGTCATGTTTATACTCCTGCGCCCACCTTCCTCAGCACAGTGCCCAGCAGACAGTAGCTCAACAAATGTTCAAGACAGAGTCCAAACCCTTGAGTATCTCACATTCTATTGAAGGCATAAATTAGGAAGATGCACAAAGCAAACAAAAATAGCACCAGGCTGTGTTACATCTCCGCGGCCAGATTATAACTTCCTTGGGGGCAGCGATTCTACCTCACGTCTTGGTATTCTCTGCTGAGCACAGAGTACTGGACATGCTGAATCTGCACTTGGGTGGACTTCAGTAAAGGACTTTTTAGGGCTAGACCCCTGCTCAGAGCATCTTCAAACCATCTGGGGGGCTCTCTATTGCTACAATCCCTGTTTCAAGGGCACTCCTACAACCAAGTGAGCTAGCTTTGCACCAAGAACAGGTGAGGCTCTGCTGGGCCTCCGAGCCAGCAAGCACACAAGAACCTGAGTGTCTTCCAGCTCCACACTGATCCCACACACACAAGGCAATCTCCCTGAAACAAGCAAAAGCAGCTGTCAGTACAGAGGTGAGCAGAAGTGTTAGATTTTTTAAAAAGATGAGAAAGTCTATCAGTAAAATGAAATTGCTCTTCTAAAACAAGAGTCCATGATTTACATTTATAGCACTCCTTGGATATAGGCAGGACTCCAGGAATTTGGTGGTTAGTTGGGGCCAGTTTCTCAAGAAAGTGAAATGAATTCCATGGTGATCTTTTCGAATTCTTGAAGATTGGTCAGCAGTGATAACATGCTGGAGGGCTGTGATACTGCACCTCGAGACATCTCCTCGTGGTCCTGAGTTAACTCACACTGCCCCGCCGGCTCAGCTCCCCTCCCTCTGCCCAAAGCCATTTCAGAGGAATATTAGTAGATACCATTTGTTGGTTGTCATTTCTGGGCAAAAGTTCAACTTAGAGGCTGCTGTGGCTGTATTTTAAATTACATTTGGGTCCTCTGATATTGGACATTGCTGTTGTCAATGGACTTTAAGGAACACAATGACAGAAAGTTACCCTATCAATCATCAGCAACAAGAAGCCACTCACCACAGGGAAAAGTGGGAGGGAGCATTGCTTCTTGGAATGAGTAAAATTTGCTGATTTCATTCCTTTTTAATATCTATTCTATTCTTTTCATCTTTTAAGTTTGCTAGAGTTCCTGGTAGTATTCTGGCAGGAGTTAACTGTCTTTATAGTTTCTCTGAACCAGCACGTTGAGGAAAGTTTCCATTTCAGGTGGTGGCAAACATTCCTTGATGAAATGTGGGGCTTTCTGCAATGACTTTCCGAATAGGTGCCTGTGTGGCTAAGAATTTAAGCTTAGCCTCGGGATTTGACATTGTCCTTGGGCCAAGTAAGGAGGCCACCCTGGCGGCTAAGCTCTTGCTGGGGGCCTGTTACCCTTCAATCACCTTCCTTTCCATCTACTTTCTTTGCTTCTGAACTCTCTGACCCCAAACAACTGATTTGCTCAAGCTAGAAATCAAGCACCACCACACTCCCCCCAATGGCAGAATTCATTTCTTTCCACAGCTTGACACTTGAACCTTCATGTTGCAATTATTTCACTCTTGCTGATGTTGTCGTACTCTCTCCCTCCACTCTCTGGGGCCTGTATGTAGTAAAAAGTGTCATCTTCATCCAGGTAGACAATCCACCCGGCACCAGCTCAGGGCCTGCTACAGGTATTCAGGACACGTGTGCAGGGGAGATGCAGAATGCCAGTAATGTGCAGAAATTCTCAAAGTCCAGGTCAAGAAAATGGTGCCTTCCTTTCCCACCAGCATTTCTCCAAGAAAAATGCTTAGAGTCTCCCCTATGGTCCCCCCACTACAGTATTCACCACAGTCAGAAGTCTCTCTAGTTCTGCCAGGTAACAAGAGCTAACATTGAAGAGATGTGCAGAGCCAATCAGGTACATTACAGTGCATTGGCCTATTCATGCCCCATTTTACAGATGAGAAACTGAGGCTCTCAGACATGAATGCCGTCAATTGCAGAGCCCAGATCTTAGCCTAAGCTTTCTGCCTCCAGGGCCCAAGTGTACCTTCTCTCTGCAAGGAGGACTAAGGATTTTAGAGCTGAGACAACTCTGCGAGAGATAGGTGAACTCCCTCACCCTCCCTCCTTGAGGAAAATGGGGCAAGAGACAGTTTCAGACCCTATTATTGTCAGACTGGGCCTGGAATTCAGGCATCCCATCAGTCAGGCCAGCGTCCCTTGGGACAAGTGTCTCATGAGTATTAACGTTGATAAGCGTGGACAGCAATAGAAAGGAACCAGCCCCTTTACGAGTGCCTCCTGTGCACCAGGCACGTGCTGAGCATTTACATATGTAAATATTTAACACCAGCCCACAAGATAGGAATAGTTCGGCCTTTTGACAGGTCAGGAAACTCAGGCTCAGAGAGGCTAGGTCGTTAGTGTAGACCTGGGTTTTGTAAGCAGATTTTTCGGACTCTTTCCACCACTGCACTTTACCTTCAGAAACTGGAGCCATGCTGTGAACTTGAAGCATCTAGCTGAAGAGCAGTTTTTGCTGCGTACCCTGAGAACTTGCTGTATTTGCACTGAATCACCAAGAACTCAGGATCCACCAGTGCAGCCTGCCCCCACCCCTGACATTGTTTCTTTGTGGGTGTCTTGTGGCACCTTCAGCCTCTGGACCACAAAACCATGGGGCAGTTGTGTGAGCTCAAGAGAACATTAAAACCAGTTTTAATTGTAATGGAGTAAAACCTTGAATGTTACCTTAGCCTTGGACTGTGATTTCCACACATGTACATACACTCAGCGGGGGTAGGGGGGATCCTTTGGAACCAGAACAGCCAGCGCTGAGAGCCAAGAGGAAGAAGAGTCTAGTTTTTCCTCTGGTTACCCCCAAGCTTTGGGAACACTTCTAGGCCACCAGCACAGAATGTGGAACTGCTGAGGTTCATTGCCAAAGCCTGCACTACCCTTCTATGGGCCATCTGGGTGGAGGCCCAGGGAGTGGAAGTTCCTGACTTCTCAGACCTCCTGAGGGGGATGAGCTTCCTGGGGTAATTTTGGCATGTCCACATGCCATCCACCGCTGGGCTTGGCCCTGACGGCGGGCCCCTTGCACTTTAGGCTAGAATACCTGGCAGCCTTGGGTATTCAGCCATTCCACCAGGGGCCTAAGTGAGGCCCCTCCTCCCATTTCCAATGCTGCAGGTTGGTGTGAGCCCCTCTGATTTGGCTTCCTGTTCCTCACACAGCATGAGTAAGGACCACCTACTGTAGGGCCCTGCCCCATCCTTCTCTGGGCTAAGGTGAGTATCGACTGTCAGCAGGAAGGCTGCTGTGTGGAGCCACACTTCAGATGGGGCCGGGGGGAGGGTTTATTAGAGGGTACAGAAGAGCTGCTAGAGATTACAGTCCAATCTGCATTTAGGTCTGTTCATAGCTTGGGCAGTTTTCTATTGTACATCATCCAAATGGTTTACAATAGATCCTAGGTAAATCATGCAAATCTGCTGCAAAATGGAGTATTTGCCACAAATAGGCTTTGAAGGGGTATTGGTGATGAGTGAAGTACTATTTGTGCAGTGTGAGATCCAGGAGTCTTTGAAAGCATTGTATTTATGTATGATACATTTTCATAGAGGCCTTTACATCCAAGAATCTCAGTGCCCTCCCTGAAAATATGGTCTTGCAAATGCTCACAAGAATCACCCAAGGCTAACAGGGGGATGAAGAGGCCCAATATTCTATCTTCTGCCTTCAACTTGGGCTGCCTACTCAACCATGCAGCAGGTATCAACAGCTTGGGACATGCCTCTTCCTTGCCCCAAGACCTAACACCCACTTCACAGGAGGAACTGAGAAAGCCAATTTTTTTTTTTTTGAGACAGGATCTTGCTCTATTGCCTGGGTTAGAGTGCCGTGGCATCATCATAGCTCACTGCAACCTCAAACTCCTGGGCTCAAGCGATCCTTCTGCCTCAGCCTCCTGAGTAGCTGGTACTACAGGCATGCACCACCACACCTGGCTAATTTTTTTTATTTTTTGTAGAGATGGAGTTTTGCTCTTGCGCAGGTTGGTCTCGTACTCCTGGCCTCATGCGATCTTCCAACCTCAGCCTCCCAAAGTGCTAGGCTTACAGGCGTGAGCCACCTTGCCCAGCCTGAGAAGGCCAATTTAATTGAATTGGTTACCACTTATAAAGCTGTGCTTACTCCTCTGAGAGGCCTATTTAAAGTTTCTGAGCTATATAGAGATAGCAAAATAAAAAGCAACAGTGTAAGGCAAAGGATGATTATCCAATTGCTCTGGGAACCTTCACTGTGAAAAAGATATAAAAGAAAGATTGAAAGGTATTGGTCTATAAGTCTCTCTGAGGTCAGAAGACTAGTGTAAACCTTATTTTAAAAAACACTTTAAAAACAAAACTTTAGAAAACACTCGTGTGCACGTGCGTGCGCACACACACACACTGCAGTCTTCTCGGATAAATGTGAGTTCCTGTCTTAGATTACATTAATACTGTTAACCTATTTTAAATTCCCATGGCACAGCAAGAGTCTTATGTACTTATAAGATTTTTTTTTTAAATGCATGAGCTTAAAACTAGTTTTCTTACTTTAAATAGATGTATATTAACTCTCCGTTTAGGCTGCAGGACCTCCTAGCTTAGTATAACAGCCCAACAAAATAAGAGTGGATACAAACTCTGTAATTTACTCACAGGCATAAATGGATATATAAATGTAAAAATGTGCACAATATTTTATGCCATGCTTGGCTTCATTGTGACCTAATGTTTATAATATGTAAATAATGGCTTCCTTTTAAAGCAAAGAACTTTTAATATACAGATTCATCTGAAGTCCTTTTTCTTTAATATAAACAGAAATAAAAAGAAAAAAGTATTCTTTTGCAATAAATAAATACCCAATGACAAAGGTTACTATTGAAGGGATTAAAAATGACGGAAGTCAACAGAAAACTTTCAATATCATACTTCTACTTTAATATGAAGATACTGTTATCAAAGGAAAAGACTCAAGAAATTCTTTGATAAAAATAATCTCACACTATCTTTGAAGCAATTTCATTTATTTTACTACCCACTGTGTTTCTTATCAGAAGGCCAAGGGTAAGAAGTTTCCTAGTTATGATTAGGAAAGAATCTGATAGATCAGAAGACCCAATTGAAGTTGGACATAATAAGTATTAAAGTATTACATGACATTAATCCTGCCATTCCATTACTCTCTCCATCTTTGTGCATAGACTAATTATTCTGTAGCCAGTGTTCAGAAGAAAAATAGAAACATACTCACCCTGGGCTGGAGTAATCTCTTTATTGCATCAACAAGGCTGGCTCTGTACTGGTCCAGAAACAGGCTGACATTGAAAAGAGAGGAGAATCCAGATTAAACTGGGTTTTTGAGTCTAATGATACTAATGGAGATAAGTACAAGGCTAATGACACATGTTCGCCCAGCACTAAAAAAGAGAAATCATTTCCTACCATTCAAGTGTCTCAATGAGGAAAAAAATATTGTGGTCAGTATTATCGAGATAAAGTCATCAACATCCAATGGGCCAGGATTCACACATGACTGGGCCATGTATTAACATTAAAGGGACAATTTCCCCCGTCCAAGTACTAACAAGGCCCAACCCTGCTTAGCTTTGGAGATCATACAAGATTGAGCCATAGTATGGCCATAGACATAAAGGGACAATTTCTAAACTGCTGTTTGAGGGAGACATCGGGTTGGAGGAAGCGCTCTGGGCACTTTCCATCATTAGAGCCTAGTACCCATGCACCTACCTGTATCCTCTGCCCGCCAAGGATTCTGTGAGGCTACCCTTGTAAAACAAGCTACCAACCCTATTGCACCCAAACCATAGAACAAATATCAGGGGGTAATGATTTTTTAGTGAGTAGGAACAGCACTGAGGTTAGACTCAACCAGTGACCTAGGAGTATATAGCTCCAAAAACAAAGAACAGGCTTAAGCAGTACGTCACAGAGACTATGGTAACTCTGGAATTTTCTCCCTTGACCTCCATGTTAATTTTTTTCAGTTCACTTTGATTTTTCATTTTTCTCCTCTGGTCTTTAAAGAATTTCTTTCATTGCTCAGTCTGTCAACCCTTTGGTTGGGTCATTCTGACCTTGTCTTCAGTAGGCATTATCACTGAACCTGCTGGTGAACTTGAGCTTGAATTTACCAGCCTCCAGAACTATGAGAAATAAATTTCTGTTCTTTAGAAATTATCCTGTGGTATGTTGTTATAGCAGCAGAAAACAGACTAAGACAGCTGGATTTTTATCAAAGCCAAGAAAATGTTCTGTGGGTGGGGTTGGGGTGGGGCAAGTGGAAGCATCTAGAGCTAAAGGGACCCAGAGCAGAGCTGGCTGCCAAGCACCATGGGGTCAGGCTGCCCCTGGAGAAGGGCTTCCGTGCATGGCTAGAGCACTCTACGTGCTCTGCCAAGAGAAAGCAAAGCTGCTAGAGTCTGCCAATGACAGTCAATGGTGGAGACCACTTTTTTCTGAACCTCATATTGGGATATATGATCCGATAAATATGAACTTTGCAGCTCAGAAACTGCACCTGAATCTTTGAAATCTGAACAGTCCTGGCATATCCAGGATGTCTGGTTGCCAAAGCCATGGCGTATATAGCCATGCATATACAGCACTGAAAAGCAATTAAGAGATGAGGAAGAAGGGGACACTATTCCCATCCTTATAGAGGTTACAATATAATAAGGAGGTGCGTCAGATACAGCACACACATTAAGTACAAATGTCAGAGACACACACACATAGTTAACACTCACTGAGCTGAGTACTGGGTACCAGGTACCTTCTAAGAGCTTTTCATGGGTTGGTTCATTTAAACATGACATCAGTCCGAGGAGGTAGTTATTGTTGTTGTGATTATTATTGTCCACATTTTACAGCTAGGGAAACTGAGGTATAGAGAGGTTTGGAGCCACACAACTACCAATCAGCAGGCTGGGATTCACATCGGTGCCATATGGCTTCTCTGAGCCCTTGCTCCGTACCATTTCTCACATGGGTACAGAGCATGAAGTAATGCATAGAAGAGGGGCAGTGACAGGGTTAGGTCATCAGATGACTGAAGTTAGGCCAAGTTGGTCTAGAAAGCCTTCTTTGGTTACCTGCATACACAGCCATCTCTCTGTTTTCCAAGCTCAGTACCATAAGTAGAGCATCTGGGGGTCCTCCTGGGTTCCTTCATTCCTGTTAGCCTCCCACCCAGACTCTATGCCTTTTGAAGGCAGCGAGCATGTCTATGACTCTTTTCCTCTCCCACAACATTTGTAAAAGAGCTGAGGACACCATAGACTGAAAGGTTGATTGATTCCTGGGGAAGAATAGCTGGGCTATGAAGGTGGCCATTATAATGACAGTATATTCTTGAGCTTTAGAGCCTTCACTTCTAGGTTGTGTTTTTGCAAAGCAAAGCAAAAAAATGACTGTCTTCTATTTAATAAAAATTGACAATGACATCTTTTTAAAAAGTGAGGGCAGCAGAACTACTTTTAAAGAAGCATCTTAACCGATAACACAATGCCAAATGCATTTGTTTGGGAATTAATGTGGAAAACCATTCCATTCACAACTTGGATTTCTCCTCTAGCAGTGGGTCTCTTACAGCTTAAGCCAGAACACCCAACAACCTTGTGCATAAGCCATCCTAGGAGGGGCCTAAGCGAGGCTCCTTAACTCCCAATTCTGATGCTGCAGGTTGGTCCTTCTGATTTGGCCTCCCCACCCCTCACATAGCATCAGGTCCTCACATACTCTGTGGACCTGCTTCATCCTTCTCTGAGCCAAGGGTATCAGCCATCAGTAGGAGGGCTGCTCTTCTCCCTCACAGGAGGCGGCTGTGTGGACCTATACCTTAGATAAGGGAGGAGTGTGGTTCAGGGTTTAATAGAGCTCTGGCTTTGACTTTGCTGCTATATGACCTTGAACAAGTCACTTCATGTGAGACCTCAGTTTTCTTGCCAATTAAGGCCCACCTTTGCGGCATCAAGTTAATAATATATATTAACTGATAAATATCTGTTGAGCACCTATATATACCATGTTTCCCCGAAAATAAGACAGGGTCTTATATTTATTTTTCCTCAAGAAGACACCCCAGGGCTTATTTTCAGGGGATGTGTTATTTTTTTTTAAGTGCGGTACAACAATCTACATTTATTCAAATATAGTTAAGTCGTCTTCTTCTGGAACATCATCATAACTCTCCAACTCCCGAATTCCATCCTGAATTTCTTGCAACTCTATTTCCTTTAGAACCACTGGCCCCAATCTCATGTTGAGCAATAGAGCTCTCATGGGGCAGATGAGAAGGGCTGCTTGCCTTCTTTACCGCTCCATGACGAAATGCATGGGTTGTGCAGATACACTGCGTGGCCACACCCATCACTAGGTCTTATTTTTGGGGTAGGGCTTATATGCGCAAATGCTTAGAAATCCTGGTAGGGCTTATTTTATGGGTAGGTCTTATTTTCGGGGAAACACGGTACTAGGGGCTAATTTAGGCATTGAGGATAAGCTACGAATAAGACAAAGTTCCTGTCCTCAAGAAGCTTCCATTCTGTAATACTTTGCTTTACTGGTTCCAGCACAGTGTACACAGAGACGGTGCTCAATGAACATTTACCTGCTGACCGACTGGCAAATCATCAGAGTCCTTGAAACCAAGAGGCTTATGTAGGGCGTTAGTTTCAATGACCCTAAAACAGGTTGTGCAGGCTCCTTTATTGATACCGTTAAGGATGTTTCACCAGACTAGGTTCTGTTTTGATTTAATGATTCTCTCATTTGATAAAGAGGAGTGAGACGTTTCCAAGTCAGCGCTTGTTCTTCGGTGCCATAGGTTTAGTGGAAGGTTCTCCCATGGAAGGTGCTTTGAGCAATAGAAAGAAAATCCTCCTCACATGAGTTAGAAACCATGTCTAGGTGGGAATCTTACCCCATTCCATCCATCCTCAGGATAACCTGATTATCATTTCTTATCTTTCATAAAACTATGTCCTTAAATCTTGGAGCACAGAATGTAATTTAAATGTTATACAGATTTGCCATTAAGTCATATTAAACAGTGATTAATAGCCATTAAGGATTAATGAGAAAGGAATCAAATTATAACTAAGTCTTTGAAAAAGGTTTGCTCTTCAGTACTCTATATCTTATTCTTTAGAGAGGTAATAATATCTTAAGTTTTAATAAGTAAGCATTCTGGTTTTGTTTTTGTTTTTTAAGAAGACTATCACTGTGGGAAAATATCTCTGTCAGCTACTCAGGCCTATAAGAAACCAGGCTGGTTGAGACAGCATTTAGGCAAAGGGCCGCTCTCAGTTTATACCTGTGCATCCTAACAGCTGGTAAGATTGTTAGAAAAAAATAAACAGCACTTAAACAGCTAAGTTTAAAACAGGCCTTTATAAAGTACTATTTCTACTTAATGTTGGTAAGGGTGACAAAGACGTTAACTTCACAGCTCACTGGAAAGTGCAGCTTAACACACAGCACACATTCCAAACACCGTTATCTGAAAGGTAATGTTGTCTACCCCATCACGCTGAATCAAATTTCCCAAAAGTAATTCTATTAGTAGTTCTCTAATAGATCTTTATTCCAAGTAAGCTCACTTTTCTACTTAACTCTGATGCAGAATTTATAACACTTTGTAGGGTATGTCATACGAGCAATTTCAATGTGTTTTAGTGGGAATGATATGTAATCTCCTGAAAATTCACCCCTTAAATAAGTCCTAATGGGCTGAGAGAGTAGCAGTAGCTTAAGTGTATCTATTAAAAAAAGACCGAGTGGGTCAGTGATGGGGATGGAGATACCATTTTAACTCTCTCTTCGGTTACTGATCAAAATACACTGGCAGTCTAGTTTGGCCATTAACGCACACACATCCCTCTATGTAATTCACTTGTGGCATCAACACTTGCTTTGTTCCATTGATCTGAATCACATATTTTCCAACAAAGGAAAGGTGCCGGACCATTTGCACCACCTTCCTTAGAATCAGGAATTTTATGCAGACCGCAGAGCATCTGTGATTCCTCTCATAGGGAAATTAATTATTGCAGAGAATAAGGAGACATTTTTCTCTGTCAATAGCCATAGAAAGGAAGACCACGATGTAATTTTCAAGGTGAAACATGCTAAGTTAAATTCACTGTTTTAGATTTAACTTTCAGTAAAGAAATGCTCTCCTTCAGTATTTATCAGCTGATTTTTGTGAGAGCTCAGGGCGATGCTGCATTCTGATCTCACTTGGCTCTCCCCTTTTAGTTTTGAGATCTTGGACAGTTCATGCATTTTCTCTGGGACTGAATCTTCTCAGATGTGACGTAAAAGGGCTGACTATATTTGGGCTAAAGATCTTTTTAGGTGTAAAGATTTCTGAGTTGCGATTTAGAGCTCTCCACGATCACAGCATCTAGAAGAAACAAAGAAATTCTAGAGCCTACAGTATTTCCATTTGGAGGAAAAAAATTCACAAAAACAGCTTTAAAAATAAACATTTTTTTTCATGATTTAAAGTAAAAAAGATGATAAAAAGACATAATCCACACTATAGAACCAGTGTGAAAATGCTGAGGGTCATGCTAGGTGGGGTGCTCCAGGCCACAGTACTTTCCCTGATTTCTTTCCATGGTCTCGGGCTGTGGGCACACAGATGTGCCGACCGTCCTGCAGACCCAGCTCAATGGGTCGGTCAGGCTATGGGTGGCATTTCAGATATGCTTTCTAAGCCTTTTGAGAATTCAAATGTACAGAGTCATTTCTATTTTTGCAGAGCCTCAATAAACTGGAGAGCTGTCAGACACTGAATGACTGAATGAAAGCGTTCATTGGATAAAAAACATCTTACTTCCAGACCCTTAGATTATATTGTGATTGAACAGGAGTCTGGAAAGGCAGGCTTAAAATTAACAATCACTCACTATTCTGAACTCAGCAAGGACCAGGCTGGACTGCATTCCAGCAGAAAGGAATCCTTATATTAAACTCAACATTAAACAAGTCAACTGAGGAACTTAATAGGCAGGTTTTTTTTCTCTACACCTGTGGTTAAAGATTCTAATATTTTGATGTTTGTCAACAGCATCCTTTTGCAGGTGTGGCTGTACCTCTATTTTTCTTTCTGTTTACTTCAAAGTTGACATTTTACAAGTTATTTAGGAACTGCTGAACCATGAAACTATTTTTCATTGTCAAAAATGCTGAACAGTGGAATAATGACTAGCTTTCACAGTTTGCCCTTTATTTTATAATCTAGTTGAGCTACTACATTTAGTTGTGAACTAAGAGACTGTCTCTTCTGGGAAATAAGTTATTTCCCCCACTGCCTACAGGTTTTTGAATGTTTGAATGTAAATATATGAATATATGAATGATTTAAGAACATAAACATATCACCGCTTGTTGTAATCATGTGCATTTTACTTGAACCACAATGTGGGTTTGGAATAGGTTGGTGAATAGAGCTTGTTTTCATGTAAATGGGATCAAGCATTACCACTGGTTAGCTATTCAGGGAATCAGACAATGCCACCCTTGCTGGAAATGCTTCAATAAGAATTTAATCCATGTACCTAATATTTGAACTCCGACTCTTGCTTCATATTCCTGTGGCCTAATCCAGATCTCATTGCTGACAATGACTAAAAGACGGTGTGAGACTTACCGTGATCCATTTATGTGTGGCACCTCTTTCTGGCACTGAGGATTTCAGGTTTCATCTCAGAGGTAGTGTCTAAAGAGAGCTTTCTTTTCCTCCTATGTGACATTCTAAAAAAATGCAGCATGGTCTGCCTGCCTGCCTGCCCCTAGAAGCAGCATCCATGCCAGGGCTCTTATAGAGAAACACCAAACCAACAGGACATAAAGAACTCATGGAATCCTGTGTTTCGCCACTATATGCACAATGTGCATATTATAAACATTATTGTACTTTCTAAGTTTCTAAGCAGCTTACCCATCCCTGTGAATATGAAGGGAGACCATTACCAAAGCATTTCTTTTGGAAATAATATCAGCATGGCAATGAGAGTAGCTTAATGTTTCACATTTACAAATGGGAAATTATAAACAGGCTGACGTTCTGGCACTTACAACACCAGGAGAAAAAAAAAAAAAACTTAACAACAATTCATGCATAGAAAAGCCATTTATAAAATGAAGCTTGGCATATTTAGTTCACTTGAAACCATAAATTCTCACACAGCCACCAGATGTATGTGTCCGTGTGTGTGTTCATATAATATTGCATTATATTATGTATTTGTAATGAAAGCCTTAAACTGAATATGCATTATGTATATGAGTTCTATGTGACCCTGTTGTCGGCTAGGGAAAAAAAGACTGTTTTTCAAACATGTTGTGTGGTTATTTTTAACCTGAGAACATTAATCAGAAAAGAGCTTAAATCTTACTTCCTCCGCTTGCCTCTCTGGTACAAATAGGATGACATGGTGTGAGTGTCCATAACATGAGGTATGACAAAGCCAGGCTGTTTTGATATTTGTGTGAGGGACAAATTTAACTCTAAATCTCTTGGCCAGACCTGCCTTCCCCACATAATCAGAGCCCATCCGCGTGTGACCCCCGTCTAAACCTTCAAGAAGACGCTGCCCCCTTCCCTCTTGCCGCTGCTCTCTGATCTGACTTTCATGCTTAATCTGATCTAATCCTGCCAGCATTATCTTCATCTGTGCAATGAAACCTGGAGGATTCCTTCTCATATTTGGTGAGGAAAGGCATTTACTAAATTACTTGCTCAAATCATACGGTGAGGTTTTAGCTCCTTATTTTTGATTAGATGAGGGACACAGAATTGAGGCACGTTACCAATGATTAGTCAGACATCTAGGTTTCTCCCATTTTGGAAGAAGGCTTTCTGAAATTGGGTGCAAAAAGACTAAAAGGGCCATAAGAAACTAGAAACCCTCAGCAAAAAATAGAACAAAATTGTTATTTTTCATTGAAAAGTATTTTTCAGAAGAGAAGAAAAAAAGCAAACCTCATTTCATTGACTTCAGAAGCAAAGTTATGCATTGAAAATCTCATTAAAATAATAATAATAGAAAAACCTACTTCCTGAAAATTCCATTCAATTCTCCTCTATGGAGCCTTCTCTGTGTTCTGGATCTTATGATTTGGCTTATCAATATATAATAATAGAACTTCAGAATTTGAACTTGTGTTTTCAAATCTGAAGTGTCATAATAAAGATCATGATAAAACTACAAACAAGATCTTACTATTGACAGGGAAAATACTTGTGAATTGTGAATTTTTCCCATATGCTGCAATAATTATGATGCATGTTTATCCTGTAACTTAGGATCAGACTTTCATTAACAAATACGTAGATTGGGCTAAAATAAAAGATAAAATATCGAATGTAAATTATTTTTAAAAAGCAGGCACCTGTCAGAGATTGTAATGCTATTATTTGCATAAGAATAAAATGTCATTTTATAATATTTGTTTTGTGTATAATTAAATACGATAATTGGATACACTGAAAACATTAGATAGCAAATATACATTTTAAGAAAAGCTATTTCCCCAAAGATATTCCAGAGATATGTTTATTTGCTGGAGAGTATATATGTGTGTACACATATACATATTCCCTTATATCAATAGTCATATCTCTCCTAAGAAGTAAGCTAATTGAGCTGTTTGTGTTGATAAACTCCTTTTTCTCCAGACTATTCCTCTCCGAGCCATAATTATTTGCAATTTGCCTAAGTCGTCCATTTACTGATACGTCAAGCATGAAACAGAGGCAATTCCAGAAAATGGAAATGCTTCTCAAAATCAATCTTTGGGAAATAATGTGGTAGAAGTTACTGTGTGATAGAAGACTACCTTATAACTGTCACATGGAGATGAATATTAATTTGTTGAGGTTAAGGTGGCTTTGTGCTTCATTTGTTGACTTTGCTTAGCCGTCAGCAAAGCAGTACAGCCCAATTACTCCAGCAAAGCTATTTTTTCTAACAGGAGTTTTATGATTTTTATGTACTTACCAGTCAGCACACATAACAATGTCAAAATGTCCTTCCAGTTGAGAGACATCTGTCTCATTATCCCATCGTAAAACGCTTGAGGAGAAAAAGATTTTAAAAATTATACTTAGGGTTTTTTTTTTTTAACTTTTGATTTTGAGCTATTAACATTATTTTTTGTGGCACTTGAAATTATTTAAAAGGTATATACAAATTATTTCAAAAGGTATAATTAAAAAAAGTAGGATGTAACTGTCTTCTATATTTTAGTCTTCAAATCTAGAAGAGGAAGAATTCTCTATTTAAATACAATAGTTAGGCTTTTTGCTAGTTTTTATATATTTTTGTAAGCAAACTAGGGAGAAATATCTCATCTCTACCATAGTCATTAGAATGATTCTAGACCCTTAACATCAATGAGGTACATATTGAAATTGAGGTATTCCTCATCTGACTGGAATATAAATTTATAAAAAGTAAATGATGTGAGACTTAGTGTATATCTATCTTGCCTTGCATGTCAGTTGCATTTCTTATTGATGGAATGAGCAATTTGTCAAGATAGAAGAAACTTTCATTTGGTAGTTCTGCTGTTAAGCATATTTTAAATTCACCTATACTGACAATCTCTAAAAGAAGATGAGATTTTAAACTTCACATTAATAACAATAATTAATAACATGCATTTGAAACCTCTAGTTATGATTATAAAGCTAACCAGAGGTTTTAAGTTACTCTCAATTAATAACTGTGATGATTAGCATTTACCATATTTGGGTATTTTAACTGTTTATTTCTCCACCACACCAAAATTGTGATTTGCAGTACTATTTTTCAAAGTAAAATCCTGCTCTTATTTTCCATTTTGATTCTTTAGAGCTAAACTGAGTGATCATATTCTACCCTGTCCACTTAGATTTGCTTGTTTTTGTGGGCTCTTTATTTCTTCTACATCTTCCCTCGGTGAAAAGTCATGTGTTTGAATATAAAAGTAAGTCTCGTTCTAGGCAGTCCAAAAGTCCTTTTCATACACAGTACATTAACATACATCAATGCAAGTGAATTTCTTAAGGCAGAAAAGATTAAACACATCACCACAAAAATGCCCATACACGTTGTGTGTCAGTTCATTCACTGGTTCGACTAATTCCTACGAAGCGCCTCCTTCCTGTGTGTCCAGAGCTGTGCTGTGCCATGGGCCGAGCCTTCCCAGGGGCAGCCTGGCGAGCCACGCAGACACAGAGCCCTGAACCCAATGCTGTGTCCTACGTGTTGTGTAAGCGTACTGACTTGGAGCACCAGGAAGGGCTTTCCAGAAGAAGTGGATTACCTCAGTGTTCACAAGGCCTGTGACACAGAGACGAGCTTTATAAATCAACTCTACTCTCGTTGTACTTGCTCAGGTCCACTAGAAAGGCAAGAAATGAAGGAAACCAGGAAATCCCTAAGAGATTAATGCTTACTTTTTGTTTCCTCAGAAACTTCATGTACCTAGGGAGAGTGGGAAACAATCAACACCAACTTTTCTGGAGATGCTGAGGCTTCCGGCACACCCGGCACTCGGGCTCAGTGGGAGAGTGGGCCTGCTCAGCCCTCATCAAAGGCCTGAAAGTCTGAGAGAGCTTCTATGTGAACAAGACGGTTTAAAATAGAGATCTATTTAATGGACTAGACTTTCTCAGATCACAAAGTAATGTATCCATCACACAAATTTTGAGAAAAAGATAAAAGTATTAAAATTACTCAATCTTACTTACCATTCCACAAATGACTATTCAGAGCATGCTTTTCATATACATGTAATTACTAATGCACAAGAAGAGAAAGTGCAGGAAAGCCTGTGTTGACATTGGATGTTGTATTCCTGAGGTGCTTCAGCCTCTTGGTTCAAAAAAGACAAATTCAGGAGACAGGGGTGTGTCATGGCCGTGGATTACCACAGCAGCTGTAACAAGTTGTGGCTCTAAAATAAATTGAAATGCCTGGCTTGGTCACAAGGACCACAACACATTCCCAAAAGGCATTTTCCCCCAGTTCTCACGAGGCTTATGGCTGTGCTGCAAGCATGTGACAGAGAAAGAGAGAGTGGTGTTGTGGAAAAAGTCCAGCTTTAGCACAACTGACACGCCTAGGTTCAAATCTTGGTTCCTACTCTTAGTAGCTGTCTGAGTTTGGGCAATTATTTAACGTCTCTGAGCTTGTTTTCTGATCTGTAAAATGGGGATAACAATGGCCACCTCATTGAACACTCCAAGAGCACCATTCATGCTATCCATGGAGTCGTGTTGTTCACAAAGCTTACAATGAGAATGGTACGCCCTGGAGTTGTGCAATCAGGTAGCCTTCTATCTTGGAGGCTAGAGATGATGGTGATTTCATTATTCAAAGGGCTGGTCCTCCTAACTCCTCTCCTCCAATGACCTTGCCTCTACCTTCCGGAGACACTCCCATGCATTGTCATGCACACAAAAGCAGTGCTTCGGCTGTGGGGAAGGACCTGATTTTTGTTTGGTTGTATCCAATCTGTTGCAGACCAATACTTTTGCAAAATACAATCATAAATCAGTAGGCAAATGAGATTGAAAAAACAAATGCATCCCAAAACAAGTCCACTGATCATATGCTTGGATATTGCAGTAGTGTTTCTAAACATTTCCTTTCAATATCTGAACTTAACTTCACTAGAGATCAGTAAAATACAGTTCACAGACTGGCACCAGTGCACGGCCTACTCATTGGGTAGCACTGCTCTAAACCTTGTCTTGATCAATTACTGCAACCCTAACCCACTCTCCGACCAACCCCTCCTGTCTTTCACAGCTCACTCCTTCTAGAAGTTACTCTGATCCAACCATTCTTCAATCCCACTGGCCCATGCTGATCCTATCACTATGTCACTGTCGCTCTTCTCTAATATTTATCTTTCTTTCTTGCCCAGCTTAAATTCCATAGCCTATCATTTTAATTACTCCCTTGCAAACACCCCCTGCTCCCTTGTCCCTCTCTTACTTCCTTGTATTTGTTAAATCCAGCTCTCAGCCTGATCTGTGACTACACCTTGTGCACTAAATGTGGCTGGAAACAGCATACAAGCATTCTGACTGGCTTTGCTTTAAATTCATGACCATGAACCTCAAGTAAACTCTTAATGATGTCAGGCACTTATACTTACATTTCTTTTGTCCATTTAGTCTCCCACTCTCCTAGCTCATTATTTTGCACTTTCTTCTCTCTTTTCAAAATTCTAACACTACCTCCCTCATCCTCACTTTCAGCTGATGACCTTGCTTCCTACTTTACTGTCAAAATTGCAGCAATCAGATGAGAACTTCCATAAACTCCCACCACTACACTTATGCTCCTGATAGCATCTGCACCTACATACTATGCCTTCCTGCCTATTATCAAAGATGAAGTATCTGTACTCCTGTCAATAGCCAGTACCTTCTCATATATCTCACATCCATCCCCTTTCATCTATTCTAGCACATGGCTCTAGCAATTTCCTTTCTCTTTCCTACATTATCAGCTCTTTCCTCTCTCTGGATTATTTCCATCAGTATTCAAACATGCATTTATTTCTCCCCTTGTAAAATACCCTCTCTTGATGCTACCTTCCCCTCCAGTTATTGCCCCATTTCTCTGTTCCTCCTTTGCAGAAAAACTCCTTGAAAAAGTTGCTTAAACTCTCTGTTTCCAATCCCTCTCCTCCCATTGTCTCTTAAATCCACTGCAATCAAGCCCTGCCATTGCACCAAAAATGCTGTTGTCAAACTCACCAAAGATCTCCACATTGCTAAATTCAGGTCAGTTCTTTGTCTTCATTTCACTTGACCTATTGGCCTGAACCTCTCCCATGAACTCCAGATTCATACCTCCAACTTCCTATTTTAATATTTCCACTTGATATCTAATAGACATCTCAAATTTAACATGCTGAAATTCGAATTCCTGACCATCACTCCCCAAATTCACTCACTCACAGCCTTTTATATCTCATTAATGGTAATTCTATCTTTCCAGTTGCCCAGGCCAAGCACCTAGAATATATCCCTGACCTTTTCTTTTATGCTCCACATTAAATATGCGAGAAATGCAGGTAGTTCTATCTTTGAAATATATCAAAATCCAGCCACTTCTCTCTATTTCTACTGCTGCCCCCTGGTTTAAACTACCATCACATCTCATCTGAATTATTGCCTCGTCTCCTAACTGGTCTCCCTGCTTCCACCTGTCATCCTACAATCTCTGTTCAGGAGAGCAGCCAGAGTGATCCTTTTAAAACATAGGTCAGGTCATGAGCCTTTCCTCTCATCACTCAGAGTAAAGCCAGTGTCTTTGCAATGACTTATAAGACCTTATACGATCAGGCCTGGTTACCACTGACCTCATCTACTATTACTCTCCCCTTTGTTCTCTTTCCTCTAATGACACTGACCTCCTTATGATTTCTTAGGTACACCATGCATGCTTCTGTCCTAGGGGCTTGATACTGGCTGCTCACTCTTCCTAAATGCTCTTCCTCCAGATACCTCTATGGCTCACTCCTCACTTCCTTTGTCTTTGCTCAAATGCCTTACCTTCTCAGGGAGCCTCCCTTGACCACCTCTTTAAAACTGCAATCATTTTTTTTTCAGTCCAGCACTTCTGAAATCCCTTATCTTGCTTTTTATTTTTCTATAGCAATCATTAACCTTTAAAGTGCTATATAACTAAATTGTTAATTTTGTTGCTTCTCTTTTTCCCCACTAGAATATAAACACCACACGGATAGAGATTCTTAGAATCTGTTTGGTACAGTGATGTATTTCCAATGCTTGGAACAGTTGCTGGTACATGATAACTGCTCAATAAATATGTTATGTGAATAAATTGTGTATAACTGTACCTAGCACAGTGCCTGAAACACAGAAGGCCCTCAAGAAATAGAGGTTCTTATTATTAAGCTGTCCTCTGAATAGAAATGTAGATTAGCTAGATATGAAAGCCACTTAGAGCTTTCTGAGGAATTCTGCTTCCAGCAAAGATGGAGTAACAAGGCCCTTATTTACCCTTTTGCATAAGACAACCAAAAAAAGTAGACAAAATATTAAAACGGTAGTTTTCAAGACACTGAACATCAGCAACACAGGACAGTGCCCCTTGAGAAAGGAAAAACAAATGAGCCCTACTATTACCTCAGAGCACTGCCTTGAGGGAGTTTCCAGACACAGCATAGAGAGGGAGAATGAGGTAGAACCAGGTGAACTGCCTGAGCTAAGGAGATGAAACTGAGAATCTGAGGAAACTGAGGCAGTTAGCGCTCCCAGGATAGAGTAGTGAGTAGAAGAGGTCTGCATAGGGCAAGAACGCTGGAGATCTGCAGATGGTCCCCGCAGAGTATTCTGTAGAGAACTAATTTATGCATGCATGTGAGGAAACTATTTGAGGTTAGAAAAAGAACCATCCAAGAGGATTGGTGGGGAGTAGGCCAGTGTTCACACAGGGCCAGGAATAGCCCTGCTCCACCAGGCAGACTAGAAAACCTCACAATTTACAGGCATTGGGTAGAGTCCTCAGAAGGGTCTTGTCTCAGTAGTGGAGAATAATTAGCCCTAGACTAAATGCTGTCCTGGTTCTGCCTGACAAATCTCAAAAGCAAGACACAAAAGTATCAAACTATTTTAAAGTAACTTAAGTGTATCCCAGAACAAAACTCAAAACATTTACAGGAATACCAAAACGTTCAGATCTCAACATGGTTAAATTCAAAATGCCTGGTATATAATCAAAGATAGCCAAATATGCAAAGAATTAAAATAATAAAACCCATAGTGAGGAGACAAATCAAATAATTGAACCCATTCTAAAACTGACACAGGGGCCAGGCGTGGTGGCTCACGCCTGTAATCCTAGCACTCTGGGAGGCCGAGGCAGGAGGATCGCTTGAGGTCAGGAGTTCAAGACCAGCCTGAGCTAGAGTGAGACCCCGCCTCTACTAAAAATAGAAATTATCTGGACAACTAAAAATATATATAGAAAAAATTAGCCGGGCATGGTGGCGCATGCCTGTAGTCCCAGCTACTCAGGAGGCTGAGGCAGGAGGATCGCTTGAGCCCAGGAGTTTTAGGTTGCTGTGAGCTAGGCTGATGCCACGGCACTCTAGCCTGGACAACAGAGTGAGACTCTGTCTCAAAAATAAGAATTAACAGACAAGGGCATTAAAATAGTAATCATAATGGTATTTAATATATTCTCCAAATCAGGTAGAGTCATGGAAGAGATTTTTTGAAGTCCCAAATCAAACTTTTAGTGATGAAACTATAATATCTGAGAAGAAAATACATCAGATTAGATTAACAGCAGATTAGACATTGCAGAAGAAAAGATTGGCAAATTGAAAACATAGCAATAGAAACTACCCAAAATGGAATATGTAGAGAAAAAGGAATAAAAATAAATAAAAAGAACATTAGTGAATGAGCTATGTGATAAATTTAAGTGGTATAATATATGTGTAATTGGACTCCTCAAAAAACAGGAGAGACGGGAAGGGAGAAAAAATATTTGAAGAAGCAATAGTGGAAAATTTTTCTAATTTAATGATTTAAATTTATTTAAATCATTTATTTATCCACAGATCTATTTATCCACAGATCAAGAAATTTCAAAAAATTCCAATCATGAAGAAACATGAGGAAAACTACAAGGCACATAATAATTATATTGCCCAGGAGCAGTGATAGAGAGAAAAATCTGAAAAGCACCCAGAGGGAAAAGACATGTAAAAACAAAGATAAGGATGACAGCATATTTCTTGTGAAGAATATACAAGTCAGAAAACAATGGATTATCATTTTTAAAGTCCTGAAAGATAAAAAACAACCTGTCAACCTAGTTAAAGGTGAAATAGATGTTTTCAGACATACAAAAAAGCTGAAAGAATTAACCACCAGCAGATCTTCACTATAAGAAATGTTAAAAGATGTCTTTTAGGCAGAAGAAAAATGATATCAGTTGGAGCTATGGATTATACAAAGGAATAAGAATCAGAAATAGCACTATGTAGATAAACATATAAGATTTTGTCTTATTATTTAAACCTCTTTAAAATATAATTGACTTGTTAAACAAATAACAAGTATTGTGGGGTTTATAACATGCATAAGTAAAAGACAGGACAACAATAGTATAAAGGCTGGGAATAGAGAAATGGTAGTATCCTATTGTAAGGCTTTTATGCTATACATGAAATGGTATGTCATTTGAGGATAGATTGTGATAAGTTAAAGGGCATACTATAAAATTTAAATCAACTACTAAAAAACCAAAGAGTTACAACTAATAAACCAACCAAGGAGATAAAACAAAATAATAAACTCATTTAATCCCAAAGAAGGAAGAAAAAGATGAAAAGAGGAACAAAGAATAGATAGAACAAACAGAAAGCAAATAGCAAAATGACAGATTTAAATCTAACTACATCAATAATTATACTAAATAAAAATGGGGTAAGCACAACAATTAAAAGGCAGAGTATCAGGTTGGATTAAAAAGCTAGACCCGAGGATATGTGGCTTATAATAAATACACTTTAAATATAAAGACACAAATGGGTTAAAAGTAAAAAGATGGAAAACAATAACACTAAGCAACACTAGTCAAAAGAAAGCTGGAGTGGCTCTATTAACATCAGGTGTAGCCGATTTCAGAGCAAAGAATATTACTAGGAATGAGGAAGGTCACTTTATAATGTTAAAGGGTCAAAGCAGTCTTAACAATTCTAAACGTTTATGTACTGAATCATAGAACTTCAAATACATGAAGCCCAAGTGGATAGAACCACAATGACAAGGAAATATAGACAAAACCACAATTATAGTCAGAAAGTTCAATACTCCTTTCTCAGTAATTGACTGAACAAGTATACAGAAAATAAGTGAAGCTATCGATGACTTAAACAACACTATCAATCAACTTGACTTAATGGAAATTTACAGAATACTCTACCCAACAATAGCAGAATACATAGTCTTTTCAAAAAGAGCATTTACTAAGATATACCTATTCTGGGCCATAGTATAAGTCTCAATAAACTTAAAAGGATTCCAGTCATACAAAAAATATGTTCCTTGACCACAATGGAATTAAATTGGAAATCAATAATAAATTAAAAATCAATATTGTCTGTAAAATCCTCAAATATTTGGAAAATAAATAATATACTTTTAAATAATCTAGGGTCCAAAGAAGAAATGAAAACAGAAATTGAAAAGTATTTTGAATTGAATGAAAATGAAAATACAATGTATCAAAATTTATGGGATTCCAGTAAAGCAGTATTTAGAAGAAAATTAATAGCACTAAATTATATTAGAAAAGAAAGGTATCAAATCAGTGAACTAGGTTTCTAGCTAAATAAATGTGAAAAAGAAGAGTAAGTTAAACCCAACATAACAAGAAAAAACAGTAGTAGTAAAGATTAGAGCAGAAATAAAGGAAATAGAAAATAGAAAAATAATACAGAAAAATCAATGAAACCAAACACTGGTTCTACGAGGTCATTAAAATTGATAAACCCCTAGCCAGACTGATCAAGAAAAAAAGGGAGAAAACACAAATTGCCAATACCATGAATAAGAGAGATGACATCACTACAGATTTTATAGATATTAAGAGGATAATAAGAGCTATATAAATATATATTATTTATATCTACCTAAAGTTATCTATAATACACATATGAACATATATATGGCAGTGCATCATGATCAAGTGAGGTTTATCCTAGGAATATAAGGTTGATTTAACATTTAAAAATTGATCAATATAATCTGTCATATTATTATAACAAACTAAAAATGAAAAATCATATTATCATCTCAATAAGTGCAAAAATGCATTTGACAAAGTCCAACATCTATTCCTGACAAAAACTCTCAGCATCCTTGGAAGGAACTTCCTCAACCTGAAAAAAGTCATCTATGAAAATCCTATAGTTGACATCATACTTCATGGTGAATGACCTGACGCTTTCTCCCTAACATCAGAAACAAGAAAAGAGGCCGGGCATGGAAGGCCAAGGTGGGAGGATTACTGGAGGCCAGGAGTTGAAGACCAGCCTTAGCAAGAGCAAGACCCCTGTCTCTACAAAAAAAAAAAAAAAAAGAAAAGAAAAGAAAAGAAAAACCAGCCGGGTATGGTGGCACACACCTGTAGTCCTAGCTCCTTGGGAGGCTGAGGCAAGAGGACTGTTTGAGCCCAGGAGTTTGAGGTTCCAGTGAGTTATGATGACACCACTGCACTCTAGCCTGGGCAACAGAGTGAGATCATGTCTCAAAACAAAAAAAAGAAGAAAAAAAAGAAAAACAAGGAAAGGATGTTTCCTCTCACTATTCAATATTGCAAAGATTCTAGCCAGCCAAATAAGGCAAGGAAGAAAAAATGTCTCTAGATTAGTAAGGGAGAAGTAAAATTGTATTTATAAGTGGGCAACACAATCATCTATGTAGAATATCCAAAGGGTAACCATAGTACAAAAACAGCTACTAGAATAAGTGAGTTTAGCAGGCTTGCAGGATACAAGATTGATATACAAGAATCAGTTGTTTCTTTATATAAGCAATGAATAAGTGCAAAGAGGAATTTCTAATTCCATACTATTTGTAATAGCATAAAAACCATATCATTTATAATAGCATAAAAATATGAAACACAGAGACAATTCTGACAAAAGATGAGACAAATAAGACCTAAATAAATGGAGGCAATCCAGTGGGCAAAGGATAAATGGTGTTTTAACAATCGGATATCCATATTTAAAAAAAAATCATATCACACACCATGTGTAAAAATCAATTCAAAATGGATCATAAACCTAAATGTAAAACATAAAACTATAGAATTGTGGATAAAAATATGGGAGAAAAATCCTTGTAACCTTAGGTTAAGCAAAGATTTCTTAGATATACACAAGATATAAAGATCCATAAAAGAACAAATTGATAAATTAGACTTCATTAAAATTAAAAACTTCTGCACTTTGAAAGACACTGTGAGAAGAATGAAAAGACAAGCCATAGGATGTGAGAAAATGCTTGCAAACCATATATGGTATCTGATAAAGAGCTTATATCCAGAACATATAAAGAACTCTCAGAGTATGTCAATAATAAGAAAACAAGCAACCCAATTTTTAAGAACATGGGCAAAGCATCTGAACAGACACTTCACCAAAGAAGGTATATGAATGGCAAAAAATCACACGAAAAGATACCCAATATCACTGGTCATTAGGGAAATTCACATTAAAACTCCATTATACACTTATTAGAATGGGTATAATTTAAAAGATTGGCCATATTGAGTGTTGGTAAGGGTGTGGAGGAAATGGAATTCTTCAACACTGCTGATAGGAATATAAAATAGTACAACCACTTTCAAAATTAGTTTGGCCTGTTTCTTAAAAAGTTAAATATATGCCACTGTATGATCTCTGTGTTCCACTCTTAGGTATTTACCCTAGAGAAAGCATATATCCACACAAAGCCTACATTGTATATCCATATTGTACATAAATGTTCATAACAGCTTTATTTGCAATAGCCAAACTCTGGCAACAACTGAAAAGTTCATCAGTGAGTGAAAGGGTAGACAAACTGTGGTATATTTATATGATGGGATTCTACTCAGGAATAAAAAGGAAGGAATTACTGATACATGCAACAACATAGGTGAATTGCAAAATAATTTTACTGACTGAAATAATACTGACATAAAAAACACCAATTGAATGATTCCATTTATTTAAACTCTAGAAAATATAAACTATTATATAGTGAGAGAAAGCAAATTAGTGGTTTCCTATGGAGGAAGGAACCTTCAAGAAGCAGAAAGGAGAGATTACAAAGAAACAAGAGGAAACTTCTGGGGGTGATGAATGTGTTCATTATGTTGATTGTGGTGATGGTTTTAAGGGTGTATATAAATTTCAAAATGTATAAAGTTAGGCACACAGTTTATTGAACATCAATTTTACCATAACAGGACTATTTTAAAAAACAGAAAATGATTTTTTCTTTTTTTAAGAGACAGGGTCTCTCTCTGTCACCCAGGCTGCAGTGCAGGGGCACGATCATAGCTCACTGCAGTCTTGAACTCCTGGGCTCAAGCGATCCTCCCACCTCAGCCTCCCAAAGTGCTAGGATTAGAGATGTGAGCCACCTCAACCAGCCAGAAAATGCTTTCTGAAAAAGAGCAGGGTACATACATATATAACTAGGCCCCTGACCTATGTAAGTTTTACAATCTAAGGTATAACATTCATAGGTAAAGACATGTAAAGGATGATTCTACCAAACACCTAAATCATGTCAACATGCTACTAGTAATTATATTGACAACAAAGTAAAATTTATGTTGTCTGCATTTTATCTCATCACAACATTAAAATCTTATTTCTGCTCAAAATTCATTACAAAGTACAATTTTACAGATAGAAATATCATAAAACCAATAATCATTACAAAATTCCCCATGCTTTAGAAAAATCTTAACAGCTACAGACGTGCCAAACCTGGGAAGTTTAACAGGTATAGGATATCAGAAAGAAAGCATGGGCTTTGTAGCTAGATAGCCCTGCGTTGAAGTGGCAGCTCCACCACTTACAAGCCAGCGAGGCTGAGAGATGCTGTCAGTATCACGGCCCTCAGCTGTACAAAAGAGACAGTAACAGTTGCATTGCCGGACTAAGAACTGAATGAGACAGAGCATATGAAAGCACATTATAGATACTCAACAAATATTAGCTTCTCTTCCCTTACTCTTACACTAACTCATGTCCTTTCATTCTGGCTTTGAGTTTGGGGTTCCAACTTGAAACACAAAACCAAGTTAATTTCTGATAGGGTGTTAAAACTCACACTAAGATAATTTCTCAAGTAGAAAGTCCGTGTTTCAAGTTTGTAATACAACCTAATGTCAAGCAGGTTCAATCTAATTTGTATTTCATTGTAGTGATCCCAGATAACTCTCCCTATAAAGATCTAAAGAATTTTCTTTTCTCATATTACCATGGTTAATATTTATTTGTGTGTCTTTATATTTTTAGACCTCTTATTGCAGGGCAATGAATCATGGTTTTAAACTCTACTGTTAAAAAGGCAATTTCTTGCGTATTAGCAAAAGTAGTGTACTGATAAAATTCTTGATCATGGTTGCTACATATAAGGAACTTAGACTTCTTCAAAAATAAGCTATCTTACCAGCAGTAGGGAAGGCAGTTTTCTTTGTGTGGATATTATAGGTATTCTTCTTTACAGAAGATTCCAGTAGCCTTTCCCACGGTTTCTTTCATTTCATTTCTCAGAGTCTATGTTGGCACAGCTCACCCTAGCAGAGGGCCCATTCAAGTCACTTACAGTGTTTACCTAAACTGGTAATCACTTCTCTTCTACCAAATGATTTCTTATTTGCTGCTTGCCTCTCCATTTTCCCTGATCTTTTATAGAATTTTAAAATGCTGTATAGTAGAAGCCTCTATAATAAAGTGTTGTAGACACTTGGGGAAAAGTATAACATCCAAATCTAGAACTGAAAACTGAGAATGAAAGGGGATACTAATCTGTTGACTTCCTAACTTGTGAGTCATCTATATATGAAATGTTATTGAAACCCCACAGGATGCTGTGAACAGCAGTACAATAAGGACATGTTCCCAGAGCAACAAAATTTTAATAGTCGAAGGGAACATATCATCATATTTGGAAGACAAGACACTCGAATGCAAGCAAGGTACTACCATGTTTCCCCGAAAATAAGACAGGGTCTTATATTTATTTTTCCTCAAGAAGACACCCTAGGGCTTATTTTCAGGGGATGTGTTATTTTTCCCTCAAAGCCTCAGCTTGCAGCACGCACAGGCTGGCTGGGACCTGACAGGGGGAGCCGACCTTGTTGGTGGGGCTGCCTGCACCTTTCCGGTCACCTCTGGGATAGTAGCTGTCACGATGGGGCAGATGAGAAGGGCTGCTTGCCTTCTTTACCGCTCCACGATGAAATGCATGGGTTGTGCAGATACGCTGCGTAGCCACGCCCTTCACTAGGTCTTATTTTCGGGGTAGGGCTTATATTGCGCAAATGCTTAGAAATCCTGTTAGGGCTTATTTTATGGGTAGGTCTTATTTTCGGGGAAACACGGTAACATGGATGTGATCGCTGTGGACTGGACATGTTGAAGAAGGTGGAACTGCATGTGATCTTACGGGAAGGGTTTGGACGGGAAATGAGGAAGAGAGAGGACATCTTAGACAAAGTCTAAAGCAGAAGCAAGGGTTTGGAGGCTGGGATGAACACATCCATGTTTTGAGCCCCCCAAATATCCCAGGTCTTTGTTCTCAGCAGATGACCTGAGAGCCTGAAGCTATCTGATGTCATCTTTCCCCTCTTCTTCGTCCTTTCCTCCTTTCCTCTATCCTAAAAGGAAGTAGGGTCACTCTTCCTGTCAGTGACAAGCTCCCTGGCTTGTGTGCTGGATAAAACTATACCTTTCTCTTCCCTCTAGGTCAGTGGTTTTCAAGCTTTCACATCAGAATTCTCAGAGATCTTGTTAGAATACAGATTGCTGGGCTTCAACCCCAGAGTTTGTGATTCAACAGGTCTGGGTAGGGCCTGGGAACCTGCATTTCTAACAAGTGCCCAAGTGATGCTCATGGTCTGGGGACCACACTTTGAGAAGCACTGCTCTCAGTCCTTGCCCCATCCAGTATTCCCTTTTCTTATCTTCATGTGTTTCTTCTTCCTTGGCTGTACTGACTTGTCTGCTCACATGCTCAACTCTTCCAAGTTAGCTTCCCCTTCGTACACATACTACATCCTCTGTCCCTTTGCTGCCAACATTCTTGGGGGTGTAGACATTCTCACTGCCCCACTAGCCCCTTGTGATATGACCTTTCTCCCAACAGTCACTGGAATTGCTTTGTAATCTGCTTGACCTTCAGCAATGTGCAGCAGCTGACCACTCTCTCCTTGAAACTCCTCCATGAAGTAGTGGTGTTTTATCACAGTGCCCAGAGTCATCTAAATGGCTCTCCAGTTCTTTTTCTGGCCCCCTTTACTGCTCCTGACACATAGACATTTTCCAAGAATCTGTCTTTGGCCATCTTCTCTTCTGACTTTCCAATATTCATAGTTATGCTCTAATCTCTTGATTTTGATTTCCAGATCTTCTAGCACAACATTTTTCTGAGATTTGAACTTTTATTTCTAACCTCCTATTAGTTATTATCACATATTTGTTCTACAACCACTTCCAAGGTAGCAATTTCCAAACCACTATCTCTTACTCTGCCTGTTTTATTTGAATCCCACATACAGTCCCTTCTGAGGAATGGCCCCATATTTGCTCATCATTTTTCACTCTCATTCAGGCCTGGACTACTTCTTTCTCTCTCTCTGGACCTACTGAAGTGGCTTTTTCAAAATCAAAAGGCCCTTGTTATTGTAAAATAAAATACAGACACATTAAACAATAAGCCACATGAAACAAATATGTGCCTTAATTATTATGAGGCAAACACCCTTGTAACCACCACCCAGATCAAGAAATAGAACTTTGCCTGACATTTTCATGTGCCTGTCCCATTCACCCCTCTCCATCCCAAGGTTATGACTTCTCAACTGGTCTGTTAGCCTCTAGTCTCTCCCTATTCATCACAAATAACTCAATATGCCTGGACACATCTTTTCTACTTGCTTCTATGTCTTTGATTATTTCCTCCCTGCTTTTTATACCTGGTATGCTCACTTCAACTGCTTTTCTTTCATTGCCTTTAATTTACTAAGTCACAGCTCAGTGGCCACCTCCTTCATGAAGCTTTCTCAGATCCTTCCACCTTAAATGGCTGATCTCTTTATACTCACATAGCATAATGAACTCAATTAGGGCAAACTCTGTCTTGTGTCTTGGTAGCTGGGGAAGTGTCTCTCTCTTGCCTGGAAATCTTGAAATTCCTAAAGGCAGAAACCTCACCTTACTCATTCTTAGAACCCCTAAAGAGCCCATCACAGTGCTTTACACATAGTATACACCAGATTACATTTTATTGAATTGAACTGAATAATACAAGTTGAACTAGAATAGCAGTTTAATGAAATATTTTAGAGAAAGATGTTATTCATTAATAAAATTAATCCTATAACGTTATTTAAAGAAGAGTGCAAGATAGATATTGCACATGCACACATATGTGTGCACACACACACATGCACACACATACACAAGTCCAGAAAATATAACGATGTTATAAAAGAGATCCAAGCAATGTCTTTGGATCTTCATTTTCTCACCTAATTTAGAACTAGTATTTCTCACCTGGGGTAGTATTGATAGTTAGGAAGGACAATTCTTCACCATAATGGACTGTCCCTTGTATTGTAGGATGTTTTCAGCCCCTGTTCCTCTTGGGACTATAAAAACCCTTAGCTATTATGACAACCAAACAATAATGTCCCATACGATTACAAACAGTGCAGAGGTAGTCCACCTCTAGTTGAGAACTGCGGTTGGATTAACCCTAGAGCTTTTTCCACCTCTCGTGTGTGCTTCTTGCTGAATCCCAACAACTAAAGGCTGTGATGTAGACAAGAAACCAATCAGAAGAATTACTCTCCTATCTGTCCAACTCTCCACATCCAATGCCAGTCACATCTTCATTAAGATGACACCATATAAACTCAGAGTCCAAAGTAGGGAATAAAGCCCCGACATGGAAGGTAAAAAATACCTCTCCTATGGACAGAAAGAGGATATCCATAGATTTACCTCTGTGCTTTCAGTTTACTAATCTGAGCAGCAATCTAGAGATATAAAATGGGTTTATCAAAGTGCGGGCTGTGCTCCAGATATATTAGAATCACCTGAAGAGGTTGCTAAACTGTCAAATTCATGAACTCCATGGAGTCTGACTCAGGAAAGTTGGTCTGAGGTCTGGAAACCTAGGTTTTTAAAAGAAAGTCCCAGAGGTGATTCCCATGAAGATAGGTCCTGAACTCCTTGGAGAAACTCTGTTCCAGAAGATCTCTACATATTTGGATTTAGGTTTAGAATATTCTTTAGCCTCAGGTCTAGACTTTAGTTCCAAGCATCAAATTTCTTTATTTTCAAAAGGGGAATTTTAAAGAGGGCACCACTCCAGAGAAATAACAGTTGCCCTAAAGACAGCCTTGATGAAGAACACGTCCCTTAGCTGAGGGAAGGAAGCAACATCACAGATTAACCAAAACAGGATTTCACATACTTAAAATCTTCGAAACAGATGACCTGATCAACTTTGCTGCTTCTGTCATCAAACAAAATTAATTTACATTTTTAGACTAGGAATAAGGCTTGGAGAAAGGTGAGGGGGAAGTAAAATTGGGTCTCAATGAAATTTTTACCTTAGAAGACCTACAAGATTAATTAACTACAGACAATTGAGGGTTGACTGGGAGTCAGGTTCTTTTCTTTCTTTGTAAGTACATGGCATCTGTAAAATAAGCAAGCAAATACAGTGAATGGAGCTGGCATTAACAAATAGAAATCTGGAAAACTTTAAAGCAACGGAACACGATGGAATTTCAAGAGAAACTCTTAGGAAGGACTCTAGTTCGGTGGTTCTCAAATGAGGGCTCCAGACTAGCAGCGTCAGAGTCACCTCTTGGCATGAAAAGTCGCGGCCCCACTTCAGACTCTAAGGGTGTGGGGTCCAACAATCTGTGTCATAACAAACTCTGCAAAGATTCTGAGAATAAAGTTTGAGAACTGTCGCTCCAGTTTATCACTTCTATGTTTCTGGACTGACTTTAAGGCTGATCCCAGGTCTGTGTTTTTGTCTGGAATTTAGCTGAAATAAGCTTATTCCAGAGTGCAAAAGGAAGACAGATTTGCCTAACATTCAGACCTCCCCCATGTTGGTGACTGGTGTATTCTGCCCTGGTTAAAGAGGACTGCGTAGGGTCTTGAGATCTTAGAATGAAAAGTACTAATTATTTTACTAATTATATTTTCCATCTCAAATATTTCTGATTCTATGATTATGACAGCTGATTAACTTACATGGTAGCAAAACAAAGTGACAACAAACTATTAGAACTAATGGATTGGAAATTATAATTATGTGCCATTTGATATGAAATAACAAAATTAATTATTGCTTTTTGCTGTTTTAATTTCTTTTTCTTTTTTCTTTATTTTTCAAACTTAATGTACTTTCAAGTGCAGTATATTTTTTAATAGATGAATTCTTGCTATTTCTTGCCACTATAAACTATTAATATCATATACAAAATAACGGGGTAAACATTATTCTGATCTAGAATTATGGTAGCAGTATAGGGCAACCTACTAAGAGGTGGCTCAAAAGATAAGAAAAGCTTTCAAATTCTTTTAAGAACTTGATGTTAAAATCTGATAAAGATTGCATGATAAAGAAAACTCTGGACCAATTTTACTGATGAAGATCAATGCAAAAACTCCAGATGACACCATACACTACTGGTGGGAATGTGAAGTGGTCCAGCCACTTTGAAAAATAATCTGGCAGTTCCTCATAAGGTTAAATATAGAGTTACTATATGACCATATAGACCCAATCAAAATGAAACGTCACAAAATCTTATACACAAATGTTCATAGCAGCATTATCCATAACAGCCAATACATGGAAACAACCCAAATATCCACCAACTGATGAATGGATAAACAAAATGTATAACCATATAAATGGAATATTATTCAGCCATAAAAATGAATGACAAACACCTTGATGCATGCTATAACATGAATAAGCCTAGAAAACACTATGTTAAGTGATTGGAGCCAGACTCAAAAGACCACATATTGTATGATTCCATTTATCTGAAATGTCCAGAATAAGCAAATGCATAGAGACAGAACATAGATAATGGTTGCCTAGCCCTGGGAAGGGGGAAAAGTAAAGGTAAGGAGTGATTAATAATGGGTATAGGGTTTCTTTTGGGATGATAAAAATATCCTGTAATTGATTGTGATGGTTGCACAAACCTGTAAATATTCTAGAAGCCATTGAATTGTATACTTTTAAGTGGGTAACTTGTATAGTATGTGAATTATATCTCAATAAAGTTGATATTCAAAAAATCCCAGATAACATATTATTAGAATACAGCAGCATATTAAAAGAAGAATTAAGACACCATGAGCAAGTAACTAGAAATGCAGAAATCTTTTAATATTAGGAAATCTGTTAAAATGATTTGTCATAGAGGTCATCTCCACTGATGCTGAAAAGACATCTGCTAAAATTTCATACTTATTTATGATAAAAAATCTCTTAAAAATAGAAATCAATATAAGAATTTCTTAACAAGATAAAAAAATATATATCTCAACCCAAAAGCTAATGCATGCTTAATGGTGAAACATCAGCAGATTCTCAACAAAGTCAGACTCATTATTTAATAATCATTGTGAAAATTTTTATCCAATAAAATTATTCAAGAGAAAGAAAAAAGAGGTATAAGAATCAGAAAGAAGTTAAAATTGTCATCATTTGAAGATGATATGATTGTTTATTTGGAAAATTCAAGAGGATAAACTGATAAAGTATTAGAAATAATAAGAACTCATTAAGGTGACTAAACATTTACTACACAAAACACTATAGCTTTGTTTTTTATGGATGCAAATACAACCAGTTAGAAAACATAATGGAAGAAAAGATCCTATTTATAAGACTATAAAAAGCTCATGCCTGTAATCCTAGCACTCTGGGAGGCCGAGGCGGGCGGATCGCTCAAGGTCAGGAGTTCAAAACCAGCCTGAGCAAGAGTGAGACCCCGTCTCTACTAAAAATAGAAAGAAATTAATTGGCCAACTAAAAATATGTAGAAAAAATTAGCTGGGCATGGTGGCACATGCCTGTAGTCCCAGCTACTCGGGAGGCTGAGGCAGAAGGATTGCTTTAGCCCAGGAGTTTGAGGTTGCTGTGAGCTAGGCTGACGCCACGGCACTCACTCTAGCCTAGGCAACAGAGTGAGACTCTGTCTCAAAAAAAAAAAAAAAAAAAAGACTATAAAAAGAGTTTCCAAAAATAAACTTAACAAGAGAAATGAAAATGCTAGTGAAACACCTAAAAAAACTTACATGAAAACACTCATGTTGTTGAATAGGAAGACTCAAAGTTTTTAAAAAGTCAAGTTTTAGCAAACTTATTTATAAACTTATTTCAATCACAATTAAAATGCAAATATAATAAAAAATAGAATAGAATAGAAAAAATAGAATATAATATAAATGGAATATAATAAAAAAATAGAATTTTAGAAAATCCTAAAAAAGAAAGAATAATGGCATTAGTCTTAACAGATATGAAAATATATTACAAAGATATAGTTACACAGTGTTTGGTAGGGTCATACGAATAGACAAAATCCACTTCTGAAAATTTGTTCCGTAGATATACTTGCAAACATATAGTTTATGTACAGATATGTTTCACTGCAGCATTGTTTGAAAGCAAATTAATGTCCATTATTAAGGTAAAAAATAAATGATTGTTTAATGAATCATGATAGGCCATTCTCTAAAAAATTTTTTAAAGACTGTCCCTGTCCCTTTTTAAGTGAAGAACTCCTTTGAAAATCCTCCTTTGAAAATAGACATTTTTATTGGTATATAACTTATGCGATATAAAATTCTGTGAAGGGAGAAGGATTATTCTCTTAACACTGGAAGACATGTTCACAGAGAATACAGTAGTCTGACATGCACACCTGCCTATCAGTACAGGCCTATTTTTGGTGGCGAGATTTTGATCTTGGTCAAGAATAGTAACGGGCAAGTCTGAAGAGTCAACACAATGTTATTGTAAAAGAAAAGGTCTTAATTTTTAATTTACTGTAGTTTGAGAGGGTTAAAAAAAACCAGTGTCTCCAAATTTTAAAATCTGGCTCATTTTCATACAAAAAGGGCAACTCTATCAGAATATCTGAAACATAGGATAACTGTCCTACGTGAGTTGGTTTCTTCAGTGCAAAACACTAAATAGTAGTGATACGAGCCCTTCTATAAAATTGTCAAGCAAATCAACAATGTTCTATGTTAGTAATAGAAAGTACATATAATAATTTCATTTTGTCATATCCAAGATAGCAAAGGAAGGAAACAGGACAGTGGCATCTCTAGAATTCTCGGCAGTTCTCAAGATTCTTTTACTGTAATTCTAACAAAACTCACTCACAGGTATATTTTATCAGAAAACTTCTTAAAGAGAGCCCTCAGCTTCCTTATCTCAGTTACCTTCTACTAACCTTCCTCTTCAACCTGACAAAGAACAGATAAATGCCTCCTCACACTGTCAGTTTGTCTACAGACACTACATGCGCATGCCTGAGAAGAAGCCAATCCTGAAATGAAAGTCAGCTATCTGATATAGAAACTGATGTCAGAATCTCTAGAGCTTGACTATCTTCTACTAAAAATTGTTTGGTTCTATAAGCCTTATGGATTCACGTCTTTCAAAATGTGCTCCAAATACAAATCTTTTAAATACAAAACTTTCATATACCAAGGATAAAGCTTATTAATTGCTTCAGGGAGTAAGAAAACATATTAAGCAGAACCATTGCCTTCGAGAAAATGATCTGTCTTCCTCCCTAGGATGTAAACTCCAAGAAGGCATGGACTTTCTCAGTCTTGCTCACTGCTACACCTCCAGCACCTAGAATGGTACTTGGCAAACAGAAGGTGATCAAAATATCTGTCAACAAGTGAACGATCCAATGAACACAGAAACAAAGCCAACATGCTTTGAACAATAAGAGAATGTGCCACATTAAACTGAGGTACTATTCTAAAGCCAATGGAAGTTAAAAGAAAGAAAAGATTAGGGTGGGCTGAAAGAGAAGGCAGGGGGAAATGGTACGTGGGCCATTCCGAAAGGAAGGATTTGGATGGACAAAGAGGAGGGTAACAAGATTGGCAAAGACCAGAGCTGGAAAGACCAAATATGTAGGAGGCGAGTGAGGAGGCTTGGGTGGCTGAAGGAGGAGGTGGAGGTTTGATGGCACGAGGAGCGGAGGGCAGACTGCAGAAGGCCTGGAAAGATCATCCATTGGATCCCACTTGGTTGGGTTGTACACTTAAATAATCATTTTCCACATCCCCAATTTAACTTCCAAAGGAAACTGAGCCTAGAAAAGACACAAATCTTAAAAAGCAGCAAGGCAAGGGGACCAACAGGCAATCCTGGAGGCCCACATAAGGGGAAAATTTGGGTTATAAAAAAGTCTTAACATAAGTTCTATAGTTTACTAAAATTCAGTTTATTAAAGCATAATAAAAGTCATAAGCCTAAAATTCACTAGCAACTTTCACACAAAGATAAACTCTTAAGTGAAACATACTTTTAATATCACAGCAGGATAAAGTTCAGAGACCTTTTAAAAACATTATAACTTTTAACTAATATTAACCAGAGAATGTTGCTATTCACTAATTCTGGAAGACCTAGAAATATGTAGACGTCAAAAGCACCGAATGGTTCTTTGTTAGATAGTCACAATTTTGAAGACAGCTTTGCGTAAATCCAACAATTGAGATGCTGTAAATATCCTTGCTCTTTCATCAATCTCTAGCTATATTTAGAAGCATAGTTTTCTTTTGTTCAAGAATTACTCTCAATAACTCCTTATTTATATTCCCAAAGGTAGAGTACTTTGGACATATTTGCTAAATGAATGGATGACTGCATGGATGGACAAATACACATCAAATGATTGCATTAAGATCTTTGAGATGTAATGAAGATAATGCTTCATGTATTAATATATGGATCCTAGATCCCACCAGAGCTAAGACCTCCAGACTTTCACAAACATATTTTTCATATTTAGCAACAATCAAACTGGGATTAAAATGGATCAGGAGGAGCAAGAAAGTTTGGGAAGAGAGTTACTCTAGGCAAGGAAGGTGGTTCTTATGAAAGCAGGGGTGGATTTACCGTGAGGCTAACGAAGCTTCAGGGTCAGAGCCTCTCACTTGCAAGGCCCCTCCCAAGGCCCTTCAAGGAGCTTTAGTAATGTGTTCACATGGTCATATGTTCCTATAATTTACTAAAGTAAGATATAATCAAATTCATCCTTCTAAAGAGGGCCTCAAAATAAGTTTCAGGCCCCGCACAACCTGGGTCTGTCCCTGTATAAGAGGTAGGAAGAGGTCGGTAGCCAGAAAAATGCTGGGAGTCACTGAGAGTAGTGGGGACAGGAGCTTGGGCACCAGTCAAATTTCTGGGCAGCTTCTCATTTCTTTTTTTTAAAAACATCATTTCTTAGGCTTACAGTTCTCATATCACTACTTTCCTTTCAGCTTATACATCTTCTTTGCAAATGAAGTCACAAGAGACATTCAGCTGCTACAAACTTCATGTCAAGCTTTGAAGTGCTTTTTAATAGCAGAAATATTTGGCTCACGTGTGGGCTTTGTAGCTATGGTAAATACCTCTTAGTTATCTGTCGCTACTGTTATTCCACACCTCCAATTTGGAGGAAAAATTCTGCATATGCATTAAGGCACTAAAAAAGAATATTGAACTATATCTTAGTTCTTTTGTGAATGGTTTCCTTTTATTTCTTCTCTCATGGAACTAATACTTTCATCACATTGTACTGGTTATGGGTGGGAAAGTGGCGGATGGAGGGGGATGCTGATTATGACATCACTGGTTGGCAGTTTCTCTGAGCTTCTTAACAGTTAAGTGGTCAGGTAGCTCCTTAATATAAGATCAAGGCATTTCAAGGACTGACTCATCCACCTGTTTTCTAGCAAGTGCTTTAGCAGACTTCCCACAAAATTCTTGCAGTGGTTAAAAGAGAAGAGAGTGACCACAATTAGTACGAGATTAAGACAGAATAAAACCCCTCATTTTGGAGGTTCCTATATGATTACTGACATATAGACCATATGTCCAGGTACATAGCGGAATAATATGTTTAGAAATAGCATTTTTGAGAGCAGAAAAATAGAAACAAAGGCCATGTATTAAGAATTTGGGATATGACCTGTGTTGAACAATGACATTTTGCTTCATGTAACTTAATTATTTTATGAAATGATGATAGAAAATACTATTACACTTCGTACTTTAAACACTTGACATTTTTATTCCTCAAAATTCAACATTTTAGAAGTCTAGATATGTTTATTAATTAGTGATTATTAACACCCAGTAAACAACATTATGTCTTGTAAAAACACAATCTCTCTTCACAGCATGCAGCTGAAATCTATTATTTCCTGATTCCATATGCTGAAATACACTCAAATGGTCACAAATGACCATAAGCATTAAATAAATGTAAATGAGGACGACATAGAAAATGTGCTTTTGATTGATAACTAAAAGACCAGGTTGAAAATCATGTCCGAAAATGAAGCCCTCTGCAGAAGGGTATGGCTGCCCGCACTGTGCAGGAAAGTGCCCTGAGAATGAAGAACACACAGGTAACGGCACACTTTTCTCTTTCTCTGAACCCGTCCAGGGTTCTCTGGGAAGCAGAACTGGTTTGTTCATTTATGTGAGAAACAGAGAGCCTGCTACCCCCGTGCCATTGGCCTGCTTTGAATATTCTAATGCAGGATTTAAAACATATATACGGATACTTCATTACATTCACCAACTAATATAACAGAAAAAAATTATTGCTAATCCATAGCTCTCACACCAATATGTCAATCACTTAGGTTTTCAAGCATTGTAATAAATTGTTACTTGACCACCTTTTTTTTTTCTTTAATCAAACTGGGCAGCTGGGGTGGGAGAGTGTCCTCAACATAGGGAAAAGTCAAAATACCCAAGGATGACAGATTAACAGTAATAAATAAAATAATTAATTAAAAATGGAATTTTTCTAATAAAGTCTGTTGTTAAATGCATGAGAAAAATCCATAAATACAGAGGTTTCGTGTGAAAACTACTAAATGATTACTCATTACTATAGGTCCAACCAGCATCACACAACATACCATTGTTTTGGTTGAGGGCAAGCATTTCTCCTAGTTTGGATAAGAATTAACAGAATCTAAAAGGGAATGGACACCTAGACTATCTTAAAATCACGGACTAGAGCAGGCTTTCTGAGTCTTGGACATATTGGCATTTGGGGCCAGATACTTCTTGGTTGCGGGGGGCTGTTCTGTACACAGTAGGATGCTTAGTGGAGTCCCTGGCCTCTACCACTGGGTGCCAGTAGCAACACTGCCTCTCCTCCCACCAAGTCATGACAATAAAAAATGTCTCCAGAGAATGCCAAAATTTCCCTGGTGGGCAAAACTGCCCCTAAGTTGAGAACCACTGGAATAGAGCCATTTAAGGAATTCCCAGTCTGGGCTTCTGTCAACCTCACATTGTACAATCTCAACCCATAAATCATTCCCAACCCAGTGTTTAATATATTTATTCCGTTCTCATCTATTAATTGGAGATAATGAGAGTGTCTGCCTGCCTCATAGGAGTCTTGTGAGTATTAAATGAAATAATATTTGTAAAGTGCTTAAAACAGTGCCTGACACACAGTAAGTGCTCAATAAATGTCAGCCATCATTGTTGTTAATAATCACCCATAGTATCAAGAAAAGCAGTTTCAACTGGAGTGTCTTAATACAGAAAGGTATCTTACCGGCTTGATATTTTCTGAGTCTTAAACACACCAGCCTTCTGATTCCCTGTGATGATGTCTCTCACATCTGTAGGACACAGTTAAGAAAGCTTCTGCAGCAATTGTCAACTAACTCAATAAAAGGCCCACAAACACAGTGATCTTTTTATTTTACATGGGATCAGCACAGTGAAAAGAGCTGTAGGGTGTGAGGCAGGAGAAGGGTAAAGCCCTGGCTCTACCACCGAATGCTGACTTGCCACGAGCAAGCTCTTTGAATTCCCTGGGCTGCAGATTTGTCACCTGTGAAACGTACAATCAGGCAGCATCATGGCAAGGCCCAGAGTAATGGGTGCTGGTGGGGAATGGCTGTTCCACAGGTGCCGTGCTCCATTTGCTCAGAAGTGCAAGGAGTCCAAAGGCAAGCCTCTTTCAGTCAGTGGGAGGGCCATGTCAGTCTTCTGAGACTTTCCAAGATGAAGTGTTTCCAGAGTCCTAAATGCTAGTAGGGAGGGTGGGATGAACAGCAGGGAGAGACCTGGGAAGAAGTGAGAAGAAAAAGATGGAGACAAGCTTGGAGAATCTTTGAGATAAAATGAATTACTGAAGAAGAAAGTCAGTCCAGTGAAAGGTCTCCTGAAGAACTGTCTTTACAGACTTATGCTTTGGCCTTTGGCCATCTGCTGGCATGTAGGGACTTATACAAAAGAGCCATATTTATGGAAGAGATATTTTGAGGAGTTGGTTCATCACATCACACAGTGTCATCTTTACGATGGCCCATGGGAAAAACCATCAGGTTTCAACACTAGAACAAGGTGGACTGCAGATCAACTGGCATTGCTTCAACTCCAGGGCACTATAAATCGTACAGCTGTTCCTCTTTCTCTCTTTGCGCTGGCCCCTGTGCAACTCAGAGCCAAATGTACGACCTAATTCTAACAACCACAAGAGCTCCTATGGCATATATTTTCTGTACTGAAGTCCATTCATGGCTTCATCATATTTTCCTGGCATTCTAATTTCCAATCGCCCTCACTTTCTCATTTATTTTATATGGTATATTCTATGTGTCACCATAAGAAGCCTCAACATCCCTCTTTTGGAATAAGGCAGGTTTAAATAAACAAGAAATAAAATAATTCCAGTGAAGGCTGCAAGCTGAACTAAATTGGGCCCATGGGGAGGACACCAAGCAGACAAGCGACACTCTCCTATTGCTCAGAAAAACAGATTTCCTGAGTGCTCAAAGCAAGCCTTGGCCAAGATCTCCCTGCAAGAACAGAGCCACAGGACTTTTTAACCCAAATCTCTGCTTGAACTGCCAGGCACACCCATTTCTTCCCCGAGTGAATAAGCAGGTACTGTGATAGCTTTCTTCCCCCCGGGAGTGGGTAGGAAAATCAATTAGGTCTCCTAATGAAGGGCTTTGTTGAGGTTTACAAAAGTGCTATAATGCAGACTTTTTTTTCCTGGGTGAACTTTCCTGTATGCAAATTAAATACCGTTAAATTACATTCATTAAAAAAATAAAAGAGACTAATTTGCCTACTTGTTTTGATTAACTAAAATGACACATCGGCCTACAGTTCTGTCTATTTCAGGAAGAAAGTATTTCAGGAAAGTCTTCTAAATGAAATGTCTTGCAGAACAGGACAGCTGACATCTTTATTCTGAGAAGAACAAAATTAGTAAAGAGTCAACTGACAACTGTTTTTGATTAAGTTCCCCCACACTCTGGCCACACCCTACTCAGGGTTTCCATGGCATCCAACCGCATGCCATAATGTGCCGGGTACACCTGTAGCGTCGTGTGAGTACATGACTAATCTATCAAGCAAAACATATTATTTTGTTAGTGGAGGTAATACTTTTTATAAAATAGTCACAAGGAAGTTAAATTATATAACTCAGAAAGCCTATTAATAATTTTTAGTAAACATCTTAACACTATATACTTTTATACAATTTATAAACCTGTGACTCCAGGTGGTCAGGCTGAAGCAAGCATATGTATTTATATTCTAGAAGCAATCTTTTTTAATAAAAAAAAAATTCACAGCAGTATTTAGGCTGCTTTATTTTTAGAACTGGGCAGGAAATATACTTTGTGGTCTAGGAGGGTTTTTTAATATTAAAACAAGTACAAAGAGAAAAAAATGGCAATAGTATTATTAAATATTACCTTAAGAGATAAATTCTGATATCCTGCTCCCCACCCTTTACTTTAGGTCAGATTTTGATGGCTCTTCTGGATGGCACTGTGTCTAATAATAGATTTTATCATACTTCTGTGTCACCCCAGGGTAATAAAGGAAATCCAATCAAATTGAGTCAATATGTCCAGGATAGTGTTCAACATGGAAGACCAAATTGTATTCTCTGAACTGTACCCACCTCCTGGAAGACTTCTGTGGGAGGGGCTGGGTGCAAGGAAAGCCTTAATGTGATTTCTGATTCAATGAATACAGAGCACTCATCTCCAATCTGGGCAACTGGGCTTCCAGAGCTACCGGATACATGCTTGTGGCTAAAAGGAAACTAGAATTCAATCTCTAGATTTTCTTCTCAAACAGAACACAGTTCAGAAGTGGGGTTCCATTTCAATTTTGTTTCAGTTGATTTTTATTCTTAAAAAATAATTTTTATATAATAATCATTTAAACAAATTATATATGTATATAACATCCTGTTTAAAATATTAGCTTCCTCCTGCAATTAGTGATAATCATATTTATCAATAGCTGCATATACACTTTGAGAGTTGGTATTGTTCTTTATGCAAGAAAATATTTAAAAAATAATAACAGTATGATTCACAAAGCACTACTTTCTTGGTTTACATTGTCTTCATTGCAGCAACAAAAACGAGGGTAGGAAACTATGAGATTATTATATAAATCTTATTCATTTTGATCTCTAAAGGTTTTTCAAAAAATGCTTGATGTGACAATATTTGCTAATTTAAGGTTGCAAAATATTCTTACATGTGTTTATTACTCAAATGAATTGAGAGGATGACATAGAGATAGTACAAACTCTCTATTAGCAATGCCAACTCTTACATTTATGGATAAGAGAACTTTTATTCCTGGGGGTGCTGAGGAAATGCAAGATGAAATTCACCAAATCATTTTAGCTTTTGGTGAAACAGAATGGTTTAATAGGAAAAAACATAAGCTTTGAAGTTGGATGAACTTGGCTTCTAGTGTTGGTTCTGATACTTGGTAGCTGTGTGTCCTTGGATAAATTAACCTCTCTGAGTTCCTGGGTCTCTAAAACAGGAATTATGATACTTACTGTACAGGCCTAATGCACTATCACAAATGATGGGCCTGACACATAATAGGTGCCTAATTCATGTCAATTCATTACCTTTTGTTAATAATTCAGGCCAAAAAGCTTTGGTGGGATGAAGAGGCCAGTGATAGCAACTAAAATGAGGTCTGGCAGTTAAGCTTTATTTTCTTTCTGGGCTGTTCAGAACTAATTTATATTGTAGAATTTAAATAACTAGAAGGAATCAAAGAACTTCTGCCCTATAGTTTTTTAAGTGTCTTTCATATGCATAAATGTGTTCTAGGCAAGGCAAAATCTGTGTCCCACAAGGACAGAGATGAGGTCTGTCTTGTTCACTGCTGTATCTTTAGCATCTGGAATCTCATGCCATTGAAACTGGTTTAATTAATTTTAACTTAATTTTACAAGATATTTCTTGAGCTCTTACCCAATACAAGGCACATAGGGTTCCCTTATGACTCATCTAGTAGATGGAAGCACAGTCGGCATAGATATTGGAGGAAAGGGCCTGGACACAGGAAGATGGCCTGGGATTCCCAAGGTGTCAGCCATCCACAGCACAGGCTGCGGGTCCAAATGAAGCTTCATTTATTAATTACTCAAGTCAGGGACTCTGTTAAATAAATGTAATGCTAAACCAGAGATAGCTCTTTTAAAAAGCACAGGAGATTTACCAATTTTGGGAGAATACTAAGCTCAAGATCATGATCCAGACCATGCATACTGTGGGGATAAGATGCTTGGGTCAAGAGCACAGAGAAATGGATCACCAAGCATTGGAATCTTCTGCAGAGAACATGCTAGATGTCTACTAAGGATGAGTCAAGGCAGGGTGATTGTGCTGGGTAAATTAGTGATTGTAGCCAGAGAGGGTTGTTCACCTTTAGGAGTTCTAATTTTATTCAATATAATTGGAAGCAGCTTAGCATCAATAATAACTCAGTATACTACTTCTCTCACTCATTCTTATGTCATTGTCAACACCAGCTACAAACCTTATTGAGTAATTATTATTATATATGAGGGCGGTTGCAGATTTCATTCTTTACTACACTAAAAGGGCAGTGCCAAAGAAAAAGGATCATATTTCACACTATTTTAGAATAAATTTGAGAACTGGATGGACCAAATGACCCTATTTCTAATTTATCTTTTCTCTCTTGGGGTACAGACAAAATGTCATTTCTAGGGAGATGTGGCCCTCAGGAAGCAAGCTCTGGGTTAGACTCAGAAATGCAGTTTAAGGACCAAGGAAAACCTTAGGGGAAACTACCCATGAGTCTAAGAAAATATTCAGGACTTACAAAATTCATTTCTACCTCAAGTCTTAATCTCTTTACAGATATCTCTGTTTAATAAATCTTAGATCAACATCTAGCTTTCCAAAGTAGAGAATTTGAGAAGATATAAGCAATCCATTTGATACATTTTAGGGAGATAATAAATAACCTCACAACTGGTTCACATGCTTCTGTGATATAAAGATTCAGAACTAATCCATTCATTGCCTCACATATTAAAAAAAAAGAAATAATAGAAAATTAAAAGGAAATATCAGAAAATGCTATTTTTTTAAAAGGTAAAAATCAGAAGCTTAGAAGCTTAAGAGACTAAGAAGACTCAGTTGGGTTCATTAAATTCAGAAGACAGGAAAACAAAAATAATTTTTAAAATGATGAGAATAATGTACAGGCCAATACTCAGATGTGATGTGCCATTGCCAGGTCGATTTTCAATTACATTTCGCTGATGTATTCATTTGTTTCTTAATGTGCTCATCTTGCCCATTAAGAATAATTAGCAGCTTTGCTTAGAGATTTTCTGGCTTCTGGCAATGTTTCTCCCCCTTTTTTTGTTGACATCCACTTTTACTTTTTAGAAAGTAATTTTTGATTAATATCCTACAACTGCTATATAATTTAGGCTTCCTAAAATTTTAAAGGAAAGCTGTAAACAGTAATTTTTAAATGAGTTTGTTTCAATCTATATGCATCAATAGTATGTGATTCAGTGAATTACTTTTTCTTACAGAAAGTGGGCACACAAATAGAAAAAAAAAATTCATTCATATTAACCTCAGTCAGTAAAACAGATTACAACGAATGCCAATTGTAAGCTCTGTTAGCAAATCAAGAATAACATTAGTATTAAAAGCAGGAAAAACACATTGCCAATTTTAAGGCTTTATGTATGCTTTTTTCTCTTAATTAAAAAAATCAGATCTAGTTACAACAGAAAAAGGCACACAAACATAGAACAACTGCATGATAAAAACTGAACTCCATCAGGAAAGTCCTAAGAGATGAAATAAAACACACTACCAGTTTTGGTCTGCATCCTGAAAGGACCTACTTTATCTACATTGTAAAGTTCTTCCCCTCCTGCCCTTTGGCACCCCGCTATATTAAACCCATTGTAAAACCTAGCACAATAAAGCACTCTCAGGGCTGAGCTTCTGAGGACCAAATGTTAAAAATCCATTTTCTTGGGAGGGGGCTGTACCAATCATTTCTTTGAAAGGCCGGCAGAATGAATACAGAATCTGAGATTTCCTCTCTGATTTCAAGAGCTGGCATGGCATCTTTGCTGTTTGAAGCAAAGGTGCATTAATTAATGACATTAGCATTGCCTCCCTTCTTTGGAAGCTCTGTAGTTCAGCTCAATAATAAATTTAGTACGATTAAATTTTCATATGACTACAGATGTTTCCCATACTTTGATAAAAGTTCTAGTTGGTTTCTGATGCTATTAAATGAGACACCTGCTGACTTAAGAGAAACCTCAGGTTACTAGGCCCGATCTGAAAGTTTCTGTGGCTAAAATAACCTCCTCTTGTCCAATAATCCTGCTCCTCTTCTCCACCCCCCATCAAAAACCATCCACTGGGGCTGAGCTAGCATACCTGAACTTCCTCTTGCTGTCTGTATTCCCTGACATAAGGAGGAGGAGTGCAGGGAAATGATACATGCACAGAATAACTCAGAATAAAGCAGAGTGAATGAAACAACATCAGCTCATCTTCAGGAATATTTTGAAAAACTTGCGACAGTCTCAAGATCATGATTAAAATCCTGCATTTTAAAAAAGGAAGCACCTTTTGTGATCCCTTTCCCTTGTGCGAAAGGCCAAGATTGTGATTGGCTGTTTTTCCTTCCTGAATTTTTTTTTTTTTTAATGTCTGTCAGGCAATTAGCTGGGTGGGGCTCTGTAGAGCACACAAGTGCTGCTGAACAATATTAGCTACTGTGTGTTTGGTACCTCCTTTTTCCTGTGTGAGCAGCCTGATGGAGCTGCTGCAAATTTTATTTTCAAAAAAATTATATAGCAGACAGAGAAAAAGAAAATTGAAAATAGGTTTTATGTAAGATGCCACAAAAATCAAAACTGCTTTGGCATTTTAGGGGCTTAAAATTCAAATAAGTAGACTGTCTCCCTCATAATGTCAATGTAAGGCACACCAAAAAGATTCAAAGCAAACATATCTTCTACTTTTCCTCTCAGTTCCTAACAGCTGTTAACTGCCCCTGAACAAATCAGCTCAACTGCTAAAGTAGCCACAAATTATGCTTGCTTTCTTAGTTAAAGTACAGTTCAATTTTCATGAACTCTGTGTACATATTAGTAAAGCATAATCTAATATAATGGAGTTTGAACTGTAATAGCATAGCAGAAAAAAAGAGATAGCTTTTGTAATCCTAAATAAAAGGAAGAACTGATAGCTGTGTCCAGTGGGGGACATAGGTAATTAGAGTAGGTACAATATCACACAGTACATATAATATCAAATGCATAAAAGGAAATAACAAACATGAAGCTGGAAGTTAATATTTACAAGCAATATCCAATCCAATAAATACTAAATAATTTATTTTATACTGTCAAATTTCCATGGAAATAAAAGAGCAAGAATGCTTGAAAATTATTATGAAACAAATTTTCTTATTGCCTTGAGAGGTCCACAAAACACAGGGTCTTTGAATGAGAAGTGTTTATAAAAATCTATCGAAAGGAAAGAAAAACATGTAGCAGAACACAATGAATTCATATATTTTTACTTTTTCTTAATTACTTATCGTGTGTTTGTGGGGGGGAAACTCTCTTTTAATGCCCCATGCTGGCTGTCTTTATACCAATTGTTACTCAGCCGGGAAAAAGGAATGAGCACAACAAACCCGTTTTCTATCAGAATAAGGATACTTCTGATGGCCTTTTCATTCCCATCAGTTAACAGAACTTCTTTGACATCTGCAGAAATAGCAACCTGAAAAAAAAAGGGAGCACAGCAAACAATGAGCAAATATGCTTGTCTGTGTGGAAGTGAAGACAGGAGTGACAAGCCTTCAGTATCATGCTTCCTCACCTATTTCTCTGTAACAATCTTCAATCTTTTTTCATTTTATGTCTGCATTATTTTAATCATTCAATCAAATCAGTCAATACTTTTATCATTCCATTTGCGGGAGCCTCTATCTTGCTATCATTCTGTTCGGTAATTGCATTGTGACAGCGGATGATGGTATTCTGAGAGGCTTTCATTTGTGGGCTTCTGTTTATCTAGTAGAGCCATCATACAAGGCTGTCACTCTGCCTTTCAGCTTGCTTCTGTCTGACTGCCTGATGCCCTTCATATAACTTTGCATTGCAGGCAGATGGCTTTGTGAGGGTAATTTTTTTGTGAGCTTTGACATGCTCGCACATTGGGCTGTAACCTCGACACATTGTATAAGAGCGACAGGTTTGTCAAATGCCAATCAGTGTAACAATATGCTTTTATTTGTAGAGACATAAAAACTTGTCTAATGCACTGTGCTGCTACATAATATCTCCTGAATACATGACTCAGAACCCAGAGAATGGGGAACGACGTTCCTGAATGGCCAATCTAATTCAAAAGAATCTAATTACTGAGCGCTCTGGATCATGTTTGTTGGTGTAATAATGCAGGCAAAACATTAGCAGCTATATCATGGTGCTCCAACTGTGATTCGCCGGGCTATTCCTGTATCTTAGCAAATGGGACTATAATCTGAAAAAAAAAATGCTTTCACTATGGCAAAGAAAGACTGTGCGAGGCCTGGAATGTCACAACAAGCGATATTGACTACACTGAGGTAAAATGTTTCTGCTCATCGAGGCAACCATAAAATCAATATGATCCGAAAGTAAGTCAATCTAGAAGGTCTCTCAAGACCCAGCAGCTTGACCGCAGCTGATGCTGTTGACGGTTCTCTGACCCAGCAGTTGGAGGCCCTGGAACATTTTTCCTTTTGTTCTTCCCTCTGAATGGGATTGGAATTGAGAAAAGACCTACCATGAGCCCAGCCAAGCATGTCATGCCACCCCCTAGCTCACACACAGCAAGGTCCCTGAAAGAGAGAAAAGAAATGGTAGAACCCATACAAATTAGATGAAAATGGTCAGAGAGATATATATGTTACAAGAACAAATTGCCATCTGCAGTAAGAACGGCACTACCAGGAAGTTGTAGAGACATGACTAGGCTACCTCATGTCGTTTTGCGTTTTAAAAATAATTATGAAATAGAAAAGTCACAAAGCAGGCAAATCAGTGGGGGTTCCCTCATTAGTGTTCACTGCAACATTACCACCGCTGAGCTGAAAAATCTGAGAAGGTTCCCTTTTTTTCCCTTGTCAATGGCGCTGTCTTTTAGAACTAAACTAGCTAGAGTAGCGAAAGATAATTGTTAGGAAAGGATAACACTGCTAATCCACATTCATTCCTTCAAAAACAGTTAGACAAGTAAATGAAGAATATATATGAGTGTGTATATACCTATATTATGGTCACACACACAACACATACACACACACAAATAAATGCAATCCTGAATTTTTTTAAAAAAATTCTAAAACAAATGGAAACATGTTGGAAAGCTGAACCGCCCCCATAAAGAACAATTACACAAAGAGCATTTAGCAATTAACACTTAAATCACAAATGACCCCAACACTACATAGTGAGTAAACAATGCAGGGATATAATATGGGTAAGCCAGCAAACCCGGGCTAAAGTAATGACTGGGCTCTGACTTTACTGCTCAAAAGGAAAGCAGCTCAGAGTTAAAGCTGACAGTCCAGTGTGGCACTCTGCACTTACCTTCCCTTTTGTGCCTAAATATCAGCCCTCAACGTGTGACACTCTCACCCTGGCCCACGGCTCGCTGATTGGAGCTCCAGTCAAGCTTAAGCACAGCGAGATGAGCAAATGCCAGACTTCCAGGGCAGCTCTGCAGCTCAAAATCAAAATTGCCCTGTACTTATTTTATATGCTTAGAGTCTTAAGATTGTTTCTTCTTCCCAGTTCGGGAAGTTTATTACCTCAAGAGGAGAAAAAAAGCAAAATTAAATAGGAAGGAGAGGTGGGAAGAGGGGCTAGGAGAGAAGAAGCCAAGCAAAGACATCCATATTTTGAAATACACTTAATGAGTGTTTAGTTATTCAAAGCAATTGTAGACTGGTTGGTAAATAAGGACCCTAGAGCTTCAAAAAATACATATTATTGACCCAATCTTGTAAGTACATATTGTTAAAACACCCACCATGATCACTAATGGCTTATCTGGAATCATAATGTGCTGTTCAGGAAGTATATATTGGATGACCTTTATAAAATGAGAATTAAAATGAAAAGCCTATTTTTGTCTGAGTCTACCAAACGTTTGTAGAATTTGCAAATTAAATGAGTATTTTTCTTTTTCTTAAATCTCACCCATGGGTTTGATCTATAATACACACTAACAGTTGAAAACATTTATTTCCGTAGCATGAATCTGTAATAGTAATTTCTATTTCACAAATACATATTGTTAAGTATATAAAAATACCGTTAAAACCAGGGGTGGGATGACATCTTTAAATAATAGCTGTGAGGTATTTATTTATCAAATATTCTGTAGTGACTTCCCTAGCAGAAGTTGAAAGAATGTCTTTATTGTTTTTTTTAACCTTCACAATCAGTAAGGATTGATTGGAGCTTCACTTTTGTTTCCCCAAAATCAAAGTGAAATAAAATGCCTTGAGTGGAAATCAAAAGCCTTTGACATATAGCAAAAAGCTTGCTGTGCAATATTAGTACCCAAAGGCAATTCAGATTTCTTTTCAGAAGCAACATGTGTTCACTGTGAACTTTTTCCCCTTTCTTTCTGTTTTCCTTTTCTCTTTCCTTTACTTTTCTTTCTTTTTTTTTCTTACAATTTAATCTGTAGAATCTAAACATGGCAATTTTTAATATGCAGATTCAATATCCATGATGGGATAAAAATATCTTTTAGGTGCAACTCTGTACCTGAACATATTACTATGCTTGAGGCAGTAGTAAGCCAAAACCTCTTCAGATGGCCAGATGCCTAGAAAACACAAGAGGATAGACTTTTTGATTATAGAAGTTATTCTCTTTAGAAACAACTTTTAAAAGTAATGTTCAGTACAAACTATTTCAACTCGAATCAAACTTAACATAGTTATTACTTGTAATATGTCACACCACATGAATTTTTGTTGCTGCTGCTGTTGTCGTTTTTATAATGGTGATATTTATAACCCTTTCCCCAGGATAACAGTAAAATACCTTAAATAAATTGTACTAAATTTCAATCACAACAAGGTAGCAAAAACAATAACAACCAAAATTGCAAATATCAAAAGTTAAATATTGATGGTATTTCAGGTAGATCTTAATCTTATTCCCATATAATTAATAAGCATCAGTTGAAGACCTATTATATATGCTGCTTATGTTAGGTAAAAATAAATGGAAAAATTACTTATAGGAGCAAACGAAATCACTGAGGTCATTATATATTTTTGTTTGATTTTATACTAATGTTTTAAAATATGCATAATTATTTCCTTTCTTCAATTAAAAAATCAAACTGGAATATAAAATTAAGAAATTTTAATTTTACCAACTTTGGCACATCTTTAAATTTAACAATAATCCTACCCATTAATTTGCATGGATGGGTACTTTCTAAAATTATCATCTGTAAATCATTTATTTAGAAGACTTAGTCTTCATGAATGGATATGAATTCCTTAAAGAGAAGATAAACATGCTTGGAAATCATATTTTCTAGTGGTTATCACATGATGGTAGGACTACAAGTGCTTTTAATTTTTTCTTTATATTTTTTGTATTTTCCAAAATTTTTACAATGAGTATGTATTACTCTTTTTTTAATTTTTATTTTTTACAGACAGGGTCTCACTCTGTTGACTAGGCTGGAGTGTAGTGGTGTGATCATATAGCTCCCTGCAACCTCCAACTCCCGGGCTCAAGCAATCCGATCCGCCTGCCTCAGTCTTCCCCATCCCCCACCTCCACCATTAGTTGGGACTACAGAAGCACTCCACCATGCCTAGCTAATTAAAAAATTATTTTGTAGAGATGGGGTCTCACTATATTGCCCAGGCTGGTCTCAAACTCCTGGTCCCAAATGATCTTGCCGCCTCAGCATCTCAAAGTATTGGGATTACAGGTGTGAACCACTGTGCCGCTCGGCTATGTATTACTCTCATAATAAGAATAAACTATAACATTATAAAAATTATGTTTTCCCCAAGGATCAGACCTAAAGATCAGGCAGGGCACCCGGCATGCTGCAGTCCTGGGAAAGAGCAGCAAATGTTCTGACTCAACACCAAGCACTCTGCTGATGGGTCTTGATGCAAAGTTGAAACATCTAAAGAAGGCTTAATTTTTCCCCCCAGATGAATCTCCAACTTCAAAGAGTAAGAAATCTGAACGTTTCAGAGAAAAGGAAATTAAATAAATGTTAAGTAAAATCCTAAGAGATTCAATGGGTAAAGATATGAACAGCAAAGAGGTGATCCCATAGAGCATTTGCTGCAGGTATACACTATACCTCAGCCTCTCTGGCATTTCGGTAGAAAGAAGGAAAGTCAGCAAGAAATGTTTGGAGTCATATGTAGGAGGAAAGTCAGAGAGGCAGTGGAGTATAGCAGTTAGGATCATAGGTACTTTGGAACCAAACTCACTGGGCTCTAGTCCCAGCTCTGCCATTCCCTAGCTGAGTGACCTTGGACAGGTTACTTAACCTCTCTTCGTCTCAGCCTCCAAATCTTTCAAATATCATTAACTGTAGTATCAATCTTATGGGACTGTCATGAAGATCAAATGAATAAAAGATATGCAATGTGTTCAGAATAGTTTCTTACTCATAATAAACTCAAAGAAAAAGAAAGTTGTTGTTAATGTTATTCTCATGCAAAAGAGGGCAGAAGAGTGGAAGAGAGAAAATGTGAACTCAGAATAATTATCCCAATAACCAGAAGAGATGGAGAACCATTTTGACCTGAACTTTGGCATGACCCTAAAGTCCATATACCTGGCATATCTCCACATAAAAAGAACTCCATGAAGACCAAAGTACATAATAAAATTCTCTGAAGGAAGAGCCTAAATCAGTGTTCTACACCAAGTGGATATAATCACCACAATAATGAATTTTTTTAATGCCTTTAGTAGATGGTTTTGAGGTTTTAAAAAAATGATAGGGAAAGAATATTTAACTAAAATTTAAGCCTTGATTAAGTACAAAAATGTAACTTCTAAAGTGCATTGTCTTTTGAAATAGTTTTATAATTTTCTCAAAAAATTATAAAGGCTAACAGCTGATTTTTAACAAAATTAAATACAAAAAAGACAAAGAACAAAGTAAAAAAAAATCACCTAAAATTCCACCACTAGCATATAATCACTGTTAATATTTTAGACCTCATTCCACAAAATCTTTCCAGGCATAAAGATATTTTACACCAATGGGATCTTTAAAACATGCAGATATTCAATAATCTGATTTTGCCTCACTCAATATATGGTAGACAGGTTCAAACGACAATAAAAATATATTCTACCTGCATCATTATTTGTAATAATTACCTAGAATTCGTTTAACCAGTTTCCTCTTGATAGACATTTAAGTTAGTTTCAAAGATTTTTATATTATGAGTGGAATTGCTGGATCATGTTGCAATAGTGGTACAATGAAGACATATCTTTTTCCAACATATGGTTTTCTCCTTAGATCAAATACCTAGAATGGGATATCTGGTCAGTGATTAAGTACATTTCATACTATAATATACTGAACTGTCGTCCATAAAATGTGTACTCACCTATATCCTCAATAAGTTTGTTTTCTCAAAGCCTTGTCAAGATAGGGTTTTGTCAACCTATTTAATTTTTGCTAATCTGTTAAGTTTTAAAAAGTTTCTCAGTGGAAATCAAAACCAAAATGAAATACTACTTTCACCCCTTAGGGGTAAACAAATGTTTTTGAGGATGTGGAAAAATTGGAACCCTCATGCACTGCTGGTAGGAATGTAAAATGATGTAGCCACTTTGGAGAACTATCTGGCAGGTCCCCAAAATGATGAATATAGATAGCAACATGATCCAGCAATTCCACTCCTAGGTATATACCCAGGAAAAATTAAAACATGTACACACAGAAACTTGTACATGAATGTTCATAGCAGCTTTATTCTTAATAGCCAAAAAGTGGAAACAACCCAATGTCCATTAATTGATGAACAAATAAATAAAATGAGGTATATATCCATACAATGAACAATTATTTGACAATAAAAAAATACTGATACATGCTGCAACATGGATGGAACTTGAAAATATTATACACACATACCTCGTTGTATTGTACTTTATTGTGTTTTGCAAATATTGTTTCTTTTTACAAATTGAAAATTTGTGGTAACCATGCATCAAGCAAGTCCATCCGTGCCATTTTTCCAACAGCATGTGCTCACTTAGTGTCTCTGTGTCACATTTTGGTAATTCTTGCAATATTGCAAATTTTTTAATTATTATAGCTGTTATGGAGATCTATGATCAATGATGTAGCTATTGTAATTGTTTTGAGGCACCACAAACCACGCCCATACAAACCACGCCCATGTCCAAACAATCTATAAATGTTGTGTGTGTTTTACTCCACTGGCTGGTCATTCCTCTGTCTTTCTTCCTCTCCTCAGGCCTCCCTATTCCCTGAGACACAATAATATTGAAATTAGGCCAATTAATAGTCCTACAATGGCTTCTAAATGTTCAAGTGAAAGGAAGAATCACGTATCTCTCACTTTAAATCAAAAGCTAGAAATGATGAGGCTTCTTGAGGAAGGCATGTTGAAAGCTGAGATAGGCTGAAAGCTATAACTCTTGCACCAAACAGCCAAGTTGTGAATGCAAAGGAAAAGTTCTTGAAGGAAATTAAAAGTGCTACTCCAATGAACACACAAATGATAAGAAAGTAAAACAGTGTTATTGTTGATAGGGAGAAAGGTTTAGTGGTCTGGATAGAAGATCAAACCAGCCACAACTTTTCCTTAAGCCAAAGCCTAATCCAGAGCAAGGCTCTAACTCTCTTCAATTCTATGAAGCTGAGAGAGATGAAAAAGCTTCAGAAAAAAAGTCTAAAGCTAGCAGAAGTTGCTTTGTGAGGTTTAAGGAAGGAAGCCAACTTCACAACATAAAAGTACAAGGTGAAGCAGCAAGTGCTGATGGAGAAGCTGCATCAAGGTATCCAGAAGATCTAGCTAAGATCACTGATGAAGGTGGTTACACTAAACAACAGATTTCCAATGTAGATGAAACAGGCTTCTACTGGGAGAAGATGCCACCTAGGACTTTAATAGCTAGAAAGGAGAAGTCAATGCCTGGCTTCAAAGGTTCAGAGGATAGGGGCTAATGCAGCTGGTGACTTTAAATTGATGCCAATGCTCATTCATTATTCTAAAAATCTGAGGGTTAAATGATGCTAAATCTCCTCTACCTGTGCTCTATCAATGGAACAATACAGCAAATCTGTTTACAGCATGGTTTACTGAGTATTTTAAGTCCAATCTTGAGACCTACTGCTCTCAGGAATAAAGGTTCCTTTCAAAATATTTTTGCTCATTGACAATGCACCTGGTCACCCATGAGCTCTGATGGAGATGTACAAGGAGATTAATGTTGTTTCCATGCCTGCTAACACAACATCCCTTCTATAGCCCATGGATCAAGGAGTAATTTTGACTTTTAAGTCTTATTATTAAGAAACACATGTTGTAAGGCTATAGCTGTTATAGATAATGATTCCTTTGACGAATCTGGGCAAAGTCAATCAAAAACCTTCTGGAAAGGATTCACCATTCTAGATGCCATTAAGAACATTTGTGATTCATGGGAGGAGGTCAAAGTATCAACATTAACAGAAGTTTGGAAGAAGTTGATTTCAACCCTCATGGATGACTTTTTTTTAGAGACGGGGTCTCGCTCTTGGTCAGGCTGGTTTCGAACTCCTGACCTTGAGCTATCCACCCGCCTCGGCCTCCCAGTCATGGATGACTTTTAAGGGTATAAAAACTTCAGTGAAGAAAGTCACTGTAGATGTGGTAGAAATAGCAAGAGAACTTGAAGTGGAGCCTGAAGATGTGACTGAATCAATCTCATGATAAAACTTCAATGGACGAGGAGTTGTTTCTTATGGATGCACAAAAAAGGTGGTTTCTTGAGATGAAATCTAACATTGTGGAAATGACAACAAAGGATTTAGAATTTGACATGAATTTGTGGTGATAGTTGCATGACTCTGTGAATATACTAAAAACCACTGGATGAAGTGTGGATTGTATCTCAATAAAGCCGTTGTTTTAAAAAGTTTTTTCATTCTTATTTGTGAAAATATAATGATCTTTCAAGAAGATTTTCTTTTCAAAGAAGTTACACATACACATAGTTAAGAGTCATTGTTCGAATGGTTAAGACAAATAGTAGTACCCAACCCTTCTCTTTAATCTTTCTCCTTCCCCAGAAACTATCACTTTCAACTCTTTTAGCTTTCTTCTGGTAATTACTTCCATATTTCTACATAATATGTTTATATTGCTATATATTAGGTTTTTTTTAAGTTTTAGACAAAATCTATTGACCTTCCCCCGCTATGAAGATGAGCAATGTTTGCTTTTATCTCTAGTCCTCTCTCTCCACATCATACATATCATGCCTCTTATCCATCCCCCACCATCTGCTTAATACTATATTATAATAATTATAGTTATAATATTGTAATTTTGGGAACCTCACTCCTCACTGTTGATTTTATTATGACCATGAAATAAAACTGAGCTCTGTAGTAAAGTATGATTCCTTTTTGTCTCAGGTGTAAACTTTTGTTTTCTCTGGAGTTTATAATTCTTTTTTTCCTCATTTGCTAAGATTTTTATGTGGTCTCAAACTCTAGTTGTCAGTTTCTCCTCTCAATACATTCATTCCCAATGGGTTTCCTACCAGCCTCATGAGGACATCTCTCTGGTACCTTCTGTCCTGCCTTATGCTGGGCTGACTGCCCTCTGCTTGGTGCAGAGCTGACGGCCTGTAATCAGTCTTCACTTCATCCCAGGCTTCCCTTCGCCCTGCTCTGGTGTTCTACCTCTTGTCTCCTCTATCCACAGTCTACCTCTTTCTTGGTTTACTCACTCATTTTAGTGCAACACATCCTCCAGTAGTTTCTTGAGAATCTATATAAGAGAGGTAAATGTTTGAGAATCTGCATGATTCAGTGGGTAACTTCAATCCAGAAACTCTATGTTCTTCAGGTCCTAGAAAGCTTAGAAAGTACCATAGATTGTTTCCTTACCTCCATTTTTCTCTGTTCTCCTTCTCTGGAACTCTTATTATTTGGATGCTTAATCTCCTGAACTCATCCTCTAATTTTTTAAATCTTCTCTGTCCTGCTTTCTATCTCTTATTGTCTTCTACTTTCTTGGAAATTTCCTCAACTTTATCTTCCAACTTTTTATTGTTCTTTTCATTTATGCTATTGTTGTTGATGGTGGTCCTCCGAATATTTCCTTTTAGGAGCATTCTATTCCTGTTTCATGAAGGCAAACTCTATTCTTAATTATTTGAAAATATTAATTATAGTTTGTTTTATGTTTTCTTATCTTTACATAGTCTGTTTTCTTCAAGTTACTTTTTTCTGTTTATTGGTTTTGGTCTCTGTAACATTAAAAGCTTTTCTCAGATGTCTGGTATCTTTTTGTTGTCTGCCTAAATGTAAGCATAGGAAGATAAAAGGCTGATTGGAGGTGAAAAAGACTGAGTGTGGGTGGGTAGAGTAGGGATGAAAGTCTCAGCATTCAGTCTGCATATTCACTTAATTGCCCCACCCTGCTTTCAATATACCGTGCCTGGTGTCTCCCATTGCAAAAATGTCAGTTTAACCCTTTCCAAAGAATAAGCCTTCAGTCCTCTGTTGGAGTAGAGGAGAGGTAGTTAGTTACCCAGTAGCCTGGAATGGGATATTACTGCTTCTTAAACAACTTTCAATCAATTCTCCTCATTTTAGTTCCCTTTGGTTTCTTTTAGAAGTATAGTCATCCCTCAGTATCTGTGGTGGATTGGTTCCAGGTCCCCCACCCAATACCAAAATCTACAGATGCTCAAGTCCCTAATATAAAATTGCATAGTATTTGCATATAACCTATGCACATCATCCTGGTATACTTTAACATATACTTTACATAAGTGTATAGGTATTATAAGTAATCCAGAGAGGATTTAAAGTATGCAGGACTGTAGATGATTTAAGTAATCTAGAAGTAATTTAAAGTATACAAGACTATATTTTTAAAATTTGTATTATTTTTAATTATTTTTTCCTGAACATTTTGGATTCGAGTTTGGTGGAATCCAAGGATGTGGAACCTACGGATATGGAGAACCAACTGTTCCTGGCACCAGCAATTCCTGAGCCTTTCAAGGTTTCAGAATTATAAGTTGGGTTAGCTCTCAACTTTTCCAACTGCGGGCTTTCTCACATCTGCTAAGTCAATGACTTCTCATCCATTTGCCTTCCACCCTCCAAAATTATACTGTTCTTGTATGTCCCCCGCCACTGTATCATCATGTGATGTGCCTTAAAAACATCCCTACATAGTGGTTTAATGAAGTTTCTCAAAGGAATTCTTTCTAATGCATTGTTCAATATCAAGTTTACCTGAAACCAAGAAATATATGGGTTTTTTGTTTGTATGGTTGGTTTTTGTTTATTCTTAGAGACAGGGTCTTCCTTTGTTACCCATGCTTGTAGCTCACTACAGCCTTGAACTCCTGGACTCAAGCCATCCTCCTGCCCCAGCCTCCCAAAATGCTTGAATTACAGGCCTGGGCCACCACAACTGGCCTGGTCTTTTGAGTATTACTTTGTAGGATAGTTCTGGAATCTAAGACATACAATAACTATTCTTATTTCTTGCAGAGTCCATTTTAGCATCAATACTTTAAGATCTGAGTGGTAGGGTTTCAGTATTCATTCTAGAAGAATAGTGACTAGCAGGGCTTCATGAAATAGAGAGAAATTCATTGGAAAGGTGATGAGAATAAATTTTAGAAAAAGGACATACAAGCCAAGAACACTAATGGCAAGGTCCCAAGATTTTTATGTTCTATTAATAATATCATAGGGTTTTATCAATCAATTATAGGCACTTCAACATTCTTGACATCATCCAGTAAGGCACTGCAGGTTGCCCAAAGTGGCATTTAGAGTAGCTAAAGTATTGTTCTAAAAAATGCATCACAAAGTATTTTAATTAACAGTTTATTCTAGATAACTTGCTCTCTAAAACACATGTCATGAATTAGGACACTCCTTTAAGAGTTATTCAGAGGCATGTAGTTTCCTATTCCTTAATGCTTTCTGTATAAGTCAAATGAGTTTATTTCATAGCAGAAAAGGCCTCCTTCCTCCATTGGGCCTCCATAAAAGCATTAGCTAAACAAGAGTTCTATTTGGAAAAGGAAGAATACAATAGAATACTTGGATTTCCATGGTCATTTGGTTTCATCGCATTTTCTTTTGAACAAAGGCTTGGTTCCCTGCAGATGCTTCTGTCAGAACTGGGCCTGTTGAATTTGTCAGACTTCAGAAAGCCCGTAGCCAGCCAACACTAAAATACAAAAAGCTAGCCATCTACATAGCATTAGCGAGGAGGAAATTTGGCAATGCGATCTATGTATGCAATTACTTTGTTGTCGTTGTTTTTAGTGAAGTAGCTAGTTTCGTTTTATTTTAAGTGCCAAGTGTTGTGGTTAATCTGGAAACAGACAACACATCTATTATTAACCTGAAGGCTGAGCAAATCCTAAAATTAAGTGACAGCTAAGCATGGGGCCTTCTACATAACTTCCATTTGAAAGCTTTTTGCTTCCCCATAGTTCATCTTGGAGGGCAGTCCTAAGGCTTTGACAGCATCCAGCAAGCAGCACTGCTGGCTCCCTCCTCTGCCCCTAATGGACTGTACTTGCCTCGTGATGACAACACAGCCAGCTCTCGCAACAGAGATATGGCTTTTCCATGATCAGCTGATGTCCACCGAAGCAGCACCTTTCTCTCTACCTTCTTCAAACTAAATGAACATGTTCATCATGCAGGAGTCAGAAAAAAGGCCTCTCTCTAATCTGAGATCCAAGTGGAGAGGCCCACTCACTCTTAGCTAAGCTGTTGAATGTTCTGGAAGAAGAAATGCACTTATAGATATTACTAAAATGAAAAGTTTCTCACACTGGAATGGGTAGGTAAGTTTCCTGGACTAGTTTTGGTGTTTGTACTCTGTCTCCTTTTCCTTTAATACAACTCACATTTCTGTTTTGTCACTGATGTACCAATCCAGAGTAGAAATCCGTAAGAGAACTACAGAATGCTCCACAAATATTTATTGGGCATCTACAATGTTTCAGGGCCTGTGGATCAGCAGGGAATGAGACAGCATGAGTACTGGGGCTTCCATTCTAGTTTGAGAAGGAAATTATACAAATAATGTGCCCAATTACAACTGTAATCAATGCTGAGTGGGAAAAATAGAGAGTGCTTATGAGAGCACATCACAGAGGACCTGACCTGGTTGGGGAGAGGTTGGGAGGAGCCCATCAGGAAACACTTCCCTGTATACGTGACATGTAAGCTGAGACACAGAGGATGAAGAGCCCAGTAAAGGAGGAAGAGGGGGATGGAGAGGAAGGACTGGTCCACAGTGGGGAGCCCCATAAAATAAAGTTGGAAGAAGAGAAGGGCTTAATGTTCTAGGAATGGGAATAAGATCAGTGGAGCTATAGAATGAACAAGAAGGAAAGAGTAGCACAAGATGAGACTAGATTGAAGGGGTGGTTAGGAGCCAGACCTCCTAGGCTCAAAGGTCATGTTAAGAATTTTAAATCACACCTTAAACTAAATGATATGTTTTAAGCAGTAGAACGATATGACCAGATTTACATTTTAGAAGATAATTTTGGCTACTCTAAAGAAAATAGAGGCCAGGTGTGGCTCACACCTGTAATCCTAGTACTCTGGGAAGTTGAGGCAGGAGGATTGCTTGAGGTCAAGAGTTTGAGGTTGCAGTGAGCTATGATGCTGCTGCTGCATTGTAGCCAGGGTGACAGAATGAGACCCTGCCGCAAAAAAAGAAAAGAAGAGGGAATTGAAGGAAGAAAGGAAGAAAGAAAATAGATTGAAAGAGGGCAAGAGGAGGCAGGGGAAACTAGGTAGGAGGCTACTACAATTATCTAGGTGAAAGCTGGTGGGGCTTGGGTGATGGTTAGTAAAGAGGAAAAGTGGAAAGATCTGAGATATATTTAGAAGGTACACTGACAAGACTTACTAGTTAATTAGATGAAGGGGGTGGTAAGGAAGAGGGAAGTGTCAAGTATGACTTAGGTTTATGGCATGAATAAGTGGGTGGATGATGTACAGTAGACACATATAGGATTTTCCTTCAATTTTATATGAAATGAGAAGGCTGAATTCAGGGTGAAAAAACACTACCTAGGGATCTGGGGTCTGATTCAGGCTCCACACTAACAAACTGAGATATTAGGAAGTAATTTAGCCTTTCTGAGCTGCAGTATCCTCACCTGCAAAATGATAGGCCTGGGTTAGATTATGTCTAGGGGCCTTTCAGCTATAAAAAGCTACAGTACGAAACCGGATCTCATGTTCTGGAGTCAGACAGAGTTCAGCTTGAATATTGGCTCTTTTCGTTGTGTGACCTTAGGCAAGGTACTGCTAACATTTTAAACCTCATTCATTCATTTATTCATGCAGCCTACAATTATAGGCAACCAGGCCTGTTCTACAAGCTGGGGATACAGCAGCAATGAAAACAAAGCCCTTGCCTAAATAACTTTTATAGGGACAATAGACAACAAATAACATAATTTTAGGGAGTGATTAGTGTTGTGATGAAAATAAAATATGTTAATGTAATAGAGAATGACTATGGTAGTGGGGGATGTCGCTACTTTAGCTAAATTGTTGAGCAATGCCTCAGTTCTCTCACTGGTAAGTACAAGCAATAAAAGTATCACTCATAGGGTGTTGTGAGAATTAAATAAGATAATATGTGCAAGACACTTAGAACAGTGCTTGGCACATAGTGAATTTCTTTTTACTTTTTACTTTTTTAACTTTTAAAAACAGTAATGTTGTTGCTGCTGTTGCTGTTATTATTTTGACATGTTTCTGTCCACGGAATTTTACCAACCTTAATAACATTTTCATGACACTTTCAGGGACAGCATTATTCCTAATTGATAACTCACAAAATCAAACCAAAACTGAACTTCGGATCAATGTACCCTGGCTCTGGGAACTTTGAAAATTAATCCAAAACAAGAATTCCATATATATGGGCATTCCTTGTTCTACACGTGTCCTTCTGCTTTGACCCACTGACAGACTCACTCTGCACAATGAATGGGTAGGTGCCGGCCTCCCTGTGCTGGGGAAGCTGGGTCACAGGGAACACGGCTACATCCAGGTGGGAGAGAATGTCTGAGCAGCCAGAACAGTGGGCAAGTGGAAGCTCCCCCTGCGACACTCTAACATTTACTGAATGTTGATACTGCCCAGGCACTATGAGGCAGAGGAGGAAACCCAGGCACAGAAAGGTTAAGAAATTTTAATTCAGCTTTGTATTTATTTACTTCTCAATTTTTTGTAGAGATGGGGGGAGGGGTATCATTCTTGCTCAGGCTGCTCTTGAACTCCTGACCTCAAGCAATCCTCCCACCTGAGCCTCCCAGAGTGCTAGGATTACTGGCGTGAGCCACTGCGCCCGGCCTCAGATCCCTATTAATATGAAGAATATGACGTAAAGGAAAGACGGAAGGAGGCCCAGCCCTGTCCTGACACTGAGGCAGGGAGGGGTTGGTAGTCTTCGGAGAACACTCCCCAGAGGTCCAAGCTTTGGGTCTGATGGTCAGTGTTGGAGCAGACGCTGGGGAAGCAACTGAGTGACAGATGGGAAACGGAGGCAGGCCAAGGAAGATGCTAAAGCACCACTGGGAAAAAGGAATGCGCTGCAGTCACAGCCACAGCCGCAGCGGCTCATGCGGTAAAGACATGAACTTGGAAGACAGCTCTGACACTTACTAGCTTTGTGACCTCAGCAAGTCACTTACCCTCTCCTTGCTTGATTCCTTATCTAAAAGTAATAATACTATCTGCTCCATACTATAGACTGAGGATTAAATGAATTAGAAAAGTACCTAGGAAGTGCTCAATTAGTGTTTGTTATTATTATTATTATTATTGGCGGCAGCAGCATCAATTCCTGAACACCTACCTACTTGGCAAATATTGGGCTGTGTACCTCACATGGATTACCTCATTTAATCCTTAGACAACCTTATAAGATATGTATTATCATTATGAACAGCTAAAGGGCACAGTGACGTTCAGAATACACCAAAGACCAGTGAGCTTAAGTGGCATAGCCAGAATTTGAGCCCATACACTTCCTCTAGAGCCCCGTCTCTTTTTACTACACCACATGCCCCCGTCCTGTTGGGGTCCTGGAATCAAGAGAACTAGTTGGTAGTTCTCATGGCTCTGTCGATAACTAATTTTGGGACTTTGGACAAATTATATTTGGGCTCTTCCTTCAAGAATAAAATGGAAGGGTTGAATTGATTTCTGCAGCCGCTTCCAACTCTAAATCCTATAGATCATTATATTTGTGTATTTCCAAACAAAAGCTATAAAATTGCCCGTGGACTCTAGCATGTTACATTTTCAAGAAATTAGATGGTTTAAAATATTTTATGTGTACTATAATCTCAAATTTAAACCGCTACCAGGAAATATTTTAGAAGGGTTTCAAAATGGTTCTACAAGTCAAATCTTCATTACATGTCTATTTTAATGGAATTAGAACTGCCTTTGTTAATTAAATTTCACAGCTTCAGAAAAGAACTGCTCTACATCTACATACACGAGCTGTGAAAGCTTTTTATTTAGTTAATTGAGCATATTAATAACAGAAAACCTCTTCAATGACAATTTTCCCTCTCTAATATGGAACACAGTTCTTTGCTACATTTTTTTCTCAAATTCCTTCCTCCTCAGGGTAACAAAACTACCTTTTAAGCAGGAGAGATTTTCCCAAGGTCTCAAAGCACAGGCAGAAGAACAACTCCTGATCTGAGCTATCTGGACCTAGGTGAGGACATGCTCCATCTTCATTGGTCAGAGAGAATGTCAGAAAATGAGAAGAATCATTCCTAGGAAAGGTGGCCCTAAAAAATCAGGCCAGAGAGCTTCTAGCAGGAGGGAACATGGCAAGGATTTCCCTAGAAACACAGCACATTCTTCCCAAGGTGAAAGAAAAAAGTGAAGAAGACTGAAGGAGGGAGAAGCTAGAGGGAGGAGAAGAGGAAGAAAAAGGAAGACTTCCATTGCCAGTTTTACTCCAAGTCACACCTTCCCCCAAGGCCTTACTGTGCTTGAATGTCATCAGGATGGGTTGATCAGGCTGTCATTCTGATGAGATCATCCTTTTGCCTTTAAAAATAGATCTGTGCTATGTCTTGAAAAGTCATGTATTAATAAGAGCAACAATGTGTCAAAATGGAGTGGAATAAAGAAGAAAATATTAGGAATAATTGTTATCGTTCCTTATTTTAGGTGATGGGCCACTTCCTCTACACAGACACACACTTGTTACATGGTGTACCAAAATAACAAGGGTGAGCTTCCTCCCTAGAGTTACCTGTGATGTATGAATTTGATTTCTAAAACAGCTTCCTACATTCGAGTCCAGCTTTATTTCACTTGCAGGTAAACATTGTGGCTGAATTCCAAACAAAATGAGAGCCATGTGTTCCATGTGGAATGCATGTTTTACACATTTATGCAAGCCTTCCTGGAGAGAAAATGGTATTCAGGAAGTCTATGGTACAGGTGCAAAAGCAGCACACATCTATGAAATGGCCGTGATATTAGGCTTGTTAGGCAACACGACTTACTTTAGCAATGTTGTTTGGAAGGTGTGCGTCCAGCACATCAAAACTGCCTTTATTGCAAGGTCCCCCCTGAGGTTTTGAGGAAAGAATCATTTCTGTGTAGAGAAGGCGGAAAGAGGAGGACTACCTCCCCTTATAGCAGGAATTGCCATTAGGAAGTTCCAAACGGTAAAATACCAGTCAGCAAATTGACTTGGTAAATAAGGCAACATCTCATTGAGGTTCAGTCTAAACCCATTTTAAACAAACCCCTCTTTGCCATTCCATTGAAAGTAAATGTATGATATTCAGATTGTGAAAAAATACATATATATGTATGTATGTATGTATATGTGTGTATAGATGTATCTGTATATATATATGTATGAGAGCTGCCTGGGAATCTCAGCTGTGCAAAATGGCCAGGGCTCTGTCCTTCCTGTCTCTCCACTCATCATTATTCATTGATATGAAGGAAACATGATGGTCTGCTCTCCAGAAATTTTTCTGCTGCTGCACAAACTTGGGTAGCTTACTGCAACTAATGTGGAAATGTAGTGCTAAGCACGTCCTGGCTGTAAACACAGCAGTCTTGCTCTGCCAGGGCCATCTACAAATGTCTCCAACCAACTTGTATGATTGTTTTTAACACCTTTTTTTTATTTTTTAAAGAAATGAATTTGATTTCATTTTCCTTCCCCAGTTTTCAAATAGTCATTAAAAATTAAACAACACTGGAAAAAGCCTTTTGTGATTATAGCCTTCATTCTCCTGCAACAAACTGGATCTATAAATTTACGTACCATTGTAGATGTAAATTACAAAATTTATATTCAACTGTATTAAAACATCTATTCCAAAAATGATTACCAGTTGTGAAAAGCAGACAGGCTTATCACTTGCTGTCAGTTGTTCATGTCTAGTTAAGCAATAATGTGCTAAAACTGCTCTTTTGTTTTGTGTAAGAATTTTGGCAATAGAAGAAATGAACACTCGGTTAATAAAAACTCAGGCTGCTTTTTGCTTTGATGGAGGAAGCAGCTGCCTGTTTTCATTTGCTGCAGAGCAGCAAAACCCATCAATATAATAAGCAGCTTAGATGCATCCATCCACAGCATCTGTAAGGATATAGGGCTATTCGCTCAAAACCAATCCCTGGTTTAATTTTAACAAAGATGTGTCTGACATATTTGAAAATGCATTATAATAGGTTTTGAAACATGAACAATTTCTCTTTCTTTTAAATACTTTTTACAGATTTGAAAGGTTAGTATATATAGCTGAATGATAACAATGATAAAAACCAGTCCAAACTGTGAGGCCACCCTAAAACAAGGGCAGTGAAGAGAGCGAATCGAGAGGCAGTTATTTAGTTCCCTTCGAAATGGAAGAAATTCATTTGAATGTGATTTCATTCATCTATTCACCCAAACAAATATTTACTGCATCCTTACTAAGTATCACACTGAGCTAGATACTGAGGCCACGGCCCCTACTCTCAAGGAGTTCACTCTTCAGGGGAAAAGATGACCACAAAACCATAAGTAAACAATGTGGCAAGCACAGTGATACTGATACACATTTTTATATTAGCCTTTGATTTAAAAAAATTCAAATGGGCATACAACACAGTAGAAACTATTTTACATAAAAATTAAAAATCAAATACTGTCTCTTCTATTATACAGTCACACACTTCATTAGACATATCTTTAAGAAAAGACAATCTGATAAAAAAAATTGAATTATGTTTAAACACATGTCAAACTGTTTACTAGTGTAGCCAAGAATTATCACACTTAGGAGAGAAAGTTTTAGGATTTTAAGTTTTGTTTGGACAGCCTCTAATTCTACAGTAACCATTAGACACTTTTACATGATCATGAATATACCACACAGCAAGCCTAGTAGAAAACACAAACTTTAAAGCAACTTGAAATGTGATACAGAATGGTTTGGCTAGTAAAAATGCTAAGGGATTATTTTATTTTAATGCTGGGTGGCATTCCGAGAAGACAGCTAATTCTAAATTCTCTTCTTTTTCTGATTCAGTATTGGATAAGTGAACATCTCAGCGTGATGAGCTAGGGGCCTGTGTGGTGGTGGACATGAACATGGGATTAGTCATCAGTTTTTCATCAGTGATACCAAATTTAAACGAGCATTCATGTGCAGAAACATTAAGAAAATGCTCCCACAAATGTAGAGCTAAGAGCTTTCTTATTCAAACATATTCATTGCAAAGCACATATACATGGCTGTGTTTTATTCTTTATAAATACATTTTTATTTTGGAATAATTATAGATTTACATAAAAGTTGCAAAGATAGTAGAGAGTTCCTAGAGTTTTCCCAGTTTCTTCTATTGTTAACATCTTATACTTCTCAAAACTAAGAAACTGACATTGTTTCATTACTGTTAACTAAACTCAAGGGTTTGTTTTTAATGGAAGGGTTATGATTTAGATGAGAGTTGATGAAGGTGTCTGTCAGAAAGTCACAAATTGAACCTAAAGGAAAACACTAGCATATGTCATCTTTCCTGCCCTTAATTTTCTTCCTTCTTCTTAAGTTATTCTAAAGAAATAATATCAGATTTAAGAGTTAAAACAGGACACAAAATACATATACCTCAGCGTTTAAAAAGAAAATCTGACCTCAACAAGAGAACTACGTAGCCAAGTGAAGCCTTGGTTTCCCATTCGATTGTTGAACAGAGCAGAATATTATTTCTAAGTCACTATTCACATAGAAATTCTGATTGCCCCTATTCAGTTAATACTTTTCATATCACAATGTGATATGGACCTTCTAACCAATCTGTGGAAGCATGAGTTAAAGACCACAAAGAAGTCAGAGGTCATTATTTTTCCCCCATACAAAGTGTTTATAAAGCATTTACCATGTACCCTTTGTCTCTGTGCCTGCATTCGTCTACCTCGGGTCTATTGCTTAATGGCTGAGCACGATGCTTCTAGAAGCCTGCAGAGATTTATGGGTTATGTAATGGTTAAATGGTGGTCGTTCCAATATTTGGAAAAGATGCTTTTGAGGAGATTCTCTAGCGACAACTGGTGGTCAACCCTTGGCGCCTGATGTTTGGGTGAATATTTCCTCCCCAGTCCCAATATATTCTAAGCTGAAAGAACTCCCTCCCTAAAATGCAGACAGGCCCCTCATAACAAACAGAGCTCAGCAAGGGACCCAGCAGAGCCCCTCACTTTGTCCATTATTTCTTCCCTTCCTCAATTGCTTCAACTTCCCCTCTTTCTATTTCATCTTCTCTCCTACTTTTCACTTGAATCATCACCCCATTTGTGGTGCTCCTTTTTTCTATTTAAAAGAATTCATAATAAAAGAACCAACTTTTCTTTTAAAAAGCAAAAATTAATCATACTTTGATAAAGGAAATTTGCTGACATCATCATCCATGTTTCATAAAAGTACTTTGATCTGTTTCTTTATGTTGTCTTTGAACATAAACTCCTTGAGAGCAGGGAGCTCATTGCTTTCTTCTTGGTGGCATGTTTACATGACGCATGTGAAGTCATGCTGTATTTATGTAGAACAGTAGCAAACTGTTCTAAACGTGGGACGCACAACAATAAAAAATGCATCCCTCTTCTTTTGCAAGATCTATTTGCTGAGCTATATATGCTGTCTCAGGATCTGATTCTGCCTGTAAATGCAATCATAGGTCAATTCCTGTGTGGATAAGTTTCTAATTGTACTTAACCCACTTCCATCAGCTTTCTTATCTATATCCACTATCTGTAGCCCCAGCAGGACAATTATCACCAGAAGACAGGATAGATGCTCTGGGAGTATGGCTGTTCTGGGCCTGAAAGGTGCATGCTTACAAGTCTCCAGGCCAGCAACATGGAAGAATCCATATTCAATGGCCATCTTTCTCTAAATCAATCTTTTTGCTTTGTTCAGCAGAGCCCGTGTCATAGGTATTCACATTTGGGGCTCATCTGTGGATATCTACAAACATGCAGGTCTCTAATCATAGGAGCCTAGAATGAGTCCTAGAATGGGCCCTTTAAGTGACTTGAGAGAGAGAAAATGATTCTCTGTCTGGCTTTTCTTTGTCCCCTTCTCTTTGCTATGATAAAATTTGTAACCTTAACCCATATAGCAAAGTGATTTCTCTTAGAATCACAACTCCTTGAGAAAGGTTTTCAAAATATACTATTTAAATGGAACTATTGCTTTGAACTTGACACTACAATTATCTTTCTGTTGGGAAAAATACAGAAATTCTAGAGCTGTTATATTGTTACCAGCCCTTTCACACCAGGACACATGAGTGTTGTTAAGTTGAGATCAAAGTGCACAGGCTGAGTTGTTGAGAGCGGAGAAGTCATCATAGTCTCTATGGACTCATGCTGGACTTCTTAGGACAGAAAACAGATTTCCTTCTCTCTCCAGCAGCATAGAGTTCATATTATCGTGAACTCCATCATTCCTCCTCCCCACTGGTCCCACCCTTAACAAATGATTGAAACAATGGCTTCAAACCCAGAGCCCTGTATTTAGGCTAGAATATATTTCTCATCTGTTCATGTTGCCCAATAGCACTGAAGAGATTTTGGCTGAGAAAATACTGTGGCAGAAGTCTAAATTCAAACCATTAGTGACATGAAAAACAATAACCTTTTGGAAGAATATGAAATAGTGTTTATACATCATGAGACTAATTAATTACTATTTTTCATGGGTGCTTCAGAGAAATCTCAATTTATGAAGTAAAGTCTAAAGAATCAAGGGACTTGCTTAGCATCTAGCAACTAGTTAATGGCCAAGTTTGGGCTAGAACTTCAGGCCTCTAATACTTCACCTTCATTCTCTTTTCAGATTATGAGACTTGAACTATAGGGTTGGAAAGACATCATGATTTGAGTTGCATCTCATGAAGAGGGTTTTACCTTCCAAGTGGAAATCACTGTTTTTAAGAAATGAATCATACTCATTCCAATTTCAACATATTGACACATGCTTAGCAATTAAATTTAAGTCACTTTTGGTTTCTATTTCTCAATAAACAGTTTTCTAGAAACACTGCCTCCTTACCATGCCCCAACACACTAGCTGATGGAAAAGGCTATAGATACATTTAGCTGCAGCTCACCTAAAATAAGTATTGCTGAATTGAGGCCAGGAAGCAATATACAACATTTAGATATAGTGACCCTCTTCTCCAGAGTGATAATGATTATGTGCCTTGCTTTATATAAATGGGCTTCTGTTTGTTTTCAGGAAATTTATCATCTACACGTTCATTAGTCCTACTTATTCAAATGTCCACATGTAACTTGTCTTGCAATTAAGAGTTTTTAGCAGATCCCAATAATTCTTTTGATGACCAGCATTCCTATCATAATAAAAGAGTAATTTTATTTTATATTGTTGTGTCTAGGGAGGGGGAATCATGTCATACACACTATTTTCACACACAGCACAGTGTTTAGAAATGCAATTTGCTGTGTATTCTCTTCTAAGAATATTTTCAATGTTTCTGGATTGTCTCTGCACTCAGGGACAGGATTGAAATCTCCACTTTGGTATTTATCTGAGGCTGTGATAGCTTAGTCGTCTGCCGCCAAATGCCAAGATACGGGGAATCTCATCATCCAGAGACCAGCTGCATGATGGGCAGTTAATAGATATATCAAACCTTAGGATATATGCTAAGCTGAAGAGATGATTGGTTGGTTGATACACTGATTGATTAGCATAGGGAGAATGGGTTTCTTCTTGACAACCTAAGATTATGCTTCAGCTAAGCTCAAATTGCTTACACCTCTTCTATTGGGTTTAAAATTACAGTCCTGTCATCTAAAATCTCTCTTCAATGAAATTTTTACCATATATAAAAATTAAAGGGAAAAAGAAAGTAGGAGCACTGGATAAGAGTAAATGGAGTAGATACATTTCATGCTACTGTTGTTGATTCCACTAGGAAAAGTTGATATGTAAATCCCCTTGAAAAACGTTACACATTTCATAAACGATTACTGAATATTATACAATAATTCAGGGGAAAAGTTCAGTGTGTTTAAGTCAGTGAACACTGTATTTTCAAATACATTACAGTTAGATCTCCTCTATGTAAAATTGAGAATTAAAGAAAAGCTCTCTATTAATCAGGTTTACTCTCTAAGGCACATAGACCCCATCTTTGGACTTTTAATATTTTTAACTGCTGGCATGCCTTTCAGGGGCAGGGGAAAAAAAGGGCAGACTTATTGAGGCTGTGGATTAGCTTTGTATTTGAAGCTGCTTAACACAAGTAGTAACTTCTTTAATTAGCACTAACGATTAGTCACATGTACATCTTGAAATATTTTAATATTGTGCCTGTTTCCCACGCATGTGGAATCAGATATGCTTTAAAATGAAACAAAACCAGATGAAGGAAGGAAACACAACCCTGTTCTATCAAACTCTAAACTGATATTTAAATGGTATTGAATACAATCATCAAGACTTTGCACAAAAGGCCAACATTTAGGGCTCTACAAACATCTGATAGTCTTAGTTTACAATAAATTCATTAAACATAAGCTTGGTTTATGATGTCCTGTTTAAAGATTCAATCTCATTGTACTCCGAATTGTCAGAGACTGGCTAAAGAAAGGACCTCGCTCTCTCTCCTTCCTCCCCATTCCCCTCCCCAACCAAAAAAAAAAAGCTGGTAGGCTTTAATTCAGCACTTTGAAGAACACCCCCTCCTCTGCCTGAGCAAATAAGGATTTGGTTGCCGAATCACACTGGATAAGTGGTTCATTGAGAATGTTAAAATCTGCATTAATAAATAGGACTGGGCTTCTCGGATTTTCCCCCTTCCTATCAGCTATGAGCGGTAGGGGATCAGCTGCGACTAAAATCCCCAGCTGAACAACCCACATACAACTCAGTGAGCAGACTTAAAACAAGGCCATTTATTGGTGACTGTTATGCAAACAAAGCGTCCAAGTCTTAGAAACAGATGTCAACTGAAGCATATGCTTACTGTAAACTAGAATTTGATTCTCTTTATAAAAATAGACATAAATGGGCCTTCAGAAAGTAGACTGCCTCTTGTTGTCTACCACTGCCTAACTTGATTCAGCCTAAAGCTTTTAAAGAGATGAATAGACTGATATGTGAGGGCAAAAGAATAAGAGTTAAAAAAAATTAAATTGGAAATAAATGATAACATGTTGGAGCAGTTCCCAGAAGCAATTTTACAGATTTTTCTCTAAAAACACAAGACAGGAAGTTAAAAGCTTAGTGCAGGTCACCCATGGCATGTCGAGTTATCATTTCCTACCACTTAGGGTGGAAAAGAAACTGCACATTCAGGTGGCAAGTTTAGTAGTGCATACTTTTTACCCTCCTCTCTTTCTTTCTCTCTCCCTTACCTCTTCTCACATCTTGATGTCTTTTTAAATGTCACTTATTTTACATGAGGCAGTTGGTGGAGACATGAGTCAACAGCAATCAGAACCATTATCCCCTGCAGCGAGTCCTGGTCTTAATGCATTGTGACACCTTTGCTGGCCAGCCACCGATTTACCTTTCTGCTTCTTAGGGAATTAAGTGGCATCATGTGAAAATGGTTGTGATATGAACAGCATGGGCATAACTGGTATTAAATTTACCTCTCAGCCTAAGTGAATTTTCCTCACATGTGACTAATCAAAATGAAAGCCTGTGGACCCAGGCTGAGCTGGCCAGCACTTCCCCACCCCTGGGACCAGGGCTATTTTGTTTTATCTCTTTGTACAAGCTGGCAGAAGTTTAAAGTGAAGGGGATAATCCAGTGCTGGTGTCTTTATGAAATAACATCCTTACATGAAGAGGCTTTTAACTGTCTGTCGCTGTCCTCTCAAAAAAAGAGTGTGACAATCTCATTTTGCTGAGCACCCTCCCATGAAAAGGGAAAATAATAGCCATGGCCGCCATGGCTAGTACTGACCTTACATGATCTATTATCCACTAAACACTTTAAAAGTCAGTTTTACATACACTGTGGGGGGAAATGAGGGAACTATCATGATCATTTTCACTTTAGTGAATTTGCCATCCATTTGAAGTCCGTCACTTGATATCCCAACACATCCAGCCAGTGTCACAGTATAAAACACAATTGATTAGAAGATGCCAAGCGCAGACACACTGGCACCTTGCTATTTAAGACATTTGCTAGGAGTAATGGTAGCAGTGGAAGGGCTTTGAGTGAACTTTCCTCAAACTTAAACGTAAGAAAAAGAATAATCAAAAACCAAGTCCTTCAAATTTTTAGAAGTGCTTGACATTCCTTCAAAAATATGTTTTACTAACCACTTAGCGGAGATCAGTAGGTGCCAGAGGAAGTGCAGACAGAGCAATTATCATCCTGCACAGTCAGCCTGATGCTTATTCACAGACGAGAGCGGCTTGCATTCTGCCACAAACCAACTGTGCATGTTGCTGATAATAGAGCGGAGGTATTGCTAAATTGGTACTGAAATAGCACACCCCGTTTACTTCCAGCAACTTATTTGTGGACGGCAATGAAGGCTGGAATATTTTCTTATAACTACAAGAATACTCAACTCATTGTTAACACTAAAATTAGTTTTCTGACATGGTGCATGCTATGCATTTACTTTTCCTTAAATAGGAACTTCCGTACCTAGAGTATAACACTAACGGTGCTTCTCTCGCCTTGTGGATAATGCATTGCTTCATTAATAAACCATCTAGAAGCCTGACTAGTAATCAAAGTCTTGGTCACTTTATAGTTCTTCACTCAGAAGTTCAAAGACTGTGAGGTAATGTATTTATTCTTGAACCTTCATTCTGAGGCCAGTAACTCAGAGTGGGAAAAAACGAGGGCAGAGATGGCTGAGAGTGGGGAAACAGTCCAACATCAAATACAGTAATTGCCAAAATTTGAGCCACATTTATAAAAGTTAATTTCACTATGTTAGGGGCAGGAGCAAAAGACAATATAGTCAAATAAATGGTTATAATATTCTTAAAGAAATTATCCACCCACAGCCCACAACATTTGAGTTTGACTTTCAAATACTTTCATCCTGAGCTCCACGACCCAACTCTAACAATCAGCTTAGAGGAAACCAGGATGGTTTATTCAAGAGTTTGAGGAATTCGATTCATAAAGGAGTGGAAGGAGGATTCTGTTAGGGTTTCTTCAGGACCAAACCAACTTAAAACCCAATCTGCTATGGAATTCCTGGGGATTTTCAACTCAAGGCAGAGATCAGAGAACCAAAATCTCAAGTAGAATGGGAGAAAAATAAGATTTGAGGCAATATAGTAAATTATGAGTAAAGAAAAGTGAGTAGCAGAGTGTCATTTTCAAAAAACATGTACATGGAATACCAGAGACTGACACTTGCAGGGCGCTTAGGAGAAAGGCTCAGAAGAGATGGCAAGGAAGGCCAGGAGGAGAAGAAAACACTTAGGCGGCAATAAACAAACATCTACACTGACAGTCTTATTCATAAGGGGAAAAATAAAACAAGCACAAAACACCAGAAGGTAGTTTGTGAACTGCTAAGTTGCCCGTTGAGTAGTATTACCTGTTTTTGCTGAGTAAAACCTGCTGTGGGAAAGAAAAATAAGAACACCCAAGCAATCGGCCTTTAGAATTTGATTATGCACTTCAGGAATGAGGCAGGAGTGATAAATCCAACCCGAGTGTTTGGATTGGCCATTTTAGACATGCCTGAGCCATTAACATGAAACTGGAGTGTGCACCAAGGGTGTCATGCTGTTCGCTGATGAGCGAGCAGCCTCCCGGTCTCAGGGAGGCTCTGCAGCGGCCTCAGCGAGTGCTCTGGAAAGTTCAGAGAACGACACACATGCCTGCGCCTGCATGTCTAACGTAAGATGGAGAACTCACACTGTTCCCATTGTCATTACCTATTTCCTTAACATTCCAAGAGGTTAAAGGAAAGAAATTAATCTGAAGTGCACCATCAGATGTCTACTTTTTCCATGCCTAGCTGTTAGGAAAATCTTCCCCCAACCTACTCCTAAGGATCGTTTGGGGTTTTGTTGTTGTTTTGTTGTTGTTAACGGGTTTTCTGAGACTCAGCAACCCAGCGAGGCAAAGAACACAGTTAGCTCAGGATCCATACATGGAATTTCTATCTTCGATGCAGCTGGCGTGACCTGGCTATGCTGGACAGCTCCCTGGTGTGCAGGTTGCTGATGAGGAAGGTGGGATTTAATTTGCTTGCATGCCCTTACTCCACGAACTGAAGGCAATCTTCTACCCAGGTGTCCCTTCTGCTGAAAATGCACAAGTTTGCCTGTTTTCTTGCTAAATAGTACTTTGGGGGTGGGGGTGGGGAGCATGTTTGCTGATTCCACTTATCCCAGTTAAAACTCTTGGCACATTCAAAATAAAGTTATGAATAAGCTCATGCTGCCTTTCCAGTAATCCCTCCAACTGCACTTAATCACGGAAATGTCACTTCACTGATTTCATAGCAGTCCTTTTAAAAATGAGGTTGGGCTCAATACATTTTGCAGGTTACAATTGTTTTGCATAAGACAATTTTGATGAAGCAGTTTAGGAGATGGAAATTCCCTCCAAGATTGTTTTAGAAATTCTAAATGTCAAATCAAATCCCAAACACAAATATGAAGGGTCAACACAATCACTGTCCTCTATTGGTATACAGAATTCAGAGCGTTGTAAAATGAAACATAATGCTAAAATACAGGCTTGTTTCTTGCAAAGAATTCTGAAAGGAAAAAAAAAATCTTTATGAGGAAAGAAGGCTAGTGAACTAGAAGTAGGAAGATAGGATTTTTAAAAAGAGAGGAAAGAATTACCATTTACTTAGCATCTACTAAATGCCTGGCACTGTGCTGGACTACTCACAAATATTATTTCATTTAATGATCAAAATACCTTGCACATTAAGCTCTCTCCTTCAGATGAGGAAACAAAGGCTCAGTGAGGTCAGGTAACTAGCCCCACACCTTCTCCTCCCCAAGACAGCAAGTAGCTGGGTTTGGATTTGAACCTGGCCCAAGCTCTTAGACCCACCTGACTGCAGGACCTCTTCTACAGGGACAGTGTGGCTAAAACAGGTATGAAGAAGACTAGGGAGACACAAGTAACAGGATGACATTGAATTTGGGGGATGTAGAGAAAGAGGCTTGAGGATGACTCAGAGGTTTAGAGTCCAGGTGACTTGGGAATTTGTGGTGTCATTAACAACAATAGGGGTGTCAGAATGGCAAGCCTGTTTTGAGGATCAAATGAAGATATGCTTGCTTTTGTACATAGTGAGTTGAAAGCATTATAGGAATATTCTAGTTGGATCTCCTGGAAATATGGAACTAGATTCAGTACCAAGGTTAGGATATAAACTTAAGAAACATCCATATGAAGATTATAATTAAAAATATGGAAACAAAGTGAGGGAAGGAGAGAGAGACAGAGAGAGGAAATAAGACTAAGGGTGGAATTTAGAAGAATGCTTCCCCACAGGGAAAAGCTGTGTAACTTCAATGAGTTATGTCACTTGTTTGAGTCACAGTTTCATCATTTATGAAATTGGGATAATAGATGGATTAATGGATGAACAAAATATGGTATATCCATACAATGGAAATTATTCAACCTTAAAAAGGAAAGAAATTCTGACACATGGTACAACATGGATGAACCTTGAGGATATTATGTTAAATGAAACACGCCAGTCACAAAAAGACAAAACTGTATGATTCTATTGATATGAGGTACCTAGAATAGTCAAATTCACAGGGACAGAAAGTAGAATGGTGGTTGACAGGAGCTGGGGGAGGGAAGATTGAGGAGTTATTGTTTTATGGGTACAGAGTTTCAGTTTGGGAAGATGAAAAGAGTTCTAGAAATTGATGGTGGTGATATGAATAATATGAATATACTTAATACCACTTAACTGTACACTTAATGAGGGTTAATATGGTAAATTTATATTATGTGTATTTTATCACAATTATAAATAAATAATCAACCCAAATTTTTAAAAACAGGGATAGGAATATCTATATCTTAGGGTTAATGTGAGAATAAAGAGAAATAATATTTGAAAACTTGGCACAATACCTGGCTCATAATTTGTCTTAAATGTCAACGAATATTAGTTTCTTCTCCTCTCTTACCAGAAAGGAAGGAAGAAAAAAAAGAAGGAAAGAAGGAAGGAGAAAAGAGTAATAAGAGAAAGGAGAAGAAAAGCAAAAAGGTAAATGTCATGAAGTCACAAAAGGAAACATTTCTAGAAAAGGGGCAGTTCAACAATGTGAAATGCTGCAGAGATCAAGGAAAATGAAGATTCTGGAATCTGACAATTAAAAATTATTGATAACTTCTGAAAGAGCTTCAACCAGTACAGTGCCAAAACCAACAGAAGAGTTTAAGGGAATAAAAATTAATCAGCAATTGAGCTGAGGAGGCAAGGAATACAGATTCCTTTTCCAAGAAATTGAGGAATATAGAGAAGAGGATTAAGGGAATGTAGGGCAAAGGAAGATTCTTGCACCATCAGTTGCTGGCTTGCTTTTTTTTTTTTTTTTTTAAGGTTGGTAAATCCTGAGCATGTTTGTAAACAGAAGAGAAGAAATTAGTGGAGAGGGAGAGGGGAAAAATGCAATAGATAGAAGAGAAAGGAGAGAATAGCATCAAGACCACAGGTGGAGGGTTTAGTTTAGGAAAAGAGGGAGTCACACCTTACCCACTATGGGAGAGAGGTGAAGAAGATTGATAGTTGGGTATTTTTTTTTCCTTGTGGGGAAGAAATCATTACATGCCAAGAATGAGAGGCTATTAGCAGGGTACAGAAACAACAAAGCTGTATAATCAACTCTTAATTATCAGCATTTTCGTTTATCAGCTTCAAATCTTGCTTTCAAGCAAGTTAGCACTTACTCAGCTTAATTACTTGCTTTGTTAGCATTTCAAACTCAATGTAATATAACTTTGTATGTGGCCTGCAGCCCAGCAGGGTAGCATTTTGACACCTGAACACTTAACCACTTGTGTTGTTCTGGGGAAAGATTTACAGTAGGGCACTTTGGTTGAGGTTGGGGGCTTCCCAGCAGTCTGAGAGACAAGCAGTTAAGCTTTCCAGGTGTTACTGAGTGTGTTTTCATTGTGTGGAGGCATTAGTTTGTTTGCAGTGATTTCTCAGATCAGGTATATCTTTTTCTTCAATCATTTATTCAACTAACATTTACTGAACCCCAGCTATTTGCCAGAGACTGTACTCTGGGTTTTAGATACTAAGATGGTCCCTGCAAGTCAAGGCACTTATGCAGTTGGGTGGAGGAAACAAATGGGTGAACAGATCATTATAAAAACAAAGGGGTAAGGGTTTGTAGTATATCAAAATACAAATGTAAATAACCAAGTATTGGTTGCATACCCTGTTGGATTATCCACTTTCCTTCTTAAATAATTCAAACAATAATTACACACAATATGATGGAGTAACAGGGTATTCTGATAAATCCAGGAGAGTAATGTTAAATTTAGTGAGCCCTATCAGACAATGAGTGAGTACACATAGACTTCCATTATGGGGAAAATTCATGGAACTTCTTTTTTCTTTAGGCTACACTGAAGGTTTTGGTGCATGTAAAATAGCAAATATGATTTGAACTTTTCTTCATTCATTATGAAGGGGATTCACTGCGTAAATAGATGATCAGTTGCTGGGTTGGGCTAGTATAGGGTGAAGAGCCCCGAGGTGCCTAGAAGCAACCAGGCATCAGATTATCTCAGCTTCCTGGAGCCTGGTGCCCTGAGGGCTGGTTGTCCTAAAAGGCTGTTCAGTTATGCTGGGCTGTTTGCTCTCACCATGAAGAAGTAGTTAACCTTTCTCAATTTCATTTGACACTGTCACTTTCTCACATCAGTATTGAAATCTTCCCTTCTCTTTCTAATGACCTCCCTCCTTTGTCCTTCAGTCTTGATAGTTTTTCTTCTTTCCCTTTTCCTTCATTCTCATTTGCCTGGCTCCTTTATCTGTCATTCTCCCATGTTTCTAGGTTTTGCAGCAAGTGCCTTGGTTTGGATAGCTACCACCACCAAATCAGAACCTCTCTTTTCCTTTTGATTAGTAAACCAACCTCATTTTCATGCTATTCTAGTATCTAAGGTTTCTATAAGAGAAAAGTACAGATAACTGAGACATTGATGTATTTTGTTTAGTGGTTATGAAATATCTGTTTATAAGAATTGCTACTTTAAAAAAAAACAGGGTCTGGGTGCTGTGGCTCACTCCTGTAATCCTAGCATGTTGGGAGGCAGAGGTGGGAAGATAGCTTGAGCCCAGGAGTTTGAGGTTGCAGTGAGCTATGATGATGCCACTGTACTCTAGCCCAGCAACCGAGCAAGATCGTGTCTAAAAAAAGAGAGAGAGAGAGAGAGAGAAACTAAAGAAAAAAAGCTACAAATAGAATTTACCTACCCTCAACCTCAAACTACTACAAAACATTGTTAATGTTCAGCCTATTTTTTTTTTTTTTGATGACTATAGGTAATTGTAGATCTTCCAGTGCTTCAGGGTTGTTGTTATTTATCTCAACTACGACAAAACTATAAATGTACAAAAGTGTCTGGTAACCCAGAGCTTGGTTAATAGTCTGGCAAATAAGCAACTGAAAATGTTTCTGAAATTGGGAAACAGACACAATGCCCTCTACACTCCCGAGGCAGAGGCATATTCTCTGGCTGTGTCATGGTGTTCCCTTTGAATGAATAGGTGCTCTGCTGGAGAAAGTCCCTAAACACAACTAAAAAGGAGCAGTGGCCTTGTGGTACAAATGGTTGTCTTGTTCTGCAAAAGTAAATTCAAGAGGGGCTCAGTAAATGTCAAACTAAGAGCAGCTGAGAAAAAAACCCCCACAAAATTATTTACTGTTTTAGGCATGGAAACTAGAAAAGTGGCATTTCAAATTGAAATGGTAAAAAGCCCTACCCACTCCACTTGTGAGCTGCATTCAGTTTGGGCAGGTTGTTCTGAGAGTGGAATGCACTCTTCCCGAGTAAGTACGTATTGCTGCCATTCACCAGACCTCCTTGCTAGCCTGCAAGCAGCTATCTCCCCATTATACATCCAAAGAGTAATCAGGGTGAAAAGGACAGTCAGTGTAAGAGGAAATAATTGCAGCTTAAACTACTCTTACTCATTAAGAAGCAAGACTATTTGGGGAGTGTGGGGGGTGGGGAGGGTCAGAGAGAATGGTATTGAGTTTTCATCATCCTGTCAGGGCAGGTCAAGTTTTAGCTCTAGCAATTTTGGCATGATTTTCTATAATCGCATTACAGTTAAAAGTATATTAATCACAGTAACTACCACCATCCTATGGTGAGAGTGATACTTGCAGGAAGGGCAGGAAAAGAATCTGAAGTCTGTCCTGGGGTCTGCCTCTGTGTGTTTGCTGGGAGCCGCCTTTTGTCTTGGAGAAATGTGATTGAGAATCAGTAAAAAAACAATCATGAGAATATAATCCCCTTCTTTAGCTGGAAACAAGAGAGAAACATATAATAGGAAAGAAATAGAGAGAGTTAAAGGGCTTGGGGGCTGAAATTTGAAAAGGCCAAACCAGCTGACAATATTTCACCAAAAAATAAATAAATAAATAAAAAATCCATGAAAACTCACATTAAGTGTGAGATGTCTCTAAATCAATGGTTCTCAACCAGAGAAAATTTTGCCCTCAGGAGACATTTGGCAGTATCCGGGGACACTTGGGGCTGCCACACTGGGTGAGAGTGGAGTGCTACCGGCATGGTGAGTAGAGGCCACTACTGCTGCTGACCATCCTCCAATGCACAGGGCAGCTCCATGCAACAAATAATTATCCACCTAATAAGTAAACAGTGTCACTGTTGGGAAACTTGGCTCTAAATAAACTAGAAGAAAAGTTTAAATAATTTAAATGTTACAGGGTATTCCTATTACCTATCTGAGGCTTTACTATTATGATGCTTTAGGTAGTTATGCATGTCTCAGAAAAATACAGATAGGACTGGAATGTAGGAATCAATGATGACAGGAAAGGATGTAGATTTGAAGTGAAATTTTAAAGGAAAAAAGAAGTAGATTTTTGGAAAGGAGACTTGGTTATGGAGCATGACAAGACAATGAGTTTTATTCATGATTTAATATTGTATCAAAATAACTTCAACACACGATATACTCCTAAAGGAGACTACAAAGCCAGCTAATCAATAATAACTGGGACATATTAAAAGCTACATGTTAACTTTGAACAAAAAGGCAGCATTTATTAATATTGCAAGGATTCCCTAGGCAGCTGTCTGCACCCGGGACTGGGAAGACCTGGGAAAGACTCGGGGCCTGGAAAAGATTAATCACGAACTTCTTTGATGAAAAGGATGCCTTGGTGAGCAGGAGAGGTGTGTTATGTTTTAGGCATTGGAGTGTAATCTCTAATGAACCATGGAGAGAGGATTGGCTAGAGATAATGAGAAGATAGATCAGATTGAGGCAGAGTTTCTTAAGTGATTCCTGAATTAGCAACACCACCTGGGAAGTTATTAGAAATGCAAATTCTCAGGTTCCACCCCAGACTCACTGAATCAAAACCTCTGGAGGCGGCATCCAGCAATCTGTGTTTTAACAAAGTCTCCAGGGACCACATGGAACTGTTCATATAATTCAAAATGATCACATATCAGCAATTTCTAACAGTTCAACCTGATACATTAACATTAAAAATTTCTGTTCATTAAGTCACCATATCAATGGTAAAAAGACAAGCTGAAAACTGGGAGAAGATGATTGTATTAGTGTTAGGATTAGTATTCAGAATATATAAGAAATTCTTACAAATAAATAAGAAAAAGACAACCCAGTAGAAAAAATGGGCCAAAAATATGAATAAGCGTTCATGAGAAAACAGATGAGAAAACATTAAAGCTTATAATCATTGAAAAGTAGCTGATTAGGAAATAGGAAAATATAGATTAAAATCACAATAAGATTTATTTAACTACCAGACTAGCAAAAGTTTTTAAAGACAAATAGTACAACATTTTGGCAAAGATATGGTAGAACAGGAACTTTCATCCAGTTCTCATAGTAGTGTAAATTAATACAACATTTTAGAAGATAATTAGATAATATCTAGTAAAATTAACCCAGTAATTCCACTCCTCAGTATATACCCTACAGAAATTCTTGCACACATGTACCAGGAGTCCAGTACAAGAATGTCCATAGTAGCCTTGTCAGTAATAGCAAAAAAATCCAGAAGTGACCCCACTGTCCACCAACAGTGAAATGGAAAAATCAGTCATGATCATATAGTAGAATACTACACTGTAGTGAAAATGAATGAACTACACACACCATGGATTTTTTTAAATCTAAAGATGAGTTGCAAAGCAAGTCATAGAAGAATTCATAAGATTCCATCTATATAACATTCAAAAACATGCAAAACCAAATATGCATTATTTAGGGATATGTACATATTGTAAAATTATAAATAAAAGCAAGTGAGTGATTCAAAAATTCAAGATAGTGGCTACTTAAGCAGTGTAGGGAGGGCATGCACTTGGGAGAGGATGCACAGGTGTTAAAACATGGGTAATCTTCTATGCTAGATGATAGGAACACAAGTACCAATTTTATTTCTCTTTAAACTAAATATATACATTATGTATGCTCTCTTGTACATGTATTTAAAAAAAAGTAAAGAAAAATAAGTGAACTGGAAGTGAGGTAGTAGAACAGTATAGACTAACTTGAGATAATTTTGCTGTAAACAGGAGCAGAGAAACACGATAGCTAGAGGGCGCTGTGGAGTCAAGAGTGGTCTTGTCTTTTAAGACGAGAGATATTGCCACGTATTTACGGTGGTGGAGTCAGTCAGCAGAGGGGGGAATTTCGTAAGGAGGGAAGGAGGGCATAACTTAGGAGCAATATACTTAAGCTGGTGGGGAGGGCCGGGCTCCAGAGCGCAAGTGAAATGCAAGCTTCAGAGAGGTGCAAGGGCAGTTCATTCATCCACTATTACTGAAGGGAAAGAAGAGACACTGGTACAGACAGAGGTGGATGGGTAGATTTGGTGATGAGATAATGAATGAAGTAGTTGTAGTGCAATTTCTTCTATTTTCTCTGCAATGTTGGCCAGGTGATCAGCTGAGAATGATAGGCAAGGAGATATTGGAGGTTTGTGAAGAGCACATTTACCAAGGAAATGTAGCAGGTTTTCTCAAACACTGATTTGAAATCTGTGGTCACGGATTCAAAGCAGAGCTAGTGAGTATGGTTCATTGCCACAGTCAGTGGCTCAGGTGCGGGCCCAGAGTTTAATTAGGGCTGGTTTGTTGAAGTGAGAGAGGAAGGAGTGTAGAGGCTTTGTGTCGAGGATGAATTACATAGTGATGATCATGGAACACATACAGGTAAGAAGAGAAATGAGAACCTGACACAGGCAGGGAGGAGGGAGTGACAGGCAATGAAATACATACAGGGTGTTGGAGTGGAGGGCCAAAGTTACACAAGGTCAGATGGAGTTATCCTAGTAACTGAACTGCAGAAAAAGAAGGTGGGGATCAGAAAATGGGATGTGTGACCTGGAGAGTTCAGAGATAGTGTGGTTATTTGGTGATGACAAGGTCTAGGGTCTGACTGTGGGGCTTGGTAGCTGAGATGAGGTTGGGGAAAAGAGCTACGGAGGAGATGAGGTTGAGGAATGGAGAAACTGGGGCTAGATGACCTAGATCCATGGACATTGAAGACTTTGAGAATAATGACTAAGAGGAATATAGTGAACAAAGTTCTAAAATCTTCAACAAATAAGACAGAGTATCTTAGAGATTAGTAGATAATAGCAACTTGTGCTTCAAAGGGGCTGCAGTTCTTAAGAGAGGAGAGATGTGTGAAAGTGGCCATGTGAAGCAGTGGTAGGAAGGAGGAAAGAGAAACAACCTTCAGCGGCTGAGAGGGACATCAGGGAAGCAAGGTCCTCAGGAAAGAGCTACATGGGGATATCATCTGCTAGTGATAGAGGTAAATGGGGGCGAGTCTCTTTCTTACTTTAATTTTTTTTCTTTTTTAGAGACAGGTCTGTTTCTGTCACCCAGACTTGAGTGCAGTGGCACCATCATAGCTCACTGCAGCCTCAAACTCCTGGGCTCAAGGGATCCTCCTGCCTCAGCCTCCTGAGTAGCTGGGACTACTGATGTATGCCACCATGCCTGGCTAATTTTTTTATTTTTTTGTTATATTGTTCAGGCTGGTCTTGAACTCCTGGCCTCAAGCAATCTTCCCATCTTGGCCTCCCAAAGTGCTGGGATTACCATGCCCACACTCAGCCTAATATGGGGTGAGTCTTGATATAATTAGTCAACATAGTCCCTTCTGGGAAGATGGGGAATCTATCAGTTTAAAATTAGAGTCAGGAGACTTTAGCTAGAAGTTATGAGCCATTAGGAAACTGATCCTAATGCTCACAGTGATGGGTGGTCTGAATTGGAGGTTCTCTTCCCAAGAACACAAGCTGATACAAAGGTCTCTGAGTTTTTGCCTCCTCATGCCCCAGCTAAAATGTCCACTTTAGAACATATTATAAAATGCCTGGGTATATATAGTATGGCTATATCTTTAGGTTCCATATCCATACATGACCAGACTGCTGTGCAAAGATCTAAGCTTTATGAATGCAGAAGGTTTGAGGGTAGGCAAAAATTGGTTACTTCTCCTTCTCTATGAATTCTTAATTAATTGAGATCAGATACCAGGAGCCAAAAAATCAGAATCCAAGTTCAGTTTTATTACTAGTAAAGTTGGACTGGAGAATGTGGTAGGTCTTCCTCCACACTTCCTGAACTTAGACCTTGGGTTCTATCTATCCACTCTGTTAACAGGAGGAGAAGTTTAAGGACACTAGGCCAGGATTAGTCTGCTTAGCACCAGTCTGGGGGTCAAAAGAGCCAGGAGGAGCCCTGGGCCTTTTCCTCAAGCTGTGAGTAGGTAGTGCAGTGGGAAAATGTTGATAAAGAAAAAGCAAAATTTAATTATGTTTAGGGTAAAAGAACATTAGAAAGCCCAAAATTATTACAGTATTTATTTCTTTAAAGATCAGTGATTTGAAACTGTCTGAAATTCTGCTCAGAACCACTACCTTCCACATCACTTATTCAGGTTGAACAATTTTTTTCCCTCACATTTCATTTCTTCCTTATCTATACTTTAGTTACAAATATAAATCCCTTAACCTCTTTTCAAAAATCAAACCTGCATTTCCAACTGCCTGAGAAACAGCTCAATCTGGATGTATCTCTGAAGTTTCAATGCAAACTATTTAAACCCTCTCTTCTCCTAAATTTGCAGGCTTTGCCTATTCCTTTCATTATCTCCACATTTTTCCTAGTTCTCTTTGAATCAGTTTGATGAGTGAGTGATTTGGCCACCTTTAAAGGATAAAATATAAACACTTCCTCTGCAGGAGCTCTCATGTGTGTCTTCTCTTCATCCCTGCAGCCAGTGTCCTTACTCAGGTGCTCATATTGCAATAGTCTCCTAATTTGACAGGTGGACCCCAAAGCAAATTGCAGCTCTTGATTAATTCTTTCACTCATTCAACAAACTTTTATTGGAGGTGTGTGTGTGTGTATATGTATATATATATATATATATATATGTATATATATGTGTGTGTATATATATATGTAAGACAATACTAGGTAGCAAAGGGGACATAAAGATGAGTACAACCCCTTTTCACCTTTGGGATGCTTATAGGACATATAAGAAATGTAACCAAATCACAGTAATACAATGAAGACAGGGACATTAAAGGACAAATGCCTTAAAAGTCTGATAAACCATTTGGGAAGTTCAGAAGTGTGAGCTGTCATTGCCTGGTTCAAGGGTAATGACTTGCTAAATTAAAATCAAACTCTTTAACCTGAAACAAGGTCTCCGCAATATGGCCTCAACACATGGTTCTTGCCTGATCTTAAACCTCTCCCCTATGCTATACTCTGCCCCAGGAGTTCTCAGCCATGGCTACACATTAGAACCACTTTGAGAGCTTTTTAAAAAAATCAACAATGTTTAGGTCCTATCCCAGACCAAAAAAATCAGAATTCCTGCAGGTAGGCCTGAACATCAGTATTTTAAGGCTTCCCCAGTAATTCTACTCTACAGCCAGGGCTGAGAGTCACCGTGAACCAAACTGAACCACCTGCCAGTCCCTGAGTTCTGAAGGCCATTCTCCATTTATCAGCCTCTGCTCATTTTCTGTCTGCTCTTCCTTTTGATATCTCCCTTAAAATCCTATCAGGAATTAGGACACAGTTCCAATGTCACCTCTTCTTGAAACTTTCCCACCACTAAGGAAGCAGTCTCGTTTAAATACCAGTATCACTTTGTGCTTGCCTCTCCTATTGTATCTGTCTTTACCTTTATCTTTACATTCTAGCTTAATCTACGCATTTGTCTTACCTCCTCTATTAAATTATACACACCTTAAGGTTGCATTAATATTCATAGCACCTTATATATAAGTGGCTTAGTAAATGTTATGTGAATAAATTAATAAAATGAAAGTTGAGCCAATAATAGGACACTGATTAATGAACATGTTTATTACACATCTATTCTATGCCCAGAACTGACCTAGCCCCTGCGGGTGAGACCAAAGAAGGATTCCACGTGGAGGAGACATTAGGAGGATTACTGACACTTGTTAAAGACCTACTATGTGCCACCAATGTTAGGTGCTTCATCTTTGCTATTTCATTTAATCTTCTTAACAAACCTATAAGGTGTCATTAGCCTCATCTTATAGCTCATGAAAGAATAGTCTTAAAGAGGTTATATAATTTATCCAAGTTCACATGGCAACTAAATCAAACTTATGTCTAATTTCAGAACCCAAGTGTTTTTCACTCTGCTGCTTTTAATAAACAGATTATCATGAAACAATCAGGACCTAATTGTTTCATTGAGATAACTTACGGAATGAAGAATTTAGAGAAAGCAGAGTTCAGAGGTTTTGCTGAAGTAACAACATATGTGGCCTTCCCTGGCCATCCTACTTAAACTTCATCTCCTCCATCACCCCTTATCTTCTTTGCCCACTTTTTTCTCTTTAGACTTATCATCTAACTTACTATAAATTTTATTTATTTATTGACTGTCTTCCCCCCACGAGAATATAAGCTTCATAAGGCAAGGCTATCTCCGTTTTGCTCATTGCTGTACCCCAGCACCTAAGAACAATGCTTACCACATAGAAGGTGATCATTTGTTATATGAATGAATGGGAATATTCTTGTACAAGATGGGACCTTGAGGAATAGACAGAGTTTAGGTGGCTAAAAAGGATGAATGATAAGATGTTATAGGCAAGCAAAGTCCCATGAATACAGCCATGAAGGCAAGACTGACATGGTATGCCTCAGGGCAAGAAGACCAATCTAATGGCCATGCTATGTCTGCAGGGAGGATAATAAAGGCTCACTAAATGCAAAGCTAATGAAAATGAACTTGAGTGGAGAGAGACTGAAGAACCTTTCAAAAGTTATTGCCCTCTAATGTCCACATTGAAAGGTCCACGGTCAAGATGCTAAAGATTACGCAGAAGGGGAAACTCAAAGATGAGCTTATTTATTTATTTATTTGAGATTTATTTATTTATTTTTATTTTGCTTGAAGATGGTAGTTGAATGTTTGCAAATCAATGGCGTGGAAACTATGTCCAAAACTTGGGGAGTTTCCATAGCTACTATCCAACTTCTGAAGGATTAGAACATCTCTTCTCAGGTGGAGAAATCAGATATCTGAATGAAACGCATAATCCTGAGTTGGATCTTGGACTCTGGAACCTCTCCCACCTTCAAAAAAACTATAAAGGACCTTATTAAGATAATTGGAGATATTTGATAACATGGATCATGGATTAGATAATAGTATTATATCAGTGTTAAATATCCCGATTTTATATCAGGGCTATTGAAGAAAATGTCTTTGTTCTTGGTAAAAAAGACAAACTGAAATATTTAAAGAGGTATGATGTATGCAACTTAGTCTCAAATTTTCCAGAAAAATTATTATATAAATATTTATATCTGTATCTAATCTATAGTTACCTGTCTATCTAGAGAAGATGATAAAGTAAATGATATATGGGAATCCTTTGAACTATTCTTGAAACTTTTCTGTATATTTAAAATTACATCAAAATAAAAAGTTACTTTCCCTGCCAAAAACAAAATAAGAAAGAACACCTTCTCTTCACACTTTAATGGATTGAGTTTTGAATGCACATGTCCAATTACACAAATGCAGGATGAGGAAAATGTAGCTTAGCAGTGGTTGTTGTAACTGAGACACAATTTCCATTGATATTAATAGTAAGTATGGTCTAAGTCTGTGTGATACAGAAGATCCTCGGCTCCATCAGCGCATGATGGCAATAGGGAGCAGATGGTCCTGCTCTCCTCTCACATTCAGCATCAGAAGCACTGAGTGCCATCAAACTCCTAAGATGGACACTGAAAAGTGGAGCAGGACAATAGGAGAAAGAACAAGGGCAGAAAAGGGACTGGCAGAATTTTCAGATAGAAAATAGAGTTGAGTCTGGAGATGAGAAGGCTGATCCAGATACAAGAGTGAGGCATGGGTGCTGTCATCAGACACTTGGAGTGCTATAGTGTGGAAAACAGCATTTGTTTTTCTCAGGTCAAATTGGAAAAAAGCTTTCCCAATAAGTGGAGCTGTCCAAAATCACAAAGGTATGCCTTAGGAATCATGAGGTTTCGATTAGCAGAAGGATTCAAGCAAAACTGGAACAACCACTCATCTAAGATACTGTGAAAAACTTCAACAAGGGCTGCAGTGCGGATTGGAATAGATCATCTTTAAAATTCCTTTCTAACCTTGAAAGCCTATATGACTTGATTTAATTTCTGAAAATCCTTGGGAAAGTATAAGGTGATACATACAGTGATAGATACATACACACATAGATAGACAAGCTATTTTTTACGTGCTGGCATAATCTGATCTGCTATGAAAGTATGCTGATAGGATATGAAGGTGATTCACAGGCCCCAACTAGGAGAACTGCTCTCTTTGGAGGTAGTAGTTGACACTTCTTGGCCATGTTTATTTTAGTACCACTTATCTGAAACCGAAAAGAGATTTGGGATGTGTCTCGTAAGTAAAAAACTCTGTTTATCACCTCTGCCACTTCAAAATAATCCTAAACCTAACTCGAATGCCACTGTTGGGCAAGTTATACATTGGCAGCCTCCAGTCTCTCCTACTGAAATGCTTGAAAGTTTAAGATTGTTCTTTCACGGAAAGAACAACAGAAAACCCAAGTAAACTGAAACTAGCAAAATCATACTATTAATATAATGGACATTCCATCACACTGAGAGCAGACTGGTATCCTTAGAGTATCCTTATGGCAATATCAATGGCAATGCTCACAACCATTATTGCTATTACCCAAATAAAGAAATACAGAGTAAAAGGAAATGTGTTACTCTTCAGTACTAACTCAATTTCAACCTAATGCCACTCTGTAAATTAGGCAAGCTATCTACCTTTCATCAAGCTATCTACCTTTCATTATGAACCACCTCACGGCAGGAATAAGAGAAATCAATTTGTTCTACTCTTGTTATTGAATGGTATAAAGATGATATAACAAGCAACACACACAAATAAAAATAATGGTTTAATAAAACTAACTTTACTGTTATAGATTAGAAGGGTAAAAAAGCTAAGTCTTCCTATATGCCACAACTAAAAGATCATCTCCGTTTAATACATATTTTTTTAAAAATCCTATCACCAAAAAACATTGATTCCATATATTGCTAGTTTTCAAAACACATTGGCCAGATCTTCAAGGAAAAATCTAAACATTCCTGTCAACTACAGTTTGATCTTAATGTTTCTATAAGCGTTGGAAGGAGGGTTAAGAGGCGCATTTTTAAAAAACCTAGTAGCTCATTGAAACCACTAAAAATTGAAATGTGCGCAAAATATTATTTCCATTTCTTATGTTGCTATTTTCATTGGCTGTATTCTATAGCAGTAGGTCTCAAAGTGTGGTCCAGGGCCCTGGAGCTTCCCCATGACACTTTCAGGAGCCCCACAAAGTCCAGGCTATAATTATAATAATAAAAATAATACTTATTTGCCCTTTTTAGTCTTATTTTCTTGTGAGGCTACATGATGTATGATATGGCAACAGATTTAATGCCAAAGCAGATATGAGAGTCCAGCTGTCTTCTATTAAGGTAGACATTAAAGAGGTTTGCAAAAACAATGCCACTCATCTCACTAAAATATTTTGTTGTTGTTTTGGAACAACTTTAATAAAAATATTACTTATGTTAACATATAATGGGGTTAATAATGTTATTTTTAATGAGTTTATAAGTAAATATTTAAAATTTTCAGTTTTAATTTCTAATATAAATATTGATATAACTCATATAAACAAAAGATCTTTGGTTCCTTGATAATTTCTAAAAGTGTAAAGGGGTCCTGAGAACAAACATCTTGAGAACCACTGTTACATAATAATATGGTGAGATATAGCAATGTGTGCTGTTCTTCAGATTTTTGCTAAAAAAATGGAAATAAATAATTTACATTGAATCAATTATATATATGAGTATTTGGGGTAAAATATCATCTTAGTATTATTGTTGTATTTTTCCAAGTAAGTGATACAATAAAGATCTAATATTACCATGAATAGATAATATAAATTAAGGAGAAAAAAGGAAATTTGCCACCTATAGAAATAAATACTATAAAGTGCCATAAAGCAAATGGAACCTTATTATTTCTTTCTTATTTTACTTAGTTTCCATCTACTTTCAAAACAATTTGAGACAATCATTTTGAAAAAAAAAATTATGATTTCACAATAAGAGCCCAGGATTACTAAGATCAACAACTAATAATACAAGATAAAAGAGCAAAATTTAGTAGTAAGGAGGAAATGGAGGAAGAACGGAGTGGGGGCAAACTACATTATAGAGCCCTATTTAAAGAAAGCCACAGCAATTAAGCATGAGGGCTTAGCTCCATGTTTGCTAACAGTCAAAGCAAAACTAAAATGGCATGAATGAAATGGCTCCCACTGTCTGGAAGGAAATAGACTAGCTTTTAGAAGGTGCTATCTTTCTTGGAGATCTGAACTCTGAAGACAATTAATCTGTCATGACACTCTTTTCATTAAGAGTGATGAGAATAAAAGCAAAAGTAACCTTGTGGAAGGAGTTTCACAAGTTACCCTATTTTATAACTGAGGAAACAGAGTCTACCAGAGGGTAAATAGAGTGCCCAAGGTCATACAGCTGTAAGTATCAAAGCCAAGATGTGAATTAAAGTCTGTCTGACTCCAAAGTATGCATCTCAACCACTTTGCTAATACTGTCAAGGTCTTCACATTCAATCACATTTTTGCAAAGAAATTCTTCAGAGTCAGCATGCAACTGTGCAAAGAGGCAGCTCTACTATGCAGCCAACTATGCCACTGTGTAGGGCAGCCATTATTTACTCTAGCATAGCCAATGTCCCCTTTTTATAATAACTATCTTGTAATTTCCTTGGCTGTCTTGAAATAAAATCCATAAGTAATATCACCTATCTACAAAGATTTTTAATGCCATAAATAGGACATTAAAACAGGAAATTAGTTCGTAACAAATGATATTTATCTTAATATGTACATTCTTGGGCAGGACAGCACTAGAAGACATATGGAAGCAGTCAGATGCTTGCTTCTATATGTAGCATCACCTGAACACAGTGATGACAATTACAGAATGATACAGGTGTCTTATACTGGAGGCTCAATTACCACAAGTGGCTTTGCTGTGAATTGACATGATTTTCTACAACAGAAAACTTCTGAACAAAACAAAATACATTTTCATTTGATTTTAAAAATAAATACATTTCTGGAAAATTCAGAAAAGTAAAGCCATATGAAAAATAATTTGAGGTGAAGGATACCATTATTTTACATAAAAACAGAGTATGGAGAAGAATGCAACATTTATGGGAATTTTAAAACTAAAACCTAAGATCTTAAAGAAATGCTGAGTATGCCATATAATTTTGGACTCCAACTCTAAAAGGTACAAGTTCATTTTCTTTCTGTTTAACAGAAATACTTGAGAATCCATGATTGTCAGTTATTCTGTTACTGAAATAAGATTTTTTGTCCTAAAAATCTACAAAGTAGTAAGCATGTGGCTAGAAAAGATATATTTTGAGCAACGGAATCACCTTGCTTTCCTGTTTCAATGAAGTGGTGATCCACCTTCAGAGACCACGAGTCAGGGACATGACTTGTTCAGAAAAGGCTCCATGTTCATCTTTTCATGAGCATAAAAACTTAGTCTAATTCCAAAATTATGCACCATAAAGCATGGAAGGTATAACCGTGGCCAGAAATATCTCGATGGCACAAGTAATAAAATTTCTGATCTGCCAGGTCCTGTCATGGAGGGTGGAAGAGTCATTTTGGTCTGGACTTCAGATTCATGATGTTCATGAGAAGCCTCAATTTTAAGACTTTTAAAGATCTGTCCAAATGAATTAGTTTAGACATACAGCCATTGCATTTTGTGTGTGCATGTTTAAATCACCGATTTGCTATATATAAGCATGCAAAATAAGTTAAATTTTGCCAACCTTTAATTCTTTAATATACCAGAAGCCTCAAAATGTAGGTGTCTGAATCGTCTTTTAAAACTCCACACTGAGAGATCCTGACCTCTACTATAGGGCGGCCTTCACATGGCTCTCACACAACCTGGATTTCAAGTGGGGGTACACCCTGATCAGTGCATTAGAACAAATTAGCAATTGTATCCTCAGATATCTGAAAGATACCTGAAAGAGTTAACCTGCTAAACCCATTAACATTACCCATCTAAATGTCTGTCAAAAATCAATCATTTTAGTTTTGTGGTTCTTTCCGACAAGAACTAGCCAAACGGTTTTGGATGGTTCTTGAGAGCACTTGTGGCATTGGTAGGTATATAAGAGGATGCTTACCTACCTTCTCGCTGTGACAGAAAAGTATTTATCCAGTGCATTTGAAAGCTATCACATTGTTAGAATATAAGTTTAAGTGTGTTTGAGTATAAGTTTAAGTGTGGTATATCATTTAAGAGGAATGTTTTGTGTGAGAAGGTCATCTTTGCCCACTCTGATTCTTGTCATAATTTTTTTTTTCTTATTTTGAGGGTAATGATGCAAGGTTTGTTAGTGGCAAGAAAAAAAAAAGGACCTTTTCTGGAGGCCATTAGTGTTATAATTAGAGGGCATAATGGGTTTCACAGTGCTCGGTGAAACTTAGAGCGCCTGTCTTGTCACAGTGGAATGGAGATGGGAGAAATAGCTCACCCAGAATTTCAACACTTATTTGCCCAAGTGTGGCCATGGGCTATAATGTCTCAGAATATACTTTTACTATCCAATTATAATTAAGAACAGACCTTCTAGTGACCCAAAGGAGCTATTACTTCTGTTTAGCTTCTTTTTTTTTTTTCAGAAAAAAAAAATTCTTTTTGAGAAAAGCTATAATGTCTCTGATTCATTATTCACACTATTGATAAGCCAGAGCCTTCCAAACATATTTTTAAAAGCACTATTATTTTTGTTTAGTTTTTTTCTTAAGAAAAAAATAATTCCTTTTGAGAAAAATTTCCTGGAGGACTTAGATTTATTGTCTTATGAATGAATGAGTTATTTAGTAAAACACACATTTACCTAATCCGTTATATCCTTACATAAAGACAAATGAAAATATTTGAAATAAATAACATTCTGACTTTCTTCAAGCAAAAACCACTTGTAGAGAACTTGAAATAGTTTTGGTCATTATACTTCTTTGATGCTTTAGAAAGAACTCATTTCACAAAACATAATCTTTAGTCTTCTCATAATGCTCTCATCTGTTTTTGTTCATTAATAGATTATTTTCTCCATAATATCACTTAAAAGAAACCAATGTTTTGCCTGCCCTCCCCATTGCCCCACTTAAATCAACAGAACTGGAACGGAAAGCCTCCTGACCTATTTTTAATTTCATGTCTCTTTTAGTTAGCACAAAAAATTGTACCAGAAGAGGCTGATATTTGCTACATGATAAATGAGGTCCTGCTGGCTTCTCCAGATTTCAAGGCCATTAAATTAAATATAAAAAGATAAAGGTTATTGCAGACTTTATCATGAAAACCGTAATGTCATCAAGTTGAACAAGCTGGGTAAGCATGGCCTCTCTCCCCGCCTCCCCTGTCTCCTCTGCTCCTAATTGGATAGCACTGCTCTTACATACCATGGCGTGCAGAGCTGGAGAAGACTCTCGGCTCCTTGCTTTAAACACTCTTCTAGAGTGGCCTTGCCTGAATAATCATATTCTCATTTGGGTACAGATAATACAAGACCTATTTAGGAGATAAGTCCAGATAGTTAAAAAGCACCTATAATGAGTAACTTTCACTTAATTAAAAAGACAACACATTATTTATATAATCAGCCTAGAAATGGGTAAACGTAGGGGGAGTGGGGGAGAGAGATTAGTGCATGGTCCAATGACATTTTGCCTCCAGCAAGAAACTGCTTCACGTCAACCAGCCAAACAAAGCATCCAGGCTCTAAAAATAAGGAGGAAACTGATCAGCACTATTTATTATTATTATTATTATGAAAGCATTTACATATTTGAAAATCACCTAAAATAATGTATTTGGAGGATTACCATTTGTCAAATACAATTGTATTAATGCATAAAAAAAAATATGTTTATTATTGCCATGAAGAACCCAAATTAAGTACTAAGTCTCCAAAAGCCAGCTTTTCAAAGTCTGCATGAAAGTAATCTGTTGACACTTAAAAATTCATATTTTCCACCCTGAAAATTGACTCTATTTTAAATTCAGCAGTTGTACTTCTCAGAATCCAGTCTAAGAATATCACTGACCATGTAAGTCAAAATATATAAATAAGGAAGTTAACCACAGCATCATTTATAATAATGAAAAATGGTAAATAAATATCTAAATATCTAAAAACAAGCAGTTAAACAAATTATGGCACATGTACATAATGGGATACTGTGAAACCATTAAGAATGGTTCCTAGAAATATTTATTTATTTATTTATTTATTTTCTATTGTTGGTTGGCCAATTAATTTTTATTTATTTTATTTTTTTATTTTTAGTAGAGACAAAGTCTCGCTCAGGCTGGTCTCGAACTCCTGACCTCGAGCGATCCACCCACCTCGGCCTCCCAGAGTGCTAGGATTACAGGCGTGAGCCACCGCTCCCGGCTAGAAATATTTATTGACATTAAGAAATTTAGATATGGAAAAAGTCAAGTTTTAAAACAGTTTATAGTGTATGGCCACATGAATATGCATAGAAAAAAAGATCCAGAAGGATATGTAAATAATTGTTAATAGATAATCTTTGGCTTATAGGGTTAATAGTAGGTTTATTCTTCTTTATGATTACCTGTATTTTCTAATATTTCTACAATGAACATGTATTATTTAAGTAATGTAAAAAAATTTTAAAGAAGGCAATATAACTCAATTTTGCCTTCATGTAAAGGTTCATGAGTTATAGAATTCTAAACCTAAATTCTATGTATAATTACAACAGGTTTTTTGCCTCCCAACTGGAATTGGAAATGTTATCTAATATTTACGATTTACCTTGGAAATTTATATTAATCATATCTGAAGTATTCAGGATAAAATCATAACGTGTTCAATGGACATTTCATTTGTAAGTGCCAGGTCACTAGCTGTCTCTGGTAATTTACAACATCACAAACAGGTACTTAGTAAGTTCATTGTAATTTGTGGCTGAACTATTTGTCCAGAGTCAATTAAAATACATGGCTAAGAGACTTTTGATTCAAAGAAAGACTCTAAAACTTTTTATAAATGGGCTTGATTATACTGGAACTAGACAATACACCTAGTCCTTAGAAAATGAGAGTTTTGGTTTCATTCTTTCACTCAACAAATATTGATTGATGCCTACTATGTGTCAGTTTTGTTCTAGGTACTTGATGAGATCTTTTCAATTCTTATTTTATATCAGTCTTTAAAAATGAATAAAAATAACTCCAAATAATTGCTATACTATAGATAACCCCAAAAGATTAGTTTATTCAAAAGGGGGATAAAATTTTTCTTTGATCCTTGTAATCTGTCGCTAATATAGACTCCTCCTCCTAGCAAACTAACCTAAGCCACTCCTTTTCTGCATAACTCCACTTCTATATAATCATTGGAAGTCTGGAGTATAAGAGAAATGGGCTCTAGAGATATGAATTCTAGTCCTGGCTCTGTCACAAATGCTGTGGGTGACTAAAGACACGTTACTTCACTACTCTGAGCCCAAGTTTCTCTATCAAGAAGATACAATTATCTCTAATGCTCCTTCTGAGTCTGAAAGTCTGGGATTCTCTTGTTTTATTTTTATAGCAAATGGTATTTCAGCTTACTGTTCCTTACTGTTGTGACTGTCTCATGCCTTATCTGGTTGAAATGACAATGAATAGTACTTAGCCAATACTTGTCCCACACCCACCTTGTGAAGAGGAGCTCTCCGGGACATTTGAAGAGGATATTAAAGGCAGAAGAGATGTCCTTTGCTGTAAAGGAGCTCACTAGCTAGTTCAAGTGATAAATAGTAAATACAAGAGATACTAAAGGACTCTTAAAAAGCAAGGATCAAGGAGCACAAGACTGTACATTAGAAACTAACCAGTGTGACCTGCGAGGAATCAGAATATGCCAAGTGACCAGATTTGACCAGGATGTGCACTGAATAAGCTTAAAAGGAGGTTTGATAGAGGTAATAGAAAAGGTTTGACAGAAATGGACTAAGGTATTTTGAGTATTTTCCATGTTCATAGGAAGGGAAGCAGGCAACCAGCCAGATGGCAAAGGAGGAGAAGCATATGGCCTGGATAATCCACACTTTAGATGATTGGTCCCTAAATAACTGAGGGCGGGCGGCATTTCACTGGGGAGTCAGTAGATGTTAATTGTCCAGCACTGCTTTGCATGAATCTCCATTGTCTAGTCTATACTTTGGAAACACGGATTAACTCCTTTCCATCATCACACTCACCCGCCAGACTCTTTTTCTCTTAAAGGATGTAAGTTGGTTGTTTCACACTAAGCCTGTGTGCAAGAACATGCATGTGTGTGTGTGTGCGGTAGCAGGGGGTGGTGAGATGCACTACCACCTACCTCTAATCTTCAGGTAGTAAATTCAGACTAGTGAATTCAAAGGCTAGTCAACCATAGAGGCATAATCTAATCAAGCCTTACCAGTGGAGGGCCCCGCGGGGTTGTCATCCCTGGTTACTTCTCACACCCCCAAAGAGAGTCAGCACCTGTGTTCCCTCAGGAACAGTGAGCAGTCCAACAAGCCTAGGGAACACGCTAGGGGTGCCTTACCAGGAACAAGGAGCAGGGCTAATGATCATGTTCTTATAGTTCTTATAAACTCTGCTTCTGAGAAGGGAGGGGCAAGTCTTCTTTACAAGAATGCAAATAGTTTGCTAAAATAGTATCAACTGCATTGACCACCTGGCATTAAGTCCACGCTATTAAGTCATAACTACAAAGTCAGAAGAGATCATTTGTCATGGTGAAAGTAAAATTATTTCTCTCCAGCCTATGGGTGAGTTATTTTCTTTGAAAATATAGCTTTTAAATCTCAACCACAAAACCAAAACTAAAGTGAATGATGAGACAAGATTAAAATAATTACTTCACCAGTCAAAAACATCATCATTAATCATATAATGCACATATACTATTAAAAAGCTTTCTTCAAATGTCACTTTTTCATATTAGAATAATCCCACTACTTAGTACAAGATTTATTTATGAAGGAAAAACATCTGGTGTGATTTACAATATAACTGTGAGCAAAATCTTTTTTTTTTTCCCAGAAAGCTCATTAAATTCTCCTTTCCTTCTAATGGTTTCATTAACATGCAAGAAATACAGAAGGATTTTAAACCCATAGTAAGTTGAATATGTTTAAATATTTTTAAATTACAAGAAAGTTTGAAAAATGATGGGAAATGACTCATAATCACTCACCTGAATACAACTCCAGGCTCCCTAGCACCTTCTACACACTCTACTATCTCATTGTTGCTGACTTTTCCATATGCATGCTTGAAAATTTTACACAATTGCAACTATATATATATAACTTTTTAAAAACATGTAACTTTATTTAAATTTTCATTTTATTAATTTATTTTTATTTCAGCATCTCACAGGGGTACAAATATTTAGGTTACATATATTGCCGTGGCCACACCAAAGTCAGAGCTTCAAGCATGTCTATCCCCCAGACGGTGTGCACTGCACCTGTTAGGTGTGAATATACTCATCCTCCTCTCCCCCCTCCCACCTGTTGGACACCAGATGAATGTTACTACCATATGTGCACATGTGTTGATCAATTAATACCAATTTGATGGTTAGTACATGTGGTGCTTGTTTTTCTATTCTTGTGACACTTCACTTAGTAGAATGGGCTCCAGCTCTATCCAGGATAATACAAGAGGTGCTAGATCACCATACATATTTCTTCACATTGCCCCAGGTCTTCATTATGAGACCTTTTGATGGCTGCATATTCCAATAAAAGGATGCATCATAATTCAGTCAACTATTCCTCTACTACCAGACAACTAGGTTACTCCCAAGTGTTCACTATTCTGCAATTAATAGCTTCATGAAAACAGCTATTTTTCTTCTTTAGCCTATTTATTTAAGCTAAGTTTCCAGAAATATTAATTGAATCAACATTTTTATAGCTCTGAACATATTTGCCAAATGCTTTTCAAATGCATTATATCAATTTATGTCCCCATCAGCAATGTAATAATTTATCAGTTACGTTGAAGTTTAAATTGTACTTTTTAATGATTACACTTTCCCCTATACTTGCTTAACAAACATGATGTTTTCATGGATTGGTCATATCCTTTGACCATCTAGCTAATGGGGTCTTAAAAGTTGTATAAATTATTTATGTTTATTGTCTGAATTATTTGTTGTAATGTTTCTCAGTCTGTTGTTTCCCTACTGGTTTTTTTCTGCACAAAAATTTTATATTTTTATATAGTTGCAACTTATAGATCTTTTCTTTTATGATCGCTACTATTTCTTATAACCACACAAATATTCAAAAAGACCAGGTTCTTTTCTGCAGTTCTAATAAATACTTAATTCTTTAACACATTTGTACATATTTTGGGCATATGGTATGGTATGGCTTTTTAAATTTTTCCCTAAATGTGTAACCAGTTATTTGAAAACAATTCATCAAATAATCTTTCATATTGCCACAATTCTGTAATTAAAATAATTTTCTCTCAAACTAGGAATAAAAATACGCCTTTTAAAAGTTCAGTACAAAACCTAAGTATAAAGAAACATAACTTGGAAACACAGCATTTCTTATTTACACACGTAAGTGCAAAGCCATGATGTTATGGATTGAATTGTATCTCCCCTCATCCCCCACAAAAGATATGTTGAAGTCCTAATCCCCAATACCTCAAACTGTGACCTTATTTGGAAATAGAGTCATTGTAGTTGTAATAGGTTAAGATGAGGTCACACTGGAGTAGGTTGGGCCTCTAATCCAATATGACTGGCCGTGTAAAGACAGAAAGACACAGGGAGAGCATCCTGTGATGATGAAGGCAGAGACAGGAGTGATGCAGCAAGCCATGGAATGCCAACAATTGCCCGCAAACCAGCAGAAGCTACAAAGAAGCAAGGGAAAATTCCTCTAAAAGTTTCAGATGGAACATGGCTCTGCACCTTGATTTTGGACTGCTAGCCTCTAGAACTGTGAGATAATACATTACTGTTGTTTTAAGCAACCCAGTGTGTGGCACTTTATTACAGCAGCCCGAGGGAACGAATACAAATGGCAACAACTATGAAAAATAAGACCAAACCACCTACCACTGATGGAAAAGTCATATTCCTTGCTCTGGCAGATGCTGTAGTTTGGCAAATATCATTCAGTCTCTCCTTTTCCTTAACTCCTACAGATTAATTTTCAGCCTTTCTTACAGGTCAAGGTGGCTGTGTGACACCATTTGGTCTAATGAGATATAAATGGAAGATTTTTGGGGAAGGACTTTCCCTCCTGATAAATTACAAAGCCTCACAAGGAGAAGGCCAGGGCTGAAGGTCCAGTGGCCCACTGGCTGCTGAGAATGAAGGCCGCGTGGTAAGGATGGGGAGCAGGGATGATGAAGCCTGTGTCACCAGATACTACACTAGATGCTGTAACACAACTCTAACTTATTTAAATCATTACTTGTTTGGTTTTCTGTCACTATAGCCAGATGTTGGGAAAAAGAGAAACCAAACTCATTGTCATTTCAGTTTTATAAACAGTCATGGAAACTTTCACAACATTGACCCATGTCTCCAGATGTTCTATGTTAAAAGACTTCTATTTAGCAGACTCCTGTCCTCCCTTTAAGCTCCAGTTCAGATGTTTCGCCCTTCATGAAACTTTCTGTGGCTCCCCCAGACAGACTTGCTTGCTTCATTAATATAATAAACACACCTTTGGTTTTTACCGGAATCATATGATATTGCAATTACCTGAACTCCCTTCTCTTTCTGGCTAGGGCAACTTGAGCACAGAGCCCCTGTTTTTCCATCTTAGTACTGCTGGCACCCAGGACTGAACCTGGAACTCAGTAGGTACTCAATAAATGACTGCTGAATGAACGAAGGAATGAGAAAATGCACTGAACCTCAAGGACAGAAAAACTGAAAGGAAATAGAGTCTAAGAGCACCAACGGTGTGTTAGGCTTTTAATCATCAAGCCACTTTTTCCCCTACTCATTGGAAGGAAAACTTGACAGATATACCCTTAGAATCTTTAAAGTGTCATCTCGTTCATAAAAGCATTATGACTTAATGGGATATCTGTGTATATAATTTTTATTTCACTAATATTTACTATGTGCTAAGCATCATGCTAAAAGTTTTACATTAATTATCTCATTTAATCCCCTCAACAACCTTCTGAGGCAGTGGTGGCTCTAATGATTTTTTATAAAGAAAGGGTTTACTGTAGTAATCTGGTTAGAAGTGTATGACTAAAGTACTTGTCTGAAAGCTGTATTAACCTAGCTGGACCATGTTTTTTCACTTAGATTGTATATTAATTGAGGTAGCCTAGGGAAACAAGCTGATGGAGATTATAGAGGGGAAGACATGAGGTAACCCAAACTCTACCTTGAAGATATCACTGCTCTCAAAGGTAATATTAGTTTGATTGCCCCATTTCAAAGATTTAAAAGTTCAGACCTAGAAAGGTTAAGGAATACACCCAAGTAAGTGATGGTGCAGAAGTCCAGACTCAGTCTGACTGAGAGCCCTGCTTTTAACTCCTTTACATACTCCTAACAACTGCCTGGAAGTAGGTTGACTCCAAATTCTCACAAGTGATGCTCAAACATCTATTCCCAACAAATGGGCTAAGTATGGTCAACACAGGTCCACACATACAATACTGTTGTGAACAGCATTTTAAAACCTGGTGTCATCAAAATGATTCAAGCCTACTATGTCTGGTCTTTATAAATATTTTAAACTTTTTATAGTTTCAAAAATTCATCTCATTATTGTACCCACTGGTCCTATTTCTGCAGTTCAATATCTTTTAGAACGAATGTAATCTCTTCATTATCTTTGTCCATTGTCTAATCTAGGATTCAGATTCTGCCCATCAATGCATTTTCTCATTATATGTATATTAGATAAGAATGCTTATGTATTTTTATCATTAATAAAAATTTCAACTAGAACAGGACTGAAGGTATAGTAAAATGCAATGCAAGAATCCTCTCTTCAGCACACCTGAGTATGGTAGTTAGTTGATGATACAAAAATAACTAATAAGATAATTGTCATTTTGAGTACAATTTCTCAATACTTACAATGTGGTAATGGTTTTCAGATCACGTCTGATTTATTTTATTTTATTTTTCACATTTAGCAAGACCACATCTTTATTTAGTTGTTTTAATTTTTTATTTTTAGAGATGGGGTCTCACTATGTTGCCCAAGCTAGCCTTGAACTCCTGGGCTGAAGTGATCCTCCTGCCTCAGCCTTCAAAGTAGCTGAGACTATAAGCATGAACCACCATGCCTAACAGGTTATGTCTGATTTAATCTTTACAACAGCTCTATGAGACAGATACTTTCACTATTTCTGTTTTGTAGATAAGAAAACTAAAGCTCAAAGAGATTAGGTAACCTTAATTAAAGTCTTAGAATTAGAAAGTGGTTGAGTCCAGATTTGAACCCAGATTGACCTTTGGAAATGTACCTTTGAAGTACTGTATCAAGCAGTTATCTAATTCTCTTAGATAGAGCTAGACTTACTGTGAAGTTCTTGAGGATAATGCTTGATGTCTCTTCACATGCATGGGCCCCTTCTAAGGCCCTGAGACAGGCCATGAAGCTTAAGCTTGCATTAGCTGTCAAAAATTGAGAAGGCATTTGTCCATTTTTGGTGTTGGGGCACCTCTTCCACTCTCATTGGTTTCTTAAAGATTTTTTTAAAAGATGACTAATATTGGCTCAGCTATCACATTGCTGCCTGCACTTCCTAATTTACTCAAAGGAATGTTTTCTACCTTTTTTTTTTTTTTAGAGACGGGGTCTCATTCTTGCTCAGGCTGGTATCAAACTCCTGACCTTAAGCGATCTGCCTGCCTCGGCCTCCCTGAGGGCTAGGATTACAGGCGTGAGCCACCATGCCTGGTCTTGTTTTCTACCTTTATATCTGTATGAAACACTTCTTCCTAAGATCATCAATGACCTCCCAACTGCCAAATCCAATGACCACTTTTTAGTCTTCTTTCTTCTTGAAAATAAGAAAGACCTGATGCTGTTTGCAGGACCTGATGCTGCTTTATACAACTTCTAGCTTAAAATCCTCTCCCTCCTTTACTTCTGAAATAATTCTCCTGCCTCTCCTCTTCCCTTGGTTGTTACCATGTCAATCTCCTTCTTGTTCTTTATTGGTCCCTATGTGCCTTCCCAAGACCTCATCTTTCTACTCTATATGCTTTCCCTGAATAAAGACATCTTTTCCAAAGATCTGACTGTGACTTCTTTCACAGTAAAGGCCAAATGTATGTCTCTAGCCCCAGATCAAGAGCCTCCAAGTGTTTATAAAACATCTCCACCAGCATATCCTAAACTGCTCAAATTTAACTAGTCCATTACTGAACTCATCTTCTCCTCATAGTCTCCTATATTCTCTTTATAAACTAATGGCATCTCTATCCACCAAGGTGCTGTCATCTCTGACTCCCATCTCCTTCTAACTGTCACCAAGCTCTAGAGGCTCTGCCTCTGAGACTCGCACCCATCCACCCTCTCCTCTCATTCCCTCTGCCCCTGCCTCCATCTCTGCTCTGGGTTGGGGAAAGAGCATCCTTTCCAGACTCCTTCCTGCTGGCTTCCTTGTCATCTGTCCTCCATATGGCTGACAGAGGGAGATTTCCAACTTCAACAATTTCAGATTCAACTATGTCACTTCGCTGTTTGGAAATCCATGGCATCCAAGGTGCAAACATCATTTTCAGCCTTGTCTTATGTTACTCCTCTACCCAAACAGCATGCTTTAGCCCCTACTGAACTGGCCCTTTCTACGTCTATGTCCTTGCATGGAGTGCCTTTCTTCCTTTTCCCACCTACTCACTCCTTTAAAACCCAGCCCATACTTACTTCAGTGTAGTCTCCCCCAGTTTTCACAGGCAAAGGAAATTGCACCCTTCTTTGTGCCCTTGTGGCCCTTTGCACGTGGCTTGGTTGTAGCACTTTTTACACACTATTGTGAGTTCCTAAGGGGCTTCATTATGAGTCTTTTCCCATGTTGAGTGTCTAGGACAGTGTTTAGCACTGAGTAGGTTTTCAATAATGTCCATGGATTTAACAAAAAGGAAGAAAAAATTATTGTCTATTAAGTCAGGTATACTATGTTAGGTGTGTACATATATATCATTGAATTTTAAACTCTAAGCACCATTTTGAGTTAGTATTATTTTCTCTTTTTGATAAAGGAGGAACGTAAAGCTCTGAGGGCTCAAGGGTTCAAGGTCAGATTTTGCTTATAAAATGCAGCTGTAAGACTCAAACTTAGACCTGTTCGACCCCAAAGCTCAGGCTCTTTCAATCAAAATAAAAGCTGTGATAATCCTCCTGAACCAAAATCCAGTGGCAAATATCATTTACTTTTACAGTAGGAGGCATGAAGTGGTAATATGGTATGTGTAGATGAGCTTTTCATTGCAACAATTAAGCATAAGAGAACTGGAGGAATATTTTTAAAATAATGCTATTTGTAAGAAAAGTAACCAGGTAAGATACTTGCCTTAAAGCCTTTTCATGTGACTCTCACCTTCCACCTAGACAAGAGCACAGATCCACTGGCCCTCACTCTTCTCTCTTCTAAAACATTAACCAACCTACTTAGTTTAACGAGAGACAATACACAGCTCTTTGAAAAGCGCCAATATACCTTTCCAGAGAATCTAGTACCTCTAACATCTTTGGCTTCTCACTAAGAAAATTTGGTGCTTGGTGTTGGTTTTCTTTAAGCAATTTGAATCAAATGTCTCCAGATATAAATGTAAGGTTATTGAGATTCCATAGTTTTTTTTAAAAAATGGTAGAAAGTCTCCTGTGGGCAGATTTTCCTAGGCTAGCTTAAAGAGGAGGGTGGGCAAGTGTTCACCTCAGTATAAAGTACACAGAAGGAGGGAGTCTGACAGGACGTCACACATCTAGGCAGTGAAGATTTGAAATTATCTACTGGGTTTGACTATTAATAATTCAGTTGCAGAATCACTAGATGGAATTGTAAGAGATTTGGTGATGTTTGTCTTCCTTTCTCTCAGGCTCTTATTTTTCTGTAAGGTTGTGAGACAAGAAAAGTAGCCATTCTACTAAGGTGACCTTCAGAACCAGTATAGAATTTAACATTAATTTTGAAAACAAAACCAAAAGCAAAACAAAATACCCAAACTGGCAATGACTAACTTTGTCAAGTTGTAAGCACAAAGAAAACAAAGCTGAAATCCATGCTATTGCCATTCATACTCAATCTGAGCTGAACTATTCCCTTTGGTAGATGGAATCTATATTCAAACACAAACTAGAAATGCTAAACTGTTAATAGCTTCCCCACAATTTGCTTTTTGCTCTGATGCCTCCAGTTATTTCATCATAATTTAGGCAGAATATAATATCACAAGTGACACTCACCAGCATGAAGCTCTCTGACTGTTCTACAATCAGCTTTCTTCTCAGTCTAGCTCTCAATCTCTTTTTAAAGTAGAAACATTCTTAAACAGGCAATGGGAACACATGTAGGGTTATAATGGCCATAAGTATTGATATAATGTTTATAATGCTATACAACAGAATAGTCCAACACTGTGCAAAGAAGATTTCTTTTCCTGGCCCTTCAGGAAGCCTCCATCCTTCATCACAGTCAGTCTGCCTATCCTTTGGAAGAGCGGATTAGTAGCAGTCCAAAGTTTTTCATCTTTTTTTTTTTTTTCCTTACTGATTTTCCATTTTAACTCCTTTTAGATATATTTGGCTAATGGATTTCGTTAACAAGGACCTCTCCTTTTGGTTTTGTTTAACATTTCTTTTCTGTCCAGCCATTCTAAAACCTCTTCTAAAATTTCCCAGAGCCCACGGCTCTTGCCCCATGCCTCTCTGCATATAAACTCCTCAGGTTTGCATGTGGCCTGAAAATGCAGTGGGGTGGCACTTTGAGAAAAAGTGGACCTAGAGAAAATCTGCCATCTTAAAACACTCTTATGTGTGTGATGCCATGAAGGCAGGACCAAGGGTAAAGGTCCATGTTTTAGCTAATGGTTATGTTCCTGTTTCCTTCTACTTTCACCCCCAGCCTCCTAATCATCACCACCTTCCATCTTCCACTCCCAACCTTCTAGTTTCCCCCAAATCAAATCTCGAGTTATCTGCTTGTATTCCTACTAGAACAATGTGATGCTAGGATTGCACAAGACGTAAAAATAACATTAACATTCAGACATGAACTACCTTTATCGATGGGGAAAGAATGTTAGCAAAAAGCAAGCTTTTCTGTATCTTTCAATACAAGCCTGCTCGAGAGAACGACAGAACTCTTGCTTCTCCAACTCGGGGCTGAGCTGGTAATTATATATTTCAGAAGAATACCACATACAATTAAAAAAATCATAAAAAAAATCCACTAGCATAAAAATGTGACATGACATGAAGCTCAATATAAAGTTGTTCAATGTGCATACAGTAATTGCACCAATTACATTTAAAATATTTATTTGCTTACCAAAAACCCCAAGATATAAAAGGCTAATTATAAAAAATGACACCAGTGAACAGTTTTACCCAAGCTAACCAAAAACAGAATAATATTAATAGTTCAAAGAAATGAAAAGAAACTTCAGTTCACATTTTGAATTAAAATGTCAACTAAATAAAACAGCAAATTCATCAGCCTTGTTCACATACATGGCTTTAATATTTGAAGCAAATATAAAAAGCCTTTTCAGCTTTGATAATCACTTTTGACTCTTTGGAATTGATTGCAAAAGGAAACTACATCAAAACTTCCATGTGATAAGATAGGTTAAACTAAATGCATAATTCGAAAACATGTCATAATTTTTTAAAGAACACACAAGCCTAGTTAATGGTTACCACTCCATCTGAGTACCTTGATAAAACCAACTCGTAGACTTATGTGTTGTAGGGTCCATTTTATTCCCAAGTATGATATAAAATGTATTGAACAGGACAGTTCTTTCTGGTACATTTTACACAAAATTTCTTTCATAGTTTTTCAGGCCTAAAATTAAAGAATTATACATGATGACACTAAGGGGGCGATTTACTGAAATGACTGACATTCTCCACTGACAGCTCGAGATGGGATTCAGATTCCTCTGCACTGGTACAGTTTGATTTCTATGAACAATTAAATAATGGCACACAGATGATCATAGTCATGTTAGTTAAAAACATCTCTGCCTACATTTATGCTTTGACTTAAAATGAAGAAATAGGAAGACATTGTCTTTTGTCACAAAGGGTAATTACTATATGAGAGGATAGCTGCAATTCTCCTGTAATGGGCAGAGATAATATTTCATCAATATCACCATCTCAACACTTTGTCCCTATCTCTAGTCTATTTTATCATAATGTATTAATATCAATCATATCTACACACTTATAGAAACATTAACTGATCTCAGGTATGATACTAGCATCTTATCTTTCCAGGCCCATGGGAAAAGGCATAGTGTCACACTGATGTTCAAATACAGAAACATTTCTGAATCACACCAGAAGGTTTAAAGGTTAGTTTTAAATGAAGAATATTTAGTTTTTTTCTGAGAAAAAAACCCAGAATATTTCTATAATTTAAAAATTCCTAAATTTCTTTGGAAATATTTTATTCCTTCTTACCAAGCAATAAATAAGAATAAATATAGCTTTCTCTATTATAATTTTTAAAACAATTTTGCAAGTTAATTATTACTTTCTTTAGCTAGACAGCTTTCATCTCATCTCTACTCATCTAGCTCCTTTTAAGAACTGCTCAAGCTCTTTTTCCTCCCTCACTTTTCCAACCCATCACAATATTCTTCTCCTTTAAATAACTTCAATATAGGCCGGGCGCGGTGGCTCACGCCTGTAATCCTAGCACTCTGGGAGGCCGAGGTGGGCGGATCATTTGAGCTCTGGAGTTCGAAACCAGCCTGAGCAAGAGTGAGACCCCATCTCTACTAAAAAAGAGAAAGAAATTAATTGGCCAACTAAAATATAGAAAAAATTAGCCGGGCATGGTGGCGCGTGCCTGTAGTCCCAGCTACTTGGGAGGCTGAGGCAGAAGGATCGCCTGAGCCCAGGAGTTTGAGGTTGCTGTGAGCGAGGCTGATGCCAGGGCAACAGAGTAAGACTCTGTCTCAAAAAAAAAAAAAAAAAATAACTTCAATATAGTCCATTCCTTATCCTATCATATAATTACATATCTTCTCATATTATTTATTAGTTGTCTGATAATGTGTCTTTGGTGTTCCAACAAATTGAATAATTTGAGTTCCCATATTTCTCATCCTCTCCTTCCTTACACAGTGCTCCCAACACTACTTGACTGATTGAAGTATCTTATTTTTTTCTAGTGTTTCCTAAGAAATATTAAATAGCCTAAATTTTGCAAATGAAATGAAAGTGCTACCTTCAATATACTTATAGAAAATAATTTAATTGAGAGGTTTTTTTTTTAAAGTATGATGGATGCCAAACAAAAATAAGGTAATAAGACATGTTGCTGACTGATACATTCATACTCATTCATAAGGTTCAACGTATGTGTTTTCTGTTAGTCTGTCTCCCTACCATGTTACTGTCAGTGTAAGGATTAGATGTTCTTAATGTTCCATTAGGATTACAGCCATGCCATGGACACAGCAGACACTCAACATGAGCCTTTGCCTGAGAGTCATTCATGGGTAATTGTACGTTCTATGTTTACTCAGACAAAAAGAAAAGATGAACTGTTTCATGCTCTGGATGAAGACCTTCACCAAGCCCTCCCTGAGCCTCAGAACAGCTGGGTCACTTCCAGAGTGTCACTTCCTTTTGTGCTCTGGGAAGAGCGGACCTGAGACACCCCCTCCCCATCCCCACAATTCTTCTCCAGAGTAGTTCAGACATATTCACTGGGCTTGCCAACAGCCCAGCCAGGGCATGCCTTATCTCACAGACAGGAGGATTTAAGTAGAGAGGTGGGCAGATACTTCTCACAAAGTCACACACATAATCACAGACACACAATGCAGGGAAGCAGAAAGAACACTTTCTGACAACTAGTCTTCAAATACCTGGATCAAGCTCATTGCCTAAGTCATAATAAATGTGTATGAAAGACCTGTACCCTTTTCAGCCCCAGGAAACAGCGAAGATAAGGAAGACACTGGGCTTAGACTCAACACAGCTGCCTATGGCACCAGTGCCACTAGGAAGCACTTGAAACACTTTCAGAGGGCACTTAATTTTTTTCTACCAGATGAGCCTCTATTTCTTTTATACCCTTATTTTCTTTCTGCCCATTCTTTGCTTATCCTTTATGTTTGTTCCCATCTACTCCTGAAGCCTGCCTATACCACCATGGCAGTATTCAGACTGGCAATCAAGATGATTTTTAGCTAACAAAAGTAAAAGTATCTTTCTTTACAAATATTTTCCATTATTTCCATTAATTATTTTTGGACAGAAAAAATACAAAATAGCATGTCTTTATGATTATACTATGTCTGTATGATAAAATACAAACTATTAAAGTAAGAGGTCTGTAAATAACACGCAAGACTTTAAGAATAGTAGGCCAGAGAAGTCTTTCATCCAAATTTCAGGATGTCAGGTGACAAGATGGGTGACGGTAGCTCACTAGATGCCAGGAAATGTGATAGTTAATACAGGTACAAGGATGGCATTTCTCTTCTAAAGTCCTGGCTCATGTCAGGGATCAGATAAAACTATAGCATTATAAAAATTCTGAACAGTGAAACTTGACTCTATAATAGCAACAACAAATGATTGTCAGATGTATGTGTTTGAGTCTACTGCCTCAGGTGTGGGGTTGTTTTTACAAGACAAGGGTTACGTTATCACCTCAGCTGGGAAAATTCCTGCTCCTAATACACAGAAAAGCATGTTTGCCCAAGTAAGGAACCAGACCGAATGGGCTCATAAGATCATCTTCCTCTGTAATTCTTTGAAAGGAGATTAAAAGGATGAACATTAGAAAAAGAATAGGCAACCATGGGTTATCTATGCTAGAATCTAGAAAAATTAGAAATGATAATAGAGAAATAACTACTGCCTTACTCATACTGGAGGAAAAACTGACATTTAAGGAGATATTTATATTTTCATACCATTACTTGAAAGATTCTTTAGGTTTAGAAGACAACATGTGAAATAAAGGAGATAACAGGGCTTTATGAAGCTGGAACAAGTGGTTTTGGTCACTCCATATCAGGTTTACACAGCACAAGATGAGCTTATGGAACACAGTACTTCAAGGGGGCATGCTCTCCACATAGTACTTCTTGGTGATTTTGTTAAGAACAAAACCTGGGATGAATAACAGCATTAGTAGTAGTAGTAAAAGTCAGAGTAGTACTGATAGCAACAGCAGCTAACTTTTACTAAGTTTTAGGTGTGTGTGGTGTGCTTTATTTATATTATTTATTTATTCCATTCTCACACTTGTATGAGATAGGTATCTCCATTTTACGTATGAGGAAACTGAGGTCTACAGAGGTTAGCTGAATTGCTCAAGTCATAGAGCCAGTGAGTGGAAAAGCCATGAAGCCAGGAAGCATAACTCCAAAGCCCAGGCTCTTAAATTATATGTGGCCCAGTGTGTATTCACAGATATTCCTACGTTTTGCACCCAGAGGCTAACCAGGCAGAGGTGTTCAGGCTCTCAAATACTAAAATTGGTAACTTTCAAAACAAAACTCTACACAAAAGGGGAACAAAATCACAGGAGATATTTCTTTATACTGCACTGTTAAAAATGGTGTTTCTAAAATATTAAGAACCACTGTTCATTTTACTTATGATGCTTCTATTTAAAGTAATCTTTCTATTCCATTTTACCAAAAGTCATATTATTGATAGTCATCTTCCTGTTTGGTGACACATCAATAGTAAAATGACTTAAATTGTCTGTTGCTTAATGTGACTATTCAGAACCCAGGTATTAAGTGGAGGGAAGTGTTTTCCACAAGGAAAGCTCAGTTTTCAAACAAGAGGGAAATGGGTGCTCACTGAGTACTTGGTAGATGCCTCTTTTGGGGCAAAAAAACAAGACTGCAATAAATTCACATGCGTTCCCTCAGTCAGCCAAGTTGGGATGGGGGGAGTGGCTGTTCTGACAATCCGAAACATGAACCAATCCCAAATATTTACAGATGCACTGTGTGCTTTTAAGTTACTCTGGTGTCCTTATATAATTCATAAAATTAGCTTGTATTTCCAAAGCCCCCAATCAACTTCTATTAAAGGAGGTACCCTGAGAAATAGATTGAACAAAACAAAATATCCCAGGTTTGAAATACTCCCCAAATGTCCTCAAAATACCCAACATCCAAATATCCAAAAATAGAAGATAGGAGCTGGTGCTGAAAGTTGTCCTAATGACATGTAGGTCGTACATAAAGCATATGCTACACTTGCATAGTGCTTTCTGCATACCAAGCACTATGCTAAGTGGTTACATCTATCAAGTCATTTGTTATAACCCATTACAACCTTATGAGGTAGGTACCACAGTTATCACCATTTTACAGATGAGGAAATTGAAGCATAGAGATTAAGTAATTTGTCCAAGTTTACCAAAAAGTGACAGAGTTGCAATTTAAACCCATACAGTCTGACTCTATCATGTGTGCTCTTGATCATTATGCTACACTGTCCATAAGAACTGAATATAACCCTAGAAGTCTGAAAGACGGTATTTGCTGTTTGTGTATCAGGCAATCAATAATTTTGTTATATCCACTACTTCGATATAAACTCATTGGAAGTTCAGATAAACACAATAATCAGTTTGCCCACCAACTAGTCATTTCAGTCGGACATCCTCACCTGAATTTAACTTTGTTAATATATGCAGCCTATCTAGTTTTGATTGGGATATTTCTTAAATACTAAAGAACCAGCCTTGGTTTTCTTGTGTCTTGTGTTCTCCATGTCAAAAAGCCAAAAGAAACCAACGTATTTCAGGATGCAATGAAAAGACCAAACCTGCTGTGGAACAAACCATTTGGGGAGCTAACCCAGCAGCTCAAACAACCCATAGACAATCTTCTCCCTCACTGGAGGGCTTGATCTTGCCAGTGGCTACAAATGTGTCCGTTCCACCCCACTGCCAGATAAAATAGCAAAACTAGCAGTCCAAGGCCTCTGTCACTGACCACATGTGCTGGAGCAGGCAAAGGTCACAGAGTATCAGAGGCATTTAATCAGATGGTATCTGAAAGAGTGGAACATGTCTTCCGCTTGTCTGTTTTTTGTGTGGACCAAACAACATTCCTCATGGGAGGACCTATACAGTTAATAAACAGGCAGTCAAGGTGCCGTGAAATTTTATTTATAAAAGAAAACAAATCACAAATTATATTGCACCCTACAATTTTAATTTAGAAGAGTATTTCCTTTGCTTTGAGAGTGTTTGGCTCCATTTGAAAGATAACAGACACTGTGTAGGGAATTAGAAGAAACACGCAGATTTTTACGTTGGGTTCTCACTAGGAGAGTTTTCATGTGAAGCAGATGGCAAGATTTTAGACATTTCAGTAATTTTTCATGACACTTTGAAGTTTCCTTCCTTATGTTTTTAACCTGTACTAATGATTGCAATAGAGGAAAGGTAACTTTTAGATTTCACAAGGGGGAAGTTCTCTGTATTCGCTTTAAATCTTGGGAAAAACACCGTATTTCAAATAGAAATGGAACAGTATTGACAGATAGTCTAACTTTCATAACACTACCCTGAATACTGAAAGAAACAGAAGAGAAATAGCTGTCAAAGACATGGTTTCTCCCTTCCAGGAGATGAAACCATAGTGGAAAAGAAAGTATACATAGTTTTCACAGGCAAAACATAAATACATTTAAGAACACTTTAATTTGGTGGCTTTTCAAATCCAAAAAAAAAAAACCTCTGTAAATAAGTGGGAGACTTAGTATTATTTTAAACAACCACTGCCATATTGGGTTTAGGATTACGGACAGGCTTCATAACACTGCAGTCAAATCTGATATAAGAAGAAGCTCAGCATTTCTAATACAGCTTGAAGTAGAGAGGTCACTGGATATTTCAGAAAAAATTAAAACAATTATACATATTTTTAAAATTTAAAATGTAAATTTGTTATTGTAGGCTGAAGTTAATGGGGAGGAGGTAAAAACGAGTTTCCTAATAAAAATGGAGACCTGAATAAGTTCTTTAAAACTAAGCTAACATTGGGAAAATTCTGATTTAAGAAATGAATAATAAAAAACTAAAAAAGCATTCAGTGCAAAACAAAATTCTCCTGACAGGCTAATCAGGACTTTAATATGATAATCTGGTGTTTATCTGAGCTTTGCTTGTGCAATTGCAGTTTTCTCAGCTATTATTCAAGAGCTGTAAAATAAAGAAAACCTAATTGCCTCCAGGAGAAAAGTAGTCCTACTGAAATAACTTAAGCAAACATATTCTGAACTAGCTAAGTATTCTAAAATAATTTGAACTGAAAAATGAATGACAGCTAAATGACTGCCATTAACCATTCTACAGGTGCCCCTGGCCACGGCCCATTTTGGTTTCAGAGAACACCCACCAGCCTTAGGACAGCTTTCTACAGCAGTGTGTCAAATACTTCGGTAACTCGATTTTTCCCTCTTACCTGCTACAATGCCTGTCAACTTTGACTACTGCTCTATCTACTGCCAGGTGAACTCAGATTAGAGAATGTTCTCGGCTTGTGATGTGATGTTACCTTAGTTATTTGAGACAAGTTAGGTAAAGTGGAGCAAGAAAAAGGTGCATTTTCTACAAAACAATTACAGTATTTATGCAGGGAACAAAATCAAAGCTGAAGAAAAACTGACAGAAGCAAACTGAACTCTCTCCTACCTGACAAAAACAAGTTTTCTGGGCACAGTTTTCTAATTCATAAAAGGAGTCTACATATCTTTGCTTTTAAACTGCATCAGATACATATATATGGTTAATACATTCTCATATAATTTAGGAAGAACTCTTTCCCTTATTCTATGAGAGATTATTGTTAAAACCATATACAGGACTGTTGGGAATTCAGAAATAAGTAACAGAAATGTTTCCTGAAGAGGATAAATATGGGGCACCGTCTTTCTTTCAGCCTTTTCGTGTGCCATTCCAATCAGGTTCTCAACTGCACCTAAGTTACCCTGGTAACCGCCTCAGTGTCTGCACAGACTGCTGAGCTGAAGCAAGCTGCCTCTTCAGTCATTGAGGTTTTCCTCAGGGCTAGCTCTTTCCAACCATTCTCCAAACTCTTGCACATCTGGATCCTAACTGTGGTGTTCTGTCATCCTGGTTTGGAAGCCCCTGGTTCTAATTCTGGTCATTCTGTTTTCCTGGTTACTAGCCTTCTAAACAACCCGGCTTCTCACTCTGCCTGGTATCTTCAACTGCCCCAGTCCCGCTTGCCTACCAGCCTGTACCTGTGATTTCTGGGACCTCTAATACTGCCTGGTGCTGCTTCCTTGGTCCAGCTTCTTATCTAGTGGACCCAGCCTTAATTTCTCCACTTCCACATATAATACAGGTGAATCAAAAAGTAAGTGGCCAAAATTTATTTAGGAAAAGAATTTGTGTCAGATTTATCACTACCACTTGAAAAGCACTGACGTACACAAATCAACTTTTTTGTTTTTTTGGTGAAAAAAGTCATATTATATCTATGAAACCAGAGATCTAGCCCACTGAAATATCTATATAGGAAACATCAGTTAGATTATGTTTGCTGTGACTCTCTTACTTATAAAGTGATGGCTTATATGTAACAAAGTCAGTTTCACTGCAGGTAATACCAACCCCGCAATGGATATTCTACTATTTTAAGTCACTTGGTCAGTCTAGTGTATTGCATCTTGGTAATGCAATAGATAACAACACTAGGTTAGATTTCTAACCTGTTCTAAGGAGCAGCCCCAGCTATATAACCTTGAAACTGAGAGGAATAATATTAGTCTAGCTATTCCTCTGCCTATAAAAACATTATTCAGCATGACCAGAATAAAATTCCCCATAATCCCAGCATTTTGGGAGGCTGAGGCAAGAGGAGTGCTTGAGGCAAGGAGTTCAAGACCAGCCTGGGCAACATAGTGAGACCCCCATCTCTACAAAAAATTTTAAAAATTAGCCAAGCATGGTAGTGTGCACCTGTGTAGTCCAGCTATTCAGAAGCCTATGGCACAAGGCTCACTTGAGCCCAGGAGTTTGAGGCTGCAGTGAGCTATGATTGCACTACTGCACTCTAGCCTGGGTGACAAAGCGAGACCCTGTCTCTGAGGGGAAAAATAAAGAATTAGAAGTCATGTTCAGAATCTTTATAAAACAGAATCCAAGCTTCCCTTTTCTTAGTAGTCTATAAGGCAAGGTATGTGAACCCAGGATGTGGAAGATGAAGCATGGAATACATAAAGAGAATACTATAATAGAATGTCTATTTATATTTATGTTACCCCATTTACATATTTGGGGGCACATTTGACAGTGTATATAATATATACACACAGTATTACACATATAAAGTTTGTTAATTAATGAATATATAGATATTGAAGTAACTATACAATTTTTTTTTTACAGATGGAATGTGCAATCAAAAAAGTTTGCAGGCCAGTGGCTTTCAGGACAATGACTAGCCCCTTACGGCAGCATTTAAAGTAGCTCACAATCTGCCTTCAGTTTGCCATTTCTGCTACCTTACCCAAAAATATTACTCCTATCTAGGCACTCTATTCTCCATTCATACTGAACTGCTAGACTGTGCACTCTATGAAGGCAGAAGTCATGAAAATTTAACTCACCCTTTGGATGTCAAACACCTAGCACATTGCACACATCTAATACACACTAAAGATTTATTTATTAAATGAATGATTACTTAATGAAACTAGCTTTATAGAGACATTGTGCTATTTCATATTTCTGTACCTTTCCATTCATTGCTCTCTGTTTGCAATGCCCTTTTTGCCAGTTATTAACCTGGAAAACACCTATGAAGCTAGACTAATTTCTTTATCAGTACCTCTACTCCTATACCATATAGTTACTTATGTCCTCTTTTGGGCTTCCATACACCTTCCTAATTATTTGCATTGTACATTTGTCCTTTCTAATTGACTGTAAGATTCCTTGAAGATAGAAAAAAGATTTATTCCTTTGTATCCCCAAATCCTGACATGGTACCTAGCACATTGCATGTGCTCATTAAATCACTGTGGGATGAGGTATAAGTGAATTTCTCAATAATAAACTATTAATATTTAAAAGGCATTAGAATACTTCTGCTTCTAGTGATGACTAAAAATTGGTACCAGATTTGACCACCAACTGTAAACAACTAGAAAACTGGAAAAAAATCTATGGAATCACTGTTTTTATCTATTGGACAACAGGTAGCCCACGACTGTGATCTCCAAGAAAAGGTTAACAAATTAAGTGATTATTAAGATCACTCCAAAAATAACATGGAGCATCATTAAGTTGAGAAGGTAGAGATGAAATTAGGCAAGGATAAGGTGGCTGGAATTTTCAGAGCAGAATGCCAGAAAGGAGGGAGCTACGCAAAAGTGGAGCTTCAGAAATTTGCAGAGTCCTCCTTGAATCTTTGCCTGAGCACTAAGCTGTGTATCCATAGAGTGAGACCCCATGAGGCTAGGCAAAATCGCCAACCTGGAAGATGTTCCAGTTCCATTTAGCCACAGTGGAGAGATATCATTAAATAAGCATTCCGTGAAAACCACCAAAAGTAAGACCTTAATAGTAAGGCTAAACTAGCCAGAAAGTAAAGGTTACTCTAGACACACCCCCCAACTGCTAAACTAAACAAAACAAAACAAAAAACCCAATATATCCCCAAAACAAAAACCAAAAATAAGCCTTGAAAGAATCAAGCTGATCCACAAGTGGCTTAACTGACTACCAAAAACACAAAACAAAATTCAGACCCTCAGTAATGTAATGTTTACAATAGCTTGCACCCTAAAAGACTTTCAAAGCAGGAAAAAAGTATGATAAAAAACAGAAGAAAACTGATCTATAGAATCAGACTCAGAAATGACAAAGATGGTGGATTTAGCAGAAAAAGGAGTTATAAAAAGATATTACAAGCATATTCAAAGATTAAAGGAAAACATAAACATAATAAGGAGAGAAATAGAAACTACCAAAAAGGAAATAAATGAACTCTTAGAGCCAAAAATATATAATATCTGAAATTTTAAAATTTTATGGGTCGGCTTAACATCAGATTAGTCAGCAGAGATGAAAAAATTGGTAACAGTGATAGAAACTAACCAAACTGAAAAAGATAGAGAAAGGGTGGGAAGAAAAGCAAAAGAACAGAGCCTCAGTGACATGTAGGACAATATCAAGCAGTCTAACACACACATAATTGGAGGCCCAAAGGACAGGGGAAAGAAATGGTACAGAGATATATTCAAAGAAATAAACCCAAAACTTCATGGAAATTATAAACCCAAAGATCCATGAGGCCAGCAAACCCTAAGCGGGGTAAATACAAAGAAAATAACATCAAGGCACATAATAATCAAATCAGTGAAAACCAATGATAAAGAGAAAATCTTAAAGTCAGCCTCCTCAAGACATAGTATATTTAAAACAACAAGATAAGGATACATTTGATTTCTCATCAGACACAATAGAAGTCAGGGGACAATGGAATAAAAATTTTCAAGTGTTAAAGAAAAAAAAATTAACCTAAAATTCATTATCCAATTAATAAAATTGTATTGTATTAGGGATTTTTGTTAAATAAGTAGACTTTAGCTGCTCAAAAAAGTAAGAAAAACTAACTATATGAGATGATACATATGTTAATCTGTTTCACCTTTGTAACCATTTTACAATCTATATGTATCCCATAACAATATGTTGTAAACCTCAAATATATGCAATAAAATTTATTTTAAAGCAAAAATAATACCAACATACTGCAAGGTTTATGATATCTGTAGAAGTAAAATGAATGATGACAATAACATAAAGGAGAGCTATAGCTTCTCCTTTAAAACTTCTAACAAAGAAGTATAGCCACTAAACCAATAGAGAAAGAAAATGGTGTATTAATCCATTTTTCTCAAGTGTAAAGAAAAATGGAATAATAAAAAATAATTAATACAAGAGAAGACATGAAAGGAAAAAAGAACAATGAACAAATGAGACAAATAGAAAAAAAATAGCAAGACAGTAAAATTAAGCATAACCATATCAATAATTAAATTCAGTTCAATTAAAAAGCAAAGCTTATCAGATGAGCTCAAAATCCAAGACCCAATAATATGGTTGTCTACAAGAAATGGATGCAAAATATGACAAGATAGGTAAAACATAAATGGTTGGGAAGAAGTATACCATGTAAATACTAGTCATGAGAAAGTTAGAGTTGTTATATTAATATCAGGCAAAATAGACTTCCAATAAGAAATATTACCAAGGATAAAAGGAGACATTTAATAAATATAAAGGAGTCAATTCATCAAAAAAACCCCATAATGTTCATAAGTGTATATGCAACAAACATGAGCTTCAAAATAAATGAAGTATAAACTGACAGAAACAAACAAAAAAATAGACATATACATAATTATAATAGGAGGTTTCACCACTCCTCTCTAAGTAACTGATAGAGCAAGTAGATATAAAATTAGTAAGGATATAGAATATGAAAATAACACTATCAACTAACTTTATTTAACTGATATTTACAGAACAGTATATCAAACAAGGGCAGAATATACATTTTTTTAAGTGCATTTGAAGCATTCACCAAGATAAATCATATGATGGGCCATATAACAAGTCTCCATGAATTTAAAAGATTGAAATGATCCAGAATTCATTCTCTGACCAAACTAGAATTAAGGTAGAAATCAATAATAAAAAGATGTCTTGAAAATCCCCAAAAATTTGGAATTACATGTAACAGTTAAATAACATACTGCTAAATAATCCATAGGTCAAAGAATAAATAACAAGAAAAATTTAAAATAGTTTGAAGCAAATTAAAATATGGCATATCAAAATTTGTTTTGTGTGTGGTGTTTAGGAGGGAGATTTGCAGCTTTGATTGCTGACATTAGGAAAAAAGAAAAGTTTGAAATCAATGACCTAAGCTTCTACTTTCAGGAGCTAGAAAAACCTACATTAAACCCAAAGTAATTAGAAATAAAAAAGATAAGTGGAGAAAGCAATGAAATAGATAATAGAGAAACATAGAGAAAAATCAATGAAATCAAAAGCCAGTTCTTTGAAAAGATCAATAAAATTAGTAAAACTCTAAACTGCTCAAGAAGAAAAAGAGAGATGAAAATACAAATTAACACCACTGGGAATGATATAGGAAACATAGCTACACAGCCTATAAACATTAAAAGAATAATAAGAGAATATTATAAATAAGTTTATGCTAATAAATTTGAAAATTACATGAAATAGACAAATTCTATGAAAGACATAAAGTGTCAAAACTGACACAAGAAGAAGTAAAAAATCTGAAGTGCCCTATGTCTATTTAATTGAATCTGCAAACAAAAATGTTTCCACAAGTATACGCCAGGTTCAGATGGCTTCACTGGTTAATGCTATGAAGCACCTAGGGAAGAAATACTAGCAATCTTATATAAATTCTTTCAGAAAAGAGAAGAGGGAAGAACACTTGCCATGAGTCTAGCAATACCCTGATACCAAACCAGACAAAGAAATTACAACAAAACTTCAAAAAAATACAAATCATTATGACTAGTATGAACATAGATGACATAATCTTTAACAATATAATCCTAAACAAAATAGCAAATCAAATACAGCAATATCAAAAAAGGAAAATACCTATGACAAAATCGGGTTTAATTCCTATTTTACAAGGTTGAACTAACATTAGAAAAATCAATGTAATTTACCATATTAACATTTATTTAAATGAAGCTTTAATTTTTATCTCTGCTTGAAAGCTCCAGAATTTGGAAACTTTTTGTAAGTATTTTCATAGTATGGCAATATAGTTATTTACATAAATTCAATAAGCATCTGCTTTCTTTTAAAGGAGAAAAACTTTGTAATCATCTCAAAAGATGCAGGAAAATAATTTGACAAAATTCAACATAAATGAATGACAAAATTTCTCAGCAAACTAAAAATAGAAGGACATTCTCTCATAAAGGACATCTACAAAAAGGCCTGTAGTAAACACCTTAATTAATGGTAAAACACTAAATATCTTATCCTAAGATCAGAAACAAGACAAGGATATCCACTCTCAACACTTCTATTCAGCATTACACTGGAGGTCTTAGCCGGTGAAATAAAGCAAGAAAAGGAAATCAAGGCATGCAGACTAGAAAGGATGAAGAAAAGTTGTCTTTATTCATAGAACACATGGTCTTGTGCTATGATATGAACTTTTGTGCCCTCTCAAAATTTATATGTTGAAATCCTAACCCTCAAGGTGATAGTTTTAGGAGGTGGGACTTTTAGGGGACGATTAAGTCATGAGGGTGGAGCCATCATGAATGGAATTAGCATCCTTATAAAAGAGACCCCAGAGTACTAGCTAGTCCCTTCCACCATGTGAGGACACAGTTGAGAAGGCACTGTCTATGAGGAATGGGCCCTCACCAGACACTGAATCTGCTAGTTTCTTGAGGACTTCTCAGCCTCCAGAACTCAGAAATAAATTTCTGTTATTTATAAGCTACCCACTTTATGCTATTTTGATATAGCAGTCCAAATGGACTAAGTCACTCTTGAATTAAAAAATAAAATCCTACAAGATTCTCAAAAAAGCTATTAGAATTAATAAGTGAATTTAGCAATATCACAGCATTCAAAGTCAATATACAAAAATCAATTGTATTTCTATATGCTAGCAATGAACAAATGGAAAATGAAATAAACATATAATAGTATTAATAACAGCATTTTAAAAAAACATAAGATAATAGGAATAAGTACGCACATCAGGGTGTGTGTACAAGACCTGTTGACTAAAAACTACAAAACATTACTGATGGAAATTAAAGAAGAGCTAAACAAATGGAATGAGGTATCATGATTATGGATAAAAAGACTAAATATTATTAAAATGCCCATTCTTTCTAAATTTATCTATGGAGTCAATGTAATTCCAATTAAAATCACAATAGTTTTGTTTTTTTTTAAAGAGATCACCAAGATGAATTTAACATTTCCATGAAATACAAAGTACCTAGAATATCCAAAATGATTTCAGGAAAAAAAAAGAGAACAAAATTAGATGGCTTACAGTACCTGAATTCAAGACTTATAAATCTATAGTAATCAAGACAGTGTGCTATTTGCCTAGGATACACATATAGATCAATGGAACAGATAGAAGAGTCCAGGGACAGATCTGGACATTTATGATCAATTGATTTTCTTTTTTGTTTTTTATTTCAGCATACTATAGGGGTACAAATGTTAAGGTTACGTATATTGCCCATGCCCCCTTGAGTCAGAGCTTCAAGAGTGACCATCCCCCAGACGTTGCACATCTCACTCATTATGTTTGTATATGCCCATCCCCTCCTCCCCCCTCCCACCTGCACGACATCCAATAAATGTTATTCCTATATGTCCACTTAGGTGTTGATCCGTTAATACCAATTTGCAGGTGAGTACATGTGGTGCTTGTTTTTCCACTCTTGAGATACTTCACTTAGTAGAATGGGTGTCAGCTGTATCCAAGAATATACAAGAAGTGCTATATCACCATTGTTTCTTAAAGCTGAATAGTACTCC
>VBSM01002608.1:140706123-140756044 GCA_008086735.1 Cheirogaleus medius
CCTTGCATCTCTGGAATAAAGCCCACCTGGTCATGGTGAATTATTTTTTTGATAAACATCACCTTCTTAAGGAAGCCATCTATGATTTCTTCTCACTAAGAATTATTTTAATTGAAAAGGAAGAATGTGAGAAAGAAGACCATTATTGGTTTTCTGGAAACAAACTATATATAACCCCTACTATACTTTGCATTTATCTCTTTTATAGGGTTTTCTATACTCTGTCTTGAGTTATGATTGTTTATATTTGTCTTATTATTCCTACAGAATCAGAGATTTTTCAGACTGTTAGACATCAGGCAATCCAACCTCCTCATGCTACAGGCAGCTGAAAACCAGGGGGATTACACAACTAGTGACAAATGAGAACTCTATATGCATCTTCTAATGCCCTTGAAGGAGTCAGACTGCCTGATATGTATGGCATCTCCACCACTAATTGTATGACCTGGGAAAAATTATGTTATCTCTCATACCTCAGCTTTCTCATCTGTAAAAGAGAAAATAAACTCCTAAGGATATCATGAAGGTTAATGAGATGATATATGAAAAGTACCTAGAACAATGCCACTAGTAAGTGCTCAGTAAATGTCAGCCGTTGTTATAATTATTACTACTGATTCATCTGTGAGCTTCTTGAGAGCAGAGGATGTGACTTATTCACCTTTCTCTTCCCTGATGAGTTAGGCACAGTGTTCTGCATATAGCCAAAGGTGATATCAAATGTTAAATATTTTAACAAGTGGTAAAACAGAGTCCTGGCCAATCAGAACTGATGCTGCTTTGGCACTAGATTAGGGTCCTGAAGAGCCTCTGCTGTGCTATTCATTTTCTGGAGATCTGGAGGTTTCTGGATGAGGATCTGGAACTTCCAGAGCATGAGAGGTGGGATATGGTACCAGGGGAGTGCTATTTCCCAACCAGTATAGAAATATTTCGATATTTTAACAACGAGTATGCTTGTTCTGCTGTGTACCCATTGATTGCACTACATATATAGTAGATACTCAAATGCTAATTACAGAAATAAAAAACAAATGCATGAGTTAAAATTTCATGTCAGTGGTATCAAAATAATATCAAATACGGAAATCTTTTAATTTTTGCCCAAAAGACTCACTGAAATCTCATGTAAATTTAAAAAAAGAACCGTAGATTCTTTATATCCTTATACCCATCCATCTTTTCCTTTTCACCATTATTCCTGTTGCCACATAATGTGTCTGGAAGAAATTTATATGCAGACAACTGTGATAGTAGATTGGCAATAGATTCATATACAGACAAAATCTTAATTTAGGCTTTAAGAGTCAATGACATTAATGAGTGAGAGAGAAAAAGATGAAGGGAGGGAGGAAGGGAAAGTGAGCTGAACAATAATTAAAATAGTTTACTAGTTATTAATCCAGTGAGATTTAATATCACTTTTGAGTCCCTGTTATGATTTCAATAAACATGTTACATAGTAAACTTTGCATTTAAACTCCAGAATCAACCTTTCACCTGTACTTAGCCAATGTTGTTAGTGACTTTTTTGGTGGACTGGTCCATATGCAAGTAAGCCATTTTCTATTCTTGGGCTTTATTGTTATAGGACCTAATAAGGCATAGTGCTGTACTTCCAAAAATACCTAATAAGTATTTAATCCTAAGAGTAGAGATATATCAATAATATTATTCAGAGTAAGAGGTAATTACTAGTACTAAAATTCCATATCAGTACTTCCTTAAAGTTAACTCTCCTTTTTGCTTTTTCAAAGTACTGCACTTATTTAATAAATACATCATTTCTGACAACTAAAGCTATGGTGATAAGTGTGATGCTATCTTTATTGATTAGCAAGGAGATATTAGAAATTTTCTGAAACCTTTAACTATTGATAACACATGTTGACAGCTAGCTATTCCCCTTTAAAACATCAATATATGCTGGTTATTCTATTTCCTAAATGATCATTCCCATGAATTAACTTTCTCTTTTGTCTAATATAAAGTTTTGATCATCCTAATGACAAGAGCTTCCTGTTTAAAACACAATTCCAGCACATAAAAGTAAAAGGCTTTAAAAATTACATATGGCACTATCAAGGCATTGCATACATGGTTTCTTTGAAAGTTACCCAGGCTTAGAGGGCTGAAGAAAATAATTATTTAAACTCCTTTTTGTGGGTGCTTCAGACTAGTAAAACTTACTTTGTAATTTGTTCATTTTCACTTCAATTTAAGTCAAAACTGCTCCATATTCTCCTTAAAATATCTGAGTATACACCCTTTAATGGATGCTACCTAACCATGGAATATGTCCTCAGGAACATATGAAAGTCTAATCTCAGACACTATCCTGGGACCATCCTCCCTAGAACAATGACAAGCCCTTCTGTACCAATTTCTCCCTACTCTGCCCACTAGCAGCTTCTTGGACCCAACATATTAAATGTCTGTAGCTTTAAGCCTACTGCCCTTCCCACCACTTGTGGGGGATTAGAAAGTTTGGTTCTATTTTATTCTTATATGTCAGAATTCTCAAAAATGGAATTAATGGATCAGCTTTAAATGGTCCAGGAATCCCTGAAATACTATGTAAAACTCTATATGTAAATACCAGCATTTTTCAGGGGAAGAGCTCTATAGCTTTCATCAATTCTCCACAGAATTCCTAACACAAAAAGGTTAAGAACTATTGTGTTTTTTTCCACTCTTACTTAAATAACAGAACACAATTGGGGCTTGCTACTCATACTTTATTTTTACTTTGAGATATTTCATTTATTTTTAGCAAATACGTTGCAAATGTAGCTTGTCAGTTTAATTGAAAGGGTTACATTATTTTGGGTACACTGACAGTTTTTGTTCATTGGAACTGTAGATTTTGGTAATTTGGATAATTTTCTAGTGTGAATCACAAATATGGAGGAAACTTACAGGTTTTGGAGAGGATCATCAATTTCACTCCACGTGACAAAAGTACTCCCTGCTAAATAGAAGAGGCCCCAAACTTCTTCGGAAATCCTTTGGCCCTTCCTTGTGCTTCCTATAGACTTTGTCATCCCAAATTCTAATGCTTAATCAAATGTTATCTTTCATTTTAACTTAACTCTTTTATGTCTATAAGCCTTTCACCTTAACTAGACTATAAGCTCTCAGGGGACAGAGATACACTTTATTTTTTTTTTTTTTTTTGAGACAGAGTTTCACTCTGTTGCCCAGGCTAGAGTGAGTGCCGCGGCATCAGCCTCGCTCACAGCAACCTCAAACTCCTGGGCTCAAGCGATCCTTCTGCCTCAGCCTCCCGAGTAGCTGGGACTACAGGCATGCGCCACCATGCCCGGCTAATTTTTTTCTATATATATTAGTTGTCCAATTAATTTCTTTCTAATTTTTAGTAGAGGCGGGGTCTCGCTCTAGCTCAGGCTGGTTTCGAACTCCTGACCTTGAGCGATCCACCCGCCTCGGCCTCCCAGAGTGCTAGGATTACAGGCGTGAGCCACCACGCCCGGCCCAGAGATACACTTTAAACTTTTATTTCTCTTCCTCCTCAGAGACTTGGCCAATGCAATAGCAAGTGGATTTTTAATAAATCCCCACTGAACGAATAAACACCTTTCTCTCCTTGGAAATGTATCCTCATCCCTAATCTAATCTACGTATATAATGAAATCCCACTTCCTTAGTAGAGAAAGAGAGGTCATTATTTTCTGTGACCTTTTTATTTTCCTGATAGTCAACATCTTAGGCTAAGATGCCTTTGAAAGTCAAATACATGCACTGCAACTTTATGTAGCACCTTTCTCATGAAAGTCTTACATAAATAGACTGGTGACAGTGGTTTTCAACTGTTTTTCCACTCCAGCACATCTGAAGGATGTTTTATGATTCCATCAGTAGCAGTGGGTCACTACAACAGTAATCTTCAATTCAGCAGGGGGGTAGGGAGAGCAAGGGGCATTAAAAGCCCTATGAGTGATTTCAATCCACTCTTCTGGAAATGAGCCCTTTCTACCCCTTTCCTCCCCAGCAAGCAGAAAAACACTGAATTAGAACAGTTACGAAGAGAAGAGAATTAGTCCATCAGAACAAATTTTGTAATTTCAGAAACTGAATTTGATAAATTTACAATGGTCAACAAGCACTTACTAATTAAGAATTTATGACCATATGAGGCATTACTTTCAAAGACTCTTACCCACAGGGCTTAACATGGCTCTTGTACTCCTCAGTGGAAGTCTACGCCACTCACAAGAATAAGCTAAATTTTTTAGTTGATTAATCTCTCTTTCGTTTTTTCTTAATTTTAAAATTTAACCAAATTGACAGAATTGTGTGTTTTTATCAAGTACAACATGATGTTTTGAAGTATATATACAATGTAGAATGGTTAAATCTCTTATAACTAATTAACAAATATATTACCTCACATAGTTATCATTTTTGTGGTGAGAGCATTTAACATCCACTCTCTTTACATTTTTTGAGAATACAATGTATCATTATTAACTATAGTCACCTGCTGTACAATAGATCACTTGAACTTACCCTTCCTATCTAGCTGAAATTATACATCCTTTGACCAACATCTCCCCATCTCCCTCTCCCCACAACCACCCCATGCTCTGGTAACCACTGTTCTACTTTCTACTTCTGTGAGATAAACTTTTTAAGATTGTACATAAGAGTGAGATTACATGGTATTTGTTTCAATTAATCTCTCTTTTTGAGGTCTAGGAATAAGTAGGAAAGTACTTTTTTTATAAGCACTTTTTTCTTGCAGGTATTTTAACCTGCAAATGTGATTGACTGGTATGGCAAGAAAAAGTTTGATTTTGGATTAGACTTTAATTGAATAGAGAAATGAAGACATGTTGAGTTTACATTCAAAGTAAAAAATGGAAAATATTCTTAAAATAAGATACTGAAACTAACAGTTTAGAGACACCTATTAGCAATACCCCCAAAGAAGCGCAATCAGCAAAATCCAAAATATGGGACTCCTACAGGACAAATAATCCAGTTTTCTTTACAAATCATTGGCAAGAAAATGAAAGAGGGAAAAGGAGAAAACCTAAGTTTAACAGATTCAGCAGAAATATTAGCTAAATACAATGTGTGGTTGCTGATTGGATCCAGATTAAAATGAACTGTAAAAATTAAAAAATTATCAGATAATCAAGAGGGAAGGAAACTTAACTCTTTGTATATTTGATGGTATTAAGAAAATATATTCAGAAGTATTGTTGGTATACAGTTTATGTATGAAAGTATTTAAGGATGACATGATATCTGGTATTTGATTTTACATAATCTAGTGGTGGGAGAAGGGTAGTAAATGGAGATATAAATAAAACAAGATCAGTCCATGCTTTGATTATTGAAGTGAGTGATGGATATATTGGTCTCATTATACTATTTTCTTTTGTGAATGTTTTAAATTTTATAATAAAAAGTTTTTAAAAATAAAATACTGAGCATATATATAGCACTAAAATTTGGAAAAATAGAGGATAAAAATCAGATTATTTTCAAATTATAACTACTTACATATGCACAAATACAGATTTCATTTAAAATGCCATGAGGCATCTTATTGCATCAGTTACACATTTCTGTAGTCACTATAGCCAAGGGTTTACCTATTTTGGCTCTCATTATGGTATATGTATGTATTTCACTAAAAAAAATCAATAATTCATAGTATTCCCTATTTTTAAATACATTATAGGTAGGATTAAAATAACAGAAAATATATTTTTGTGTAAATCATTGAAACTTTTATGTTTACTATTAGAACCCACAGTAAATGCAAATGCAATATATGCAAGAGCAATTCAGTGCTCAGTTAAGAAATAAGCACAGGTACTGACAATTTTAAAATGTTTTAAAAAGATTCCTATATCAACCTTCCTTCCCCAAATTAGCTTCTCAAGGAGAAAATGAAGAGATTTCTCTACCATTTCCACTGTAAGTTAAACCTTTTTATGTTATTGGAGATGATGGAAAAACAGAGGAAAATGTTCTTAACACTTAGAATGATCTCATCAGCATTACTGGGGCATTCTGAATGTAATCAGAGAGGTAAATGGGAATAAAAAATATTCTTTGACAGATGAGCCTACCCTGTCATGGGAATTTGCAGCCTGCCTGAACAGAATGAATTTCCTATTGAGGGAAAATGTTCCTTCTGATCATAAAGGAACTGCTACCAAAATAACTTCTTAAAATCACAGTGTTGCATCAAGAGGTGTGACATGACAAATCACAATTTTAATTATGAGCTACTATACTAACGAACAATTCAGACTCTATATAAGCAGCCTGAGCTTCAAAGCAAAGTTCAAGATGGTCATACAAATGGAAGGGGGGAAACAACCATTGCTTAGAAATACCTGCAGTATACTTTTAATGATAGACTATAAAAGACCAGGCTCTCAGAGTAATTGAGGAGAGTCATATTAAGAAACTTCTAAGTCATTCATTTTACTTTTATAAAATAATTAAAATTCTATAACAGGCACTTTATTTATATTCTGAAAGGGTAGACCATTGAACTGGATGACTTAAAATTTGAGGATCCAACTTTGCTAAGTAAGAACATTATAAAAACAAAAAACAGAAAAGATCTATTAATACTACCATTTCAAAAATGACATTTCAATAATAAAAAGTTGTATATATTTAATTTTATAACAAACTCACCACATCATCTTCCTTTTTCTCATTTCCCTATTGATAGGCTAAAATGCTGTCACAGGCTGCTTGTCATAGGCTGATTCCAGTCTGTGGACTGGAGTTTGGACACCATTACTCCATAGTCTCTGCCAGTATTGAGAGAGAATCATAGCGTCTAAGGCCTTTTGACTCTCTAAATGTTAGATCTTCTAGGTTATTTAAATTAAAAAAGACATTTGCCTTCTTGAGAGGCAATTTTTTCAGCCAATCTGTTTCTCTGAATAATCATGTATTATCATTTAATTTCCTCACCAGCTGTTTTCCAAATCATTTTACAAAATAGGTATTTTTGATACATAGTTTATGATAGCAGTAGGGATCACTTTTGGCTAATACTTTAGTGGCTATTTTAAAAGTCCAGATGTGGGAAAATAGTAGACAGCTGATTTCATGAAAGAAATATACTTGAAAAGGTAGATGCAAACACTCAAAACACAAAAACGTTTAACTATGTTCCTGGAGTAGTTCACTTTGAAGAGTACTCACACGAACTACTAAGTGTAGCCTCAAATTCTTCAAATGGTTCATGAGCTATATAGAAACTTTACTTCATTTGATATTTCTCTGATTAAAAGGAAAATTTGCCTATAAATTATTATAATTCTATAAATAGAATTTGGAGCTATTAAAAATATTTTAAAGACATTCTATGTATAAAAGTGGGTTTTTTCTATCACTAACACAATAATTTCTTAAGAACCTGTAGACATAAGACTCCATACTCTGTATTCCCTCAGAACTCACTCTCAAGGAATCAGGACAAGCAAGATGTGTGATCGTAGACAACGAAATTGATATCTCAGGAGTTTTCAATCACTGACCATGAGACTTAGACAGTCATTTTCTCTTCCTGTGTCTTAGTTTCCTTGGGGTATTGAAATAAATGACTCTTTTAGTTATGACTTTTTAATTCTTAAAACTCTAAAATGTCCCCAAACAAACACTTTAGGAGACTACTTTCAATAATAGATCAAATCTTAATTATTCTCACTACTTTAGATATGTATAATTATATACCTGTGTACATATAAATGTATGTGTAAAGACATATTACCCAGCATGTTTCCATTTGCCTAAATCACCAATATTGATTGTAAATAACCTGTACCTGTTTTCGAAACTTAACCACTCAAGAAAGATGCACCACCACCAAGTATAATTCAAGAGAACATGTTGCAGTTTGGAAAGCCTATAACAAAAATGCTTTGGGAAATAGCAGCAGAGTTGGGCTAAGATAACAAATGTGAAGAGAGCAACATTTGTCTGTAGGGATACGTACTATTAGATGATAATCATTTCTCAAACTTCAGTTACCCTTAAGTGAAATTCACTTTTAATGATGGCTTCTTCATCTTCAAGAGTTTTTATCTCCCTATCACACAAAAAATTAAGAAGGTGGGGAATTGGGGGCAGGGGTAGAAAAAAGAAAAGGCAAATAAAGCAGACAAGAACAGAATTATTACCATAAATTTCTTGGGAGAGAGAGGCAGAAAGGTAAGAAAAAGTATATGAGGGCCTTATAATTGTACTTCTTCAAATTTTAGCTCAGCATTTATCAGGGGCTGAAGACATTCAGTTTGGAACTAAGAAAATATAACATTCATATTTAAATGGGGATAAAGAAATACTTGCCCAGGTTGGTTAAGTAAAGCGAGCCACAAATAGTTTTTTAGTCCAGTTTTCTCTGTATCTGGGACCATAGTGCAAATCAGATAGTGGAAGCCAACAACTCCATATCATAAAATTTGCTGGAGGATTGACAGTTATATTTGGGGACAAAACAAACTTAGTATGAGCACCCCTGACAAAAAAGAAAATTGAATTTACAAGCATAGAGTGGAAATCAAGGAACATGGAGGGCCTAAACAGCTTACAGAGAACAAAGAATAATAAATGACTACTAATGGTTCAGAATCTCATTATAATTATTTTAATATGTGTATTTAGGGTACCAAAATTGATATTTTATTTTAGTAAATGTAAAAACCATTTAGATTCGCTTTCATAGACTTGCTTGTGCCCACAACTCCCCCAAATATATTTCCTCCAATATGTTGAAAATCTTCCTTCTTTGAATTCTCCTACTACATGGGGTTTTCAGATAAGAAAAGGTTTCTGAATTTGAGAAAATTGTTTCCCTTCTAATCACACCTTGTTTTATTAAATATAAAGGATGGTCAGAAATAAAAATATGGTAGTGAAAAAAGCACTTTGACAATCCCAGGTAGGGGCCCAGTAGAGAAATATTTAGCAGATAGTGTTGTGTTTATAATAAACAAGAAAAGTAATTTTTAACCATATATATTTTGAATAGTACAAAATAAAACAGACTTCAAGCAAATGGTTATTAAATCTATACACTTTTCCTTAGTCTAGCCAAATTGTACCTCTAATTCAAGGCCTATATCAAGTCCCACCTCATTAACAAAACCCCTCATATCTAGAGGACTTTAACTCTCTGAAATACAATGGTAATCACCAAATAATTATTTACTGAATACTTATTAGATGTCAAGTTGTTAGACAGGGCTGAGACTGGATGCAGGGGCTTACAGAGTGGGTGCAGGTATTAAAATAAACATTACTCAGGCAGAAGCAACTAGGCTACTAGGCTAGGAGCTGGACGTGTGGGCTTTCAGAGTCAGTGCAGGTGTTACAGTCTAACTAAGAGGGGTTGATCACCACAGACTAGGACCAGCTCCAACTGGCTTATCAGCTACCTAGGTCGCCTTACATGAACTTTGGCTAATTATAATATCATTTACATTGTGGTTTTAAAATTTCTTCTCCTTTGAAATTACCATAACAGTTCCAAGACCATTATATAAAGTATGAAAATGGAAGGGAATCCAATTTTAGGAATTACTACCCAGATTCTTAGTAAAAGACGACCCCTTAGCCTTGAATACTCCTACCCTCAATTAGTAAGACTTCAAAAGACCAAAAACTACATCCTTCTGATGCAGCTGCTCTTTTTGAGCCTGCTCACTCTCTTTTCTTGAGAGCGTACTTTTCCTTTCAATCTTTCAATAAAAAAAAAAAAAAAACTGTTGCTTTGGCTTATGTGGTGTGGCCTGAAATTCTTTACCCGATGATCAACAAGAACCTGGAAAAACCTCTACTCGGAGGCTGCTAAAAAAGTAATTAATATAGTCCTCTAGAAGGGACAAAGAGGTAAGCAATGTGACAACTGTACAAGGCTTATAATTCACTTTGACTATTTTATAAGTGTTAGGTTATCTTCCCAACTAGCTTATAAATTTCTGAAGAACAAAGACAATGTCTTGTACTTCTTTCTTTTGTTATCGTTCTCAATGACTAGCCAACAGACACTCAATTGAACTGCACAAGGTTCACTTAAAAAAAGAGAGAGAGAGATACTCAATATATACATTAAATTAAATCCAGCCAGCATCTCAAAAAGTTATTCTGAACTAAAATAACTTTGAATTGAAAAAATACAGGGAGAAACTGGGGGGAAAAGCATTTTAAATAATTAAAGATGGCAATTCTGTTACGCGTATGTATAACATTATAAAGTAACTCTAATTCCAGAAATTTATCAAGTGAGGCCATCTTGCTCCATCCAGCCTTAGTAAAGCTGCCATATGCCTATAGTTGCATGAATAACCCTAGTGACCTCAACCTGTACTGCCGATCCACATAATCATAAGCAAATAAAGTGTTTGCTTTAAGCCACTAACTTTTGGGGTATTTTGTTACATGGCAATATATAGCTAATCCAATTATACTAACAAATATATTATTTTTTCAAAAAATTGTAAAACAATTTTTAAAAATATAGTTTGGGTATATACACAAATATTGAAGCTTAAGTACTTGGGGATTATATTAATGTCTACAACTTACTTTGAAATATATAAACAATAAGATAGAGAGATGGCTACTTTGATAATAGAGTGATAAAACAAGTATAATAAAATGTTAGTTATAGAATCTAAGTGGTGGATATATATGTGTTCACTGTAAAATTATTTCAACATTTTTGTAGTTTGTTTTCTTAATAAAAATGTTGGAGGCCAGGTGCAGTGGCTCACGCCTGTAATCCTAGCACTCTGGGAGGCTGAGGTGGGAGGATCGCTCGAAGCCAGGAGTTTGAGAACAGCCTGAGCAAGATTGAGACCCTGTCTCTACAAAAAAATAGAGAAATTAGCCGGGTGTAATGGTGTGTGCCTGTAGTTCCAGCTAATCAAGAGGCTGAGGCAGGAGGATCACTTGACCCCAGGAGTTTGAGGCTACAGTGAGCTATGATGACACCACTGAGCTCTAGCCTCGGTGATAGAGTGAGAATCTTTCTCCAAAAAAAAAGTTGGAAAAATAGGTGCATTCACACTGTACAATATTATGTAGTCATTAAAAATAATGAGAACAAGAATGTTTACTATCAAAATTGATTAATTTTTAAAAAGCTAACTACAAAATAGTATGTGTAGTCTAATGTCATTTTTGTAAAACACAACTTAAAAGTACAGATATAGAGAAAAAAATAAAAGGACATATACTAAGCTATTACCTCTGGACATGGCATTATGGTATTAAGGTATTAGTTTTGTGTTTTCCAAATTGTCCTACTTAATTAGAAAAAATTTAAAAGTAATTAAGAGAATGGCAGAAATTTTTAATATTAAGTTTAAATCCTCTAGTTTTGAAAAGAACTTTTTGTTTAAACAAAGGTGTTCAATATTTTAAAGTAAGAAAAAATGGCATAACGAGAATGGAATTTAGAGAATAGTAAGAAAGTTTATTTAGGTATATGGAATAATTTGATAATAAAATTCACTAGATGCTAGAACAGAGAATATAGCTTTCTTCTTTCTGGAAACATAGTATCTCTAAGAAAGGAAACTATATTAGTGAACTCTTTAGGTTTCTTCCAGTTTTATGCCTTTTTTAAAAAAGCAATGACATAGCTGATATTTATATTCAGTTAAAAAGTGTCAAAATATAGCTAGATGTACTTAATTTGGAGATGAATATTATGAATTTAGGGTATGGCAGAAACTGGCAATTGGAAGAAGGAAAGAGAATATCGAAGAAGGTTCATTGTCCTCAGGGGCTCTAATCTAAAGTTAATTAAAATTTTAGCCACACTTTACGTAAGTTCTTGAGTCCTTTCAACATTGTACTATAATTGGGATAGTTTTACTCCCCATATGATAGACAACAAAGAGAAAAGATTTTCCAAAAGTCACCATAACACTCTCTAAAGAAATTTTAAAAATTAATTTTGATACCAAAATACTATGGGACTAACAAACCAATTTCATCCAACAGCTGCAATTTAGGGAGAGTTTGTGTGGGCGCACGCACGTGTGTGGCTGTCTGTGTGTGCTAATTGTTCAAGAATGAGAAAAACTTGCCCAAGTTGAAGTACTTAAATACAAAAGTGCAAAACACTTAAAGAGAGAAGAGTTCTGTCAAAAATTTGGCTTCTTGATGGTGGTGGTATGTAACGGAACAGTGAAGCTGAGGACATGGGATCATGACCAGAGTTTTAACCTCTGGATCTGAAAACAGGATCAGTACCTTTTCTCATTTCAATTCAAGGATAAGTATAAATTTCAGAATGTAGAAATAAGTAACAGTCTTTCTAACACAATTCTTCGACCAACATGGGTTTTTTATGAAGCAAAACATAGGTCAAAATGAGAACATTGGAAACTTTCCACAATTCATTCATAAATCGCAAAATATTTAGAATCATTAGTTATTCAAAGTTCATAAACAACCAAATTGTTTTAAAGGAAAATTTATAAAATTCCCATCCTGGAATGAATCACTTCATAGCTTTTTAAAGCAAACAATAAGAGTAACATGTAAGTTGTTTTTATTGACCTTGCTGAGGTGTCAACTCCACTGTTAACATAAACTCCTTCTCAGGAATACTGTCAGCTTAATCCAAGCTTGGTTATTAGACTAAACATTTTAGAACCTAGATTGGAATATAATACCTAAAAGTGTGTGTGGAATCTAAGCCCTAAATTCCCATTTCTTAGATTTTTTTTAATGAGTATGTTTGAGATTTTTTTATTTCAACATATTATGGGGGTACAAATAATAAATGTTTAGGTTACATATATTGCCTTTGCCCTACCGGACTCAGAGCTTCAAGTATGTCCATCCCCCAGATGGTGCGCACTGCATCCACTAGGTGTAAATATACCCATCTCCTCCTCCCCCCACACCTGCCCGACACCCAATGAATGTTACTACTACACTTAAGTGTTGATCAGTTGATACCAAATTGATGGTGAGTACATGTGGTACTTGTTTTTCCATTCTTGTGATACTTCACTTAGTAGAATGGGCTCCAGCTCTATCCAGGAAAATACAAGAGGTGCTATATCACCATTGCTTCTTATAGCTGAATAGTACTCCATGGTATACATATACCACATTTTATTAATCCACTTATTACTGATGGGCACTTGGGTTGTTTCCACATCTTTGCAATTGCTAATTATGCTGCTATAAACATTCTATTGCAGATGTCTTTTTTATAGAATGTCTTTTTTTCCTTTGGGTAGATGCCCAGTAATGGGATTGCTGGATCAAATGGTAGTTCTACTTGCAGCTCTTTGTGGTGTCTCCATATTACCTTCCTCAGAGGTTGTGCTAGTTTGCAGTCCCACCAGCAGTGTAGGAGTGTTCCTATCTCTCCGCATCCATGCCAACATTTATTGTTTTGGACTTTTTGATAAAAGCCATTCTCACTGGAGTTAAGAGATTCTTAAAATAAAAAACAAAACACTATGGTTTCTTTTATTTTTAAAAAATTTACATAGATTGATCTTTAAATTTTAAAAAAATGATTGTGACAAATTACTTTTCATTTCCACAGAAGATAATGGCCCTATTAAACGAAATAATAATAGGGCATGGATTAAATGGGCTCTAAAAGAATATGATATTGATGTATCTACATTTTTTCCAGCTCATTCACTGAAAGGATTAGCTGTAACCAGTGCAGTAGCTATAAAATGTTGAGAGAGATTGGTTCCTAAGAACTGCCAGATGGTCAAAAGAAAATATCTTACAATAGTGTTATTAGAGCCCTTCAGACAAGGACAGATATAATCTAGTTTTGAAAGCTGCCAGGTATTATGAAGTGTTACTTTCCATTTGTAAATAAACTATGAGTTATTGTCACAATGTTTGAGAAATGGAGAACAACAGAAATTTCTAACAAAGTCCCAAAGCTTCTCATACCTAGGTAATTCTCACTAGGTTTAAGTGTTTTTCCCATTCCATCTTAAATGTTAAAGCTAATTGTTTAGTAAACAATGATCAAGGACTCACATGTGTCAAGATCCACTTACTCTCCACATTGCTAACAGATTTATAATTGGTCAAAATTTAAAAGACATACTAAAAGGGTAAGCCCCACGTAGATAAAATGCATATATTTTTCTTAGGTAATTACGGCTTTTTACCAACATGTGCAATTACTCAATCTAATCATGCAATTCCAGTTAGCAACTTGCAAATATGAGGTTTGGCATATGCACTGAACACCTGTGATGGGATGTAGCTCTTTTGAACTTCATATTTTGAAAACATCACTTTATCTATTCTTTTTTTTCATTTTTTTATTATCTTCTCACCATCCAGAGCCTTTAACAAGTAAGTTTCTAAGACAAGACCCAAAGGACTTCTGATTTTAAGGGTCCCAATCTTCCTGCCAGTTAGGTCTTCTGAGTTAAGATTTCCTTAGGGTATATAATTCTCTCCTTATATCATTATATTTCTATTTCGTGCTAACATTCTAAATAGGTTTTGCATATTAAAAGTGCCGTATGATTAAGCCATACTTGTCAGGCTGTTCATTAATGGCTCATTGAGGAGGACAATGCTAATTCCAGCAGGAAGTAATGGAATGTAAAAAAAATGTACAGTATATCATGTTAATAAAGCCTTTCAACCAATTCCACAAGAAAACTGGAACTTCATTTTTTCTCCCATATTTCTTCACAATTTATTTTTGCATAACTTGGTTTTTGTGATTAAAAACTATGTTTTCACTAAAATGAACAAGAAGGCAGGGGTTCTTAGGATTCATGGACATAATTCAGGGGGTCTATGAACTTGGAAGAAAGGAAACCCTTATTTTTACTAAACTAACTGAAATTTAGAATTTCCTTCTATTACAAGTGTAGGCTATGAACAATAGTATTTTCATCTATCATAGTTGTTGCAGTTTTTACAAAATATTACTCAGTAGCTCATTCTTAACAAAAAATTACAATAGAGCTACAACTACATCTTATTATTTTGTTACATTAGTAAGGAAGCATATATAGTACTATATCACAATTATTTTAAACATATTTTGATAACTGTATTTCAATGTAGTTGGTATTTTATACTTCTATATTTTTAATTTAATACATTTGAAACATTATTTTAAGAAAGGATCCTTAAGCAGCATCACCAGATACTAAAGGGGCTCATGATACAATAAGGCTTAAGAATCTCTGAGCTGGCGGAATGATAATATATATACTTATACATCATCTACTGTATAATATTATATCTCCATTTTTTACTGGAATATAAATTAGGATTAACAAAGAGCCTAGAAAATGACATGTTTCCTACGTAAGTTGATGATATCAGTGGCTGGTGTTATTATTGATTATAGATTCATTGCAAATAATTATAGACATTAGATTTTTAAATGATTCTATATTTAGCAAACCAAAATAGAAATATGTAGGTAACTAAGGGGCATCCATTATTCACAACTTAATACCATCTACATAGGATTGGAACTCAGTTATATAGTTAGCTAGTCTGTGTGGAAGTTGGACCCTTGTAAAAACAGCCACACCACAGTTCATCAAACCTGTTATGGATAAATCAACCAGTCAACCAACATGCACTTAGGGGATTGCCACCACTGACACCCTCAGTGAGAAAGCTGTTCTGAAGAAGAGAAAATGACTAACTTGAAACTATATTACATAATAAACAACCCAAGGGTGATTTTTATCAGGGGAAATTTTGCAATTATTGAAAAGGATTTTAATCATTTCACACTTTAGCAGCTAAGATCTAATTAGTAACATGGGACAACTCATTTTCCTTATAAAAATAAAATTTTTCTCTAAAGAGTTTTGATTTCATGGCAGGTTGAAGCAAATTTTCAATCTTATGTTGGCTATGAAAACAGAAAGGAATCTATTTACATAATTTTAATTACCCAAGTAAACTGAAGAATTCTTACAACCAGTGGCCTCCTGACAGTTTTCTACATGGGGTTTTCTGGAGGTGGGACCTCCACAGTTCAGTGATGCAGGCCTGTGATGATGTTCAAAGTTGAAACTCAGAGGCTGATCGTGACTTCATTGCCTCTTGAGAAATGCCACCTCCCTGGATGCTTAATGATTGGATTGGACTTTAAGAGATCACATTTTATCAAATCAGTGTTTTTAAAATGTGAGTGTACAGAAGAATCAGATGAAGAGCTTGTTAGAGATTTCTGGAATCATCCATAGATTGAGATTCAGCAGGTCTGTGATGGACTCAGGAATTTGTCTTTCTAAAAGGTCTCCAGGGAGACTTCTGCTTTAAATCAAAGTAGATTAACAAGGACCAGATTTACTCTCTCACCTGAAAGAACTACAAATCAAACAAACATAATAAATGATACTATGGTATTCAAGACAGTGCACATCAGGCATGAAGGACAGTGATCCCTAAAAGATGGAAAACAAATGGGGTGAGCCTAAAAATCGCCTCAAGTTTGGGAGAATTTCCAGGCTGTGGCACAGGGACAGGGAACCCTAGTGGAGCCCTGCAAAGTACCTGAGTTTAGAATCTGGGAAAAACAAAGTGGCTAGAGTTCAAAGGATAGAGTATCAGAGTAGAGAGCTGTGTACAGAGAGAACCCAGGAGATCTGAAAAGTGCCCCCTTTGAGTATTCACCAGAGTATCGATAAGCATATGTATGTGAGAAAACTACCAGAGGCCAGGGAAAGATCTATTTGAATATAGTATCCAGTGCTCACATAGAACTGGGAATTATGCATGTTTCTGCTAGCCTGACAGGGAAAGTTTCATAATTTGTTGGCATTGGGTTGAGTACATGAAAGAGTTTTGCTTCAGTAATGTAGAAATATTAGCCCTATACAAACTCTTTCCTGGTCCCACCTAACAAATCTTAAAAGCAAGGTCTGAGAGGGTCAAGCTATTTCCAAGTAACACATCTGTTTCTCAAAATAAAATTCAAGAGTATTTATTATAAATAATTATAATTATAGTCAGAGATTTCAACATGTTATATTTCATATAACAAGTAGACAAAAACCAGTAAGGATATAGAAGTCTTAAATAACACTACCAACCAATTTTAACTAACATTTATAGAACACACCACTCAACTACTGTTGAATAATACAGTTTGAAATGCCAATGGAAGCTTTACCAACCTAGACCATAATCTAGGCCATAAAACAAGTCTCAATACATTTTAAAAGATTTAAGCCATGTAAAATATGTTATCTGACCACAATGTACAGTAGTCCCCTTTTATCCTTGAGTGATATATTCCAAGACCTCCAGTAAATGCCTAAAACCGCAGATAGTACCAAACTCTATATATAGTATGCTTTTTCTTATACATATATACCTATGATAAAGGTAAATTTATAAATTAGGCACAAGAAGAGATTAATGACTATAGCTAATAATAAAATAGAACAATTAAAACAATCTGCCAACATCTTGCACTTTGGGGCTATTGTTAAGTAAAATAAGGGTCACTTGAATACAAGTATGAGACACCAAAACAGTTGATCAACCAAGATGGCTAGAGAGAAGATAAAAATTACCAATATCAGGAATAAGAAAAGTGGCATCACTACAGAGTCTACAGTTATTAAAAGAATAATAAAGTAAAGTTATAAGTAACTTTATACCAATGAATTTGACAACTTAGATGAAATAGACAAATTCCTTGAAAGACACAAACTATCAAAGCTTACTCAAGAAAAAATAAACTGAATATTCCAATATCTATTAAGGAAAATAAATTTGTAGTTAAAAACGTTCCCACAAAGGAAATTCTAGGCCCAGCTGATTTCACTGATGAATTCTACCATTGAGGGAGAAATAATACCAATTCTTCTCAAATTCTTTCAGAAAATTGACAAAGAAGAATATTGTCTAACTCACTTTCTGAAGACAGCATTAACCTGATAAAAAACTAGATAAAGACATTATGAGAAAAACTACACACCAATATCCCTCACAGGCATAGATATCCTCTGTTATCACATCTATTAAACACTATACTAGAGGTTCTAGCCAGTGTAGCATGGGAAGAAAAGAAATAAAATGCATCTAGAGGAATAAGTAAGGAATAAGTAAAGGAATAAGTAAAACTGTCATTCTTTGCAGACAACATAGACAAATTCTATGGAGTGTACCAAAAAACTACTAAAACTAATAAGTAAGTTTAATAAGGTTGCAAGATACTAGGTCAATATGGAAAAATCAGTTGTATTTCTGCATACCAGCAACAAACTATTGGAAATTAAAATTTAAAAATAATAAAATTAACAGTAGCATAAAAAATACAAAATTCTTAGGGATAAATCTGACAAAAGATGTGCAAGACCTATGCTTTGAAAACTGCAAAATATTGTTGAGAGAAATTTAAAATTTAAATTAATGGCAAAATATGCCATGTCCATGGGTTAGAAGATGTCACTTCTTCCCAAATTGACCTATTGAGTCAACCCAATCTCAACCAGAATCCTGGCAGTAAAAGTGAAATTGACAATCTGATTCTAAAATTCACATGGAAATGTAAAAGACCTAGAATAGCCAAAATATCTTTGAAAAGATCAAAGTTGGAGGACTAATACTATCTGATTTTAAGACTTACCATAATACTACAGTAATCAAGCAAGTGTAGTTTCACTGTAAAGATGGAAAAGTAAATCAGTGCAACTGAATACAGATCTAGAAATAGACCCACACATATATAGACAACTAATTTTCAACACAGATTCAATGACAATTCAATAGCAAAAGGATGGTGTTTTCGACAAATAATGCTGGAACAATTAGAGCTCCATACATAGAATAAGAACCTTGATCCATACCTTGCACCGTGTACAGTTAAAAACTACTCAAAATGGCTGGGCGTGGTGGCTCATGCCTATAATCCTAGCTCTCTGGGAGGCTGAGGCGGAAGGATCGCTAGAGGTCAGGAGTTCAAGACCAGCCTGAGCAAGAGCGAGACCCCCATCTCTACTAAAAATAGAAAGAAATAAGCTGGACAACTAAAATATATAGAAAAAATCAGCTGTGCATGGTGGCACATGCCTGTAGTTCCAGCTACTCGGGAGGCTGAGGTAGGAGGATCACTCCAGCCCAGGAGTTTGAGGTTGCTGTGAGCTAGACTGATGCCACGGCACTCTAGCCTGGTCAACAGAGCAAGACTCTGTCTCAAAAAACAAAAACAAAAACAAAACAATACACAAAAACTACTCAAAATGAACCATAGACCTAACTGTAAAACTTAAAACTATAAAACGTTAATAAGAAAACTAAGAAGAAAATATTTGTGACCTTGGGTTAGATAAAGAAAAAGTTCCTACATATGAAACAAAATGAATGATCTGTTAAACACACACACACACACACAAGATTAATTGGACTTCAAAATTTAAAACTTCCGCTTGATTAAGAGAATGAAAAGACAAGCTACAGACTCAGAGAAATATTTGCAAATCATATACAGATGCTCCTCAACTTACGATGGGGATACATACTAATAAACTCATTGTAAATTAAAAATAAAATGTGTGGCTCACTGGGAGCTGTGGCTTACTGCCACTGCCCAGCATGCAATAGAAGCACACGGTTTCTACTGAATGCCTATTGTGTTCACACCACCGTAAAGTCAAAAAATCTTAAGTCAAATTATCTTAAGTTGGAAACTGTCTGTATCTGCTAAAGGACCTGTGTTCAAAATATATAAAGAACTTGCAAAACTCAATGAAAAGAAAACAAATGACCAAATTTTAAAATTAGGGGAAAAAAATGCTGAACAGTATAAATAGACATATAAATGACAAGCACATGAAAAGATGCTCATTCAGGAAGTTTAAATTAAAACCACGATGAGATTCTAATACATCTAATTAGAATGGCTGAAACTAAAAAGACCACCCAAGCGTTGACAGAATTTACTCACACTGCTATCAAGAATGTAAAATATAACCACCACTTTGGAAAATAGTTTGGCAGTTTCTTAAAAAGTTAAACACATACCTACCATATGATCTAAGCATTCCACTCCCAAGTATTTACCCTTGAGAAATGTCTGTACCAAAGCTTGCACATAAATGTAATAACAGGTTTATTTGTAATAACCAAAAATTGGAAACAACCAAATGTCCATCATGGATAAGTGGATAAACACACTGTATGTATCCATATAATGGAATACTAGTCAGCAATAAAAAACAGAATGAACTACTGAAATGCACTACAACATGTATGAATCTCAAAATAATTATGCTAATGGAAGAAGCCAGCTGAAAAAGAATACAAATTGTTTGATTCTATTTACATAAAACTCTAGAAAATGCAAACTAATCTATAGGGACAGAAAGCAGATAATGTTTGCCTAGGGAGGGGTGGGAAAAAGGACTACAAAGGGGCATCAGAAATATCATGGGAGTGATAAATATGTTCATTATTTTGATTGTGGTGATAATTTCATGAATGTATACATATGTTAAAGTTTATCAAATTATATACTTGAGAGATGCACAATTTATAGTAGGTCAATTACACTTCTGTAAAGCTGTTTTTTAAAAAATTCTAACCAAGTGATCCTGACACTGTCAGATTTTGGAATCACTGGACTAAACCAAAGCCTTCAACACCTATGCCACCTTGGGCAGAAGCCTGTCTATTCTGTTTTCAAACAGCTTTCAAGAAAAATTATTTCAGAAACTCTTTGATGACATGTTTTGGTGTTTAATGATTTCAACAGGAAAAGAGTTCATCCTTTACCTAACTAAACTCCTGCTACATTCAAGCTCATTTGCTTTATGTTGTCCTTTGTAAAAATTAAAACAAAACAATTGCTTCATAAGCTTATCATGACAAGTTGACAAAGAGCTGGCTACTCAATAAATGACTGAAATGAAATGATACCTCTGTACAATTTGAAGAGTAGTCTCCCTTCTCCAGTCTGAACTTTAAAGAAACATTTATTCATCTTCTTACATATTAATATGTAGAATGCTTTTCTCTGGACACTCTAGCTTCCCTGCAGTGTAAAATTAGAACAGTTTGAGAGTTGTGATTAAACCTGACTATTGCAGAGTAATGACATCTGAGCTCCTCATGCTTGCAAATAATATTCCTCTTTACATAACCTAAAAGTATGTGCTGCTTATAAATAATAACACAGAATTGATCAGTGATACATGGATTGAGTTCCACTATGATTCCCAAGTCTTTCTTTGTCTTATTTATAGCCAAGCTGCTCCCATCTTGCATCTATCCTTGGTACTGTTCAGGATCACCACAGCATGTTATTATGAACTATCTTACTGCCCTTGACAGAGCATATAATGGTGCACTTTTATGGTTTAAGATCATTTCATTTAATCTATAACAATCTTCCAAAGTACTCGTATCAAGGCTTTCCTCTGCCAACATGAATTTATTTCCAATTCTTTATCCACAATACAAATAGAAACTCAGAATAACCTCAACATTAGGATATACATTTATAAAATAAGGTTCACTATTAACACCAAGCCCTTCATAACACTTTTCAAATGTGACCCCTCAGTGAAGCAGGCCCCTTCCTCCAGGAATATGGTCTGGACTACACCACATCCTTTGAGTTAGTGCTAAAATGTCATGTGTGGCTGAATCAAAATCCTTTCTGAAGTTCAGATAAATTACATATTCTGCTTCCTAAATGTCTGTATAAACTGTCAATCTCTTGAAGAAGGAAATTAAATTGATCTGGTACAATTTGCTCTTTGCAAAGCCAAGATAGTGACTACTCAGTGCTTCATGCTCTCCTATGTGGTGACTAATTGATTGTTCAATGATTTCATCTAGCACAGAATCTTTAAAGGTATCAAAATTAACCTGACTGGCTTATAGGAGGTATAATTTACTCCCCTTTTTAAAAGCTGGACACTAAAATTGCTCCGGTTTAATCAACAAGCCTTTTTACTTTTTTTTTTTTTTTTATCATTTCATGCAGATACCCAATTTCTCACTTTAGACCACAAGACCTCCAGGGAAGGAACTTCATCTTGCTTATCTTCTATTGCCTTATAGAATTGACTATTATGCTTTATGTGTAGCAGACATTCACAAATATTTGTTGTGAGTGAATTTGAATTCCAAAAATCATTGTTGCATTCCATAAGTAGCCCACAATGCACAGAATCAGGTTAATTTTACTGTCTCACATTTTAGTTCAGCATCTACTCAACAACTTAGCATTTAGTCTTAGCATCCATAAATTATCAGCGAAATAGTTTGTACAGGTAGGACTTATCTTTATGATATGCTTTCATTTGGGGATAAAAATTATTTCAACGTGGGTCAACACTATTCATACATGGCGAATATGAGGTAATATCCCAGGTCCTCTGGTACATTTCCACAGTTCATAAATAAAAATATATCACTATTTTCATCTAACCTATGGGCAATAGATTAAGGACCATTTTTGTCAACCAACAGATAAATGAATAAGCAAATTGTGGCATATCGATAAAATAGAATGCCAATCAGCAACAATAAGGAAATCACTAGTGATGCACACAAGAATATGGATTATTCTCAGAAACATCAGCCTAAGCAAAAGAAGTCAGACACAAAGGGGACATACTACACGATTTCATTTATCTGAAACTCTAGGAAAGACTAATCTAGGAGCCTGGGTAAAATCAAGGGTTGTACTCTAAGAAAGAGCACAAAGAAAGCTTTTTTGGATCATGTAAATATCCTATATGTTGAATGAGGTGATATATAAATATGTATATAGTTATATATGTATATGCTTATATATATATACAAACTCATATATGTCCATATATAATATATATTTACTTACATATGGATATTGGTATGCACTTGTCTAAACTCACTGAAATATAAACTTATAATGTGTGTATTTTATTTTTAAGTGTAATAAATTGAGTTTTAAAGGTTGATTTTTAAAGGCCCCTATCCTTGAGAAGCAAAAAGTTGATCTGACTGCTTATGGGAAAAACCTCTAGTGTCCTTAATTTTGTTTAAGCACACAATATTAAAGTGAAACTTGCTCTAAAAATTAATTATGTGATAAGTTGCTTAATGTTTATCTTATCTCTTTCTCATCATAAGCTCTTCAAGAGCTGGAGTGTATGTGTCTTATTCATGGACTGCTGTGTCTGATATCTTCCACCATACCCCATATCAAGTAAGCACCCAATAAATACTTTAGTGAATGTGTAATCCATTTTAATCAATATTTAAGTTCCTTGTATATACAAAGCATAGTATTAAGCAATGCAGGGAATATTAAAATAGGTCAGCTATGAAGAGTTAACAGTACAATAGAATCAGTATACAAATAATGACTATTAAGTATTATATATATTTTAGGACTGGGGGGGTATCAGGACAATTAGAATTTCTGAAAAAGATAACCATTTTCTTTTAAATAGTACTCTGATAGTCAGTGTGTATTTCAGCAGTCATAAGATAAATGAAAGGAATATGCACACAAATTTAGGCTTCTCTTGAAAGGCTTGAAATTCCAGAAACTGGGAGTTACTTTTTTAGTTATTTGCCTAGTGTAGGTAAGCAATCTGTTAAAGGAGTACTCAAACAGCTGTTTTCTTCAGTGCTCACAGAGAGGGAAACTACTAAATATCTCAACTCCAAGCCACCTCTGCATATACCTTTCATGTACTTCGCCTATTATCTCCCATAATATTTTGGGTAAGAGATTGGTCATTTGGTCTTTTAAAAGTAAGAATGTAAAATAGTTTTCAAGGAGGAAAAAAGTCATTGCCTAATTATGATTTGATAGCTGCAAAATTTAAGGACCAAAGAGGAGTGTGGTACTGCTGGACTTGCTCATTGGATTACTTGCTGTGAGTACGCCTTTAAAATACAATGAGCAGGTAACCACTGACCTTTATAAAACAATGGTCAAGGAGATGGCAGAAAGAATGAGACGGCTTACCAGGTACGACCCAGTGCATTTAGAAATGCAGAACAATGTTTAAGTGTCCCTTCATCTATATTACTATTTGGAGATTTGAATTATCAGCACCAAAACATTAATATTTTATGGCATTGCATTGTTAGTGAGGTCCACTCTTTTTACGCCCTTTTCTTTTTTGAGAGAAAGGGTAAAAATGCCATTGTGAACACTGTCAGGTTCACATATATATATTTGCCATTGTGAACACTGTCAGTTTCACATGCATATATTTGTGGAGCAATCTGAATATCAAAATAGGCTAAAGACATTCTTTCTGTGCTTCTAGGTAGTGTCAGAAAGGCTCAGTCTAGGTATTAGGATGTGATGCCTTCGTATACTCACCTATGATGGATAGAAAGATCCTAAAGTGCAAGAGAAGATAGACCAAGGAAAATAAGACATAGCAAAAGAAATAACTTTGAAGAATTTTCCCACACAAATGAAACATTCTACTAAAAACATCTAAATTTTAAATAATAGCCACCAGCTATAAAATTCACATTGCTCTTTATATAAAATGATTTTGTCTCTAAAAATAGTCCCATGTTAGACCTAGGCCTTTGAAATTTTATAATTATTTAATAGTTTAAATAGTCTCAAAAATTGCCCAATGCAATAATTTATTTAAATAACGTTGAGGTTTTTATTTTTTAATCCAGCAGGATAAAACCTTAGATCTTTCAGTATATACATATTTAATGGTCGGGCTGGATAACCTAATAAGGCAGGGCAATAGAACATAAAAACCCTGACTTCTATTCAGTGGAAATAGATTTAATTCTTAGCTCATTGACCATGTGATCTTTGCTCATTTGCTTAGCTTAATCTATGCTTCAATGTTCTTATTGGTAAAATAAGAATATGAACTGGCTTGTCACAACTTTTGTACAAGATAAAGTGCTATATATATAAAAGTCTCATTATTATCATCATCTAGATACACATAGGCTTTTTATTATTATATTCTTATAGAGAGACAAATCCAGAAAAGGTAAGTCTTTGAAATTTTCTCCTTTTGATCTCATCTGAAACATACTTGTACTGCCTAGTTTCCAGACTAACAATATTCTGACACTTGTGTAGTCAACCACAACCACAGCAAGCAGGATGACATTTATCTTTTATAATAATACAGAGTGCTCTGTCATAAAGTAGGGTCACTGAAATGAGTAATAATCCCACCAGCATCTAAGATACAACCAGCAGGGTCCAGGTCAACAGGCAAGCAGCCGATAATTTGCCCAACAACACTGAATTTCATCTGCCCACAGCCTCTATCTACTGATTATACAATCAATACACCTCAGATGAGAAGAGCTAACAACTGACCGGGGCAGATCAATGCTAGCAAATAAGCGCTTCATGACAAAAAGTTTGATAATTACCATTCTGAAGCCGTGTAAATGTTGTTTCTATTGTAACAACATTCATGATGATACTGCTATGATTGCACTGTTATTATAGGTTTAATGTTAGGCAATCAAGCTACAGTGGTCTAGATATCAACAAACAGCATCAAAAGAAAACATCAAATTGTCCCTATTCTTTTGACACTGTAGCTGAGAAATTTTTCTATGTTAGTGGCCCTAAATGAACAATAATAAGTGACAATTTAGTGAAAAACACTATTTTCACATCTTACAAAAGTCATGCAATATAGATTGATACAAGTATGATTATTTCTAGGACCACTTGAACCAGGGGATTAAAATAAATTCAGTCCTGTGACCATGGTTTTTCTTTCTTTCTTTTTTTTCCACATACATCATTTAGAGAGGATTTATGTAAATTTTCTCTGTACTCATAATTTTTCAAGCATTAGTGCAGTCATAAGTATAGGGCACCTTGGCTTGATTTAATTATTATCGTTTCTAATACAGCACACTTTATTTTATTTTATTTTATTTTTGAGCCCTGATTGCTAGTTCATTCTCAATCATTAGCATTTAGAAGAACTAGTCATTACTGGTTTTCAATAGCTGCTTGGGTTCCTATAAGCACTTAGAGTCTTAAAACACAGAAATGGAAAACAGACATTTCAAAGGTAGAACAAATCATGACTCCTAGAGGTAGGGTACAAGAATCCCTGGGTGCGTGGGCACTGAAGCACACAAATTCTTAACTTTCTCATTTGCTTTTTAAAAACCACAAGGAATTGGGTCTAAAAAAACTAGGACACTTCATTTCTGTAAGATGCTTGCTCATATAGAAAAGTGGGAACCGATTCCAAATGAAAAGCTTTTCAAAAGAATGGCATTCACTTTGGGCCATAATAATCATTGCTACGGGGGGATGTCTGACTTTCGATTTGTGCGACACACATTTTTAATTGTCACTTCCATAAATACATCCCCCAGCTGCACCTAGACAGCAATAAAGTTACCTGTCTAAAACTTGGTCTCCACATCCTTGAGTGGCCAAATCTCTCACTGTCTGGGTAAATCAGCTGCCTTTCCATGTAGATAAGAGATACAGAGGGGAGGAGGAGAGCAATGCTAAAGAGTTTGTCAATAGCTCAGGAGAGAAAGGGCAAACCAAAAACCTTTTGTGGGCAGCAGTGCGAGCAAGATTTTCAGCATGCTCAGGGGTTGCTGTTAAATGTCTTTTTCAACAGCATTCTCTTTCTTTCCATGCAGCTTCTACCTCGCAATAGAGTCAAAGAATGTGATGTATATTAAAATGCTTTGCCTCTCAGATGGGGTTCATTTTTATTCAGGGACAATTTTGCTGACTGACAGGTAAGCGTTTGGTGCTGAAATTGGACCTGTACAAGAGCTTTGCATTTCATTTGCTCCATTACACCAGTGCATGAATTACTGGGCTTCCACGTTGGCATCTTTCCATTACTTTTAAATATCTGACATGAGCAAAATGACTCATCTGACATTTCTTGTAACAAATTTGTTCCAAAAAGAATAGAACATTATTATACTATTTTATATACGTGGGCACCACAACCTTTCACCTTAATCTGACCAGAAATTTTAAGTGTATAAATAGTAGCTGATATCAGTTTAAGAAAACACACTGCCAATGACAGCTGTAAAATATCATGGCAAGAAATATGTCTGCTTTTTCATATTACTCACTGTCACTTCAACCTACTTCCTGAAATGTTAGCAAACTTCAGTCAAAGACGTAGCTTTGTATTTTGGTTTCATTTTCACCACCGAGTAAACTTTGAGGCATTATTTATTCCAATGCCCAATGAATCAATTTCTTTACTTGTAATCAGTTGCTTTAATGTGTGTTCACTTTTCTTACAGAAACATGCTTTTTAAAGCAGTATAGATAACCAGGAGAGTTGAGGAGTTAAAAGGCCTGTACCAAATGGTGATTTATAGTCATAACTGTACCCTTTGCTGACTAGTACAGAATTATTTGGTCTTCAGATCCTTCTAGCTCTCATTTTTCCTTTGAATGCTTTTTAAAAATGCAATAACTATACAAACCATGACTCACAACCTTAAGATATCTCCTTATTCCAAACCTAACACCACAACCACTACCCAATTTGCCTTGTGGAACTAGGAAGGTGTTTCAGTTCTTTGCTAAAGGCCAGTGTTATCCTAGAGAGCTTTGCACCAGGCAGATTAGGAAAGAAAGAATCTTTAGCTTTATGACTCAGCCAGGGGTTTTTCCTACCTCTTTGCTTAAAAATACCTCAGTAACACATTACAACCTGCCATCTAAAGCTGAAGATCACAGATCTACACTCAAAGAAGGGTTTTTCTAGGTGACAGTATAACATTTCATAAAGTAGCAGCATAATTATGTGACAGCAAAATTTAAAATATCATGTTCACTGTGAGGATGAATATATCAAATTAATACAGTATTATTTTCATATGAAATTATTAACCTCATTATTATATAATGGTATTTTCTTTAATAAATGGTCTCTCATATCATAAATGTTAAAGTACTTTATATTATGGTATATGCTTCTTAACAATGTTAAATGACCTTCAAGCATTATTCATATGTTGAATTTATATAAAGTATAGGAGAGTGAGAGATCACCTCCAAACCCCCCTTAGCTCTTATGTGGCCTCTTTGGCTGGCTCTAGAAACCAAACTGATACCAGGCAGATCAACAAGAGAAAAGCATACAGATTTTTAGTTTTACACGTACATGGGGATCTTCATAAGAGAGTAAATTCCGAAGAGGTGGCCAAAGCAAGATGCTTTTATACATTTTAGACAAAGAATGATAAATTTGAGAAGAAATATCAGGACAAAGGTGATCTGGCTAGGGGTAATACATTTCTAGAGAAGTCACTAGCAGATATATTGGAGGGGGGTGTTAAAATTAGTTGAACATAATAGTTATTTTTGGGAAGTAGATTTATTCAGGTCCATTGTAGCCCTCAGTTCCCAGTATCTCATGATAAGGGCTGTTTTCTTGCCTTGGTATGTGGAGGGTACCCTCTCAAGAGGAATTTTGCTGCATGCAGGAAGAGACAGGTCAGCTAGCCCTTTTGGAAATCACAAATGCTCCTATGTTTTTGAAATAATCATTATACCAATTTGACATATTTTGGGATGGTACGTCCTTCACTCCTTCAAAAGCTATAATAAAAAATGAGACATTCAAAAAGTCTCATTACTTTTGTCATTATAACTCATGTGTTTTTAAAAAGCATCTGGGAATTCATGGCATGTCCCTGGTACAACCAGCATCAAAGTGACTTGACTACCTGGGGAATTATTTAACTAGAATGCTTACAGAAGATATTGCAAATTTGAATAACACACATCTTTGAAGACATGATATCTCTTCTTTGAATAAATGGTCCAAAAAAGTAGATCTTTTAGAAATAAACTCCTTGAAAACTATTCCAGCCCCTAACACACACATTCTTTCCACAGAAACTGAAAGAATATGCTTTGTAATATTTTTGTTTTGGTTATGATTAGTGTTGAAGGTGTGGGACTGTTTAAGTGCCCACAATTATCTTCTGATTGCATTTTCAAAACTGTGCAACTATTTCTGAGGAAACCGTAAGCACTCTCTAGCCTCAACAGCGCACTTAGAGTTATTCCTGATCTCTCTCTCACTAAACCTAACATGCAACTCCTCAGACCTGGATCATCTCACCAACCACACTGTCCTCACCCGCTTCTGTGGTTGTTGAATGCTATCAGCATAAGTCACAAAATCACACTGACTTTGACCATTGATCATATTCACACTGGACCCTAATGCAATCCAATAACCTCTCCATTTTTATTACAACAAATATTCTCCACCTCTCAAACTTGCCCTTGCCCCTTCATTTTTAGCATATGACTATTTCCCAAGTTACTAAAACATTTTGAGGCTACTGAACACCGTGTCCCATAACTTCTATCCTCTTTACTTCAGATTCCCTCTGTCTTTCATTGCTTCTATCTCTCCTTGTGCTTAACCTCATCCATTCTCAACTTCTCCGAGACCTATTCCACCATCTGCACCTTCTCTATGTTCATCATCTTTGCAGGCATGCTCAGGTCTCCCAGATCTAGATGTAGTAGGTCACCAGGAAGGGGACTACCTACCTTGTGGCTACCTTAGAACCTGACCCATACTTTAGAAGTATTTAACAAATATTTGCTGGGGCCAGATGCAGTGGCTCACGCCTGTAATCCTAGCACTCTGAGATGCCGAGGCAGGAGGATTGCTCAAGGTCAGGAGTTCAAGACCAGCTTGAGCAAAAGCGAAAGCCTGTCTCTACTAAAAATAGAAAGAAATTATCTGGAAAACTAAAAATATATATATACAAAATTAGCCAGGCATGGTGGCGGCGCATGCCTGTAGTCCCAGCTACTCGGGAGGCTGAGGCAGAAGGATTGCTTGAGTCCAGGAGTTTGAGGTTGCTGTGAGCTGGGCTGACACCACAGCACTCTAGCCTGGGCAACAGAGCCAGACTCTGTCTCAAAAAACAAAAACAAAACAAAACAAAAAAACCACAAATATTTGCTGGGAAAATAAATGAATGATTGAATATTGAATAAGATCCTATAAGGGTTTCATGCTTTGTGAAGCCATAGGGAAAAAAGAATAGCAATAAAAATTATAGGAATATTTATAAGAATAAACCTAACAACAATGGACAAGAAAAACAAAAGTAATATAGAATATGTAAAAATACATAATAATATATAATGTCATTGAAAATATAAAAGAACACCTAAATAAATGGAGAGATATACCATGTTCTTAGATGGGAACATTAAAGATTGTAATGATATTATTTCAGTATCAAATTACTCTATAAGTCAATGCAGCCTCCATGAAAATCATCACTTCTTTTGACTATATTTTCTTATTCTTGATATTCTGGCATTGGGGTCTTTATCATAGAGAGATTGCCCCTCCAAGGGCTAGCTAATTCCTAGAGATAGCAAAGAACTCCCCTACAGGTACACCTTGGATATACAAACCAATCAACCCAGAGCCCACATCCCCAGCTATCTTCTTTATCTAACTCACACACCAAACTAATATTCCCCCTGCCCTAAGTCAATATTTTCCTTGCCCTAAATCTCCCTAGTGCCAGGTACTGGACAACTAGGGACCACTCCTATAGCCCAGAGCCTGTCAAAATCATTGAAACTATCCAATCCCAAGCTTACTCTGCATACCTACCCTGCCTTGCCAATTCTATCCTGTGAAAACACCAATAAAGGCTCTGGGCCATGTTCCCTGGTTCTGCTTCTTGACCAACTTTGGTCTTCTCCATGTGCCCCTGCACGATGTTGTGTGACAACTGTTTCTAGGGATCTGTACAGGATAAACTTCTTCCTGCATGATTACCATTTCCATGTCTGTGTGTCTTACCATACCTGATTAAAACAAGTCCTGGGTAAATTTTAATATACCACTGTATTTTTTTAATCCAATACACAGATTCAAATGTTCATCTGGAAGAATAAATGAGTGAGAACAGCCAAGAAAATATTTAAATACAAGAATAATGAGAAGGGACCTGCCCTATCAGAAATAAAAATGTAACTGTTAACATAGAGTAATTAAAGTGGAAACTGACAAATCAGTGACATATAACAGAGCATTCAGAAGTAAATACACATGGCCAGGCATGGTGGCTCACACCCGTATTCCAATACTTTGGGAGCCCGAGGTGGGAGGATAACTTGGGGCCAAGAGTTCGAGACCAGCCTAGGAAACACAGGGAGACCCTATCTCTACAAAAAATAAGAAAAATTAGCCAAGTGTGGTGGTGCGCACTTGTAGTCCCAGCTACTCTGGAGGCTGAGGCAGGAAGATCGCTTGAGCCCAGGAGTTTGAGGCTATAGTGAGCTATGATTGTGCCACTGCACTGCAGCCTGAGAAACAGAGCAAAACCTTGTCTCAAAAAAACAAATTAAAAAAAAAAAAAAAGAAAAGAAATAGACACACTTACATCTATAGATATAGTATATGATAAAAGTATTTCAGAACAACAAGGAAAAGATGAACTATTTAATGCATTTTGTTTGAAAAGTTAATAACCATATAGAAAAAATAAATTTGGAATCTTATATCATATACAAAACTAAATTCCAGATGAGATTATAAAATTGAAGTTTTGAAAACTATAGAAATAGTTGAAGAAAATTTAAAAGAATATTTTTATAATCTTATGAAGGAGATGACCTTCCTAAACAAGACACAAAAGCCAGAAGCCTTAAAAGATGACTGCAAAAGAACATTAAAAGATAAGATAGCTGGTAGAAAATATTTGAAGCATATACAGCAACCTGACATGGACTTCCATGACCCTCCATGCCTTATTTCCCACTGTTCCTTTATTTTAGTCAGGATGGATTAGGCTGGCCATTTACTAAACATCCTTTTTGCTCCCCTAATGCTTCATATTTCTCTTTATGCTCATGTTTCTCTTCATTTACACATGTCAAAACCTTTCTGGTCCTTTAAGGCTTATCTCAAATGTGCCTTCCCTAGGAAATCTTACTTTAAGTTCCCTTCCCACCACCCAGAAGATGGAAAATAGTCTCTACCTCTGAATTCCTACAGCAGCTTTGTTTATCTTAGGAGCACTATACAAATAATGTCTTACAAATACTTAGCTCATCTATTAGGCTTAAGGATTACTAAAGACCTAGATTGGATGTTATTTCTTTTTGTGTTCTCCACAGCTCTCAGCTCTTTCTATAGCAGTATTCCCCAAAGTGGAATATTCCCCACTAGCGGGATGCAAGATGGATGAGCATTTTTTTATTTTCATATGACAATGTTCCATTTATAAGAAGTGATATAAAGTTCTATTTCAGTAATTTAATATTTTCTTTTAAAATAAATTTATTTAATTAAAAATAGTGAGTCAAAATGGAAAATATATATGAAACTAAAAGCACAAGCAACAAAAAAAATAGACAAATTGAACTCAAATTAAAAGTCTTTGTACATCAGAAGACACTATCAACAGAGTGAAGAGGCAACTCATAGAATAGGAGAAAATATTTGCAAATCATATATTTGATAAGAGATTAATATTCATAATATATAAAGACATCTTACAACTCAACATTGAAAAAAAAACCTAATTAAAAACTGGACAAAGAACTTGGGTAGACATTTCTCCAAAGAAGATGTACAGATGGCCAAGCAGCGCATGAAATGATACTTAACATCACTAATTATTAGGGAAATGCAAATCAAAACCACAATGGGATATGATTTAATGTCTATTAGAATGGCCATTATTTTAAAAAGTAAAAAAATTAAAACAGAAAATAACAAGTATTGGTGAGGGTGTAGAGAAATTCTAACACTTGTGATTGCTGGTGGGAATGTAAAGTGATGCAGCTGCTGTGGAAAACAGTATGGTAGTTTCAAAAGAAAAAAATGAAACATAAAATTACCATATGATTCAGCAATCCCATCTGTAGGTATATACAAAAGAAGCAAAAGCAGGCACTCCAACAGACATTTGTATATCCATGTTCATAACAGCATTAGTCATAATAGCCAAAAGATGAAAACAACCCAAATGTCCATCAATGGATGAATGGATTGACAAAATGTAGTTTATACACACAATGAAATAATATTCGGTCTTAAAAAGGAATGAAATTCTGACACATGTTGCAATACACATGAATCTTGAAGCCATTATAATAAGTGAAATAAGCTAGTTACTAAAGGACAAATACTGTATGAGTCCACTCATCTGAAATTCATAGAGACAAAAGTTTTAGGTTGTTAAATATGAAATGTCCGATTTAGAATCAAAAGTGTAGTTTTTTATATCGTAAACAAGAAGCAGCATAATTAATCAAAGTATGTGCCTAAACTATCAACATGGCTTTGCCATCTTAATAGTAGCTTGTTTATGCTAGCAGCAAAGAAGCCTGGAGAGCAAGTGGCGATGTGTTTTCCATAGCTTGTTGAAAATTGAATATTTTTCCTTATAAGAAGTGGTCCAAAGCCTGGAATAAGTGGTAGTCAGTTGGCACAAGGTCTGGTGAATACAGTGGATGACAGAGAGTTTCCAAGTCCAGCTTCTGTAGTTTGAGCAGAGTTGTTTGTGCAACATGTGGTCCAGCGGTGTCTTGCAAGAGGATTGGCCTGTCTCTATTGATCAATCTTGGCTGCTTAATCACAACTATCCTCATCATTTCATCCAATTGGTCGCAGTAGACACCTACTGTAATCGATTGACCAGGTTTTATGAAGCTGTAGTGGATAATAACAGCTAAAAACAGACACCATGAATTTTCCTGATGAATATTCAGTTTTGGACTGTATTTCGGCACTTCGTCTTTATCCAACCATTGTGCCACACGCTTGCAATTGTCAGAAAGAATCCATTTTTCCTCACACATAATAAGTGTAGAAATGGTTTGCCTTTGTGTCGTGACAGCAAAGAAAGGCAAGCTTTCAGATAATTTCTCTTCTGATGCTCATTTAATTCATACAGAACCCATCTATCCAGTTTCTTTACCTTGCTGATTTGTTTCACATGGTCCAGTATTGTTGGAATTGTAACATCAAATCTTGCTGTTAATTCACGCGTAGGTTGAGATGGATTTGCTTCCACTACAGCTTTCAGCCCATCATTGCCCACCTTGGTCTCTGGTCACCTATGTGGCTCATTTTCATGATTAAAATCACCAGAATGGAACTTCTTAAACCATCGACGTACTGTGTGTTCATTAGCCACATCCTTCCCAAACACTTTGTTGATATTTCCAGCAGTCTGTGCTGCATTGGTCCCATAATGGAACCCATATTTGAAAATAATGCAATTTTTTTACTTATCCATGGTTTCACAAAAATTGCTCTATAAAAAAATGTGAAAGATCACCACAAGCCAAAATATGCATTTGAAAGACTGAGGATGTACCTTCACAATAAACATAAAACAAGGAGTGTCAAAGTAAAATGTCAGAGATATCAACTGTCAAACTTAGCGCTTAAGGAAATCAGACATTTCATACTTAATAACCTTAATAGCATGGTGGTTGCCAGGGACTTGGGGGAGGGGTTGATGTGGAGTTATTGTTTAATAGGTAGAGGTTCAGTTTGGGAAGATGAAAAAGTTCTGGAGATAGATAATGATGATGGCTGCATAATAATACAATGTACTTAATACCAGTGAATTATACTCTTAAAACTACTTAAAATGGTAAATTTTATGTTTTATATATACATATATATTTAACCACAATAAAAAAAGAAAATATTTTAAAACAGCAGATGATTTGGCAATAATTCATGAAGGGAGTTCATAAATAAGTGACATGTCAGATACAATTTCTAATTTATTATTTCATATGTTAATATCAATTCAGCAAGTCATCATTTTTATTTGGTTTTGTTTCTTTATACCCAAGATCATATCAAAGAATGCCTTAGAACAATACTATATACATAATATTGGTCATGATTAATTGTAAAAACAAATGAAACCCGTTATACATGGGATTTATAAAGTATTTATTTGTTATTAAGTCTTAGACAAAAGGACAATACGAGATTGCTCTGCACAGATATTACATTAACAAAAAAATTTATGATACCCAGCTACTAACAGTGAAAAGAACAGACTAGATTCAAACTAAGATGATGTTTTTAGTTTAATTTGCATAAAAAATTTACCTGAACACATTAAAACTTTAATAAAACCCAATTTCAAATATTACCCCAATGGAACAAATTATTTTCTTCTCTCAAATTTTAAGAGATCCCTCCTCTTCTACCTCACCTCTACAGATTCTTCATTTTATTCTAGGAAAAAACAAATCAAACAAAACCCACAGTTAAAGACTATATCTTTTAACACTATACAAATCTACCTTTTATTGAAATCTTGTCTCTTAAATCCCCTTAAACTGGTAAAAAAAAGGACTGGATTTAAAATATCAGCACTAGTCTCCCCACCAAAAAAAAGGAAGATTGCATTAAACGTGGTTTTGTTTTTTGATCCTGAGAATCTTTTAACCTTGCCATGCTCTGAATCTAAGCACTCATGAATTTAGATTATCTAACTTTTATTTTAAAACATTTTTGTAGTTTTGCATCTTTTTTTGTATCGATAAATGCCTTTCTAAAAGTACAACAGCACTAAAATAGGTAGGCTGTCTTTTGAAGCTAAAACATACAATAACACTCTGATATCCTACTAATCCCCCATGATCTTAAAACATAGTCCTCAAATTTGTGCCTTTATTATCTAAGTAGAATCAGATTATATAGTAACACAGATTGTTTTCACAACAGCGTATAGCCTGTTTTTATTGGTGTTTTTCATCTTTTAAAAAGTAGAATTATTCACAACAAAATATCTAAAAATTAGGCAACTTTGATTAAGTTTGAACAAACTGAAGCAGATAAGAATAGCTATCAGCATTAGTAGTTTCCATCACACATTGCTCCTGTTGTAGTTAGTATTAATAACAATAAACATTTATTTAGCTCTGACTACACAGAAGGAACCTTCTTGCCCATGCAAATGAATAGATATCTCTGTTATGATGAGAGTCAGATAATAGCATTTCTGTAAAGTTCCTGGAATGCAATTGTTTGAAAGAAGATGATAAATCTATTCCTCTAACAGATTTAGTATTGCCACAGGGATTTCATCATAGTTCAGTCATAAATTAATTGCACAGTAGATTTATTCATCTATCATTCTCCCATAACAAGTCTGATCATGATTGCTTTGTATGTCTCCATTTGGCGCACTGGGGTTTTATTCATTTAACAGGATTATTTATTAATCAGGCATTTATTGAATAGGGTTTAAAGGAACTCCAATGGGTCTGATATAAAGTGCATTAGATCTATCATTAGGATTATTTTTATTTCAGATATTCATTTAAATGGACCTCATTGTATTTGGGGAAAATATTACTTATAAGATGGATATTTTCTCTTAAATACATTTATCCTGGCTCTGTGAAATACCTGATATGGGGATAATCTAGTTAAAAAGAAAAAAATTAACTATGCAGCATCTCTATGAATTTGGTACAGAAAAAAAATGCTTCTAAATTAATATCCGATAAAGGAATAATCCCAGTTAAGAAATAAAATCCTCCTTGATCCTAATGGCAACTTAAAAAAAAAAAAAGGTAACCGACAACTATAAAAACTCCTCACACAAAATCTGCCAGTTGCTATAAAATCCACATCATCAGGCTGATATGCCATTTTGCCTTATCCTAGAGAAAAATTGTCATTGTAACAAAGAGCATTTTATTTGAGTACTAAATGAGTAATGACTGCACTTGAAGCTAATGCACAGAGGAAATTGAGGAAAGAGGACTGGCAATGACTAGGGCCCAACTTCTCTGGAACTACCCTCCCTGCACATTCTAACTCTCATCTCTCATGCCAGCCACTACCTCTACAAAGAGAGAAAGATAGGAAACTGAGAGAAGAGAGGAAATGAAAGCTAATAAGAGAGGCAGGAACAAAGAAAAATCATGGAGTTTGAGAGTTAGAAGAGATTTTACAGAACTACTGAGGGAGAATAAAAATAGTAATAGTATACAGATTGGGAATGTAAGGTTATTAAACAAAACTCATTTTTAAAATAGAAAAAAATGAAAATGACTCTCAGAATCATTTGAAATGAATATATTCCATTGGATTACATATGCAAATTTAGTAAAATAACTCCAAGAAAATAGCCATTCCTATAATAAGCTGTAAGAAGCCTGTGATATTTGCATCTTGATTTATAGACCTTTACCATATAAGCAGAAATATTGCAAGTAACTGAACTTAGAACTTTTGAAAATGAAAAACATTTATTTTGAAGAAGTGAGATGATATTATCACCAGTTATTAATAGTTTTCCTATTGAGTTGTCTCTAGATACAATTGTTCCATGAATAAAAATCACAGGACAGTGTGATTTTTATTCATGAGCAGAGTTTCTCAGAGCACATATTTAGTTTGGAGCTCTACCTGTATAGCACTAAACCCAAACATCCAGAAACAGATAACCACTCAGACAAATAAGATGGCCAGAGCAGTCGAGGGAAATTCCCAGACTGCCCTAGAGACTGGCATTTCAACCACTATCTTTGCATCTAAGCCAAGACTTGACCATTCTACCTTCTAAATATATCTCGAATGCTTCCACTTCTCTCCTCCACTGCCATCTTCCTCATTCCAGCTCTCTGGTCTAGGCTTCTACAGTAGCCTCCTCTGGGCACCTCAGAACTTATGCCTCATTCCAACCCTAGTCCTTTGTGTACTCTATTACCAGAGGGTTCTTTAAAAGTACCAGGCTGCACATGTCACTCCTCCAGCTTTGTACCTTCAGTGCCTTCCCTTCAGTGCCTATCAATACTTTAGGATAATGGTAAAAACTCCTGCTGTGGCCCAGGAGGCTCTGCACAGTCTGGCCCCTTCTCCTTCTGCTCCAGTTTTGCTGACCTGCTCCAGCCAGAGTAGCCCTTTTAGACATTCAGTTCCTTCAAAACCAATCTCCTCGCTAATCAAAGACTTTGTACAAGCTCTCCCCACTGTCCAGAACACTTTGCCCCACTCCTTTACCTCTATCTCCAGTGCATCCTTTAGATTTATGTTTGGCTGTTACTTCCTCAAGGATGTGTGCCTTTATCACCCACCCTCACCCTGGCAAAGTTAAATATCCTTATTATAAGCAACTTAATCACAATTACAAGTAAACAACGTTGGTCTCCCACATTTATTTGTAAACTCTGTAAGGGCAGGAATGGTATTTTGCCTCATTCACAAGTTTCCCCAATGCTAAGCAAGCACTCAATAAACACCTGCTGAATGAATGATTCTAGATCCACAGAGAACAGTAAATGTTAACTTCCAAATCAGCTTCTATGGGTGTGCTGTTGAAGAAATGCTGTTAACGCCTAGTTTGGCTTGCAAATTTTGGATTCTTCCAAAAGTTGTGCTAGCAGGATTTGCCAGGACAGCAGACATAACTGCAGAAGAAACCTGACACAGAAAAGCCTCTCTTTTTATCTTCTTTCAATTCTTATACCTCCCATGTCTGTCTCGAACAGCAATCTTTTGCTTCCAGAAAACAAGCTGAGCCCTAAATTGAGTTCCTGCAAATAGGACCCTACTTCTATTGGTGCATTTGCTTGGAAACTGTTACTCAAAACTGTAAGTGTGTTGTATCACTTCCCCGACTCTATTACGAAGGATTTACATGGAAGAAAAGCAAGATGTTTCAAGCCTCCCCCAAATAAACATAATTTTTCCATCACAGTTGATAGCTGTTGCTCTGTGCTTAGGGCAGAAATATGAGTATTCCTGCTTTGCAAACATCATGTCCATGCAGAGGTCACACACAGCTCTGTGGTCCTGTGGAGAGTATTTTAATATGCCACTGACTGATGGTTGGATTGCATATGTCACATAAGCCTGACAGAAAGGCTGAATTAATGTTAATTAGGACAATCAGAGAGTTCTTTAGATCTGCAGTCCCCCACTCTGTGCTGTGGACTGGTACTGGTCCATGGCTTGTTAGGAACCGGGCCGCACAGCAGGACGTAACTGGCGGACAAGCAAGTGAAGCTTCATCTGTATTTACAGCAGCTCAGGGCTCCTACTGATACCACATTATGGGGTGTTGTATAATTATTTCATTATATTTTACAATGTAATAATAATAGAAATAAAGTGCACAATAAATGTAATGCACTTGAATCATCCTGAAATCATCCCCCTCCCCCGGTCCATGGAAAAACTGTCTTCCATGAAACCAGTCCCTGGTCCCAAAAAAGTTGGGGACTGCTGCTTTAGATAACCCAAGGCCAAACCAGTGCTACTAAAAGAGCTGCAGGAAAATTTCTGTTCCTCCATTATATCATCCTAGTAATTAATCCTGGGATTTCACACTCTTACAAACCCACACAGGAATCTTTGGGTCAACTAGTAACTCTCGTAAGCAGAATTCGCTTCTGGAATACTGGTTCCTATGGTAGCTGTCCTTGTCCCTCAAGCTTCTGAATTTGGTGATACAATGATACCCCAATTCTGCTTTCTACTACCACTAGGTGTTTAACTCTAGAATCTTATCTCCCTAAGAAATACTTAGAGATCAGACCCCAATTCTCAAATACACATTTGCATGGATCCTTATTATAAGCATAAGAGAGCATGTCAACTGAGATTTTTTACATGTATGTTTTCAGTTCATCTTAATTTTTTAAATTAAAAGCATCCTTTAACTGATTATTCTTACATAATTCCTCAAATCACATCCACTTATAAATGCCAAGCGGAGTTCTCAGATTGTCAGCTGAAAGGCCTAGATTTGTTTTGATTCTGCCACAACTTCTTAACCTCCTTTCCTATGGCTGATTTTTTTTAAAAATGATGTTAACATCATGTTTCGCTGCTGTGGCGAAGAGGGCTGCTTGATCCGTCCACCATCAACTAGAAGCCCCCACAGTGGCCTTATGGTTCCTAGGCCTTTAGGACTGCCCCTGTGTGAGCCCAACAATAGCTCACATAGAATCCAGCAGCCAGACTGAAAAGAAATTCCAAATTCTGCCCCAAAGGACTAATTGAACTTAGCAATTTGTTCTTTTTCATAAAAAAAATACTTGTGGTACCTTTTTGTAATACAACAATAAGCTACCATGTGGAGTTCTGCAGAATTCTGGAACAAAGCCAAAGCAACAATAGCTCTTTTTCTTTAGGAATAAGACCCATATGTCAAAATTTATCTAGAAACTCAATTTGGCTTGCTGCTTCATCATGCTAGGAGAATAACTACAAAATTATATTACTGTTCATTATGTCCAGGGGATCCCAATTTATTATAATTCATGCCAGAGTAGTACAGTAGCCTCAGCAATGGCTATTGCTGTATGGAGATGTGCCAGTCTTGTAATAGTTATGAGTGGATCATAATACTGTACTTGGTTTTTACAAATGTTTAATTGACATGAAATATTAAACAGCCGGTAGAGATAATTTGTAATCCTCAATTCCTTTTTAGACCCATCTAATTTACCCAACAGATTTATAAGCCATATACACACAGGCACGCACTCACAAACACATGTTGTATGATGAAACAATACTCTACGGCAAACTACCTCTGTGTGAAAAGAGCTGAATTAGCATTACCAACTTGAGAGAATGCAGCCTTCGTATTTATTTTTAGGATCAAAATAGTAACACCTGGGGCATGACCAGGAATTGATCACTTGTTAATAAGACATTGGGGAAACCTTTTAAAATAGTGGTTTTGGCTGTCCACAGAATCACCTGGGGATGTTTTTTAAAATTCCAGACTCAGGTCACAGTTCAGCTCACTTAGATCTGATTGTTTGAGGTGGGATCCAGGCATTAATGTTTTATTTATTTTTATTTTTTCCAAAGCTGCCCACGTGATTCCAGTGTGCAGCCAAATTCTAGAACTGCTTTAGAAATTCTTTATTCCTGGGATCTTTTTTTTTTTTTGTAAAGTACAAGCTTGGGCAATATTAAATTTTGGAATTCTCACACATCGTTTCTAGAAAAAAATCTAAAAAATCATCTCACGCAATAGCTTCATTTTTCCAGAAGAGGAGACAGAGACCCAGAGAAGTCAAGTGACTTTCTCAAGTTCTCTCAGCAAGTTAGTGGCAAAGCTTTACAGCTACATCTTGCTCCAATCTTACGTTCTTTCAAGATACCACATTGCTTGACTAGTTCCTTTTTTTAAAATGTTTTACTTCTTTTTCTGATCATTTGGGTTTTTTTAAAATTTCAGAATATTACGGGAGTACAAATGTTTTGGTTACATTAATTGCTTTTGTACAGTTTGAGTCAAAGTTATAAGTGTGTCCATCACCCATATAGTGTGCATTGTGCCCGTTAGAAGTGAATTTACACATCCCCTTCTAACCCCTCCCACCTGCTTGATTTCCGTTGAATTTTACTACCATATGTGTACATGAATGTTGATCTATAAGTTTCAATTTAGTAGTGAGTACATATGGTTTTTGTTCTTCCATTCTTGATTCAATTTATGGATAAAATGTTTATTGATAAAAATGTTTGAAGGCATTGCCATTAAACATAGTAAGTTAACATAAAGTTAAACCACTGCGGTGGAGTGAGGGAGTCCCCTTGGCCAGCACTATATTAGGAACTGTGAGAGATACAAAGATGAGAAAGACGATGACTTCTCCAAAGAATTCTCAATCTAGAAGAAAAAATTAACACAAGAACACATATGACTCTGACACCTGGCAGACCAAGTGAGGAAAGAATGGATAGCCCTGGAACAGTTCTTTGGACTATGATTTCATCTTGCACAACCCAAATAGCAATCAGTGGGGTAGCTTAGTTCATGAGATTCACTTACAGATAATAGTGGATACTTGCATAGAGATAATGATACTATAAAGTCCAAATAATAATTAAAGTGTTATCAACTTGATAAATAATAGAAATGGCCTTTATTCACTCTGAAGAAAGTTCAAATCACTAATGCGCTTTGAACTTCAACTGTAAAAATGATGTGAAACTACTGATTCTATATGCTTCCTTTATATTATCATCTTTACTATTTTTTCCCATGAGACAGTATCAGGAACACATACGGTAATGTCTACATAGTGAAAAATAATACGACTATTAAAATAATATCATAAGTGCATGCCTGTAATCCCAGATACTTGGGAGACTCAGATGGGAGGACAGCTTGAGCCCATGAGTTCTAGACCAGCCTGGGCAACGTAGTGAGACCCTGCCTCAAAAATAATAAAATAATTAGCCAGGCATAGTGGTGTGCATCTGTAGTTCCAGCTATTTGGGAGGCTGAGGCAGGAGGATTGTTTGAGCCCAGGAGTTTGAGGTTGCAGTGAGCTATGATGATGTCACTGCATTCTAGCCTAGGCAACAGAGTGAGAGCATATCTCAAATAATAATAATAATAAAATAATATTGTAGAATAATATTTATTCACACAGAAAATGTTCATAGTATATTTTGAAGTTAAAAAAATCAGGTCATAAAACAGTACATGTAGTAATAGTATAATCCATTTTTAGAAAAAGAAGTAAGAATTTTTATATATACCTGTGAGAAATACATCCCCAAGAGGTAAGAGTGGATACCACTAAGTCGTAGAATTATAGGATTATTTTTATAATAAGATAAAAAAAACTTAATTCAATAAAAGTAAACTTTTTCAACTTTTAATCTCTCAGCCTTATTTTTCTGTGCTGTAAAACAGGAATAATACTAGTCACAGCACAGAATTGTTGTTTAGATCAAATGATGTAATGTCTGTTAAAAAATTTAAAAAAACTGTGTATATTGTGAAATGCATATTTATTATCATTTTATCCATATCTTACACCAATACCAACACCACCAGTACTGATGGGGTCAGGTCCTCATAAGCAGCATGGGCAGATGGAAATATGATATTAAGAACATAGCTTTGGAGACAGATGAAAATCCTGACTTACTAGCTATGTGACCCTGGGCAAGTTACCCAACCTGTCTAAACCTCAGTTTCCTCATCCATGAAATGGAAAGAATAATAACTACCTCACAGGACCCTTGTGAGAATTAAATGAGTTAATACTTGTATTTGGCATGTAACAAAAGCTCATAAAGTGTTAGCCTTTTATTGTTGTTAGTGGTTATGCTACTGTTGTAATGATAACAATTATATTATTAAGTAAATAGATTAGAAAAGAAAGGAGAATAAACAGAGACTGTGGACAGTGCCAAGAAAAACAAAATTAGCTTGTTATAAAAATTGCTTTAGATCTGAAATGCTGATGTATTCATAAAACACAGAGTGGAATGGGAAGGGGGGTGGCTGTTAGACCCCTCACTAGCTCAACACATTTCTACTCAAAGACAGCAGCTGGGTGGCAAGCCACAAAGCCCTTGGCAGAATACCCCATAAACCTCCTATCCTGTTTTAATGCATCAACTTGGTCTTGTATTTTCATTTTGTACAAGCTCACCACCTGTCGCAAACAAGTCCACCACCACTGCTACTGCACCACCACCACCATCATCATCACCACCACTACTCTGAATGAAGGTGCAGTTTTTTCTCCCTCTTAAACTCTCCAACCCCATCCACGGCTCACTTCCCTACTTGGCTACTGCCTGGTGATTTCCCAGACTTTTCCTAACCAATCCATGCCCTCACAGATAATTCCACTTCCTTATCCATTTTGCAGCATCAGATCTACTTAACTTTCTCTGTCACAAATGAGCGAGGGGATCCAATGTGACCAGATCACATCATCAATGTGACCAGTACATCATCATTGTTTTAATTGCCACTTTCCCTAGACCCCATACATTGTGCTTTCTATCTATAGGTTAAGCTAACAGATTAAAAATCTCCTGGTGAAGGATATAATTCACCTTCTGAAAAGGGGGAAGAACATCTTTGACAAAAACTGGCTGACCTGATGAGAGAAAATGGGAGTATTAATAAAAAGGAATAAAAAGGCCTTATAGGTATGACTTAGAAGATTTCTATTGGGAGATGTCACCAGGCTATCTCAGGTGAAAACAACAAGGAAAAGAAAGTCAAATGCCTATATACTAATTCATAGGGGTGAATAATAAGTAAATTATATGTTAAAAACACATTCATCTACATGAAAATCGAACACAAAGGGAGAAAAAATAAAGTAAAGATTAAGAGGGAAAACAGCAATAGTAGGCTCATGGGAGTATATATACTATAAATCACCAGCCAGATGGAAAATTAAGATAATCTATTTCTAAATCTAGATACAAAATTGACATTTTGGTAAGATGTAGTAGTGATGAGGAGCTTCACCTCACAAGACTTAGGCTGCAAAGTTGGTAGGAACCTATAAAATAGTGTCAGAAAGGCTAAATTCCAGAATGCTGATGCTTGGAAAAAGAAAGAAAAAAATGATAAAAATTACAAGAAGATTGTTTGGAACAAGAAGATAAATAAGAATGTTACAAAACCAGTGTTCAGGCTATGTGACCTTATAATAAAGAGTGACAGAAAGAAGGCAGTACTTATCAATTCCTTTTTGCTCTGGTTTAATTTTCTCTCTGGAAAAGGTAGAATAAGAATCAAAAAGAAGGACTCAAAGCCCCATCTAAGAAGGTAAGATAGTAAGAAAACAGCATGAAGTCACTTCAAGTGAATTCAAGTTCGTTCACAAGCTTAGACGTATTATACCCCAGTGTCCTGAAAGAACTTGAGGGCAAGTGTGCAAAATCAATATTACTAACTTGGAGACATCTCAAAGAACAGTGGAGGTGTCAGGAAAATGGAGGTGAGCACAAGCTTTGTTCAGATTTTTACAAAGGTAAAAGTAGATTAGGTATAACTATAGTCAAAGACCTTAACTATACCACCCCCAAACTAAAGACATTAATAAATAAGAGTATGTCAAACTCATCTCATTATATTTTTTCTTTCTTTCTTTCTTTTAAGACAGATCAAGCCAGGCACAGTGGCACATGCCTGTAATCCCAGAACTTTGGGAGGTGGAGGTAGGAGGATAGCTTGAGACCAGGAATTCTGGGCAAAATAGTGAGATCTGAGTTGTAGAGATCCTATCTTCACAATTTTTTTTTAATTAGGCAGGCATGGTGGTGTGTACCTGTAGTCCCATCTACTTGGGAGGCTGAGGCATGAGGATTGCTAGAGCCTAGGAATTTGAGGCTGCAGTGAGCTATGATCTTACCACTGCACTCCAGCCTGGGTGACAGTGAGACCCTGTCTCTAAGAGAAAAAGAAAAGACATCAATTAGGCTATCAATAGAAGAATGCTACCAAGTATCTCTTAATTTCATGAAAGTATTTAATCAAATCTCAAGAAGATCCCTATGGACAAGATCAGGAACAACCAGCCAAGTTAGTTGATGGATGTCATCTTGCCTTAGCAGAAACACCCGGGATGGTATGTTTACCTCTAGCCTATTCAAAAATTTTATCAACAACTTCAAGAGACTTCAAAGGCAAACATCACATTTTCCAACAGCCATAACAGGAAGGCTAGTTAATAATTTGGATGATGAATACAAATTTGAATTGATTTTGATTGGTATAAAAATGAGTTTAAAAACCAATATTGAGGCCAAGTGAGATGGCTCACTCCTATAACCCTAGCACTTTGGGAGGATGAGGCAGGCGGATTGCTTGAGGCTAGGAATTCAAGATCAAGCTGAGCAAGAGGAAGAGCAAGATCCCGTCTCTACAAAAAAAAAAAAATAGAAAAATTAGCTGGGCAAGGTGGTATGCACCTGTAGTCCCAGCTACTCAGGAGGCTGAGGCAGGAGGATCACTTGAACCCAGGAGTTCAACTTGAGGTTGCAGTGAGCTATGATGATGCCACTGCACTCTAGCCCAGGTGACAGAGCCAGATCCTATCTAAAAAAAAAAAAAAGAGAGAGAGAGATAGATAAGCTTACTCTTCTTAAGAACAAAATATTAAGTCCCATGAAAAAATTGGAAAAGACCTAGCTTGTTAGCAGTTCACATAAAAAAGGTGATTTTCCATAGCCAAAAAGTGCTCTATCATGAACCAACTATGTAATTCTAATTCAATCAACTGTTTCAAGCGCTGTGCTGAACTCTTTCACCTACTCCTCAGTTAGGTTTCAGTAAGTAGAAAGAGGGACCAGGTCCACAGACATAATAGGCTGCTGGACCCTGCATAAGACACTTCTTTCAAAGAGATAACAGATTTGGTAGAGAAGAGAGTGAAAAGTCTAAAGACCATACTAAAAAAATATGTGGTTGGATAAAATAGAAAATCTTGGTCTGAAGAAATAAGGATTTAGAAAAACCATGAGAGTTGTCATCAAATATTTGAAGGACTCTCATGAAAACAGTGTGGTACTCTAGAAAGCAGAACAACAGTGTATGTGAAAACAGAGAGGTACGTCTAGGATCATTTTGAGGGATATTTCCCCACACCTACAACAGTTTATGTACTACCTCAAAAGGAATGCACTTCCTGTTAGTGAAGATGCTTACAAATATGTTAGAGATGCTATTGGAGAGGTTCCTCCATTGGGGAGAGGCTGGAATAGATGACTGTGTAGTCCCTTCTGACACCATCATTCCATGATTCTGCAAATAGTGTGCCCTAATTAAAACAACACACCACTGCTAGGTTGTGCCTCTAGTCCAACAGTGTTCAAGTTCAATGGCTTTAGTGTTTCTAAGCCTGTGAAGAATCATCTGTTGTAGATACTGAGAACTACTAATTAGTAAGTCTCTCTGAACCTTGTCTACTGAAGATGGACTTCTGCCTTAGGAAACATCCTTTGAAGCTAAAATAGAAGATAAAAGCATTCCCTACATACTCTCATATATGTAAATCAGTCCATCCCAAGGTCTAAACTTAACAAGTACCAAAGAAGCTATCACAGTGGCAACAGAGCTCTTAAAAAAATTGACCATAGTTCTGTAGCTGATGATCCCAAGGAGAAACTTATTGCTTAGGTTTTCCTTTAATGCCAAGCTGGGTCTGGCCAACAGGTATTTCAGATTAACTGACGTGTGGGGTGGGGAGGAGCAGCCTAAATTGATATAGAGCAGAGAACAATGGGTAATCTACTTCTTAAACTTCCTCCTTTGTCTACCCCTTATATTTTAAAAATAGCAACATGGAATAGCAAAATCTAGAAAACAATTAAAAGTGCCTTTAAAAAAATCATCTCTCCACATCAAGTGATCACCTGCTGGTAACAAGAAAATTGACAATGACTCAGAAATATTATATTAACCATTCTTTTATTTATTTAGAAACTTTTTTCTCAAGTCTTTTCAACTGAGATTATTACTATTATTATTGTTTCTATTTCACATATGAAAGAAAGAAGGAAGGGAGGGATGGAGGGAGGAAGGAAAAGTTAATTGACTTGTTCAAGGCAGGTCAAGATCAGGAGCAACAGCACCAGACTATCCCACTAACATCCCCCTTCTTCAAAAAAGGACTGCCCTCTAAACAACAAATAAAGGACTGCCCTCACAGTCCCACAAAAGTAAGTGCCTTATTAAGCATTGTTCATTATTGCTTCCTATTTGTTTCACATGTTAGTCTTATTTCCTCCAATGAAAGAATGCACTAGCATTTAAAAATAGGCAAGAAAAAAAAAAGCAAGAAGCAAACCCAGACAGCAAATGTTCCAAACACTTACCTTTAATGCTATCCTCGCACAGAGCTGTGAATAAGATTAAAGTGATGCCAGAAAGAGGATGAAGTTATGACCGTTATCATTTCTATTGGGCATTTCTTTGACAAAAAAATACATACAAACCACATTATCATTAATTGTGAACAAATCCCATGTCTAGGCAAATTAATAAACAAGATATTTCCTTGGTGAAAAGAGTTGAAGCAAACCACACAAGCGAGAGTAAAAAAGATGAACTTTCGCATGCTGTTGCATTCATGGGGGGAGCGGTATTTTCTGTGCATTTTCTCCCTGAAATAAACTCACATCTCCCTAACTTGTATCTATTTTGTAATAGTCTTTCACCTGGCAATGAAGATGAGATGCTACCCTCAACACAGATAGGTATAACCCGACACTCCCCTTTCGCTGCTCCATGTCTTGATTTTCTTTTCAGACAATCTATACTTCCACTCCTTCCATTCATTCACTCCTCAATCCACTGCAATCTGGCTGCCGCTCCTTATTCCCCCCTGGAAGCCTCTCTGGCCAAAATCAATAATGCCCTCTTTGTTGCTAAACTCAATGGACACTTTTCTGTCCTCATCCTACCCTACAGCTCTGCAGGATTTGATATGGTTGACCACTCTCTGGCTCTTGAAAGTTTCTCTTCCCCTGGTTTCTATGACAACACCTTTTCCTGGTTTTCCTCCTATCTGGGCATTATTTTTCAGTCTATTTCCCATATAAACATAAACACACACATATATATGTTTTTTTCGCTTACACCCACCCTCAAATTAGTGATTAGTGAATCTATCCTAAATTCTATTTTATTCTTTATTTCTCTTCTTAAAGCAATCTCACCCACGCTCATGGCTTCAGCTCATATTTATTTGAAGAAGACCCCCAAATCAATTTCTCCAGCTGAGAGCTCTCTTCTTACCCTCAGACCTTCTCAACAGGCAAAGGCCTATTGGGGCAGCTCTTCTAGCCGTCCCACAGGCTCTACACACTCAAAATATCTAAAATGAAACCCACCCTCCCTCCCCACTCTTACCCTAATGTGTTCTTCCTATAGTCCTGGCTTCACCATTATCTGTCAAACAAGCCAGAAACTTGGGAGTCACACCTGATTCCTGCCTGTCCCTTGTCCCTTATCCCACTTTCACTCACCAAATCCTAACAACTCTACTTTCTAAACAGCTCTAATTATTTCCCTTCCTCTCCATCCCCATCACCAAAGCCTTTAGTTTAAGGCTGCAGTCATTTCTTTCTGACTGGTCTCCCTGACTCCAGACCAGTCCCCCTTCCAATCTATCTTCCATGTAAATATTAGAGAAATATGAATCTGAACATGTAAGTCACTGCCACACTTTCACACAAGACTGTACAATAGGGCTCCTGCTTACCTCTCCAGTTTCTTCCCTCCCCGCTGCCCCCTTCCCACCCTTTTTGGCATTCCCAAGACCACGCTTGCCAAGGCCTTCTACACATGCAGTTCCCTCTGCTAGAACCACCCTATCTTTCCTACTCCCACCCCAACCAAAACTATTTCCATCTAGTTAATTCCTACTTATCCATTCTGTTTTAATTATCTTATTTAACAAACCTAATGCAGTATTTATTATGTAACAAGTCATGTTCTAAGGGCTTGATAAATATTAGCTCATTTAGTCTATATACTAACCCATGAAGTGGGTACTATTATTACCTTTATTTTACAGATAAAATATGAGGCACAAAAAGATCAAGTAACTTGCCCAGGGCCACAGAGCCAACCAGTGGCAGAGCCAAGACTCAAACCTAGGTCATCTGGGTCTGGCTGCCATTTAGTTAACCGCTGGAAGACTTTTGTGCTCCCATACCATCCAGTGTGTCCTTTTCTCATAACACTTAACTCACTATTGGATTTTCTTCCTCTCTTGTCCATCTCCCCCACAAAATGGTCAGCTTCTTGAAGGCATAAACTGTATTTTATTTGTCTTTGAATGGCTAATACTTATCCTAGTAATTGCTACTGAGCATACAAACTCTAGATATCTGTTGAATGGATTAATCCAGTAGCAAAGAGGTCATGATGGAAAAGTAAACATTCCTAAAATTGTGTTCTTGGAAGAGATAAACAAGCAGCCATTTCCCAAGATTTTCCATACTTCATTCTTTGCAAGTCACTTAATATTAATGCCTAACACTTCTTTTTATTTATTTATTTATTTTCTTATTTCAGCATATTATGGGGGTACAAATATTATGGTTACGTATATTGCTCATGACCCCCCTCGAGGCAGAGCCTCAAGCATGACCATCCCCCTAACGTTGCACATCTC
>VBSM01002608.1:140756144-140793812 GCA_008086735.1 Cheirogaleus medius
TTCTCCCATTCTGTGGGTTGTCTGTTTGCTCTCTTGATAGTTTCTTTGGCTGTTAACACCTCTTTTTAAAAGTTCGTGTTTTACAGAACCAGAATACCCAACCAAACAATAAAAGTAACCAATATGCTATTAAATCAAAACTACTTTATGAGAGGAATGTCTTAAATTTTAAATTCATTAAAATATCTTCTTTTGGTAAATTATTCTTTTTAGTGTAAAATTACAGTTAGAAATTCTACCAGAGTCATGAAAATAATTGCATCATTTATTGGAATAGAGAGAAAAAGGAGACAACTGTTGAATACCTCATCATTCAACTTTGATAAGTCACAGAGAGGAAACAACATTCTCAGAGGACATTTCTGACTTAAAAAATTGTGTCTCACTCTGAATGAAAGGATGCCATGTTCTTTTAATGGATAAAACTATATAACAGAGGTGAAAAGTCAACTAGTCTTTTCTTAGGAGTACTATAGGTAGTTACCCCAAAATCACAGCACTTGTATAAGAGAACATAGTATAAAATGAAGAAGGTTCATGTACTGTCTACACATGTGACCTTCTGGGTCAACAGCCAACAGGGTGCCAGTAGTATAGTATTGTCCTGGTCAATTACAGGGACTTGAATAGTGTCTGCTACTTGCTGAAGACATTACAGATTTTTCAACAAAAGACTTTGATGCACCATGAAACTTCAAATCATAGCACACATTTGGTACCTAATTTCTGTGACAAGGGAGCATTCTGACTTTGAACTCTTTGGCTAAGTGTCATTTTACCCTATGTATGCTTCATGTCAAGGAGAATTTGACATGAGTACATTGCCCAATAAATGTATGCAATGAAGATTTACTAAATTTTAATGAGTCCTAAAAAGAACTTTAATTCTTAGGCTAAATGTCTAAAAACCTCTGTTCTGTTAACCAGAATAAGAATCATAAACCATAATTCTCAAAAACCCAGAATGACTATATGGTCCTGGTTTATGCCTGTGGTCCTAGCACAATTATTAATAGCACCCTCTTACTTTCTTTCCAATTCTCCTATTCCCCTCCTCTAAAATATTTGTCTCTTTCTTCTAAAATCATTGCTGATTTGTCTGATGACTATCAGGAAAAAATGTCCTGCCTAAACGATATAAACGTATTCTGTCCCAGGGCTGAAGAATGAAAGGCAAGTAGCCCAGTGGTGAGAGGCTGGCTCTGTGGTCTAACAGACTGGTTTCTATATCTCAGCTCTACCATCACATACCATGCAACTTTGGACAATCAGTTTCCTCCTGTGTCAAATGGGAATAATATTGGCACAACAGTTGTGAGCATCAAATAAGATTACATATATACATTTACATTACATTACATTATTTAACATGGCTCCTGAAACATAAATGCTCAGTAAAGAAAAATATGAAGGTGAGTAGTTGCCTCAGACCTCACACCAGACCTCACATCGTTACAGTATTTTAAATGAAAGGACCCCAGTTGTATAAAATTCCAGAGTTTTGGAGTTACTATGGACTATAAAGATCACCAAGTAAAATCTTCCATTTCTAGAGAAAAATGTCAAGCCCTAGACAGGTAAGTGAATTGGCTTAGTTTGTATGTCTTGTTAATGAGAAAACCAGAGTATTTTTTTTTTACTTCTCTTCTGAATTTTGTTAAAAAGTTTCAGAAGTAGTAATGACTATAAACAAAATATCACTGCATATCACTGTAAACATGTCTAAAATGTATATTAGAAATCCATATTAGACTTTGCCCTGAGTAAGTTAAACTGATTCTGATATAATGCCAACATACCATTAAGGAAGGTTCTTCATAGATATATAAAGGTAGGTCATTTATAGGCCTCAGTTTTCTCTTGTATAAAATGGGAATAATATCATGTAATTCTGGGGCTGTTACGAAGATTAAATGAAGGAGCATGTACAAAGCACTCAGTACAGTGCCTCACTGTGATGTCCCAAAGTTTACTGGCCTGATAATGATCTCTATTCATCTATAGTGACATGAGTTTTCAACAAATCTTTTCCATTGCTGCCATTTAAAAAGCATTCTTTGGTTTAAAGCCCAGCCAGGATGTTTTGAAGAAAGCATGACCTCAATGCTAATGGACTGGCTGTATTCCAGCATCTTTTTATTGGGAACTCTCTCTTGCAACTGAATGTTAAATACAGATCACAGGTGACCCTGATAAAACTACTCAAGAAGGCAAATTTGACATCTTTCTTTCTTATGCATAAAACTCCAGGGAGTTTCAAGGCCCATCGGTAATAGCCAGTGGAACACAAAGGGAGACATGCATAATCCCCTTTAGAACTTCCAACTCTTCCAATATTACGCATATGCCATCTGCTTAGAGTCACCTGGAGAATGAGAATTTAAGGTCTTCATGCTTAGGTTTCTGGAGTAAACTTATGAATTCAATTAATGTAACATATAAGGCATGCCCACCCACTGCATGGCACTGTGTGAAGCCTGCATCCAGTTCTTTGTCTCAGCAATCTAAGAGAGAAAGATCATGTAGATTTCTGCCTCAATTAAATAGGACTACATAATATTGTGATTAGATTACTAATATGTATTTTACCTAAAACCCTGGAATACCACCTGGAATTGTATGGCTAAGTAGATTAGACAGGACTTTTAACAAAACAAAACACTGAAAAAACTGCTTTAAAAACAATTGACTTTCAGGTATTGCAAGTTGTCATATCCTGTGTATGACAGTTTAGGTAGATGGACATTCACGGATGGGTAATTTATAACTTTAGCCTCAAGTCTCATTCTTTGCAGTCTCTATGAAGATATACAGAGAATATATAGAACACCCACAGTTGCTTTGATAACTTGCAACAGTCCTCACTTCAACTAAGTTTTAATTGAGTACCTCCTCAATCAATGCATGATGCAATACATCATTGGTTTAATGCCAAATTACAAGACAACTAGAAAAGAGGAAACAATAGCATTCAACTCATCCAGACACTACAAGGTCTTAGAGTATGCCTTTGGTTAAGAAGACAGTGATAGATGCTCACCAGATATTATTTGGTAACTAACTTCTCCAATATCTACCATGTGGAGATGGAGAATAGAGACAGGAAAAAAGGTATGAGGAGTCTGTAAGTTCCCTGGGTTCAGTGTCTCCCCAAGAGCCCAGCTTAGTGTTAATTTTATAGTAAACATTATGTAATTGACTTAACTCCTTAATCATCTCCATATATGAAACTTTCCATATATACATTTTATATGTAAATGTACTCTTACATGGCTGTCAGTCTTAAAAATATATATACTGGTGTTCTTTGTGCTGTTATTGGCTCTTTAGCATAGTTTGTCTGTGAATATGACTTCACACACACACATACACACAAACACACACACACACACACACACTCCTTTTCTCCATAGCTCCCTTCCCCATTCCCTGCCCACCTTCTAATGTTACTTCCAATTCAGGCAGATCAGAATAAATCTTTCATATTTTAAAAATCGTAGACTGTAAAGTTAATTAGAACTATACACTGAGTGAGAGAAAGGAGTAAAGGTGCTCTTCACATAACACCATGACTTGTAACATAATAGAGCTGGTCTGGGACAAAAAGTTATGGCCAGAGTTCAGGAAGAAAGACCCTTTCTGTGCTTCTAGGATGAAGGTCCAGGAGAGAATGGGATTACAGACATCACATCACACAAAGGCTTACTAAAGTTTGCGGTTTTTGTGGTGTTTATAAGACAATAAGCAAAAGTATAATAATCCTCTGCCAAGAAGAGTTTCTAAAATATGTGGGTAGTTTAAGAGGTTGTGGCAGGTGACCAGGCAGGAAAAAACTGAGTCTTCTTGCTGTGAGTCTTCCCCTGGGCTGAATTATGTTTGCCACTCAATGTATATTTTCAGTGTTTTTAAGATTATAAAACTATAATCATAGCACTCTGGCAGAGAATTCTCTTTGGGGCTAGGGCGAGGGGTGATTGATGAGTTAGCAAAGAGAGTCCAAGAAATGGACAGAGCTGGTAAACTAGCGAGAAAGCCTTAGGTATTCACTAGCTTCAGAAGATTGCAATCATCTTGAACATTTTCCTCCAACAGAAAGAAGAGCTTAGTAGATGACCCAGTTGGGGACATAAGACTTGAAAATAGAAAAAGGAGACCATGTTTTCTTCTGCTCTAGGAGGAAACTAATGTGGAACAGGCAAGATGCAAAGAAAAGGAGATGCATAACAAATTATCACAAATTTAGCAGCTTAAACCAGCACTCTTGTATTAGTTTACAAATTCTGTATGTCGATATCTGGTTTGGCATGGCTGAGTTCTCCACTCGGGGTATCACAAGGCTGAAATCAAGATGGCAACCAGATTGAGTTCTCATCTGGAGGCTCAGGAGAAAAATCCACTTCCAACCTCATTCTTCTTGTTGGTAGAATTCAGCTCCTTACCGTCATAGGATGGATATCCCCATTTCCTTGCTGGCTGGCATCCAAGGTCCACTCTCAGCTCATAGAGCCACTTACATTCCTTGCCATCTGGCTGTCTCCATTTTCAGGCCAGCAAATCCTTCACTTGCTTCTAATCTCTGACTTCCTCTATCTGACTTCTAGACCCAGATTTAAAGGGCTCATGTCATTATGTCAGGTCCACCCAGATACTCTCCATGCCTTAAGGTCAACTGATTTGTGACCTTAACTACATCCGCAAAATCCTTCCACCACAGTACCTAGATAGTGTTTGGCTGAATATCTGGGAGAAGGTGTGTGTACAGCAGGGCCAGGAATCTTGGGGGCCATCTTAGAATTCTGCCTAGCACAGGAGACACCTGTTATTAGGGTTTGTGGTTTCATGTGAGACAATGGCTTTCTTAGAAAGACAGGCAAAGAATCAGTACAAATCAAAGCACTTAGAGAGAAATGGGTCAGTGGCAGAGCTTTTAAACCTCTGGATTCATAGAGAAATGTAGAAGGGGCATATCTTTGTCTAATATTCATTCTATATACCCAGCAAAGACAGGAATGAGGCAGGAAGGGAACTGGAGCTGGTTGTTCCCACAAACTATGCCAACACATAGAAAGTACACAGTAAGTAAATATTTGTTGAATAAAAGAAATAAGCCCATTTGAAGGCAAACATTAATTAACATTAGAATCACAAATTTAAACTCAGCAGATTCTATGTTTTTGTCTTTCTTCCATTTCCCTAAATTTGCAGAAAAATGTCCTGAGCTAAGGTTTTCCCCACTCCTCCATCAGGATATTCAGAGTGATCAGTGTGCTTCTGATGGCCAAGCAGCCGTGGCAGGGACAGCACTGCAGGAGGGACAGTCAGGGACAGCTGTAGTGATGATCTCTTTCCACTTGAGCTTCAGTGCAAAACGTGTCCTCCCTATTGCATTATAATTAACCAAATTTAGGCCTTTAGAGATAAGGAAAGAGAGAAGAAAAAGAAATATCATTTCTTATCTGAAGAAATAAAGAAATATCATTATACATATGTCCTATGTACCAGACATGTTATATAAAGTCTTGTTTAATACTCATGATAACCCTATGAAATGTGTATTATGTGGAATGAGGAAATTATGATACATTGTAGTAATCTTGTTCCTTGTATTGCTAACCATTACACCTGTAATGATTTCATTCCCTGCTGTTTAAGTTTTAGGTGAATCTTTCATCTACCTTTTTTTTTAGTTTTCTTTTTTTAGAGACAGTGTCTTGCTATGTTGCCCAGCTGGGGTGCAATGGCTATTCACAGGCATGATCATAGATAGCATACTGAATCCTTGAACTCCTGGTCTCAAGTGATCAATTCTCCTGCCTCAGTGCCCTGAGTAGCTGGGACTGCAGGCACCTGCCACCGCACCAAGCATCATCTACCATCTTCTAATCTTCCCTTCTTACTTGAACCCTGAATTCTCAGCTTGACCAATCCTTGCTGAGGCACAGTCCTCCTAGCCTAGAAGAGCTTTTATTCTTACTTCTGCCAAGCTGATTTCTAAGTAATTGCCTGAGCACCCAATAAGACTATCGATACTGTTCTAGTGGAAGTTTTTGTATCTGGATAATGTCCTCTGAATTCTAATGTATTCACATTTTCTTTGGGGATACTTACAGAAAAACTTATGAGCTTGAACTTCTGTCTAACCAGGTTCTCTTTTCCACCCTCAAGATCCCTCAATATGAGACACATTTTGCAGAGTTAGGCAAGCCAAAGGATTTATCTTCATTTACCCTTAGGGATTTACAGTCTATATATTTACAGTCTATATTTAAAGTGAAAAATCCCACTAAAAAGACAATTTTACTGAGGGAGAAATGAAACTAACACCAAGTCATGTGTCATTTTGTTGTGTGGTCAGTCTCTCAGGGCACACAACACTATATCAGCATTAGGGAAAATTAAGTGAGAAAAACATTACAACAGCCCAGGGACACTTCTACCTAAATTTTGTGATTACATTTTAAGTGCTCTCTGTCACAGATATCATAAACTGATTAAATCATTTCATGCCTGACCCCTACTGACTATGCTAAGTGAAAAGAGAGGGCTATTAATAACTACCCATTTCTGACAGCTGCCCAGGGGCAATGCAGCCTTTTGCAGCAGTGAAATGACTCCCCAGCTCACTTACTGAATGCTGAATATTGATTCATATTATGAGTGTTGTCAAACACAGAGTGCAGTGCTGCAGATTCATAGTGGCAGGTCATCAGGAATAGCATTAGCAAATGTCAGGTCAGGAATCAAAGGCCTGCTGGACTCTTTAGGGATGAGATTTATCGATTCCATAAAACGTGAAACAGATCAAGTACTTGTGATGATGGAAATGGTCGTGGCAGAATGAGGCTGAGCCTGCTCTGATGTAGACCTCAGGAGAGATGCATCACACAAGTGACCACTGAAGAAAATGCTAAAAGTTGGAAGGCTCAGGACAAGGTCAACAGCAGCTTTGGGCTAAAAAAGGAGATTTTAGGGCTAAATGTCAGATCTTAGATGTGAAATTGGTCATAGGTGTAGGGTGTGTGTGTGTGTGTATGTCCTAGCGGAGTAAGAGAGCCAAATCCAAAGGAATGTCATCAGATGCTGATGAATATTACAAACGAAAGATAACCCTCCAGGTAAAAGATGTAGTTTGTTACTTAACTAGCATCTCCTTTTGAAGATACTTAAATTATGTCTGGTTTCTGGATTTCCATCATTGGAATTAATTTTTTAATCAAATACTCCTATATTGTTATGCCATTCTCATATTATTCCACAGGGTGCCCATTAAAACTATACCTTCATAATCCCCCTTATACCTTCTGGTATCTTCTTCTTGATACAGATAAAAAAAAAACCAAAACCAAAACAAAACAAAACCCTAGACTAGAAGTCAGAATACTGAGTTCTTCTATTCTTTTTTCTGCCACTTACCTTGTGATCTTAGACTAGTCATAACTTCCCTGTATCTCAATTTCCTCAGTGGCAAAAAAACAAACAACAAAACATGCAAAAACTATGTGTGTTAGCTTGGCAAAAAGGTTTCAGATAGAGGATCAATAATAGAGATCAATAATAGATCACAAGTTCCATGAGGGAGAGCAGGGAACACATTTTGATGTTCTCAATACCTAGTAACGTAACAGGCTCAGAGTAGTAATTTACTTTTTAATTTAAATAAGAGATGAATATACTTTGAGATTGTAAAGGTTTACTAAATTGTATGTTGCTTTTATTATTATACGCTTATTTGCTAAGTATGTAGTACTTGGTCTAGCATCACTGGGAATGTTTTGGAACTCACATTGTTAATGGAGGTTTTGCAGAAGCAATCCTTTCCTTTCACTTCACCTAAAAGCAAGCCACAATGCCTTCTTTAATTTTGCCCCATACTGTGACAGAGCCTTGATCTCTACATAAGGGAAATCTAGCAGCTGCTAAGTTCTAATTCTGTTTATTATATTTGAATAGGTAAATGCAAGTTGGTTGTCATCTAAAGCTTGAAAGAGTGTCTGCTTTTATAGAAAATTTGCTCTTTTGACCACTGTAGTATGCCCTCATTGATTAGCTTTTATCTACAAAGTGAATTTCTGATAATTAAACAAAATTATTCTTTTAAAAATTATTTATAATAACCTAGCTCTCACTGGATTATATCAGATCACATACCTTTTAAATAAAATTTTTAAGAGAAATTTACCTATAGTTTATTTCTTCTTTTCTTTAGTCTTATTAAATTCTAAATTTTCCTCTGTGAAAAGAGAAGGGGGAAATGGTATTAAGATCTTATAGCCTGCCCATCAAAGGATCACTCTAGTCTTGTTTTAAATGGGTTGATGAGAGAAAATGAACAGGTGCTACAGGTTACTCAGCTGTTCTAAAATTAAAGATTGATATTTTTCCTCTTGTTCTATTAGCAGACCTTTAGTGACACGTTAGCACTGGATAATGGTTGCAGCAGTTTAAGCCTCATGCTGTGATTTTTAACAGAAAGCCCAGCTACAGCAGCAAACAATGACATCTCCCCATAGCCAGTAACCTAATAAGGAAGCAGTTGCAGCCTTAGGCAGTTTGACTAAACAGCAAGAGAAATCTGACTTCCAACGTACTGACTCCACTTTAAAGACAATGGCCTGGCTTAATTAACACTGTATTCATTTGTAACTCAATCAATTTAGAATTTTTGTCCTTTAACCATTGACTCTACCAGCTTAAAAAGAAAAAGAAAAAGAAGGCTCAAGCTGCTGGAAATCCCTCTTGATTGGTATAAACAGGCATTCCAGCAACAGAATAAATAGCCCTTGGCATTAATTGCTAAGTTTCCCAAATGTCCAGGTAATGATTGAAACCATCTTTTACATAGGAAGAGAATTGCACTGACTATTTTAAGAATAAACATGGGATGTATTTCACATAATACCAAAATTAGAATTATTTTCTCATATCCCTCTTTTGGAGGGTGCTAAATTAAGAACATTTTAAACCTTGCCCCAAATAGGCTATTTTAAATTATTATTTCCAATAGCAGTATAGTAGATTTTGTCTAGCAAGCTTATGAAATCTCATATACTTCATTTGGCCTACCTTGGCCCCTGGGTTTGACCAATATATGCCACTCTCTGAACAGAAACTAAAGTAAATGCTAACTCAACCAGATTATTATCCTACATTGATTTTCACTTTAAAATATACCCGTTAATTAGATAAGACACGAGACTAAATAGTGTTTTGATTTTTATAAGTGAGGATACAATTTTAAGAGAAATAAACTACATGATTACTGCATTAGATGAACTATGTTGTGTAAATATTTGGCTGAGCATTACAATTTGCTGCCGGGTAAAACCAACCACCTAGTCTTTCTTGAAAAATTTTTGCATTCTGCAAAATTAGGCACCAAAAAAATATATATATATATATATATTTATATATATATATATATATGGCTTATGAGAAAAATAGGATTGGGTCAGACCATTCAAAATCCTTTAACCAGAAAAAAATGAAAACAATAACAATCTAAAATACTACCATAATTGATCTCAGCTGATAGTTACACTGAGCATGACAGTCAGTTCTTTGCAGCTTTAAACTTTAAGGTTCATTCTTCTTCCTTCTATTAATAGATATAGGTCCTGGAGGGCATTTGGTTCTAAAGAGATGATTTTTCATTAAAATTAAAAGTATAACTAATCCAGAGCATAGCCTTCTTTATTAATTCATTGTTTTAATACAGGGAAATGTCTTTGCAACCTCTTCGGCTGCTCTGGTGGTTATGCTAGATGGCTTATCATACTGGGGGAAAAAAGGCCTTTACAAGAAGGCACTTCTATAGATTTTCACCTTTTCTCTTACAGTCTTCATAAAGTGCTAAGGTTTCTCTTTAATTGAGAGAAGCTTGCTCCTAATCACTTCAAAGCATTAATCAAGAAATGGGAAAATCACATATAAACAAACATAATTTCCACATGTTATTCCTACTTTATTCTCCTATTTACCAACTAATAAGAGATAATTTTCATCAAAGAAGCTGTATGGTACATAAACCAGGTTCTCTAATATAATAAGAAAGCATGGCTTTTAAAAGCTTAATGAAGGTAAGGAATGGAGGATAAAGGGAAATAGAATCTAAGCTCTCTAACCTGGCATCCGGGGTCGCCCACCATCTGACCATTAGTTTTCTAGTTTAGGTTTCTAGTTTTATCTCCCACACACAGCTCACTAAATGAAGCCATGCTGGAATGACCTTTTATTTGGTCCCTATATTATGTATTCCATAACTGCTATCCTGAGACTATAGTCTCTCTGAATACCATCCCTGCTTCTAGGCCTGACAGTGGTCCTGTCTTTTCTAGGAGATCTCCTCCCTCTCTACTTCTCCCTCCTCTGACCTCTTTCTTGCCTTGCAAATAACTCATTTAGTTCTTTCTATGTAACATCTTGAAATGCCAGTCAGTTTCTTTAAATCTCTCTCTCTCTCTCTCTCTCTATATATATATATATATATATAGCCATACCAGATATTAAAACATAAGACAAAGCCTCTATAACTAAAACATTGTGATTCTGGTACATGAATAGACTGGTGGAATAGAATAAAAAGCCTATAAATAGACCCAAGTACACATGGAAATTTAGTATATAATAAAAATGACATATCAAATCACTGAAACAAAGATGGACTTTTTAGTAAACAGTACTGGGATAATTGCAGAGCCATTTGGAAAAAAGTATAATTAGATACATGTCTTACATCATGCACAAGAATAACATCAAGTGGATCAGAGATTTAAATATAAAAAATTAAACTATGTAACCACTGTTGTATAAGAAAACATGGATCAATTCTTAAGCTAGTTGTAGGGAAAGACTATGACTCAAAATCCAGATGTAATAAATGTTGGAAGTGGGTGACTAACCAAAGTAACTTTTGACCACAATTATTATATTTTGACTTTATAACTCAGTCTAAAGACAAAAAAGACTGTAAGCAAATATTAAATGCTAGTAAATAGGTTTGGTTTTGCAGTGTTTGTGGGTTACCAATTCTGAAACTATTTTCTATATACCTGTATTCTAGAATTCAGTAAATGGATAAATATATTGAGGATAATAAGAGCCATGTTTCTCACTGATAAAGGAGAGAGTTACAAATATGTTAAAGGGAAAAGCAAGAATGGGCACTGTGGTGTTGGAATGGGGTTGGAGATATCAGTTTGAATTCATATACATAAATATAAACTTTTTTAGCTTTGCTTCCTGTGAGGACCTAAAAGCAATGGCATCACAGTAACAATGAGCACACCTAGAACCCATATCTGGGTTTCTAAATAGCATTTTCCACTAAAAAGAATCAGTGTTCTTTGGAGGATTGAATGGTTCCATGGCTGTAGCAGGGAAAGCATGAGATGAGCTTAGAATATCTTGCTATATCAGGAAGTAGAAAAGTGTACAGAGACTGGTAAGATCATGTCGAAAAGACAAAGGGGCCAGCTTGAAGGGGTTCCCATAGACCAAATCCGGGACAATTTGAGCATGATAATAAATAATGAAAGCAAAATATCTTAATCCACTGAATAAAACAACAATCCATGAATCCATACTAAAATGCATATACACATACATACATAAGAGGGAAGAAATGGGAAGCTCTTTAATAGAATACCAACTAATAGATGTAGAAGGAATGACTTGGCAACCAGTATAGTAATAATTGATTCAGGCATGACTCATCAATGTATGCTAAAACTACTGGGTCAAAGTTTGATGAGGAACAGTATATTTAGTCTCAAAGTATCTCCCCATAATTACTTATTAATTACAAAAGAAAAAATAGTAACTGTACAGGGGAAACCTGGAAGTCATCACCTTTGTCATCAAGTGATCAGAGTCAACGTCACCAATAATGGGACAAACCAATATCTTGTATTCCTTGATATGAAGCATTGATAAAGACAACATCACTTTGGTGATATGCCTGCCAAAAAGGCATAACATGAATTTAATCATGAGAAAACAGAAGACAAGCCCAGATTGAAGGACATTCAACAAAATAACTGGCCTTTATTCTTCAAAAATGTCCAGGTCAAAAGAGAGAAAGAAAAGCTGAAGAACTGTTCTGGATTAAAGGAGACTAAGTAGATAGACAAGGCAAGCAAATGAAACACATGACTGTGAATTGGATAATGGTGTGGGAAAAAATAGCTATGAAGGATATCATTGAGACAGTTGATGAAATCTGAATATGGATTATGGGTTGATAATAGTTTTGTACCAATGACAAATTTTCTGATTTTGATAATTATGCTATGGTTATATAAGAGAATATTCTTGTTCTTAGGATATTCATACTGAAGTACTTCAGGGTAAAGAGATACCATGTCTGTAGCTAACTTGCAAATGGTCCAGAAAAACAATGTAGAAAGATAGATAGAAATAGATAGATTAAAAAGATATAAAGAGATGTAGAGAAGTACTATACACGTACACACATATATATATAAAGAGAGATAAAATAAATGGAGCAGATGTAAATAATTGTTATATCCAAATAAAGATATATGAGTGCAAGTAAATGGTATACAACTTTTCTTTAAGTTTGAAGCTAAAACATTTTAAAGGCATAGGTGTATAAATATATATCTCAAATGTGTGCACGTTCATGCATGTGTGTGTGTGTGTGTGTGTAAAACAAAGCCCACACAACACTTCCCTGGAGAAGGTAACACAGACAATGATCATTTTCCATTGAGGAGACTCAGGAACAGTTGGAAGAAAACTTTAAAGGAAAGACCAATCTATCCCCACAGAAAGGAAAGCCATCAGAATATATTGAGTATAATGGTGATGTTAGTGTTAAAAAAAAAAAAATGAGAACCCAAGAGACCAAATGATCTACAGACAGAGAATCAATCATCCCATATGGAAACTCTCTCTTTTTTTTTTTGCAAAATGAAAACAAGTTATCAGTAAAAGAAGAAAATATTCACAGGTACCGTAAGATGGCAGAATAAGTAACCATGGGTTCACTTTGCCTAGTGCATCCTGATTTATGCCTGTGGTCCTGGCACATTATTAATAAGACCCCAAAACATCCAGATTTGGATGATAAATTATATGATCACTCTACATTTTATATGACTTTCATTTTTGTATTAGTTTTTATTTTTATTTTATTTTCTTCCTCCTTTCTGAGCTTTTCCAACTTGTGTTTCATTTCTTTCAGTTGAATCATTTTATCTTCTCTGATTTATTTCCCTAATTCTGACCTGACTTTACAGAAGCAATGACTTCACTGACCTTTTTTTGCCTCTACTCCACTCAAACACTCTTCTGGTAAGTATTGATTTGCCACTCATTTTGGGGGTCTTTTTTTCCCTGTTTTCTTCTTTCATTTTCCTTGTAGTCTTTAATATATTGATCCTGCTGACTTTTTTAAAAAAATTATTCATCTGTAATCAAGGTGAATTTTTGCAAGACTAGCTAATTCGCATGAGTTTCATATTAGAAAGGGCCAGAGGCACAGTTTGGGTTATTAGGCTAGTAAGATTTCTAATAGGACATAAGATTGAGTGAATTCTCTGTGCCTTTCCTTCCCTTAAGGCCAATGAAGTTAGCAGGACAGGACTGCCCACCATATAATCTCTCTTTCCTTGACTTCACCTGCATGAGAGCCTGCTCCCTACCATGTGCTTCACCTTAACTACTTCTCAAGACTTCATACCAAAAGTTTTCAGAGAAGCTCCGACTACCAGCCTATGCATCCATTATTATTATTTTTAAAAATGAGATTATTCGATTTGCCCCTCAGAGGGAAGATGCAGGTAACTGCTATCTTTACCCTGCCATTTGTTTAGAAATTGTATTTCTAAGACAAAAATGTGATCTATCACCCTGCTTAAAAATCTTCAGTGACATGCAATTACCTTGAGGATAAAAGCAAAATTCTTTAACTCTACCTTACAAAGTCTTCATAAATTTTTTTGGCTTCATTACTTCCATTTTGTGCCTACCTTTACCAATGTGCCTTAATAGTGAAGGCTTCCCTGGCTTCTACAGAAAAATAAATTTGCCCCCTTTTGTGTTCTCATTAGAAAATATTTATCCTATTATATTTATTATGCATTGTCATCATTTATTTGCACGTCGGTTTTCTTCAATAAACTTTAAGCTACATGAGGGCAGACAAACTGTCATATTCATCTAATGCACCAAATACAGAACCTGACTGTAGTACAAACTCAATAAATGCATGTGGCACCAGTCTAACTGTGTTTCAGTTAGACCGCAGAATACAAGCCAATATTCAAACTTTCCTGGACTTTTTAATTCCTTCCAAACCATCGTTCCTATTTCATGAACTATTTTCTGTTTGCATATCAACAGATCGTCAAATTTATTTCCTTTTGGATTCATATGCCTCTGTATTTTGTTAACATAATCCACAGATGATAACAGTAATAACTGTGATCTCTTAGACATTTGTGCATTCTTTAATCAACAAACATCTGATTGTTCCAGCATTTGTGTTGACACTTCGAAAGTAAATAGCTAGCCTCTCTCTACACTGTAAGCAGCATTTAAAAATAACTAATTGATTAAAACGCTGATAAAAATGACACTAGATCAGCAAGGAGCCATATTCAGAAAATGCCTGCACATACATATGTCCATACTGTACACAGGACTGTAGGAGAGCACTACAAAGAATGGAATCAAGAGTCCTAGTCCTCAATTACTGTAACAGAACATTTGTTTTAAATTAGTTGAATAGTGCCTAAAAATATCCTTTCCTGCCTTTTATTTTCTAATGCTTAAATTCCTCTAGAAGATGCCTTAGAATTATGACATAGCACTTTAAAATTGTGATAAGACAACAAAATGCAGAAATTATGTTCTTTTTAAATGTACTTTAAAATATTTGCCTTATTTTTCTTAAAGGGAATCTGTGTATAACTAAGAAAATACAAGTGTCATATGATGAGATTCCCAGGTTTATCAAAATTGCTATGACATAGACAAGCCACAAGTAAAATAGATGCTGATTTGTACCAGAGAGATTTGCAACATTATCATGTAATTCAGATAAAACAGATATACATAATGTTAATAAACAATAATCATAAAATGGGAAGCCCTATGAAAAAAGATATAAATGATTAGGACCAAAGTATTGGTTCCTGTGACTAATAATGTCATGGCCTCTGATAAAACTCTGAATATAATGTCAGCTGTCTTTCTCATTCAAGTGAAATTTCTTGTATCCACATCAGCACAGAGATGTTAGCTGTGGGCTGTCAACCAGGACATTTAAAAAACCTTAAAATCGCTGGATTTTACAAAGAAATCCTTTAAAACAAGATCATACAGTCTCATGTTATTCCATGGTATATTAAACAGGGCAATTTTAAAAAGGAAAACCACATAAAACATTGTATAAGTAGAGCCATATATTTCTAGGATTTGAACTCCACGTGACCCTGTTGTATTGGACCCATTATTTAAAATGAGACCTGTTAAGCATTGGACTTAATTCTTAACCTTCAAAAAAGAGTGGAACAAAAACTATTAAAATTCCTTGGAATAATCTTTAAAAGAACAGGTTTATTAACTACCTAACAGTATAATCCAGAGAGGAAAGAATTTTCCTCAGTTTGTCTTATGACTAGAAAATAAGATGTTTACAAGCCATATTAAAAAATCACCTTCTGTTCTTTATACCAATGTGTATATATATCAGGAGCAAGTTCATACGCATGATAGAAAAGATCTTTATCATCATTTCTTGTTCCCTCTAAGATTATCACACTATTAAATTCTTAATTTTTTTAAACCCCTAGACTTGGAAATATAGTGAAATTTCACAGGTTAATAAATAGTGGACATTTTTAATACTTTCAAGACATTAAAATTTCAGAATGATTTTTTTAAAAAATCAGAATTTAAACAATTTCTTAAAATGTATCAGATACCTTTCTCTTTTCTTTTCCCTAATCTGTAAGATAGGAGCATTGGCGAGGCACATCACCCATAACCATCAAAAAATATTACATCATTCATCAAGTGAAATGTTCCTCTTTCAGCAATAGTGATATTGCATGTGCTCTGGCCCTTTAAGAACCTTAAAAGTGTCCAGTTGGGGAAAATGCATTGACTGAACATTGACAAAGTACAGTGCTGTTAGAATCATTCACATCAAACACATCATCAGTGATTTTCTAGATAAAATGCCAACAATGTACCTAATCTTTTCAGTTAAACAATGCTTTTAGAAGTGCCTTAAGAGCTAAAATGAATATCTAAAAATTCTTTCAAATGCTATGAGGCCATTAGTAGACTAACACATTTGTCAACAATTTAATTAAATATTTTTAAGTCATCTCAAAGTCACATAGTGGTAGATTTTTTTGTTTTCAAAGCATCACACTTGTTATTGATATGCTATATAACAGATAATACATTCAGAATTTTTCTTTGTTTATTAACAAGCCCTTGTAATTAACTTGCTTTTAAATCATAAGTATGATACTATTTTAATTTCCCTCACATTCTCTACCCTATCATTTGAAATCACATTAAGCTGACTCTTAGAAGGCCACCTGGTGTAATACTATGACATTGAAGTGAGCTGTTCTGGTATGCAGGAAATACTGACAGTCTTCCATGCTAAAATCCATTTCTCTAACTGATGACAGAACAAGGGGAAATTAATTTTTGCTATTCATAAATACCTGACAAGTTTAATGTAAATGTTTTGAAAAAGACCTCAGCATATGCTGCACATACATTATATATGCGGCACTGCACTGGAATATTGTATTTGAAACCCATTCAATTTCTAGATCACTACAGCTGAAACTGTTGAAATTTCTCAAATTACTCACATATTGCAATTTTCTCCATATACATGTAAATAACAACAGAAGTCCCCATGAAACCTTTTAGTCACTAGAAAAATCATCAATTTGACAGTTAGGACAAATTTCTTTGATAGGAATACTATGAAAATGCAGGTAAACCTGACAAATCACTAAGCGTTAGTCCAGCTCCCCTCCTGTGGTCAGAGCTGAAGAACTTATTGTAAGGAGACTGGGCTGGGTTTTAAAATCCGGAAGGGCTGCTGCAGAACGGCTGCCACCTCAGACACAACCCAGCCCAAGGGACGTGACTCAGGATTTCTTATATAAAGGTGAACACGTAATGCTTCCTTAGGATCTCATACACAGGCAGAGAGATACACACTAACACATTTATTTAAGTGTATATGCATAAAGTTCCTGTGCAGATTCAACCCACTTTATGTAGTATATTCCTGAAAAATCATATAACTACAAAGGGAAACTTTTTATTTAAATAAATTCTATGGGGAAATCATTTATAATGTAATCACCTTTAACTGATCCAATTTTTAAATTTTATGTTCATTTTCAAGTTTGAGCATCAATAGAATAATAACTGTAATGGATTGAAACACATCAAATAGGTTAAAAATCAAACAAACAAAAATCAAAAAGAAACAAACCAAACAAAACTTGGTTGGTCTCCTTTGGAGCATGCTAGGGAACCAATTCATTATTCTGAAAACTGGTAGATAAAGGAAAAGAAATCAAGCATTTAATCTGCCTTTTCTATATGAACTGTACCTCAGGTTATTGATAAGAAAAAGTTTCTCTTTATAGAAGTATTCCAGCTAATAAATGAAGAAATATAAACATATTAGGATATCACCACTTTGTAAACCCCTAATGAAATAATGGCCACTAACATCATAAAACAGAGATAATCAGATACTTGGTTGAAATGAAAATGCAAAGTACTGCCAATGAAATATTCTTGCCAAAACAATGAACCTGAATCAGATCAGGCTTCTTAAGTTAACTACCAATTTACAGGAGAAAGATGCATTAAAAAATACCACAAAGAAACAATGAGCAAATCCTGAGTGTGAGAAACAACAGGATAAACCACCCAGTTTCTTCCACAAATAAGAAGGGAGAAGGAAAACAAGGGAGGGAAACTAGACATTAAAAGAGACGAATGGAATGTGTGGAGATTGTTTGGATACGAATCAAACAAAGCAACAGTAAAAGAAAAAAAGAGAAAGTTATGAGACATTGGGAAAATTTGCACAACGATTAGATATTTGGTGATATTAAGGTAGTATTGGCAATATTTAAGGTATGATAATAGTGGTGTTAATGTTTTTTTCTCTTAACATATGTCCTAAAATATGTATCTTTTAAAATACATACCAAGGCAGGGTACAGTGGCTCATGCCTGTAATCCCCGCACTTGGGGAGGTCGAGGTGGGAGGATTGCTTGAGTCCAGGAGTTCAAGACCATCCTGGGCAATACAGTAAGACGCTATCTCTACAAAAATTATTTTAAAAATTAGCTGAGCATGGCACATGCCTGTAGTGCCAGCTACTCAGGAGGCTAAGGCAGGAAGATTGCTAGAGCCCAGGAGTTTGATGTTGCAGAGAGCTATGGTGACACCACTGCACTCTAGCCTGGGTGACAGAGTGGGACCCTGTAGGAAAAAAAAATACCCAAATAACATTAAATGGTATGATGTCTATGAATTATTTTCAAATAAGTCTGTTGGTGGGTGGGGGGTGGCAATGGGTGGAGGGATAGATGAAAACACATGGGCCAAGTGTTGATAACTGAGGTAACTACATGGGGGTTCAACATATTATACATTGTTCTGTGAAAGGGCCACATGTGCAAAGCAGCCCCCAAATGCCAAAGGAGCAAACCAAAGAACAAGGCAGACATATCTAGTTTGCTGGTATAAAGTGATTTATTGGGGAACTTAACGGCTACAAGACAGGTAGATCTGCACATATAAACCACAGAGAAAGGGTATACATGTTCTATATGAAAAATTAAAGGCAACTCTCCAGAACAGGCAAGAATGCTATGTGGTTCACAGCCTATAATTTGTGCAATAATATCAAGGTTGCTTTGATATAAATGCAGAATTTATAGTGAGTACCTGTTCTTACACTAAGGACAATAAATAAAGTAGGAATCAGGAGGCATTTCTGGGACTGGGGTTAATAAGAAGTCAACATGGTGGATTAGCATCCAGGATGGAATCACTTTTGTCTCCACATATATTGTGTTCTCTACTATTTGTATATTCTTGAAACTTTCTATTATATAAACAATTGGTTCCATTTCTCTGGAGAACATTAATTAATATAGACTTTATATCTATATGTAGAAAAAATAGGAAGTTACCTGTGAATGTCCTTAGATTTTGCATTTTCTAAGGCAAGTAGCTATTAATTTCATAAAATTATTTATATTTGTATTTGTATTCAAATTATTTATATTGGTATTCAAGTTATGGGGACAAAATTTCACTTTGAAATCTTGAGAAAGAGGCATAAGACAATAGGCATTGGCATTGGGGTCTGGATAGATCCAGGATTGAATACCAGCTCTGCTACTTATTAGCTGTTGACCTCAGACAAATGAATTACCCTCTTGGCCTCAGTTTCTCATCTATAAAATGAATACAATAATTTTTAGGATGGTATTGAGAAATAAAAATAAAATCCTAAGCTTCCCAACAAACTTAACTCTTAGCCAAGAGGACTCCAGAGATAATCTTAAAACTGAGTTCCCAGCCGCGATGGGATGGACATGCCTCATTATACCTCCTCCCTTGTTAGCTGGCATTAAGCTTTCTTCCCTAAGGGTTAAACAGTACCAGCCTTTTAAAAAGACTTGCTCCACTACTGATTTCAGTCAACCGCCTAATGTTGCATCTCTCTTTTTGCAGTTTCAGCACAACTGACCAGCATCCCTTCCTAATAAGGAACCACTGACCACAGAGTGGTTCTGGCCAGTTTACAGAAGATTCACACAAAGTGTTTTTGTGTCCTTTGCTTCACCTTTTGGTGTCAGAGTGCCCAAAACTCCACTCTCAGATATGCAACCTATGAAGGGGCATTATGGTCAATTGCTCAAGTGTATGTTCCTCCTTTCATAAATGTTCATGACTCCTCCTATACCTTGTTAAATATGTATATTTGGCCTCCCCACTCAGCATAAATTCCTGTTCCTGTTGCTTTTTCCTCAAAGTATGTGTTTCTGGCTTCTGGTCAGAGGCTGTGCCCATATGGGCTACAACCCTTTAAGAGAAATAAAGCTCTCCTTTCTAAATTTATGAACCTTGTCATTCTTCAACTGACAGCATAAAGCACCTATATTCAAAAAATAGAAATCATTATAATTTCTTCTGTGAAAATATGTAGTAATATTTTTAAAAGAAGGGAATATCTTTTTAGTATTTATTAGGACAATTTTATAATGGTTGCAGATGGATTTCAATCATCAACACGCTAAACATGGACAGTTTTAAAATAATAATATAATTTAATATATATTTTTTGTCATCTAACCTGAAACATTTGTATAAAATGCCTTAAAAATTTCCAGTGCTACTATTACTATAATTACTAATGTATGCGGAATATCTTAATCTCACTTATTCTCATATAAAATAAAAGGTTTTAAATGAATATTTAATGAAAATAATACAAAGGGATGCTTAACAAGCTAAATTAGTTATTTTATTATGATACTTTGCACTCCTGCAGAGGCTCTTAAACTGCTTCAAGTAAAAAGAAAAGCTCCTAGGAGGCATGATGTCTATTGTTTAGAAGAAAGGCAGAAAAAAAAATCATTCATTCATTTAACCATTCCACAAACATTTGCTGGATTCTAAGCATTTGTGTCTTAGAAAGGCCTGTTGAATTAGTGATGAATAGGACATGGCCTTTGGCCATCAGGAGTCCCAGTTGTTGCATACAGGTAAATATGCAAATAATTCCAACAGAATGAGATAAAGACTAAGTATTCCTGGAGGAAAGTAAGACATAGCTAACTGCAAAAATACGGAATCATATCACGGAGTATTAATGATTAGGTAAAGAACAAAATTCTCAAGTTCTGGTGTCTAGTTCATTTATTGAACAAATATGTACAAGTGCCAAGGATACAAAGAAACAAGGTAGACCTAATATCCCCATGGAACTTCCAGTCTAACAGGGAAAGGAGACAATGTAAATAATTACATTAATGTCTTAAAAGTGTTAGAATACAGCACAGAATGGGTGTTAATGAGAGTATATGGCAGAAAAATCTCAAGACAATAAAGTTGCATTGACATTTTAAATTATCGTGGATTTTTTGTGAGTAAATCTGAGGCAAATTATTTGAGTTACTAAGAAATGATATTTTAAGATTCCTGTTCAAGTTTATATGAACCAATCTGACTCATCTACTTCATTTCCAAAGTCCCCTTATTTTTTGCAAAGGCATTGTTCACTGCGTGGATCATCAGTTTAAAGTTTAAAATATTAAGCTGATTACTTACATGCTATATAGATGGGTCCTAGTTTACTCTTTACCCTATAAATCAGTATGGACTAAAATAAAATAAAGCAAGCAAGGCATAACCCTTACAGAGCCTAAAACAATGATTTTTGAGTATCCATGTCACTATACTCCTCCTTTAGCATACATGACTGGCAACTGACTCTATTAAGAGCTCAAGAAAGGGGTATTATAAACTTGTGTCTTTCTATACTCATGGAATATGCATAGATTCTTCTGGCAAATACATCTCCTCCAATCCCATTCACATTTTAAATGATCTCCACTGACAGCAAGAATACGAAGTTAGCAGTTTCCTTCCTCTCATTTGTACCAGAAATACTGTGACCTGGCTACTCTTGGGAAACTGGGGAGTCCAAATGGCTTCTCATGCTTTATCTCCCTACAAGTCAAAACAGCAGACTATATGTTGTTGTATAAGAATTTCCTTCAACTTTACTCCTTACTGATACAGTGTACTCTCAGGATAAAAATACTCTCCGACGGACATTTTAGCTTTTTATTTTATTTATTTTCTCTATTGTATTCTTGTTCTCTTTTCAGATTTTTCAGTTTGACATATGTTATAGATTTCAGATTGTCTTTAGAGCTAACCACAACTAAAATGACAATGGCAAATGAAAACAGATACTAGTACAGTGTACCACGCTTGATGATGAAGAAGATGAGGGAGAAGGAAGGCATAAGAACAACAGAGGAAGAAGAGGAAGAGAAAGAAGAAGGAGAAGGAGGAAAAGAGAAGAAAGGGGAAGAAAAGAAAAAGGAGAAGACCATTAACAAAAAGAAAAGAAATAATGATAATACCACCTTTGGATAGAAATGTTCTCATTCTTAATAAAATAATATCTTGAAGCCTCCTGGTTATGGGATGGGGAGATTGGGGAGTAAAGTTACTGGACCATGAAGATAGACTGTATTACCCATGAATTTTACCACCCCTGTGGTGTTTTTAAAACATGAACCCCAAATTCTATGATACTCTTCCTATCAAGAGATGAATTCTATGTTCTCTTCCCTCGAATGTTGGCAGACTTGTGACTGTTTCAACCAATAAAGTTCAGTGGAAGCAATGCTCTGTGACTTCAGTGGCTGAATCAACTCATGCCTGATTCTTTTGGAATGTTTGCTTTCTGGAGGCCCCTCTCAGGACACTCCCTCTAAGAACCCAGCACAATCATGCAAGAAGCCCACGCCACATAGAGAGGTGAGTTATAGGTACTCTAGTCTACAGTCCCAATTAAAGCTTGAAGTCATATCAGGCTCAGGTATCAGACGTGTGAGCCAAGAAATCAGAAGTGGATCCTCCAGCCTCCAGCAGAGGCCCCAAATATCATGTAGCGGAGAAGAGCCATCCCTGCTGTGCCCTTCTCAAATTCTTGACCTATAGAATCTATTAGCAAAATTAAATAGTCATGGTTTTACATTACTAAGGTTGCTATAATTTTTTTAATATAGCAAAGATAACTAGAACAAATTGTGTTATTGGAAGTGTAGATGCTGTTGTAACAAAGTCTAAAACACATGGCATTGGTTTTATAATGGAACAGAACTCTAGAGGCTAACACTGAGGGTTTAAATAAAGAATGTATCAAAGATGTTACTGGAATCTAGAAGAAAGAAGATACTTGTTAGGTGGTTGTTTAAAATTTGGCAGTAAAGTGGCCTGTGGAAGAATAAAAAATAGGTAATGTTCTTAATAAATTTGTGATCTAGCTAAGGAAATCTCCAGGCAGAATACTGGAAGTGCTACCTGGCTTCTTCTTGCTGCCTATGATAAAATGTGAGAGGAGAAAGATGAACTGAAGAATGAACTATTCAGTTTTCAAGCAAAATTTAGAGGCAATATAAAGAATCCAGTACTTGCTGGGCTGAAAAACTAAATGTGTTTCTTCCCAGACTCTCCAGACAGAAATACTTCTCAAATTAAGAAATGCCTTGAAGGTAAAGAGCAAATCCAAGGTGCTGTCAAGAAAGCATCTCAGAGTAAAAGCATCTCAGAGTGTGACTGTAAAACCCTTTAATACTGCATAATGATTTAAGATGATACATCATAAACCCTTTCAGACAGATAAAAGAACTTTTAAAGATCTTAAGACCAGGCCTACAAGACCTTCTCTGATAAATAATAGAGTATCTAAGTATCTTACTGGTGTTGTCTCACAGCAGCCTCACAGGATGCCCAAGGAAGAGAAGGGCTTATTCATGAGTGTGGCTTTTGTCTAATGTAATGAATTATAACATACACAGTAAGCCTATAAAGTTTTTCAAGGAATTGTATCAGTTTAGACTGAAAGGAACAGATAGAGTATAAAATGAAAAGAGGTTACACAGCAACATGAATGTACTTAATACTACTGAACTGCACACTTAAAATGGTTAAGATGGTAACTTTTATGTTGTGCGTATTTTATATATATATATATATGTTTTTGGGGTTTTTTAATGAAAAGAGGCCTTTGGACTCCTAACTTTTTGCAAGCAGGAAGCAGGATAAGCCTACTCAGTTGTAAACACAGATCATTTCTTACAGGAAAGAAAGGATAACTTAGAGAATGAAGCCAAGAAATCACACAGCAGAGCCACGAGCCAAAAACAACAGCTCCCAGGGAGTAGGACTGAGACCTAATCATGGAACAGATAACACATATCAGGCTGAATGACTATGGACTGGTGATTGCCATGTGCCTCCTGTCCCCTGCTTTTTGAATAGGAATATCCTTAGCAGTTACCCAATGTATGTCCCACCTGTATATGTGGGGGCAAGGGGGGGGAGCAGATAACTTCTCTTTGGTTCATAGGTCTTCAGATTGAGAGAAATACTCAAGAAGCCTCACGTTTGAGGAATCACATCTACATTTAAACCTGATTTGGACTTCAAGTTGTTATCATGATGGAATGATGCTCTTGAGGCACAGGGGAGCAAGCAGCATGAGTGTATTTTGCATGAGAGGAATATAAGTAATTTCTGCCACCAGCTTAACTGTGGATAGGGCATCTCTCAATTGGCTCTCTTCAATGGTGATCTCCTACAGGTTATGAATCAAGGTCCTTGAGAACGTGGGAAAGAGCTGTGGAATCTGAGTAAGTTCCTGAGCCCCAGAAGTCCTCCTCTCACCCTATCCCCAAACCCACTAAGGACCACTGGGCTAGATCACCTGGGAAGAAACCCTGGGACTATCTGACTTTGGCTTTTATCCCTTCCATTTCTTTCCTGGGCACCCTTTTCTTTCCCCAAAAGGAGAAGTCCCACATTCCTTCAGACATTCTTTTTAATTATGAGAGCTATTCCTAAACAACCAAATTTTTTTTTTTTTTTTTTTTTTTAGACAGGAGTATATGGCATGATCATAGCTCACTGTAACTTCAAACCTCAAACTCCTAGGCTCAGCCTCCTGAGTAGCTGGGACTACAGGCAAATGCTACCACATTGGGCTAATTTTTAAAATGTTTTGTAGAGATGGGGTCTTGCTCTATTGCACAGGATGGTCTCAAACTCCTGGCCTCAAGTGATCCTACCACCTCAGCCTCCCAAAGTGCTGGGATTATAGATGTGAGCCACTGTGCCTGGCCATAAACAACCTATCTTTATGAGAGCATAGGCTCTGGAGACAGATTGTTAACATTCAAACCAGTGGTTCTGCAACTTATTTGCTATGTAATCCTAGACAAGTTGCCTAACCTCTCTATGCCTCAGTGTTCTTATCTATAAAATTGGGATAATTATGGTACCTACTACGTAGTGTTGTGCAAAATAAAAGAGATAAAGTATAAAATGGTTTTAACAACTTGCCATGGAGAGAGAACCAATAAATGTAGATCCATATAGCGCATTCACCTACATTATGTCACTTCCAGTTTGGGTCTCAACCCTGTGAAGAGAGGTTGCCCTGATATTATTATTCCCATGGTACATGCTGAGGAAATAAGTTTAGAAAGATTAGGTGTATGATCCAGCATCATATAGCTAGTAAGTAATAACAGTCGGTCTTTGAATTCCTATTCTCTGACTCTAAATCCATTGCTCCTTCCATTGTACCATGTTGCATCTGAAATAAGAGGAGCAGGTACCATGACCATCACTTAATAGGTAAAGAAATTGCTTTTCCCAAAGCCTAAGTAACTCATCCATGATGATATAACCAGTTAATAATAGAATGTTGATAAATGAAAATATTGCATAGTACTTTAAAATGCTTTGGTTTCCTCATGTACAAAATGAAAACAATACAACTACCTCACTAGGTTGGTAGAACCAAATGAGATAATGCATGTTGAGTTTAAGCACAGTGCCTGGCACATAATAAAACTATTTAGTAAATTCAAATTTACAGCACTTTGGGAAGCAGAAGTAGGAGGATCACTGAGCCCAAGAGTTTAAGTTATAATGAGCTATGCTTGCACCATGGCCCTCTAGCCTGGTTGACAGAGTGAGACCCTGTCTCTAAAAAAAAACCAAAAACTATTTAGTAAATAATGTATATCTCCTATGCCCTATGTCAAAATTTAGGTGGTTTTTTTTGTTTGTTTGTTTGTTTTAACATACCATGCTGATTCAACTCTTTCATTTCTGAAATCTTTGTGATAGAAGGAAGTTACTCAAGGCTTATGTTTTATTTTTTTAATTAAATTATTATTAACCCTTTGCTACACATATTCTAAGGCAGAGAGGAAGAAGTACTTGGTAAAAATGAACATAAAGTATTTTCATTCATTGGATGGCCTTTTAGTTCAGAGGAGGAGAAAATCATGCTGAAAATTATACAGGTTCAAAATTACAAACTGAAAACCTGTTTGGGGAAAAGAAACATATAAATGATACATATAATGCTCTCTGCAAACAAACATCTGCTTTAAAATGTGTTCCAAAGGGAAAGTTTATGTCCCAGCTTATTTATAAACACATGTACAGAGGGAAAAGTTCAATTTCCTTCAGTAGAAGGAAGAAATCTATTTCACCATGGTTCTGGAATAGTTTTAACAAGTCTGAGATACACAATAGCAGCAATTTCAACTTTGCTAGCACTCTGTTATGCCGAAGCATCTCGTGGTGCTTTGTGATAGTATTAAAAGGTTATCATCCTAGAGGTTTAATAGTTAAAAATCAGTTCCATATCACTTTCATCATATTTGGCCCTAAAACAGCTTAGTAAAGTAGTGCCACTGGTTTTACTTTTTAGACACCGCTATAAAATAAAAACAGATAACAAGGAAACAAGTATCACATGGGAGGTATATGTTGGACTGCCTTTTCCCCTAAAGCTGGAGCCCATCTTCCCCCTTTCAATATTCCTCCTTCAACACCTGCATTGTCTCTTCAGCACGACATCTTCTAAAACATTCTTCCCACTCATGTTTGTCATGAGCATGCACTCGCTCACTTGATTTCATCTGGGCACATCTACCTAGCTAAACTCCATCCATCAAAAATATATTTCATAATCAGACAGTAAAGGACACTTGCATTCTGGAGAATACAGAGTATAATTTACTTTCATGTCCTACAGGTTTGAGTGGGAGAGAAGGAGCTTTTCCACACATCTTCGGTTTTTAAAAAACTCTTTCCAAACGGGAGTAGTTTAAGGTAGGAGACTTTGAAGTTTGTATAGGGTCAATTAGAGTAAATAATTTAATTGGGTTGAATAATTTTTCAAAACTCTATTCCTGCTTGCAAGAATACACAGTAGATGCATGCTTTCTATTGTCACATTGGCTTAATCCTCCTACTTTCACAGCAGCTGTTTTAGAAGTGACCTTTAGCAAACATTATGTGTTTTATTTTCAAAAATAGCACTGCAGATATCACCTTAATACACAACGTATCTTGAAGGTGCACAGAAGCCAATAAAGTCAGCAACATATAAGGAATAGTGCAAATAGCTATGCCACATGGCAGGCAGTGACTACACGTAATGCCCCAGTGATGATCTTCCAGACTAGAGTAACCAGAGAGACACGATTTGTATTTTGGCCTGACAACAAAAAAACACTATGTTTTCTTTAAAAGTGTTTTCATTTTCCTTTCCCATACGCCTACATTGTCTCTCCTCCAAAACTGAATAGCGGAAAAAAATCTGCAGCACTTTCTCAATATTCCCAACACTACCCTCACCCCCTAAGCCCCACGAAACACTAACTGGAATCAGAGCCAAGACAGATAGATAATTTAAGCGAAAAGGAAAACTAAATGGTTTTTCCAGAGAAAAGCAAAAGAAAAAGATTCAAGTGTATGGAGATGGAGTATTGAAAAATCACAGTGTAAAACATCGTTCACTTTAGGAAACAAATTAATTAAACTGTTAAATGTCAAACAAGACCCCTTATTATTCATGTCAGTGAAATTTCAACTCAGTAATAGGTGTGATACAGATGTCACCTAATTGTTGATGATCTTTCTAACTAAATTGTTCTCACACAGTAGCATCAGGGCCTTGAGAGATGAAATATTTATGGCTGTCAAAATCTTACTCTTGGGGTTACCCATTTGGCCTGTAACTTAGGATACTGTTGTTTTCCACTTTGTTCCCTTTACACCTTTCAATACTTTCTGATTACCTGGAAATTGCAAAAAGGCCAGACAGTCCTCACTATAGACCTTGAGATAAAATGAGGAGCACCATTCCCTGTTGTGACAGTAGCAGAAGTATTAGAGAGTTCTGTATATAATAAAAAAAAAAAAAAACATCTTTTGGGGTTTGGATTTTGTTCCTTCAGAATAAAACTCCATTCTTCTAACGGCACACCTCTGGGAAATTATGGGAGTCTGCTGAACAATTTAGCAATGGGAAATTATTGCTGTAATTTACCTAACTTTATATCTCATTAATTCTTAAGTTGCTCAGAAAGTATGTTAATCAAAATTGGAGACTTTCCTCTAGACACAGATTGTTTCCAGACACAATACATCTTCTCTGATGCATTTTTGCACTGTCTTCACTCAAAAAAATTTGGAAAAAATTATTTTTGGTCTCTTTTGCAACTAACTGCTTTTAGTTATGCAAAGAATGTGGTTATATTTTGGGGTTATTTTTTAAGGAATTCTATTAATCATAAACTCAATTACCAAACACTTATGTACATTTGTGGTATAATAATCATTTAATTCTCATAATGATTCAGACTCTTCAAGATCACATGATGCTTTCTAAATTATAAAGTTTACACTATATTTGAAATAATTTTATATTATTAACATTAAGTATGTTTTTTAAAAATAGTATATAATAATATTTTTCTTGAAAGGCAATGTAATTAAAATGAAACATATAGAACTTTCCCAAACACTCAAGGATAATGAGTTAATAGTATGTCTCTTTAGCTATTCCAAATACAGCTATTTTGATATTTAGAGAGGCAATCCTATCAAACTAAAATTTTTTAACCTTTCAGAAAAAAGGAAGCTTCCCTTGATTATATGCACTTGGAAGGAAAGCCAAATCTCTCTCTCATCCATGTCTTCTGCACCCTGAATCCACTATCCGGCTAAGACTCAAGTCCAGATCAAAAGAAACCAACAAAAATTAAATTAGAATTGTATGCTAAAAATAATTCAATAGCACGGCTCCCCTCTGGCCTAACACTGTGGCATTTACTTCATTAAGTGTTTCTAAAAAACTCCCAGTGGGAAAGGTACTTAATTTATTTACTGCATGAGTCTAACGAGAACTGTGAAAGAAATTCTAAGTAAACTCGATTGCTTTGGAGCAGGACTACTGGAACATTTGGTGTTTCCTATGAGGGGCTCTTTTTCTCCCATCAGCCACCCTAGTGCATTTCACCATAAGCAATGAAACATTTTTGTTTGGCTTTAAGCATATATTTCCTGATAGAACCTTGGTAATAATGAAAAGTTCTCAAGAAAAAAAGAAAATTGCTTATCTGTGACTCTTGTTCTTTAGACTCTTGTTCTTTCTATTATAATAAATAGAAGCCACTGCTTTGTGTTCTCACCATTTCATCTGTCCCAGTAATGTTCTAAGGCTCTTAGACTACAAATAGGTAAAGGCCTAAAAACTCAAGTAGCCACAGGCTAAATCTGGTATCTCTACATTGCTTTCCCCGAGGAATTGGACAAAGAAGAAAACAGAGAGCAAATGACCCCAAACTTGTGTTTTCACCTAAGCTTCCATCTGTTTCTCTCAGGTATCTGCTATACATTTTAACATGTGCTGGTACTTTAAGCTCAGAATTTCTTTTTCTTTTCTATTCTTTTCTTTTCTTTCTTTCTTTTTTTTTTTTTTTTTTTTTTTTTTTTGAGATGAGGTTTGGCTATGTTGCCCAAGCTGATCTCCAACTTCTAGGCTGAAGTGATCCTTCTACCTCAGGCTCCCAAATAGCTGGGATTACAGGCACATGCCATCACACCTGGCTCTCAATTCAGAATTTCTAAAACCAAAATGACCATCCTTCCTCCCAAACAACATGCCCTTCCCAAATCACTGACTCACTTATTGATGCCATTATTATTCCAATTTTTCAAGGTCATATATTTGATTCATGTAACAGTAAATCCTTCAATTTCAGATTTTCCTTACAAGTGAAAACTCTGACTGACAGGTGAATGAATTGCATATTCTGTTGATCATTTATCTCCCTTAATCCCATGTGTTCTAGGATATTCCATAGAGGCTGTAGATAACTCTCACCAGAGCCTGAAGGGCTACTTTTGTCAGGCTTTGAGCATTTTGACCTAGTGTTAAAAGTATCTTTATACCTAAATCCAAAGTTCCTCTTAACTCCTCCTAAGATCCCCAGAAAGTCTCCATTAGGGACTAGAGCCACTCTCCCCAAAGCTTTTCAGACACCAAAGCCAGCATCTGAAGAACTGATCTGGCAGTAGATCAAATCTCCCATCATGGAAATGCGAACCACAAGGGAGGCCCATTTATCTCCTGGTGTAATCTATATAGATGATATTATGATTCTAATCCTTTTTCCCTAGCTGCTCCCTTCTCCCACCCCTTAGAATTAAGACATAGAGATTAAAACATACAGATACAAAGGGTCAGCTTTATTTGCCATTTGTCCTGGTACAAAGTGAGTGGTCTATATAGGACTACCCAACTTCTCAGAGGCTATGCAGGCCCCATACCTAATGGTTCCCTCTTGTGAATGTACTAAGCTGTCCTTTGTACCATCCCATAAATCATAGCAACTATATCCTATGACTTATGAGTATCCAACATATTCTTTCAATATATACTTAATTATCTTAAAATATTCAGGAAGGATACGGGGACAAATCTAGGCATGAATATCATTGCTATAGCAATTTTATCTGGCGAAAGGTTCTCCTATTAATATAGTCATTCCACTTATTTCCTAAGTAGTAGGTCATTAAATATGAAATGTCAGATTTTAAATCAAAGGTTTGGTTTATTATATCTCAAACAAGAAGCAGTACAATTAATCAAAGTATGGGCCTAAACTATCGGTGCAGTTTTGCCATCTTAACAATAGCTTGCTTATGCCAGCAGCGAAGAAGCCTGGAGAGAAAGTGGAGATGAAATCGGAAAAGACATTTTCCACAGCTTGTTGAAAATTGAATATTTTTCCCTGCAAGAAGTGGTCCAAAGCCTGGAAGAAGTGGTAGTCAGTTGGTGCAAGGTCTAGTGAATACAGTGGATGACAGAGAGTTTCCAAGTCCAGCTTCTGTAGTTTGAGCAGTGTTGTTTGTGCAACATGTCGTGGAGCATTGTCTTGCAAGAGGATTGGCCTGTCTCTATTGACCAATCTCAGCTGCTTCATTGCAAGCATCCGCATCATTTCATCCAATTGGTTGCAGGAGGCATCTGCTGTAATCGATTGACCAGATTTCATGAAGCTGTAGTGTATAATACCGGCGCTGGACCACCCAGATACCATTAACCTTTTTGATGAATATTCAGTTTTGGGTTGTGTTTCAGTACTTCATCTTTATCCAACCATTGTGCCAAACACTTGGGATTGTTCAAAAGAATCCATTTTTCATCACACATAACAATACAGTGTAGAAATGGTTTGCCTTTATGTCGTGACAGCAAAGAAAGGCAAGCTTCAAGACAATTTCTCTTCTGGTGCTCATTTAATTCATGTGGAACCTATCTATACAGCTTCTTTACCTTGCTGATGTGTTTCAAATGGTCCAATATTGTTGAAATAGTAAAATCAAATCTTGCTGCTAATTCACATGTAGGTTAAGATGGATTCACTTCCACTATAGCTGAAAGCTCATCATTATCCACCTTGGTCTCTGGTCACCCACGTGGCTCATTTTCAAGATTAAAATCACCAGAATGGAACTTCTTAAACCATCAACATACTGTGCATTCGTTAGCCACATTCTTCCCAAATTCTTTGTTGCTATTTCAAGCTATCTGAGCTACACTGGCTCCACAACAGAACTCATATTCAAAAATAACACAAATTTTTGACTTATCGATGGTTTCATAAAAATCACTCTAAAAAACTCTGAAAGATAATCACAAGCCAAATGTGCATTTGAAAGAATGAGGATGTACCTTCACACACACACAAAAAAAGTGTCAAAGTGAAATGTCAGAGATATCAACTGTCAAACTTAGTACTTAAGGAAATTGGACATTCCATACTTAATAACCTAATATATACTATGTGAAAGGCCCTGGTCTAGCAGTGAAGCAGAGCAGTAAATAAGACAGAAAAGGTCTCTGATCTCATGGCATTTACAATCTCATTAGTTTTTCCTTTGCCTTTATTATCATCTCAGTATCTTTTGCTTTGGAATTAAGACATCCTTGAATAATGTGCATAAAGGCAAAAGCCTTTCAACTGAGTACAAACTAGTATCCATAAACCAATGCTTACCTGCTCTTAGAGCAAGGCAGAACTAGGCTTGATTGGTTCTTAGAAAGGAGAGACTTTAACTATAGTTAGACATTCTGGGCCATCAATGGCATGCTATCCTAAAAATGCTTCATTCATTGGGCTCACCTCTCTATTCACCTCTCTATCTTGTCAGTCACCAAGGTCTGGCCAAAGGTATTTTTGGTATATTACCTGGCACAAACATTATGTAAATCTTATCTTACTCCTAAACACATTTGCCCTTCTTGGATATAAGTCCTAGCCCTGGACAAATAATTCAGCTCCTTCACCTCCTTTAGTGGTGCTTTTCCTGCTGGCCTCTACAGAACCACTCACCCTCTGATATCTCTAAGCTCTGAAGGATTTTCTTATTAAACTTTTCTCTTCTGTCTTGGACATTGGTGGAAATGTCCACCCCAGCTTTTATGGCATTCTGTTCTACACTGTCAGAATAAGTCAAGGTCCATAGTGACGAGTAGATGTCTTTTCCAGTGCTCCTATCCAAGAAGAGAGAGAGGAGTCAGTGCTGTGGGCTGTGATTAGAGGAAGACACATTTGGAACTGGCCCACAGTCCCAAGAGGAGCTCTCCTTGCATGTGCACTAAGAATCTCCCTAAGTCTCATAGTGCAAATATGCGAGGGGGGTTGTGATGTTAAAGCACCCATAAAGCAGGATAATCAAAATTTTAAAACAATTATGGATAAAAATAAGATGTATCAGACACCTATCCTAGTTGGCACAACCAAATAAAAAATTTAGCTCTGACCTTTCTAGCAGTCATAGTGAACTGGAAATGTAGTTTATTTGTTAATTCATTTATTAATTCTAAACAACTACTGAGTCACTACCATATACAGGTCCCACTCCTATGCTCCAGTTCCCTCTCCCTTGGCCCCTGTCTAGTTCTGTGCAAAGAATAAGGTGAGGGTGGGGTGCAGGCAGGAGCCTGTCAGTGAGTGAGCTGATTGTCTGTAGTGGGCCACACAGAAGAGCTGCCCAAGGGCATTTCTCCCTCTCCATGGCTTAGAGATTATGACCAATAGCCAGCAAATATGTAAAAATAAACACAAATAGAAAATTATTAAAGGTCTTATCAGAATGTTTTAATTCCATAAAAATGCATGACTTCTTATGAATAACATTAATATCAAAGGTAATTAAACAGGGTTTTTCCCCTGCTGAACTGGCTCCATCCATACAGATGGGAGATACACAGCATATATCACATTATTCCAAGTCCCTCAAGAGATCCTAGGAATATTGACATTTATTTTATTTGCTTTTAGAAAGGTAGTTTGTTTGTATTGATCTCATTTTAAGAAAAAAATTAAAAATATACATCAAACAAAAATTTAAGTTTAAGCAAGTGTAATGAAGACCATTTTAAGTTGGCTATACATTACATCTTTCAACATTTCATACATATATAGATTTAGGTTTAAATATTTTTGTATTATCTTTAACCAGTTGGCCTTCCAATATAGAACAACTACACCTATTTTATTATAATTCAGTCACATAATATGTAAGGCATTGAGACAGTACAAAAAAGTAGGGGACTCTTGAAAGGCTAGCAATAATGAAAGGGTAGGAAAAATGTTCTTTAAATTTAGGTACCTGTGGGTCAGAAGAAGAGGTATACTGTCAAAATGAGATAAATGAAAGTACAATTTTGTGCCATGTTTAAAATGCATCCATAAAAGCTATATAATAATAACAATAGCTGCCACTCATTGAATGCTTACAACATGCCACGTGCCATGCTAAGAGCTTTATGTGTGTTTTCTTATTTCATCCCTACAGCAAACCTATGATTTATTAGACCTAGTTTATAAAGAAAATGAGAAACAGAAAGGTGAACTTAATTTGTCCAAAGTCAAAATGTTGGCTAAGGGAGGAGCTAGTAACTTTATGGCTTATAACCCCTATCTTACTGCCTCCCCCCAAAACATAAAAAGATAACCGGAAATTTTGTTTAATGTACAAAATTACATAGAAATGGTCAAGCATGGGATGAGTTTGTGCTGCGGGGTAGTGGCAGTCTGGAGGTTGAGCCCCTCAGCAGCAGCAACCACAAGTGCCACAGATGACTTGAGGAAGACCCAATGGAAAGAAAAACTTCACTGAGCACTCCTTCCCCTGCCCACAAGCAGAGAAAGTTCTCAAAATGTTGCCATTCATACTTCACTATTCTAAACTCTGAAACTACAAGGAGCTGTAAGAGGCACAGCCGAGGTTAATTCTCAGGAGAGTGAGTGAGTTCCTGCTCTCCCAGAACTGGATTAGTTAGTGCGCGAGCAGGTCACCCTTGTGTTTTTCCCAGTTCTCCTTCTGCTTCTCTGCCATGTCATGACACAGCCTGGGGCCCTCACCAGAAGCCGACCAGATTCAGCTGCCCAGTCTTGGACTTCCCGCTTTCCAGAATAGCAAGCCAAAGTAAATCTCTTTTTTTTATGAATTACCCAGACTTAGGTATTTTGTTACAGCAACAAAAACATTAGAAGATGGGGGGGGGTGAGTGAAGTGAGAAGGTTGGAGAGGGAAGTTTGCAGTATAATTAAATAAGATGATCAAGGAGGCCTCACTAAAAAAGGTTAAATTGGTACAAAGACTTGATATGAGGGACCCAGTCACGAGATAAAATCTAGGGAAAGAACAGTCCAGGAGGAGGGAACAGCTACAGGAAGGGCTCCAGACGGTTTTAGGAGGTAGATCTTTTAGTCCTCAGTTGAAGTCTCTTTTCACTTTCAGACAATTTATGAAAGCACAATGTAATGATTAAGAATATAGGCCATGTCGGCCAGGCACGGTGGCTCACACCTGTAATCCTAGCTCTCTAGGAGGCCGAGGCTGGAGAATCACTCAAGGTCAGGAGTTCAAAACCAGCCTGAGCAAGAGTGAGACACTATCTCTACTAAAAAAATAGAAAGAAATTAATTGGCCAACTATAAATATATAGAAAAAAAATTAGCCAGGTATGGTGGCACATGCCTGTAGTCCCAGCTACTCGGGAGGCTGAGGCAGGAGGATTGCTTGAGCCCAGGAGATTGAGGTTGCTGTGAGCTAGGCTGACACCACAGCACTCTAGCCCGGGCAACAGAGTGAGACTCTGTCTCAAAAAAAAAAAAAAAAAAAAAAGAGTATAGGCCATGCGATCAGTGGGTGCTAAAAACTGAGAGGGAAAGTATGGTAAGAAACAGGATGTTTGCATAGTCTCAAAGTATCTCCCAAATACTTATTAATTACAAATGGAAAAATAGTAGTGTTATGGCAGGATCCTAGGAAACACCATCTTAGCCATGTGATTGAAGTTAACATTATCAGTAATGAGTCATGTTGATGTCATGTACTCTAATATGATATACTGAGAAGGGGCACATCACTTCTGTGTTATTCTTTAAAACCTCAATATAATGAGAAAATATCAGATGAACTCAAATTGAGGGACATTCTACAAAATAACTATCATTCTTCAAAGTGTCAAGTTCATAAAGACAGAAAGACTGAGGAATTGTCCCAGATTTAAAGAAACTAAAACAACATGTCAGCTAAATGCAATATGTGGTCCTGGATTGGATCACAGACCAGAAAAAAAGGGCATCAGTGGGAAAACTAAAATTCTGGTAAAACTTGAATAAGGTCTACAGGGCAGTTAATCATATTGAATCAATCAATGTCAATTTCATGATGTCAATAATTATCTACGGTGATATAAGATGTTAATATTAAGGGAAGCAGGGGGAAAGGTATTTGAGAACTAAGTCCGTTTTTGTTACTATTACAAAATACCTGAGTCTGGGTAATTCATAAAGAAAAGAGGTTTACTTTGGCTTACTATTCTGGAAAGCCGGAAGTCCAAGACTGGGCGACTGCATCTGGTCAGCTTCTGGTGAGGGCCCCAGGCTGTGTCATGACATGGCAGAGAAGCAGAAGGAGAACTGGGAAAAACACAAGGGTGACCTGCTCGCGCACTAACTAATCCAGTTCTGGGAGAGCAGGAACTCACTCACTCTCCTGAGAATTAACCTAGTACCACAAGAGCAGCACTAAACCCTCTTAATGACCTAATCACCTCTTAAGGCCCCACTTCCCAACACTGTCACACCAGGAACCAAATTTCCAACACATGAATTCTGGGGGATATACTTAAACCAAAGCAGGAATTCAACTCGTTCTGCAACTTTTTTGTTGCAATAATATAAAATTATTTCAAAACTAAAAGTTAAAAACAAAGAAGAAGAATTAGGGTATTGGAAACATTCAGCCTGGCTCAGTCCCTCACTAGCTCTTTCTTGTCACTTGCCTGCGCTTCAGTGGTCTCACATCAAAGCTACAGAGTTTAAGACTTACAATAAGCCATACCATATTTGTTCCACTGCCTGTAACATAATAATGCAGAAATGGACCAGGAAAGCTTATTCAGATTATTTATATTTATCATAGGATTATTTGCCTGAAATAAAAAAATATCTCATATAAAATTATTCAGTCTATCCAGAACAAACTTTCCTATTACTACATATGCCACACACACACACACACACACACTTCTTTAAGATAAGGTGAAGATGTCTACGATGGTCCCTTGTAGGTATAGATATTCTCCCCTCCTCTGGTCACTGTGAATTAGATCTGTATGAGGGCTTTCATCAGGGTGAAGTTCAGAACTTTCAGCTTGACACAACTTTTGAGTGGGAAGAAAGCAGAGAAATATGTTTTTGTGCCATGGGAGTAAGTCCATTGTGCATGAAAGCTCAGGGTTCTTAAACTCTGCAGTGAGGAACTCCCTTCCTGTGATTGGTTCTCCTACAGGTATATTGCCAGTTCACTCCCTTGCTGTGACTGCCTATATGCAAACCAAATAAACCTAAGGTACTGATGCTAGATAGGACTAATACTTAGATGTTTACTCTGCTATTCCCCACCAATGTGGCCATAGGTTACACTTATGCAAATTAGGCAACACTGATGTTGATGCTGAATAAAACACTGTAATTTGCACTAGCGTCTAGAATCACAATTGATAACACTAATACATTCTATACTAGTGCTACTCAAAACAGGGTCTGCCCATGCCAGTCCTTAAGGAAACTGTTACTTGTTAAAGACAAGGTAATTGCATAAAGCACATAGAAACTTTGGACATTACCACAATGTTTTTACTGTATCTTATGAAACTTTCATTCCACAAGTGTTAAACATTTAAAAAGAAACACACACACACAAAGTTCCTTCACCCCAGATAGTTCGAGAAACACAGCTTGGTCTCCAGCCTGACAGTGAACTGTTTGTTATCAATCTGTGACTAGTTATGTTTCTTGTATCAGAAAGCAGATAAACTATGACATTAAGCACACTGCTTAGTTCAGCTGACAATTTTTTCATAGCATGACTTTCTTTTTTCTTAATTTTTTTTTTATTTCAGCATATTATGGGGGTACAAATATTACGGTTAT
>VBSM01002608.1:140793912-140806096 GCA_008086735.1 Cheirogaleus medius
AATAAGGATTCTTTTCCCCAGTGTATATTTTTATCTGCATAGCATGACTTTCTTGATGAAGGAAGCAGTAAGTTGACTTAATTCTGGCTCAAGCTACTAAACTCATTGCAGTCTAGTACTTTGAGTAGCATGGCCCTATACTTCATCAGCAAAATGGGGATAACAACACAAAGGGATGTTAAAACTAAACTTAATCTAACATATAGAGTACTTATAAAGAGGACTAAATAAATATAAATTACTAGCACTCTTACAACAGGGTTTCCAAAATGGTGAGGAAATCCAAGCAAAGAGAATAGACATAAGAAAAAAGCAACACGAAATCAAGGTAGATACAAAAAAGGAATACGACATGTATATCAATTAGAGGTAGGCCACAAATTTGGCTCAGTGTTTTTCTGCAGTCAGTTAAGGAAGAAAATGTGATGTGTTACGTCATTCATAATGTCTATAAGATTAAAAAAAAAAGTGCTCCAAAGAAGTACAACCAGTCCTGGTTCTGGGTGAAGGTCACTGAAGATTTAAGGTCTGAGTTTCAAAATTGAAATTAAAACTACTTTGCCTTTTGCCTTCCAATTTGTAATGACAAAAAGAATTTACTGAAGCAAGCTAGAAGTTTTAACAGACTTGCTATAGAGGAAAATTTAGCCATTAATCTGTCATTTCAGTCAAAGCTAAGCTCATTAATAACTTCTATTCAGCGCCAAACTGCCTTCAATTTTTCTATTCCTTTCTGATGATAAGAACCCATATTAAAATTTCAAAAAAAAAGTGAACAAATTTTATGAATTCCAAAATGAACAGGTAAATAATATTGAAGATAACGCTTTTCTTGTAGACACCACCTTTCTAAATGCCTTGTGAGCTTTTAGAATTAAAACATTTTAAAGAGTATGTTTGCCATTCTGTCACGTAGTCATTTTTATAAACATTTCAAATTTGAAGATTTTTTGATCAGCATAAATTTGCAAGATAAAAATGATACCTTGATTATTTAAAGTAATATTAGCTAACACATTTTGAAATATGACAAAAAGCAAGAATGGTTTAAACAGAGTTAATTTTGAAAGAAAATTATTCAGTAAAGCATACTTATTACAGAAATCCAATTTGGTATAAGGAGATGGATTTCTTGAACTATATTTATGCTATGAGAAATACCTCATATTATTATTCATTATTAGCACTAAAAGTCTGAGTGTATGGGTATCTGTATTTACAGAGTCACCCTGCAATGAAATGTGGAGTTTATTTCTGATCAGATCATAATCAGGATTTTAACATAATATCAACCCCAGCAGATAAACAATAAATTATTACACAGATATTGACTAAAACCAACCACCATTATCTCCAAATGTTTAAAAGCAAGTATAATTAGGAACAAATAAGCAAAATAATTTACTATTCTTTAAACAAAAATCACTGAAAACTGTCTCATATTCAAGGAAGAGAATCATTCTTTTATATTACAAAATCCTTAAGGAATGAGAAAAATTCTCAAATAGAAATAAACATATTCTGCAGAAAGTATGAAGTATCCAAGTAGCATTCAATTCTTTCTCCTTGAATTACAACTTTCCTTACTCAGTTTTCTCATTTTTATACCCCTAGCACTTAACACATAGTCATTTGCTCCCTCTTTCCTTGAAACAGATTTAAAGTCCTTACTTTTTCTTAATTTAATGGAGACAAGCTGATATTTTTAAAAAAAGAACTACAGTTGACCCTTCAAAAACATGGGTTTGAACTGCACTGGTCCACTTATATGCAGATTTTCTTCTACTTCTGCCACCCCTGAGACAGCAAGACCAACCTCTCTTCTTCCTCCCCCTCCACCTACTCAACATGAAAACAAGGATGAAGACCTTTATGATGATCCACTTCTAGTCAATGAATAGTAAGTATACAGAATATAATACATATAGCACTGAAAATATGTGTTAATCGAGAGTCTATGTTATTGGTAAGGCTTCCAGTGAATAGTAGGCTATTAGTAATTATGTTTTGGGGGAGTCAAAAGTTATATGCAAATTTTTGACTGTGTGGAGATAGGAGGATTGGTGTCCTAACCATCATGTTATGCAAGGGTCAACTATATATTTAAAACTTAAAGAATGGAGCAATTCAACATCCATCAGCAAAAAAAGTGAACCTCAACCAAAATCTCACACCTTATACAAAAATGGACTCAAACTAAATCATAGACTTAGTATAAAACATAAAGCTATAAAACTTTTAGACAAAAATGCAGGAGAAAAATTTTCAGGATCTAGAGCTAGAATATTTCCCAGACTTAATGCCAAAAGCATAATCCACAAAGAAAAATAGATAAATTGAACTGTATCAAAATTAAAAACCTTTGCTCAGCAAAAGACCCTACTAAGAAGATGAAAAGATTAGCTGCAGACTAAGAAAAAATATTTGCAAACTACTACATATCCAACAAAAGACTACTATGTAGAATATATTTAAAAATTCTCAAAACTCAGTTGTAAAAAAAATTAAACAATCCAATTAGGAAATGGGTGCTATAGTTTGGATATACTTTGATCCCTTTAAATCTCAAGTTGAAATTTGATCCCCAGTGTTGGAGGTGGGGCCTAATGAGAACAGTTTGGCTCCTGAAGGTGGTACCCTCATGAATGGCTTGGTTCAGCCCTGTGGTAACAAGTGAGTTCCTACTCTACTGTTCCCAAGAGAGCTAGTTATAAAAGAGCCTAGCACCTCCTTACCTCACCATGTGATCTCTGCACATGCTGGCTCCCCTTCACCTTCCACATGAGGGAAAGCAGCCAGAGGTCCCTCATGAGAAGCAGATGCTGGCACCATGCTTCTGATACAGCCTACAGAACCATGAACCAAATAAATCTCTTTTCTTTGTAAATTACCCAGCCTCAGGTATTTCTTTATAGCAACACAAAAACAAACTAAGACAATGGGCAAAAGATATGACAGATATTTCACCAAAAAGGATATATAGATGGCAAATAAGCACATGAAAAGATCTTTGACAATATTAGCCATTAAGGAAATGCAAATTAAAACCATTATCTCATTACAGATAACACTACACATGTATTAAAACAGCTAAAATAAAAAATAGCAACAGCACCAAATACTTTGTGGTGTTGAGCAAGGATGAAGAGAAACTCAAAGGCCTCATTTCAATTCTGCCCTTGTAAGAAGTAAAGGGAGAGGAAATTGAATAAACTCCTACACCAAAAATCAGAAAGAAGCACATAATAGGTATCCATGAAGCAGTTGTTAAATAAACAATCCACATTTATCTAAAGGCAAATTTTCACTTTTATGGAGTCATATAGTAAGCCAATTTCTTCAAAACTAATTTTGAGAAGAGAGTTAAACATAAATCTAAAAATATTATAAATACTGGAAATCCAAACTAATACAACCATATGACCTTAAAAGGAGAGCTGTAAATTAAGTCTAGACTAAGGCCTAAGTCATATGAGCCTAACACATCAGCTGTGGGGTGTGTTATGGTCTCAATCTTTGTGTTCCTCCAAAATTCATATCTTGAAACCTTAACCCCCAATGAGATTGTATTTGGAGGTAGGGCCTTTAGGAAATAATAAGGTTTAGATGAGGTCATAAGGATGAGGCCTTCATGATGGAATTAGCGCCCTTATAAAGAGAGGAAGAGACATGAGATTTCTCTCCAAGTGCACACATCAAGTAAAGGCCACGTGAGGACATCAGGAGAAGATGGCCTTCTAAGACATGCGGTAAGCAAACCCTCCCCAGGAATCGAATCTGCTGACACCTTGATCTTGGACTTACTTCCCAGCCTCCAGAACTCTGAGAAATAAATTTCTGTTGTTTGAGCCACCCAGTCTATGGTATTTTGTCATTGCAGCCCAAGCTGACTAAGAACAGGATGCTTTAAAATAGGAGTCCATCGCTGAATTTAAACAAGCTTCACATGGACCAATGAGGAAACCTAGAAGCTAATCTTTTTTTTTTTTCTATTTCTCAGTTTGTTGCATGTATCATCTTTGGGCTGAAAACTTTGATAGAAGCATTTTTAGATTTCCATCTAAAAGGTTCCCTTCCCTTTTATTTCCCCATCAAAGTTCAACCTAAAACATCTCTGACATCTCAAGCCTATTGTAATTTCTCTTTTCTCTCTGAAGCCTGCTACTGTTAACTTTTTCACATGTCTTAGAACTTAATATTACCCTGGCTTGCTTATAGGTTGCTTCCTATATGGTTACCTCATTTCTCAATACACCATAAATATCTTAAGAAAAAGTACTCTATCTTATATGTTATATCCTGTTTATTCTTGCTTTCCTTCACCCTCCTACAAGTATTGATTTTGACATGTGCAGTTTCTAACAAGTGGTACTTGTTAGTGGTACTTGCATTGCTTGCTTTTGGGTTAAAACTAAATAATACAAGCAGGGGAGGGGTTAAATTTCTGAAAACAATTTTTTTTGATCATTACACTAACAAAAGTATGGAATATGGGAAAAGACTTTTTTAAAATAACCTCTTTTTTAAATAGCCTTATTTTTTCTCCATTGCATTTTTTTGCAAGAAAAATAACGTGGAACAGAATAAAAGTGCCCTCTTCATAATTTAACAAATGAGCATTTACCTACAATATGTGTTAAAAAAAAAAATCTCTAACAGACAATTATAGCACCAGACAAATCAGCTGTCATCATCACAAAGAGAAAAATAATTAGATGAGTGAAAAAAGAAATGCTTTCTATCCCCCCAAATTCCATATCCTATTAATACACAATATTTTCATTTTGGCTAAGAATATGGAACTAGAGTATATTTTATGATGGCTCGTAATTATTGACTAAAGTTTTGCCTTCTCTTTTCTAAAATCAGTTTTCCTTTAGGGACAGTTGGAATCTCATATTTAAATTATTAAATATTAAATCATGAAAGCAGAAATGCATGCTAGGCTCTCAGTATTCTTTTCCCTTTAAAATAAATACCATAGTGAACCAGCTTGAAAAAGCATGTAAACCTAGGTCCAGCCATCAAGGTGGTATACTTTGGATGCTCTTCACTAAAAAGCTGAGTAAGTTAAAATTCTAATTAACGTGGCAAACCAGAAAGGATTGAAATAAACCCGAGGGATTGAAATAAATCAGTGGTCATTATTAAAGGAAGTGGAAAGGGTACAAGGGCATGGGAAGTAGGGAAGGCTTGAAGTGCAGAAAGGGAACAGGAAAACGAGAGCAGATCAGGAGGTGACAGAGGATCTAGTCAGTCACAGGGTGTATAACAGCACAGGGCAGGGTTTATGGGAGAGAAAGACAATTCAAATGATAAGGTATGACTGGCTAAGTTAGAAAACACCAAAGATAAATGTGTATCTATTTGGTAATTTTTTCCTGAGGCAAGCTTTATGTAGCTGTTACATTTTCTAACGTATGACCTAATTTAGACATTTGAACTGTGCTGTAAAAATATTCCCTGAGTAGACCCAGTGTTTCAATTTGTCCAAGCCCTTAATTGAGCTAAAGCTTAAGTAGAAGTAATTCTATCAGTTGGAGAAAGTATCAAGAAAGATAGAATAGGATGGCCATATGGACCAGAAAATAGGAAATTTAAACTCTACAATTCTCTTTCCTTACACCATCCCTTACTCCAAATTACAATTTTAGATTCTACTAGAAATATGTCGCATTTTAAATAGACCCTTTCAAAATTGTGATTGAACATTTCTCCTTTGTTCCTTTATATTCTCTGTAACATACAATACAGTCAATAGTTCTATCTCACCCAATGAAAGTATCTAGTAGCAATAGAGTGTCGATACCACACATGGTTATAAATAAAGATAAATTAAAATACTGACCAAAGAATTAACTAGGCTTAGATTGAAGGAAAAAAACCTACAATAGCAAAAAGAAAAAGAACATTGTTATGTATATGGATATAAAGATTAAGATTTGTCATAGGTATTAGTATAGATATAAAATATTGACATTGAATATATAAATATATATTACACAAATTGAAAGTTAGTATTTAAGTACAAGTCTCTAGGGAAAAAAAACCAAATATATAAGATTTTTTTTAAAAAGCTAAGAAAATGCTAGCAAAATATTCTCTCTATATCTTTGATCTTCAGTGAATCTGAGAAAATGGTGAAATGCTATATTTTTCTTGGAAAATAGAATCAACTATTATGTGACAAAACAAAGTATTAATAACAGATTGATGTGCATAGACTTTAACATATGCAGTAACTTGGGTCAAATTTTATGACTTAATTAACATAGAGAATAAGTTATTTTTGTATAATCTTTTTAAAAAGTTATTTTTTCCTACAATAATCCAGGAAAAACTAATCTCCTAAACTGGATGATTAAAACAAAAATCTCTGAAAGAATTATAAATATGGATTTGAAAAATACAGCACAAAAATGTTTTTCAAAGAACAATGTCTTATAGTTCAGACTTCAGCATATTTTAAATAAGACATAAACTCAGAAGAGTTCTATAAAAGGAGACTAATTCAAAATGTACCATAGATCTAACCATATGCTTATATTTGTAGCCTGAGATGGACAAACGTCAGTAGATACTGCAAAACCCACTTGTGTACTTCAGAAAACTAGATTAATGATATTGAAGAAACATGTAGGGAGAGCAACCACTTTGAACCTATATTACGTGGTTTTGTGCTTATGTTTTAGTCAACAATGTTGCAGGCTATTGTCCCTTTCATGTATTTTAATATTTTCATCAAGTGAATCTTATCTGTATTTACTTCTTGGAGCTCTTTAAAATGAAGAGTGAAATTCTGCAAGTCTAGAAAATAAATATGTACATGAAATCCAACTCAAGTATTGTTCCAATACATAGTACAAAGCTTTTTATATTCAATTCAACACAAGGTGTAAAGCCAATGTCATTCCTATGAATGAAACATGGAAAGACTAATCCTGAGTAAGAACTATAACCATTCAAAAGTATCACAAAACAGATTTTACCCAGCCCTATTGTGCCAAAAGCCTTTCATGTGAGACTCCTGCAAAATCCACATGGTTCCACAGCACAGAAATCACAAACAGTCACATTTCAGAACCTCACGTTCACTCAGCTGGAAGATCTGGGACACCCTGAGTAATATTAGAAGAATTTCATCAATGCTCACCAGGATTGTCAGAGGACAAGTACCAATGAACGGTGAATTCCTATTTTGTTGTAAGGACATGAGATAATGTGTGATCTTTACGATTTACAATAACTATTTAAAAGACATACAATAGAATTATAAAGACAAACTCCCATTTTGTAAGAATTATACTGACTCCTTAGTATTTCCTTCACACTAGAGAACGATTATGAAGTATGATATGAATATACTAGAACTTAAGCCTGACTATATTCAAAGCTTCAATTAATTTTAAATGATCAAACAACTGCACTGCCAAGAGACAAGAAACCATAGGTCTTTTACATGATCCTACAAAGTAATAGGCAGAAAAGAGGTCACTCTACAAGGTCAGCATATGCACCACCAGAAACATTAAGTAAAGGACTTCATATAAATGGCTGCAGACACTTCTGAAGACAATCCTTGTTAGCATAATTACTCGAATAGTACTTATAAGTTTCTCCTTATATCTGCCTATTCCTGAGGATAAATGACTGATTAGACATATTATATTTTCTTACAGACATCAAAGAATTGATTTTTTTTTAAAAGATTCAACATAGGTCATTAATCTCAGAACTGCAACTGGTCTTAAGTAATAAGATCTTTTATAATGAAGGAGACTTTGCAAATATCATGGGGTTACCTATATTTTTACCCCCCAAAACATAGTGCCTTCACTATGCCAACCCAAAATAGGAGAGATTTGATTATATACTTGAGAGAAATCCCCCCATCCCCCACCATTGCCACCAAATTCAGTACTTGAAAGTGCTCAGGATAATTTGGTTATTTCCAACAATCAAAAGAGACCAATCTCATATGGGAATATTGGCCAATAATTAAGGAGATATCAGTTGCCTTAGCAACAGATTCCTTCCCAAATAAGCACTGTTTTCATTCAGCAGCCTTTAGCCAAAAGGGGAATTAAATCACTGAAATCAACAATTCCTTTGTTTAGCAAACAGAACAGCTTTCCAGGTCTCAAGAAAACAGACCCCTTGCAGTTGGTCCAGCATTGCCCAAGGTAGCAGTTGTTTAGTTGAATAAGCCAACCTCTTGAATTACAGGATTTTATCATCAAAACCACTGCTAACAGAACTGCTAGCTTTTGCCAAAGAAATATGACAAAAGAAAGAGCTTCTCCTAAGTGGTACTAATGAATATATTTAGCTATATAGATCTTAACTTTACATAGAGAATGTATATGTGCATGTTGCTATCTATATGTTTTGGTGTAGTTCTGGATGTCAAGTTTAGCAAAGGAACAGTTTAGCCTACTCTGCTAGTTAATACATAGCTTCTTTTACTTCAATTTCTAGGTGTAAGAGTCGAACCTCATATTAGATAATTTAAAAAAATATTTTACATGGGTCATCTCCAAAACTGAGAAAATGAATAGCTAAATTTCTAAATGTTGATATAACCTGGCCAGCTCTACAACTTAAAGTCATGCCACTGTATTGAAGCTATCTAAAGAGATTAAGCATTGCTCATTTTCTAAATAGGAATAATAATAATAAAGGCTCACTATGACTTATCTCTCTCAATAGACACACACTTGAACTCCCAAGGGCTTCCCAGGGTAAAAATTTACTGTAAAGGAAATAAGCATCAAACTATTGCCACGGAGTTCTTAAATCCTAACTATACTTCATGATCACCAATGTCTTTATTTCAGGTTAACTCATAGCAAATGACTTTACCTTTCCAATCTTACTCTACCACAACATTCCACTCTACAGCCACACAGACCCCCACTTCACTGCTGGCCTCAGCTCCAGATTTCTCTTCCGGTAAGGAGACTCCACCCTTCCCTCATGGCCAGCAAGTGTCTGAATTGATCTACACAGCAGGATCCAGCTCTGATGCCCAGAGTCTTTGCCTTTCTTGACCTTCTGTGGCTGCCTATAGCTCTTCATATTTTCTGTCTCTCTCTGTTCTTTTTGCCTGTTTTTTTAATTTTTTTAAGTTATAGGGATAATACATGCTCATCAAAATAAATTTAAATAATACAGAGGTATATAAAATTAAAAAATGAAAAGACCCTGTGATTAGAGGTTTATTCCCCAAAAGAATAAATAATAATTTGGTGTGCAACTTTCAAGAATATCTTTTCTACATTTATACAAATATCTTTGTTTTTTCACAGAATGAGGTTTTTTCTTTTTTACTCTCTCTCTCTTACTTTTTATCATGCCTACATGGAAAAAATTTATTAAAAAAATTAAATGTCAAAGAATGAATTCCCTGAATTCATCTTACCCCACACACTGAGATATACACATTCACTTTTTATTTCTTATCCCAAGTACTTTGTAACCACCCTTGCCAAGTACTATAAGATTTCCTTTACCATTTATGAAAAATGAATAGTTGACTGCTATAGGATGGACATTTGTCCCCTCCAAACCTCATGCTGAAATTTGATCCATAATGTTGGATGTGGGACCTAATGGGAGGTGTTTGGGTCATAGTGGTAGATTCCTCATGAATAGATTAATACCTTCCCTGAGTGGGAGGTGAGTTCTTGCTCTATTAGTTCCCATGAAAACTGATTGTTAAAAGGAGGCTATCATCTCCTTCTCTCTCTGGCTTCCTCTCTTGCCATGTCATCTCTGCACATACCAGTTCCCCTTTGCCTTCCACCATTAATGGAAGCAGCCTGAAGCCCCAGCAGAAGCAGATGCTGGTGCCATGTTTCTTGTACAGCCTATAGAATCATGAGCCAAATAAACTTCTTTTTTTTTATAAGTTACCCAGCCTCAAGTATTCCTTTATAGCAACACTAAATAGACTGAGATAGAAAATTGGTACCAAGGAATGGGGTGTTGCTATAAAGATACCTGAAAATGTGGAAGAGGCTCTGAAACTGAGTAATAGACAGAGACTGGAAGAGTTTGGAGGGCTCAGAAGAAGATAGGAAGATGAGAGAACTTCTTAGAGATTGGTTAAGTGGTTGTGACCAAAATGGTGATAGAAATATAGAGAGTAAAGGCCATGCTGACAAAGTTTCAGATGGAAATGAGAAACTTATCGGGAACTGTAGCAAAGGCCACCCATGTTATGCTTTAGCAAAGAACTTGGATGTATTGTATCCATACCCTAGCACTCTGTGGAAGACTGAACTTAAGAGTGATGACCTAGTATCTGGCAGAAGAAATATCAATGTAGCAAAGCACTCAAGAGGTGGTGTGCCTACTTTTAACAGCTTACAATCAGATATTATAGCAAAGGAATGATCTAAAGTTGAGATTTGTAATTAAAAGAGAAGCAGAGCATAAAAATTTGGAAAATTTTCAGCTTGGCCATGTGATAGAGAAGGAAAAAGCATTTTCAGGAAAGAAATCCAAAGATGCTGCAGAGGAATCACTTGTTAGAGAGATCAACATGACTAAAAGGGAGCCAGGTACTGAGTCAAGACAATGGGGAAAAGGCACTGAAGGCATTTCTGAACTCTTTGAGGTTGCTCTGCCCATTGCAGGCCTAGTGACCTAAGAGGACAAAAGGGTTTCAGGGGACAGATCCAGGGCACAGCTGCTCTGAGCCTCCTCAGGATGCTGCCTCCTACATCCTGGTTGCTCCAGCTCCAGCCATGGCTCAAAGGACCCCAGATACAGCTTGGGCTGCCATTCCGGAGAGCGTAAGCGGTAAGCCTTGGCAACTTCCACATAGTGGTAATCTGTAGGCACTAAGAATGCAGAAGTGGTGGAGGCTTGGCAGCTTCCACCTAGATTTTAGAGAATGTATTGGAAAGCCTGGGTGCCCAGGCAGAAGCCTGCCACAGGGACAGAGCCTCTACCAGGTCAGTACCTAGTGGAGGTGTGGGAATGGGGCTGCCATTGAGACCCCAGAATTAGAAAGCCACCAATAATGTGCAATTGAAAAAGCCACAAGCACCAGACTCTAACCTATGAGAGCAGACATGTAGGCTATGCCCTGCAAAGTCATGAAGGCAGGGCAGCTTAAGGCCTTAGGAGCCCAACCCTCACACCAGTGTGCCCAGGATGTAGGACATGGAGTCACAGGAGATTATTTTGGAGTTTTAAGATTTGCTGTCTGCCCTGGTGGGTTTCAGACTTGCATGGAGCTGTTACCCCTTTCTTTTAGTCAATTTGTCCCTTTTGGAATGGGAATGTTTACCCAATGCCTGTACAAGAATTGTCTCTTGGAAGTAAATAACTCATTTACACGTTCATAGCTAGAAGGAACTTGCCTTGAGTCTCAGATGAGACTTTGGACTTTTAAGTTGATGCTGGAACAAGTTAAGACTTTAGGAGACTATCAGGATGGAATAACTGCATTTTGCATATGAGACAGACATGAATTTTAGGGGGCCAAGGACAGAATGCTATAGTTTGGATATTTGTCCCCCCAAACCTCATGTTGAAATTTGATTTCCACTGTTGAAGGTAGAACCTAATGGAAGGTGTTTGGGTCATGGGGGCATATGTCTCAGGAATCCCTTTAGGGCAGAGAAAGTGAGTGAATTCTCACTCCATTAGTGCCTATGGGAGCTGATTGTTAAAAACAACCTAGGACCTCCCCTATCTCCTGCTTCCCCTCTGACCATATGATCACTACACACACCAGCTCACCTTCACTTTCCAACATGAGTGGAAATAGCCTGATGCCCTCACCAGAAGCAGATGCTGGTACCATGCTTCTTGTACAGCTTGCAGAACAATAAGCCAAATAAACCTCTTTTATTTATAAATTACCCAGCCTCAGGTATTCCTTTATAACACTAAATGGACTAAGACACTATCAAATATTATACTATTTATTTATCTGATAATGAAAAAATAAACAGAGACAAAGTATTTTCAATGAAACAGAGATGTTTGGTAATCTATCAACATGTCCAATATTAACTGAGTAAAATACTCAACCTGCTAATAAAATTTAAAATCATAATTTTTAAAGATGTATGAAATGCATTTTCTAATTTACTTCAGAGACTTTAAAACTACATTTGGCTTTAATTCATATTTTGTCTCATTTTTTTTTTTTTTTTTTTTTTTTTTT
>VBSM01002608.1:140806196-140881064 GCA_008086735.1 Cheirogaleus medius
GGCCTCCCAGAGTGCTAGGATTACAGGCGTGAGCCACCGCGCCCGGCCTTTTGTCTCATTTTTAACAAAAGAATCACAACAAATATACTGCAGCTATGAATAATAAACAGAAATAGCCACACACCCCTTTCCAATTAAAAAGCCCTAAACCTAAAAATGTCTATGACCTTTGACTAGCATATAATTTTAGCCAAAGGCTGATACTTAACTTCTAAGTCCACAGTTACACTAAAAACGTAACAAATGGTGCCAATAAATAATACTGCCAGGAGCACCAAAGGTTCTCACAAGTAAATCAGTGAATCAGAGTCCCCAGATGCCTATACATTAGACTTAAACAGCCAGTAAAACTCAGCATTTGCATTACCATGGGTTACCGTTACTCATTTAAACATCATTTCCCAAGCTCCAAACTGGGACACTACTTTTATGACTTTACAAATTTATCTGTGATGAAGAGAGAGAATTCAAAGTTATATTCCCTTAGAAATGTAGAAAACCACCAGATATTAATCAACTCTACCTAAAAGGTTTGGTTATCTCATGTACAGAACTAAAAATCAAGGATATTCATCTCTCATCATCAGCTAATATTTATTGAGTGCCTATAGGGCATATGGTACAAGTCACCTACAAGGATGGGCTCTAAAGGGTGTATTAGTCAAAAGTAGAAAATGTTGTTGTTACTCTATGAAATGTACATGAAATCTGACAATATTTTCTACTGAGCTCTACTTACACATACATAATAAGTAAGGTGCCTCTGTTTCTTTGAATCAGTAGGGAGTGTTTACCTTTAACCCTCACTCACCAGACAACAGCTGTTCTTCTCTTCAAGTATTGACAAGACTGTGCAATAGTATTTGAAAAATATGACTACTGAATATGCTTTATTGTTACAGGACAGTAAGGGCTCAATTCACTTAAAAAGCCTCGATTTATTTTAGAAGAAAAGTATAATCATGCTGTTTAAATTAATAGTCAAATCTTTAGATCAGTCAATATAAAGGATAGTGTAAAACTGTACTGAGGACTTTTACAAAAAAAAAAAAAACCAGAAAACTTCAAATGCTTTGGCATTTTAAAAATTATAAATATAGAACAGAGCAAAACCTTGTCTCTAAAAGAAAAAAAGAAATTATAAATTTGGTTATGGCCCAGTGCAACTATGCAAGAGGGAAAAAAACTTTGCCAAATTTAAGGTGGAGGATTACTTATTGTTCTTTGTTTTGAGTTACTATATTTTAGATTTCATGAGAAATTAAGAGATTTTGCTAAAGGCATACGATTGATTATATGTGAGAGAAATCCAATTTAATTATTAATGAAAATGAAACTGGATCTACTCAACAGCAACCCAACAGAAGGAGAGTAAAATTTTGGGTTGACCCTGTTCACTGGTGGCTTTCTTTGTGGGCTCATAATAAATAAGAAATAAGAAATGTACTTACCACTACTGGAGCTACACTGTGACAGTTGCTAATGAATGGAGGCTGATCAGATATTTCAGCCTGGGTCCAAATCTGCCTTGTTCATGTAACTTGCCATAAACTAGTAGTGAGTAAGAATTGCTTTTGACTGATATCCTTGGCCACCAATAAAGGACAGTATTCAAATTATCCCTTCAAAAGCTTTTAAAAATCCAAGCAAAGTCAAGTTACCAGAATTGACAACATTTTTGATAATATATTAATATTTTCATGACTTTTTAACATATTCTAAAACTGTAATGCAATTTTTTATATTAAAACTTTACATAGATGTACTTTTTCTAGTCCTCAAAAATAATAAATATCAACTCTTATGAAAGACTGCAGATGTATTTGTTTATTTTCTTTTTTTATGGAACACTTTGTGAATTTTCGTGTCATCCTTGCACAGGGCCCATGCTAATCTTGTCTCTATATTGTTCCAATTTTAGTATATGTGCTGCCAAAGTGAGCGTGGCGTTTCCTTCCTAACAAAAGCAGTGAGACTATTTTTAAACCTAAACATACTGTTCATTTTGATTTTACAATAATGTGAACAGAATTAGGGTCTATCCACCATCACTCTACATCCGACATCCATTCAACAGATATTTCCTGAGCAACTATTGTTTGACATGGATGAAAAAACTAAGTAAAAAAAAGATACAGTCCCTGTCTTCAAGGAGCTCACTGACTAATGATGATGTGCTAAGAACAGTGTTCTGATTGGAGAGCTTCATAGAGGGGCACCTAACCCAGCAGGGGCAGGAGGTGAGATGGGTCAGAGAAAGCTTCCTGGAGATGTTTTAAAAGTTTCTAAATTACTACTTATAAATTCTATCTAAACCTTATCTGCCATAATGGAGTCTCTCTTTCCTATACTAATTGGTATGTTTTAGGTAACTCTAATCTGTATTCTTTAAAGGAAACCACATTCTCTTGGTGCAATTAAGATGTTAAAGGAAAAGGAATTTCAAAAACAAACTTTTTTGCAAGAAGTGATCGTTTCTAACCTCTCAATGTGTATTGTCTTAGAACCACAAAGAAGATCCAGAAGAGTTGTTTTCTATTATTCCTCTACATCTTATCCTGTGATGCTCTTCAATCACTTTAGATATACAAGAGACAAATAGGCAGTATGGAGAATAAACCTGGCTCCTCAGATTATAAAACATCTCACGCTCTTTCCAGACAAAGTGCTTGCAGCATAATCTGCTGAAGAACACTAGAAAAATTCAAATCACTCTTTAACAAACTTTTCAAACTGTAGAAAAATAAGGAAACTACCATAAAAAACATAGTGGTATGCCACCAGTATAATGACTATGCTGCTTTTCCTTTGTCTGAGAAAAAATATTAACCCATTTTTTGTTGATAGCTACTAAATTAAACTTGTTGCAGTTTATAAGGGATGGAAAGAAAAAAGGGGGGGGCATCCATTATCATTGGCTATTTTTGAGAACCTCCTTTTCCCAGATATTTTTATGCTACCCAAAAAGACTAAATCAGAGGGAGGACTTCTTATGCATGTCATCCCTCTTGTCACCCTGAGATTCCCATCACCGTCCTGCATTGTTCTTGAACTGTGTCTGCCGTCACATCAGCAGAATTTAAACTTCATGGATATAGAGAACCTGTGGCTCAGAAAATAAAATGGTTTGCCCAAGGTCACAGAGCCAGTCAGAGGCAAAATAGGTATTAGTTTCTATGTCTACTTCTTTTCTACTTCCTTTATTCTTCAGATTTTTAACCAAAAAATATCTCTAGTCCCCAAAGTGAAGAATAAGAATACAACAAAATCTATTTTGTTCTGAGTTTCTCTAATATATGAGCTTCACTTCATTAATTTAAAAACAATCCAACACTTCAAATTGCATCTTAACGTTGAAAAAATTTTCATTTTTATGTATTAGTCTTTTATGTCATTAACATTTCATATTCTGTATGACCATCATCCCTTAGCAATACACAGTTGTAAAATTTGGACCAAATCAAGGAGAATGAGAGTATCTCATTTTTTTATACCAACAGAGGGAAGAAAAAAAAGGTGAGGTAGTATATCTCTCTTGCCTATTTAAACATTAAAGAAATATATTAAAATACCACTCACAGAATTTCAAGAGGACATTATTCAAAGGATAATAATAAATGCAAGTCACTAAGAGTTGACATTTCGATGACCTAAGCTTGTTGTATATTGTACCTCCACTCATGTCTACTGACATCCAAGAGTAAACCCTAAGGGAGTTGTTTTGAGTGAGGGTTTCTGTATGTCTCTTTGAATAGGAATACAAAGTGACAGAAAAATAACTCAAAATTGCTATAAAATGAATGGTATTTCCAAATGCGCAAGCAAACAACATGCACTTTAATGTAACACATTTCTTCTTATTTGGCAGTAAGTTAAAACATATGTTGTTTGAAGTTTATATAAAATGGATGAAAAGGTGTTATTTGTGTTAAAAATGAAACCAAATTACTAAGTGGTTTAAAATCCATGGCTTTTATTATCCAAATGTAGCCAGTTAAAAGTAATGTCACTTGAAGAGTAAAAATAAATTAGGGTTAACAGTTACTGGTTTGCTTGTTTTTTTATGATGAAGGAAATAAACAAAGTAAAAACCTTCAAAAATATGCACTTAGTCATTACAATTTCATAATTTTCTTTAACGCAATTCCAAAAAACAAACAACAAAGAAATTTAGTTACCCCTTAAAATTAAGTACAAATATTTTTCCTGAAGGCTTTTTCTTCTATGAATTACCAAAGAAACAGCTGTCAAAAGCTTAGTCACACTTCAAAAAGGAAAAGTCAATGGAAGCAGGTAAAAATCAGGTGGTCAAAAACATCCTCATCAACTTGCCCTGAGAAAAAAAATCTCATGAAAAAGAAAAACAACAAAAAGCAAAAATCATTATTATCAAATAATTTTTTTAACCATCAGCAGTTTGATTAGCACTTTGCAAAACAAAAACAAGAGAACATACTCTGAATTGTTTCGATTCAAGAGAGAAAGAAAGAGAAATGATTTTGAAATGTGTTAGAAGACAGGTTCAGAATTAAAACTTAAAAACAAAAAGTTTTGTTACTTTGTTTTCAAATAGAAAATATACAGAGATATTTGCTTCTTAGGCCTAAGTTACCTGGCACAGGTGACTTTCTCCTAAAGTCATTACAACTTATTTAAGATTTAAAGTAAAGTCATTTTTTCTCTGTTAACCATTGCTTAATACGGCAAAATATTAAGATATAATATGTCCCCAAAAGATCATAGCCCTAATAAATAAAATCAAAAAAACATGTCCTGCCACAATAAACCCTTAAAGCAGGTACAAATGCCTTAAGAAAAAGCCTATATTTTTACGTACTCTATTAAAGAACTTTATCTGCTGGGCATGGTGGTATACGCCTGTAGTCCCAGCTACTTGGGAGGCTGACATGGGAAGATCACTTGAGGCCAGGAGTTTGAGGTTGCAGTGAGCTATGATGGCACCACTGCACTCAAGCCTAGGCAACAGATTGAGACCCTGTCTCAAAAAAAAAACCCAAAAAAACTGTATCCCATTTTTAAATAAAAAATATTTTCTCATGAATTGCATCATAATCACTGATTGGCACTGACAATGCCAAGTGGTGAAGAAGAGCCAACCCACAAACTAACATTGTCAATAACCTTGGGTCCAAGAAAGAGTCATCAGAGTCATCAGAGATGTCATCATAATAGTGCTCTTGCCCTCAATTAAGTTGGCCACATACATTCTCAGACACAAAACACCTTAGTTACATTACATACTCAGATTTTTTTTTAAATTTTTAAAACATTTTTTACATTGCATTTTTTTATTCTTATCTGGAAATGAGAGTAGTTGAGAAACTTGGAGTACTTCAGAACCTTTACAGTTTAATATTGTCCCTACTGGAAACAAGTATCGACCATCAAAAAATAGGAAAATAAAAATATATAATTTAAGCTTATGAAAGCTGATAACAATTTTAAGAGGAAATATACTATTAACCATAGACTAAGCTTCATTTTCAAATATGATCTGCTTCTGTTAACATTTCAACTAAATGTTAGACGATATTGGTGAATATTCTTCTTTATTTTCACACGCTAGCATTCTATAGGTCTTGAATTTGAAAATCTACTGGCTGAAGCAGAATTACTTCATTGAGAAAGATGTAGTATCGAGCCTTAGAAAAGGCGACAACTGAAGCCACTGGAGAGCCTCTGTATTAAGAACTGTGGCGGCCGGGTGTGGTGGCTCACGCCTGTAATCCTAGCACTCTGGGAGGCCGAGGTGGGCGGATCGTTTGAGCTCAGGAGTTCGAAACCAGCCTGAGCAAGAGTGAGACCCCATCTCTACTAAAAAATAGAAAGAAATTAATTGGCCAACTAAAATAAAGAAAAAATTAGCCGGGCATGGTGGCGCATGCCTGTAGTCCCAGCTACTTGGGAGGCTGAGGCAGAAGGATCGCCTGAGCCCAGAAGTTTGAGGTTGCTGTGAGCGAGGCTGACGCCACGGCACTCTAGCTGGGGCAACAGAGTGAGACTCTGTCTCAAAAAAAAAAAGAACTGTGGCAATTTCTAAGTTAAAGGGCCTTATGGTCTTCTGTCTATCCATTTGAATGCACAAAATGATGAAATTCGAGGACTTGCATCCATTTCACACATCTCGTCCCAGGACACAGATTGTGTCTATGATTGCCTTCACACAACAACCAATACAAAAGAAGAATTTCATTTGTCTTCACTCCAGTTGTCTGGTTTAGATATTGTCATTAAATTAAACAATTTATATTTGTTGTATGATATAGACATCTGTTCTTATGAATCCAATGTTAAAACTTTATTTTTAAAAAACACAGTAAATTTGACAGAAAGCATACCAATGGTAAAAATATGAAATTCAAGCCTGACTTCTCTATTTCATTATAATTATCATGATAGTACGTATTTCAACTTTGTACAGTAAAAGGAATACTGAAAACATTTGAGAAATTATTACCTATAATGACTTTGCTATAAAGTTCTTTCTTAGTTTTAAATTATTTAAGAGCAATTTCAAAATATCACTATAGTTTATGTTATCAGGAAAAAGGAACTGATTTCACATTTTTTATATAATAACTTCAAGATGAGCACATTGTTATTTTGAGAAAAGTGATTTGTTCTAGAACCAGGAATACCAGGCCTTTTCAAGTTTCTACTTTATTGTAAAACTTAACTACAACAAAAGGCAAGTGCCTACAAAAGGGTCCCAATTCCTTCATCCTAATTTTCAGTGCTAACAAGAATTAGGTATTTCAAAATGATCAAATCTATCTATAAAATAGTTAAAACATAGCTGAGCACCTCTTGTGTTACGAACAACTGACTTACATTCATTCATGTGCTTATTTTATTGAGTACCAGGCACTGTGCTAGGCACTGGAATTTGAATTGTAAACAAGAAAGACAATGTCACTCCCTCAGGAAGCTTACAGCATCTTGGGGTTATACCCAGGATCGGTGGGTGCATAGAAGAAAAGCACATGACCCAAACTTATGGGTCTGGGAAGACTTTCTGGAAGAAGCAGCATCTGTGCTGAGCAACATACACTCAACACTCAATGGCTTTAGCTCTCTGACTAAAGCTCTTGGCCTTGAACCATATTCAGGTGCATAAACACTATCCATGGAGGTAAAGAACCACATCCCAAAGAGCGTTGCAACATTGAGGCATTCTATGAACAATGCCAGTACATATTATGGGTCTGTGGCTAAATGAAAAATATTTATCTCATCTGTGAACCACTTTGCCCAAACCAGAAAAAGCTCTTTATCTATGTTCTGGACTGTTCAAAACTAACACTATAGCTTAGTTTTGCCATCCTTTGAACTTTATATAAATGGAATCATATAGTATAGTCATGTGCCACATAATGATGTTTTAGTCAGTGAAGGAGCTAACATATAACAATGGTCCCTTCATATTATAATAATGCATTTTTACTGTACCTTTTCTATGTTTAAATATGTTGAGATACACATTACCATTTTGTAATTGCCTACAGTATTCAGTATAGTAACATGCTTTACAAGTTTGTAGCCTAGGAGCAATAGGATATACACATAGCATCAGTGTGTAGTAGGCTATACTATCTAGGTTTGTGTAAGTATACTCTATGATATTTGCATGACAAAATCAGCTAATGACACATTTCTCAAAACATATCCCCATTGTTAAGCAATGCATAACTATATGTATTATTTTGAATCTGTCATCTTTTGTTCAACATTGTTTGTGAGATCTATCCAGGATGCTGTGTGTAGTAGTTGATTCATTTTCTTTGCTTTTATAGTACTCCATTAAATGAATGAACCACAATTTGTCTATTCTAATGTTGATGGGCATTGGAATTATTTCCAGGTTTAGCTGTTAGCAAAAATACTATGAACATTCTTATATATGTGTTTTGGTACATATATACACAAATTTCTGTATGGTTCACTATACCTGAGAATGCAATTGCCAGGAACAGGGTATATATATGTTCAGTTTTAATAGATACTGTCAAGCAGTTTTACAGAATGGTTTTACCACTTCCAACAGTAGTGCATATGAGTTTCAGTTGCTCAACATCCTTACCAACACTTGGCTTTGTCATTCTTCTTAATTTAAGCCATCTATTGGAGATGTATTGATATCTCATTGTGGTTTTCATTTGCATTTCCCTAGTGACTACTTAGGTTATCTTTTTCTGTTTATTGGCCACTTGGATATAGTGTTTGTGAAGTGCCTGTTAATGTCTTTTGCATTTGTGAAATTGTCCTGTTGATTTGTAAGAAGTTGCTATATTCTAGAAATAAGTGCTTAGTTATGTGCACTGCAAATAATTCCCCCTACTCTGTAACTTACTTTCTCACTTTCTAAACAGCATCCTCCAGTAACAGAAATTCCTAATTATAATAATGTAAACCAATTTATCAATCTTTTCTGTATGGTTATGTTTTTTTCCTATTTAAGAAATAATAGCCTACCTCAGAATCATGAAAATATTCTTATATTTGTGTTAGAAACTTTACTGCTTTACCCTTCACATTTAGATTTATAATCCACTTGGAATATGTGTATATGGTGTAAGGTACAGGATTGTGATTTTTTTTTTCTATAAGGCTATCCAGTTGGATCAGAATATTTTATTGAAAATACCACCCATCTTCATTGTTCTGCAGTGCCACTCATGTTATAAAATCAAGTTTCCACATATGTGTGAGTCTATTTTTGGACTTTATTCTATTCCATTAGATTTTTATCAATCCTTATACCAATACCATGCTATCTTAATTACTATAGCTTTATAATAAGCCTTGATATCTGTTAGTGTAAATCTTCCAACTTTCTTCCAGATGATCTTCCCTATTATTGATCCTTTGGATTTCCATATAAATATTAGAATCATTTGTCAATTTCCACAAAGAAAAACAACTTGGGTTCTATCCATCTCTTTTTGTTTCTGTTCTGCTAACCATACCTCATCTGTTTCCCTCCCAATAGCCTCTGATCATTTTAGAGTAAGTTTTTCCTCATTAGGACTTAGGTACTCATTTCTGCAAAGAAGACATGGGGTACCAGGACGAGGTGTTTCAGAGTAAAGGTTCATGGTATTGCTTTAGGAGCACACCCTTAGTTCTTAGAAACTTGTTCAGTACCTTAGAGACTTTGCAAGGAAACATATTTCTTAAAGAGGCAATTATTCAGACTTCTCTAGAAATACATTTTTATGATAATTGCCAATATCATATACTTTTAAAGTCTCCAGGGATATTCAGAGGTTCTGTTCATATCTCCCTTTAAAATCAATGAGAATCTCAACATTGTTAGAATTTTACAATGCAAAGGGTCTTCAGGGGTTGCTCCTTTTTTGATTATGCCCAGTTTTACTTGAACATCAGTTTTTAAAATGAATATTTTTTCATATAATTATTTTTCTTTTACATTGAGATCTGCAACAGCATTATTTTCCCTTAGAATTTCAGCTACATGATAGCTTTTATATTTCCTTGTGCTCTGAATTCTCAACAACTAAACTTACAAGCAAAATTTAGAAGTACAATGGTCTAAAATTAGAAGTCAAGAATTTAGGATCCCAGTTTGGGTTGTGTCATCAAGACTTTATAACTGCTCACATACTGACTTTCTAAACATAAGAGAGCAATTATATTGCCTATGTTTAATATATTGTATTAACTAGGTTAAAACCTTAAGGCTAATACAGTCCATTAAACTACAGCGGATTTCAGGACAGGAACTGTTGGATTCCTACAGCTTAAAAATAGTAAAGCTCAAAAATTGTGGTTGGATTCATGAGTTATTAATTTTGATTTCATCACTGTCTTACAGAAAGGATATAAGAAAGAGAGACTAAGAAAAAAATATTTAGTTGAATGAGAAGTTGACTTTCAATGTGAAGGAAACTACATTTCACATTCAGCAGTGTTGTTCTCATACTGACCGAAGGTGACATAGCCATTTAGGTAAGAGAGTAGATGGGGAAGGTCTCAGGCCTAATGGGGAAAATGTCCGTTGCAGGAACCTTCATTGTATTTTCATACAGTGCTAAGCACATATCTTGCCCACAGCATGCATGCTATATATACTTGTTGATTTGATTTGAGAGCACTCAAAGCTATAGCATTGGCATTATAATTTTTTATGATACAGTTGGTACCTTTTTAGGAAATGTTTACTTTAAGCAGAGCCTGATTTTTATAAGCTCCTTTTCTGGGTCATGAGACCAGATGCACGGGAAGACAATATGGATTCCATGGATTCTCTCCCATGAAGGGAGAGAATAATTTCCCCCATATGCTGGAATACCTGGAGTGTTTATTATACTAATTTAACTTTCAAATCATTATTCTCTGCTCTACAGAAAGAAACATGTTCATCATAATATCCAACATGGATTCTACAGAATTTCGGGCCTATGAAAAGAGGGCTCACCTAGGGTAAATGATAAAACCATTTCTAGGGTCCAGGAATTTGCAGAAGATCACTCAGAAAAAAGGCTGCTTGAAGTCTTCATTTTTAAAAAATTAATTAATTCATTTATTTATTTTAGTGACAGGATCTCACTCTGTCACTCAGGCTGGAGTGCAGTGATGTGATCATAGCTTACGGCACCCTCCAACTCCTGGGCTCAAGCAATCCTCCTGCTCAACCTCTAGAGTAGCTAGGACTATAGGCATGCACCACCCCCCTGGCTAATTTTTTCTTTTTTGTAGAAATGGAGTCTCACTATGTTGCCCAGGCTGGTCTCAAACTCCTGGCCTCAAGCAATCCTCCCACCTCAGCCTCCCAAAGTGCCAGGATTACAGGTATGAGCCATGGCACCCAGCTGGCCCTCATATTTTAAACTATCTACTCAGAATAGAACTTTGTTTACATAATATTTTACCTATATGTTTATAAATAAATGTCCTCACTTAAATGTATAGAATTTGAACAAACTCATTTATCTGGAACCCAGGTAACCAGAAAGCTCAATCATTATCAAATTCGTTTCTCCCACAAGCAGGACTCTATAACAGCAATAGATGCTCATGATAATAATCATAGGCCTCCTAATTTTTTTAGAAACAATTATTTTTAGTGTATGTTTAAAATTAATTTTATTTTACTATATCCTAATGCTTACAAAACTGGTCACAGGTACCATATGTATATATAGATAATAGGTTAAACAAAAAAATTCTATTAGTGAGAAAATTGCATTCACCACTCATTACATAAAATCAGGGATTTATTGTATCTGCTGCTTTCTCAAATTCAGGCATATCAGTCACTATACTCCCTCTTCTGAAATGTCTATTACACTATTCTCTAAGCCCTAAAATTGCCCTCAAAATATGCAAATTAATCTTATCCTAACCTTTCAAACACATTCACAGTTTCTGTGAACATCTTTTAGGTAATATTTTACTAATATTAAAGTTTATTATTATTAAAGTTTATTATGGGGACGTTAAATGCATATTCATTTTTAAATAGATCAGATTTTTTAATTATAAGGAATTGAAACTTCTAAAACTTGGGTTTAAATGAGTCTAAACTATCCAAGCTTAACAAAATATCCCATTTTTTCCCATATTTATGATGCCTAAAATATTTTTTACTTCATTTTTTAAACTACATGCATTTTAATTGCCGAAAACAACTCTAAGCTTTTATAATATCTGATTCATCAAAAGCTTTTTCATTCATCAAAATGATTTTACTTACACACATAAATGTCAACTTTAACATTATGAAATATCTTACTAAATAGAAATATAAATTCACTGAAGGATATATATCATTTTACTAAAATACTCTGTAAAATTTATAAATTAGAGAAAAGTGATCACCCTTATATGTTTACAGTTTACATAAGAAACTAACATAAATTAATTAATTTTAACATAACGTTCTGAAAGAATTGCAAAAAGATTATGCAATTTATTTTGTGGTATCTTGGTGCTTAAAATATTTTCAAAGAAAAGACAAACACAATGCTTGCAGATAACCTAAAGAGCCTTGTCTTAAGTGATGGACTTTTGCTATTCGGCTAGCTATGAAAAATATGCTAAAAACAAAAACAAGGACAAAAAATATATATTTGCATATAATTAAATAGTCATTATGCCATCAAAAATAGATTCTATGTTAACATATATTAAAAATATTTAAATATAAATTGATTTGTATTTTTGCTCCTAGTAGCTGCTTTAAAAACAATATTGTTTGTTAAGTAGTAGACAATGCACAATATAACAATTAAGAGCATATAAGATTCCTAGCAAACATTTTTGCTTTTATATTATAATATTCTTTCCATTCATATTCACCAATTGGGATATGGAAGTATATGCAACACTCATCATTCTTTATGAAAAGATCATTCTGAAGGTAAAGTTTAATAAGTGTTAATTTGTATATAGATGATAGAGAGGTATAGGTATGCATCTACTGCTTGTATGATCCAAATGTTCCACAACCCAAAAAGCTACATTTCCTTTAGCTATAAGAAATGTATATATGAATCTCTGTGTATGATGTGTATAATACATAGAACTATGTATGTTTTAATTTGAAATAGTTCAACAATTCATTAAATAGATTTAGATTAGTTCCAAAAATTATGATTCGACAGTTTAAAATGTTTCTAATAGATCAACTCCAAAAGAATAACAGTTTAATCTATTCCCTTCAGAAAATATTAAGATATTCATATATTACAGTTGGTTTTACTATTCTGTTATCTCAAATGGTAAATAAATAAAGAGAATGTAGTCTTTCCGAAATTAAAAAAAGATAGGATTCTCATATTTTCATATTATTTTGAATAAATTATCATGTTAAAGTTTCTAGATAATTAATTTGAACTAAAAAGGGTTGCTGAATTTCTGAATAAACATTTCCATAGGTAACTCTATTTTAACTTGAACCAAAAAATTAGTTTCATTTAGGATTTTACAACTCTCTGAATTAAACAAAATAATTATCATGGAAAAAAATTTTAAATAATCACTGCAACCATTAAAATGGAATGAATGACAATCCTTATACCTAATATGGAGTTTATTCTGGATCAGTGGAAAGTGTGTGTGCCTGTGTGTGTGTGTGTGCGCGTCTGCACGCACAAGTAACCTGCCAAAGTGACGAGGACTCTGCTTCTCAGAAGCAAAAGGTAAGTTGCTCTAAGGGTATGGTACTTATTTCCTCAGTTCTGAGTCATCTAACAGAAACTACTGTATTATTCAAAAATCCTTTTTCTTAAAGACAGTTACAAAAATCACTCTTTTATAGGCGCTACAATTTGGCTCAAAGCCTCTAGAAGTTGAATGGCAATGTTATACCATTAACCACTCAGCTTCTGAACATGAGGAAAATTATGCTTGTACAGCAGCTAAGATTTCCTTCTCAAGACTGCAGCAGCAGTCAAAATTAACAATGGATTATTCTTGCAATTGGGGCAGAGGGCTGGGGGTGGGAAGGAAAAGGGGAAAAAAAACCTTTCTATCATATCTTTCCCTAAGATTACCTAAAGATTTATACTTCACAACGTAACACCATAAAATTATGGCTAACACTTATTTGGGGACACGATTTCAAATACAAAATGGAACTTAAATGAAAGATAAGCTACTTAAATCTTAAAGGGGAAATTAAAAATTAATGGTAATTTTCTCATGTATCACATTTCAAAGAAAAGCCCTTACAGTATAAAGATCCCATGAGTTCATGACAGCTTTATTCTCAGACCCACAAATCCAGCTATTGTTATGCTCCAAAACTGTAGGAACTGCTGCCACCTATAGGATCTGCACGATAATGGCAGTGTTTTACTCAGCAGTACCCTCTATTGGGGACAGAAATGTGCTGAAATGTGTAAGCACTTTTCTTAACAGCAGGTGGCCTCACTTTTGCTACAGTTTACCTGAAAGGCGTTAGTTTAAAAGCTTTTTCATGTTTTGTAAAATAAACTCCAACTTCTGCCTGAATCTAAAGTTGCTATGTGATTTGAGACAGAAAAAAAACAACAACACAATTTTGAACTCTGCAAATTCACTTCCATAAACAGTTTCATAAAGTTGTTCCTCAGTTGCTAATCTGATGTCAATGCCGTGCTGTATCAACCAGGCCACAAAAGAGAGAGAGAGAGAGGTATTCTGCTGAGATTCACTGCATAGGGGAGAAATTAAGGAAAGTGTTTATTGAGTGTAAAATGCCAGTTACCACAATTAGTCCCATCTTCCTGGAATTTATTATACTCTATAATGAAGTAACTAGAAAGCTGACAGTTTCTCATGGTATTCTTAGGTAATTATTTTGTTTGTTTTTGTTTTTTGAGACAGGGTCTCTCTTCTCTGTTGCCTGGGCTGGAGTGCAGTGGCATCATGATAGCTCACTGCGACTTCAAACTCCTGGACTGAAGCAATCCTCCTGCCTCAACTTCCCAAGTAGCTCAGACTACAGGCATGCGCCATCACTCCCAGCCAATGTTTTCTTTTTTGTAGAGATAGGGTCTCACTATGTTGCCCAGGCTGGTCTCAAACCCTGGCCTCCCAAAGTGCTAGAATTATAGGGATGAGCCACCAGGCCCAGCTAAGGTTATACATTTTTAAAGATGTTTACTGCTGAGGATTCATAACTTCAAACTCTTAAGGGTAACAGCAGCATGTACCAAAGACACCAGCATAATTTTCTTGGAAAAGAAAAACAATCAACTTTTATATCTTTCTGTTGTAACCATCAGAAAGTTTTCCTTTGGTTTTATTCTGCTCATATTAATTAAAATAGCCAATGCCTTTATTATTGTTAAAGATTTGAGAGCATTTTAGATGTTAACAAATAAAAGGTGTTATAACCAAGGGCAGAAGTAAGGATTTCAGTATATTCAGAAACCACGGTAAAGTAGGCCTGCAAACCAATGAAAAGCTTGTAACAGAATATCACTCAGAGTCAAGTAGCACTCATACTATGAAAATAAATACTGTGTACTATACTTCCGTAGACATGCCATCATCTGATGATATTGCAAATGTTAAACATTAAACCTCTATTTGTAATCATAGCAAATGACAAGAAAAAAAATAGACTTAGGATAAAACAAAGACACAAAATCATATCCAATCCAATGCTGTAAAAAAGCAAATATTATTGAAATGTTGACTATTCTTGAAATATTAGATGAATATTTTAAAATTTAGCCAACTATCCAGATATTTATGTTTCTGTAGAAAAAAATTAGGATTTGTTTTTAAGTATTATTCAGATCTTTGGTCACAAAATCACAGATCCCTAGGAAATATTTAATATACACTGCCTTTTAATTTTACACATTAAATCTATGGCACATATAGGTATCTTTTATGGTCATTGAAACAAATTGTCATTGTAGCCTTACACAGGCTGTTTGCCATTGAGAACTATACATGGAGGAAGTAATATTCATCCCCTTGTTTGCAGAAGCTTTGGTAATTCCATGAGTTCTCATACTACTGCCTTTCACCTGTGAGCAAACTTAGCTCATATCTGCACTATGGTGAATATGCTAATATTCCTGAATTATGTGTATCATCTTATTTTTTTTTTCTTTAAATATCTTTGCATGTCTGGCCTGGCACCATCTTCTTCAAATGACTATTCTGTGCTACTGACAAAAGCCCTGATGGACTTTCAATTCCTTTCATAGTTAAGAAATGGCAGCTAGGCAGAGTGAAGGCATAGAAGCAGCTTAATATGCTCAATCAAAAATGTACTATCACCTTAGAATTCCAGATAACTGGGCTTTGTCCTTAATCTACACCTTTTAGTTTTTATAATTTTTTTCTAGCTATCTACATCAGTTATCTTTAAATTGTTTACTGAATCATTACAGTTCAGGCTACAGTTTAGCTTTGTTTTATCAATTTCCAAACCAGGGTGGGGAAATAATGGTTTAAAAATAGTTTTTATTTGTAATAGGGTTAAGCAAATTTATTTGATATATAGTTATGTACAAATAATGTCATTGTACTGAAACTAAAATCCAGCCCTATAAAGATCCACTAGTTCTCAGGGTGGATGCACGTATACACTGCAATCCTGGGCTTCTCCAAACTTTATGATGGCATAATGGCTTTACCCTACTGTGAAGTGCAATTTATTAGATCAAAAGCTCCTATTTTAACTTAATAATGAACTACAGCAAACTGGACTTTTATTGTGTGTTTTTAAAAAGATGGTGATTAGATATATGGACAGATATAACTGTATGTGGCAATACATTTCTACAGTGTTTTTCAAATTTTGTTTAAATAATTTTTTTATTTTCCTAAATTCTCTATATCCTCCCTGTAATTATTTCTCAGAGTCTATGATCCAGAACTACCTTTGATATAATTGTACAAAAACTTTTGTACATTACTTTAGTAATACGCCATTTGCTTACTAATAATAGCTATGACATAGTAAGTACCCACCATGTATCATATGCTATGTGCTTTTTACTCATAAGCATTGATTGTTAGACCATGTGAGATAATATCTCCATTTTACAGATGAGGAAACTGAAGGACAGAGAAATTAAGTGGCTTGCTCAAGACTACTAGGTCTGTGGATTATAAATTAAGTGTTCTTTCCATTAAGCAACTGTGGATATAATGTAACCCAATTCCTCCCCCACCTTCCAAAAATACTGATCATCTGCTAAATGGAACACACGATGCTAAGCATTTTTTTGCACAAAATAATTTAGTTTATAAAATTGAGTAGCTTAAAATTCTTAAAAAATACGTAAAGTACTATTAAAACCTGAATGTGACAAGATTTAACATTTCTCTTATATTTTTGATATACCTTAAATGTAAGACACAATAAAATGAACACATTTCACAGCAAGAAAAGGATTCAGCAGCTAGAGAATGTAAATAGTTGATGCTACAAAGTAATTTTGTATCCCATTTTAAAACCATATTATAATATGCAAACCTGTAGAAGGACCCCATATTGATAATGAATGGAATATTTTGAATTTGCAATATTCTTTACCTTTAAGAAATTAATAATCTCCTACTTCATTTTTTTCCAACAACATACTTTTACCACTTTTGTAGTGTCTTCATTTTGAAAGCACTTGGAATAAACAATTTAAAAACTGTAATTTTCTTTGTAGGTGCAGTATTAAATTGCAATATCAACTCAAGCACCAAAGAACTACAGTGCTACCCTAAGGACAAAAGGCATTTAAATGTCTTAAATATATTATGAAGAAGGCTTTTCTTTAAATCAGCAAGCAAGGTAACCTCATTCTTTTCTTTTAAATAGTGATTTAGTCCTGTTTCACACAAAAATCAAATGCACTGGCATTTCAGTTACCACACATTATATAATATGAAACAAAAGATATCCTAAAGCTTCAGTTTTAAGGGACATAGCTAGGTGAGCAGATGGTTCTCAGAGAGTGCAGTCACAGACTATTTCCCCTTCAGAATATTCCTAAACGATGATGCATTTTGATTTGAAGGGAACTGTTCATACGCCCACCATATGTTTCTAGTAAATCAAAATTGAAATGAGATCATGCATAAGGTTTTTTGAATGAAATTTATCTTTAAAATAGTGAGGTATCCAACCATCCTCTGCCTTTTGGGGGCCATCCTTGTAATATACCCGATGTTGCTAGTTCTGCCTTGGGCACACCAGTTGCTCCTTTAACAAATTTCTACCTATTCTTATCTGTTTAAAAACACTTACTTTTCAAATAAGGGCCAACCTATATTCATTTATTCAAGACAACTCCTGCCATTTACTAAGAGTTTCCTTTTGTTTTTGTTAAGCCTTCATTTATCTACTTTAAAATTTAAATCCGATGTTAATAAAATTTATTAAATGCTCAAGGGGATACAAAAGAAGTATGGAACATGGTGGATATTAAACTAATGCAACATGCTACAGAAGAATTACATTTTGGCTCTTTTCAACTATATTATTTTGGTAAATACTGGAAACAAGTTTGTTCAAATAATAATAATAATACAATCCTGTGTCACATCTATCACTATTTCTCAGGTCTTTTTTTATCATTTTTGTGCCTGGCCAGTCTTTCACATTGCATGTCATAAATATTACTCAGTTCTATGTGCCAGGCACTGAAAAGGCAAAGTTATTATAATAGTTTGAGAAGCTTATATTTTACCCGAGTGGAGAGCAAACATGGAAATAGAGAATTTCAATACAGAGGGTTTCAATGCATCTACAGTGGTGTTAGTACAGCTAATAGAGATATCACACAATGTTATTGGGAAGACAGAGGAGGAGTACTTGGTCCAGCATGGTGAAGAATGTCAGGAATAATATCCGGCACAGTTGCTTGGTAAATTTGAATCTGAAAGGAAGCAGTCACTGCCTTAGAGATTTGAGGTCTAGTTGGGTTGACAGACACAAAGGAAATAAATAGTAAGAGAATGATTTTCATGTTGACCAGATTATATTTATTTTGAAAAAATTACTCTAGTATGTGACTAATTTTGTTTCCTCAATCTCTCTCTCAACTCTTATCATTTTTATACCCTAAATTTCTTTTAAATTCAAGAGATAGTTCATAATTCCAAAGAACAGTGAGGTTTATTATGATGGTCATATGCATATATCCACACATGCATCTGTGAATGGAGATCATATTCCTTCTTTTTGTCCTGTGTTGCAAGCAGCCAGACCACCTGTGCTAAAAGTCATGAATTGCTGTTTAATAGTATTTAATTTGGGTGGTGCCTCATGGATAATCTGTAAATAGAACAATTGTTTCCAGTTTGCTAATTGAAAGGTAGTTGTAAAAGAAGGGCAGAGATAAATGATGGGTACTCAGTGATAACCAAAGCCCAGCCACAGACGACAATGATCCTAGAAAGTCTACCACTGTCCTAGGTATTTTCTCTTTATAAACTGTTTTAGCTTTTGTCATTTGGGTTTCTATCATGTAGTTTACTTATTCCACATTAAACTATAAATTCTCCAAGGATAGAGAGTTTTTTAATATTGTGTAATTTTAGGTAGCTACTAAAAACTTCTACACAGTAAAATCATAGATAGAAATGTTTCATTGTCCAGAAGTTGGTTATTCCATATTAGATCATTCTATTTAACTTATATTTTCTCTAGATAATTTATTTCTCTAAATCCACATTTAAAAAATTTAAACCATTTTATGAAATTATTTCTAAAATGTACTAAACATAGTGCTCTTTTTTAAAAACAAAATCTGATATTCAATCCTCCACTATAATCCTTCTCTGATAATGGGATTAATTATTTAGATCTAATTTGTTGGTGTTTCAATGTTTAAATTTTAAGACATAGATTATTAACATTTTGGTAAATAAATGTAAAATCTACTTATGAGGTTCCAATTATTATAAACTATTTGGTTTCTTAATATGATGCCTATCATTTTTCATAAAATGAAACAGAAAGGAAATGCCCACAAAAAACATATGTTGGCCAATAATAATCCATGTCTCTGGTTTTCTTTTTAGTAGTGTTGATAATGGGATGTACTATTTGGTAATTCAACTCCTGTTTCACCAATGGAAACATTCCTTCCACCCATCTCTCCCAAATCCAGAAGAAATTGAAAGAAACATCATGGTAGAGCTATTCATTTACATACTTTGTATTGGAAGAGTAAATGCTAAATCAGCTGCCTCATCTTTCCTCTCTTCCAGTTTAATCCTCATGTTGGTAACTGAAATGGGATGGTTGCATATCAATCTCAGGAGAAGTAAGAAACAAATGCACACAGATTTAAATGCAGCTAGGAAAAATACAACTTAATAATTATATAAGGGGATAATAAAATAAGGAGATATTAAATGTATCTAAATAAAAAATTGTATTATTTGACTGGAACATTTAATCCCATCAACGCATAACTTGTGCTTTGCTATGGGGAGAATCAAAGTCTGTTAAAAACCAGGCTCCAGAATGTTCCTTTCTGACTTGCAGAATTTAGAAAAAGCAGTTTCTTCTTTCCTGTACCTGCCTTCCCTCTCTACCAACTGTAGCCTCGTACATGACAGGAGCCAAGTCTTACTTTTTTATATCCTCAGGGCCTGGCTTACATTGTATTGTCTATAAATATTTGTTAAAATGAACGAGGAGATATGGAGTATTTGTATTATGAATGTTTTAGATGACACAGTTTAGTGCAAACAGGGTTTTGAAGACTGATTCAAAAGTTCAAACCTTAAGACAAGTTATTAGATTGAGTCTCACAACAGTGTAATGGCTACCATTTATTAAATGACTACCATGGTATCTACTTTATATACATTATCTCATTTAATCTTCACAAGAAATAATAATCATTCAAATGAACTTCAAAAGCAAATTTCATGTACTGATTAAAATAGGATTGCTTATTTATTCTTTTGGGAAAAATAATAGTTTTTTTGAAAACCTTCATAACAAACCCTTGAAGTAAAGTACTATTTTTAATTTCCATTTTACATATGAGAAAGCCAAGATTCACAGACAAATGATTTGACTAAAGTCACACAACCAATAAGTGCTTAAGCTTACTCCATCTAACTACCTGACTGCAAAGTCCATGTTATTTCTAATATGCCAATTTACTTCCCAAATGCCTATAAAAAGGGAAATAATAATATCTACCATATAGAGTAAATATTACATTGTAAAATTTACTTTTTTAAAAAAATATGTGAAAACACAATGGCTATCCACAGAGTAAACAATCTACATATAAGCTTTCCTTCTTCATCACCCAAATCATCCCTTTAAGAATCTACAATACCTAACAAATACCTACCATTTATATACATACATGTATATGTATTTATATATCCCATATTTGTTTAAATCCATTTTCTTCTTAACTTTCATTGGATCTCAGATATACACATACACATAAATATATATGTACACATATATGTGTCTATATGCATGTATGTATACATAAATATGTTAGTTAAAAGTAATTCCCATTTACCTCAATAACCTCTCCTATATTCTATATCTCAAATACTCCATCCATATATACCATCCATAACATCTCAGTTCCTTGAATTACTTCTTAATTATTGCCTTAACTTAGGAAGTTTAATTGCTCCTGGTTATTTCCCATTACCTTTAAATTTATATACACCTTTATCCGTCCTTAATTCTGTTTATAATTTCCAAAGCCTTATGGTTCAGGAATTTCCATGACCAATATTTTAGTTAATCTTTGAACTTCATTGATTTAAAGCATTCCATATGTAATTTAAGTAGTTTAATAATACAGTAGTACCCTCTTATTGGCGGTTTCACTTACATAGTTTCAGTGACCCACTGAATATATTCAGTGATCTAAATATATTAAATGGAAAATTCCAAAAGTAAACAATTCTCAAATTTTAAATTGTATAATGTTCTGAGTAGCATAATGAAATCTTGCACTGTCCCACTCCATCCCACTCCATCCCACCCAGGACATGCATCATCACATATGCTTTGATGAGCATATCCAAGTTGTATATACTACCCACCAGTTGGTCACATGGTAGCTGTCTCGGTATCAGATCAATTGTTACGGTATCACAGTGCTTGTGTTCTAGTAACCCTTGTTTTATTTACTAATGGCCTTAAAGTGGAAGGGTACTTATGCTAGCAAATTGTTTTGATTGTTCTATTTTATTATTGGTTATTGTTGTTAATCTCTTCTCGTGCCTAATTTGTAAATTAAACTTGTAGTTTTTGTCTTCCTTCTGTCAATGTGTATTACACCGACTTGATTTTCATAGGCTGAACTGTTCCTTGCATACAGGAATGAGTCTACTTGGTCATGATGCATAATCCTTTTAATGTATTTTTGAATTTGGTTTGCTAGTATTTTGTTGAAGACTTTTGCATCAATGTTTATAAGAGATACTGGTCTGTAGTTTTCTCTTTTTTCTGTAGTATCTTTGTATGATTTAGATGTCAAGGTAATGCTGGCCTCACAGAATGGATTTGGAAGTACTCTCTCCTGTTCAATTTTTGGAAGAGTTTGAGAAGGATTGGTATTAATTATTCTTTAAATGTTTGGTAGAATTCTCCAGTGAAATCATCTGGTCATGGGCTTTTCTTTGTCAAGAGGTTTTTGACTAGTTATTTAATCTCCTTACTAATCAAAGGTCTGTTCAGATTTTTTACTTCTTAATTATTCAGTCGTGGTAGGTTGTATGTTCCAGAAGTTTATCCATTTCTTCTAGGTTATCAAATTTGTTAGTATTAATATATTATTGTTCGTAGTAGTCTCTTATAATCCTTTTTATTTCTGTGGCATTAATTATTGTATTTCTCTTCCTTTCTTTCTGATTTTTGTTATTTGCATTTTCTTAGTCTAGCTAACTGTTGTAATTTTATTGATCTTTTCTAAAAACCATCTTAGTTTTGTTGATTTTTAAAAATCACTTTCATATTTTATACTTCATTTTATTTCTTTTTTTTTCACGACACTGATCTCTGTATCAATACATTTCATTTATTTCTGTTCAAATTTTTATTATTTCCTTCCTTCTACTAACTTCAGGATTAGTGTATTCATTTTCTAGTTCCTTGAGGTGAAAAGTTATGTTGTTTATTTGAGAGCTTTCTTCTTTTTTAATGTAGGTGTTTACCACTATAAGCTTCGCTCTTAGTACTTCTTTTGCTACATCCCATTGCTTTCATTTGTCTCCAGATATTTTCTAATTTCTCTTTTGATTTCTTCTTTGACACATTGGTTGCTCAAGAATGTGTTGATTAATTATCACATACTTATAAATTTTCAAGTTTCCCTTTTGCTATTGATTTCTAGTTTCATTTAATTGTGATAAGAAACGACACTTGGTATGATTTCAATCTTAAATTTATTAAGATAGCTGGATATACATAACTGTAATATTTGTAGCCCCATAATATGCTGAAGTAAAAAAATAAATTAAAAAAAAGAAGAAGAAAAAATTAATAAAAAAAAAAAGCATAGCTGGGCACAGTGGCTCACACCTGTAATCCCAACACTCTGGGAGTCCAAGGCAGGAGATCACTTGAGGTCAGGAGTTCAAGACCAGCCTGAGCAAGACTGAGACTCCATATCTACAAAAAATAGAAAAATTAGCCAGACGCAGTGGTGCACACCTATAGTCCCAGCTACTTGGGAGCTGAGGAAGGAGGATCACTTGACCCCAGGAGTTTGAGGTTCAGTGAAATATGATGATACCACTGCACTCTAGCCAGCGTGACAGAGCAAGACTCTGTCTCAAAAACAAAAAAAAAAACTTTCTTTTTTGTTAAGATTGCTTTTGCTGGCCTAACATGATTTTTACTGAAAATGTCCTATGTGCACTTGAGAAAAATGTGTGTTCTGCTGTGGCAGAGTGAAGTGTTCTGTATATGTCTGTTAGGCCCAATAGATCCATAACATTATTCAAGTTCTCTTTTTCTTTATGAACTTCTGTCTGGTTCATCTATCGCCAATAGAAAGTGAAGTATTGAAATCTATTGTTACTGTGTTACTGTCTATTTTTCCCTTCAGTTCTGTCAATGTTTGCTTCATATATTTGGGTGCTCTGCTGCTAGATGCATATATTAAGTACATTTATAATTATTATGGCTTCTTTGTGAATTAACCCTTTTATCATTATATAATGTCCTTCTTTGTCTTTGGTGATAGTTTTTGACTTAAAGTTTATTTTGTCTGATTTAAGTGTGGCCACCCCTGCTCTCTTTTAGATGCCATTTGCATGGAATATCTTTTTCCATCCTTTCACTTTCAACCCACATATGTCTTCACATCTTCAGTGAGTCTCTTATAGATAGCATTTATTATTTTTGCTTTTTTAAAAATTCAATCCGCCACCCTCTGTTCTTTGAGGAATTAAACATTTATATTTAAAGTAATTACTGATAGGGAAGATCTTACCATTTCCAGAGAACTTACTATTTCTATATGTCTTCTAGTTATTTTGTCTCTCCTTTCCCCTCTTGATGTCTTCCTTTATGTTTTGCTGATTTTTTGTAGTGACATTCTTTGATTCTGTTCTCATTTCTTTGTGGTTACCCATGGGAATTGTTATGTCTTATAGTTACAACAATCTATTTTAAACTGATAACAACTTAACTTAAACCACATATAAAAATTTCACTTTACATCTCTCTCCTCCACTTTATCAATGTCACAAATTATATTTTTATATCCATTAAATTAGTTTTAAAGTTCTTTTTTACACTTTTATCTTTTAAATACTATACTTGAATTAAGTTATTTATGCACCCATTAATAGTATTACAGGATTCTGTGTGTGTCTATATATTTATCTTCACCAGAGAGCTTTATATTTTTATGTTTTTGTGTTGCTGTCCAGCGTCCTTTTGTTTCAATTCAAAGGATTCTGTTTAGCACTTGTAAGGCAGGTCTAGTGGTAATGAATTCCCTCAGCTTTTGTTTATCTAAAACATTTTTATTTCTCCTTCATGTTTAAAGGATAATTTTGCCAGATATAGTATCCTTGGCAGTTTTTTTTTCCTTTTAGCACTTTTAATATATCTTCCCACTCATTTCTGACCTCTAATGTTTCGAATGATAAATCCACTGATAATCTTATGGAAGCTCCCTTATATGTGTCAAGTTATTTTTCTGATGCTGCTTTCAACATTCTCTGTCTTTGACATTTGACAATTTATGATGTGTCTCAGTATGGGCTTCTTTGATTGAATTCATCATATTTATAGTCCATTGAATTTCTTGAATTTGGATGTCCATTTCCTCCCTCAGATTTGGGAAGTTTGGGGCAATTATTTCTTCAAATCAGCTCTCTATCCTATTCTCTCTTCTACTTCTGGGAATTCCATAATGAATTTATTGGTCTACTTTATGGTGTCCCATAAGTCCCTTAAACTTTCTCTACTTTTCTTTGTTCTTCTTGCTGCTCTTGTTGTTCCTCTGACTTGATAATTTCAAATGGCCTGTCTTTGAGTTCATTGATAATTTCTTCTACTTGATCAATTTTGCTACTGATCCTCTCTAATGAATTTTTCAGTTCAGTTATTGTATTCTTTATTCAGAATTTGTTTGGTTCTTTTTTATAGTTTCTATCTCTTTGTTAATATTCTCATTTTTTTCATGCTTTGTTTTCCTGATTTCATTTAGATGTCTATCTGTATTCTCCTGTAGCACATTGAGCTTCTTTAAGATGATTATTATAAATTTTTTTCAGTAATTTATAGATCTCTATTTTTTTAGGGTCAATAAATGGAAGTTTATTTTTCCTTTGAGTAAGCCATGTTTCCTTGTTTCTTCATGTGCCTTGCTATGTTATTCTCCCAATCTTTATGTACTGGCTTCATACAAGTACAAGCAGCATGGCTAGAGGTTCTGAGGGCCTCTCAATCCTTTCATAGGGATGTGTCTTCCTCACCTTATGCATGTAACTCTCCAATTAGAGATGTTTGTAGGTTTCTTTTTCAGGACTTTATAGCCTCTTCCTTCCTCTTGTGTCTGTCTGTGATACTTGCAGGTTTGCTGGTGCTGCAAAAAGCTACTGAACTCTCTTTTGTTCTCTGCAGCTGCCAGGTGTCCAAGGTATGCCAGTTCAGTCAGCACACTGAGTCAGACAAGACAGAAACCAATACTTTGGGCAGTTCTACTCCCAATCTAACCCTTACCTTTTCACCCTCTGAAAAGCCAGAATGTTGCATGTACATTCCACTCTTCTCTTTTCCTTCCAAGAAAGAAGTCATGAGTTGGGTTTTTCCTCCCTACTGTGACCTATCATGGCTTAGGAAAGGGACTGACACAGTTGAAACAAAACCACTTTTCTTACCAATTTCAGTGCAGCTGTTCTTGACTTTGATCTTCCCTGGATACTGTGACTTCCTAACTAATTTCTGGAGACTTCCTAACTAATTTCTGGAGTTCTCAAAAAAGCTTTTTGGATCATATATTGATGTTAAATCAGTGTCTCCATGGGGGAACAAGGTCTAGGGCTACCTATTCTGCCATCTTGTTGACATTACTATAAGCCACTAAGTTTTGAAGTAGTTTGTTATGCAAATCCAAACTAGAACAACAACTTAAATGACTAAAAAGACATTAACATAGAGACTGGCGGCATTGATCAAGAATGGTTATAGGCCGGGGGCGGTGGCTCACGCCTGTAATCCTAGCACTCTGGGAGGCTGAGGTGGGTGGATCGCTCAAGGTCAGGAGTTCGAAACCAGCCTGAGCAAGAGCGAGACCCCGTCTCTACTAAAAATAGAAAGAAATTAATTGGCCAACTAAAATATATAGAAAAAATTAGTTGGGCATGGTGGTGCAAGCCTGTAGTCCCAGCTACTCGGGAGGCTGAGGCAGGAGGATCACTTGAGCCCAGGAGTTTGAGGTTGCTGTGAGCTAGGCTGACGCCACGGCACTCACTCTAGCCTGGGCAACAAAGTGAGACTCTGTCTCAAAAAAAAAAAAGAATGGTTATAAATATTACAATAAGACATTCGATCAGACATTGTCTCCCGGCAGAGAAGAACAATTCTCCCTATGAAGTAGTTTTGAATAAATAAACAAACAAATAAATATCTTGAAATCATTCAAGCCTCTAGATCTAACTATCAATATATGGAGAACACAGAAGACAGAGGTTCGTGTTAAATGACAATATGAGAATGCAACCAGCAAACTTCAGATTCTACAGGAAAATCTACAGGACAAACAATTCAGTTTCTTCAGCACACTGCAAAGGGAAAAAGCAAAAGGAAATGGAGAAGAAATCTATAGATTAAGAGACTTAAGAAGCATTTTTTTTTAAACAGCTGAGACCTAAATTATATTTCTATTTACTCATATAATGTTACTCCTGCATACAGCTACTCCCTAAATGCAAGAACTTTACCAAGTTTTTGTATAATTTCAAACAACATATCAGTTTATACATGACCCGTAAAATATAAGCTTTGACCCAGCAACAATTTATACAGCTATATGAATATACATGCACTGGAGTTTTGTTTGCAGCACCATAAATAAAACCAAGAAAGGAATTTAGGTCTTTTATATAAGGCCAATTAAAAAATGATAAACCCAACCAAACAGAATAAGTCATTAAAAATTATAATGATGTTCGTATAATGTTCATTGACATGACAAAATTTCCAAGTAATATTGTTGAGTGAAATAATGCAGGTTACCTAATGATAAGCATATTATAAACTCCTTTATTTAAAATTATCTGTGTCTATAAATACATACAGAGTTATCTGGAAGGATCATTACCAAAATGTTAATAGAGAATACCTTTACATGATGAGACCATGAATTATTTTTAGTGATGAGAATATGGTTTATTTTTACTTTATTATCCTTTTCTTTATTCAAATTTTAACAGGAATTTACATGTGTATTATATTTAGAAAAATTGTTTATTTTTATATTCTGAAAACCATGGAATATGAGAAACCTCCATTCACTCAATCATTTAATATCAATTTGATACCTACAGAATAATATTAGTATCTTCTCCAAAGATACAGGGAGAAAGGAAACATAATTGGAAGTAGGAGTATGCAATCCCCTGCTACTCCACATTACTTAAAACATTTCGGGAGCCATATTACATTCTATCTAATAGTATATTAGATAGTAATACTAATAGTATGTTCACCTTCAGAAGAAAACTGCTGACATTTTAGAAGTGAATTAATTCACTCAGAACACAAGAGTAGCAAGTATTATGCAAGAACACAATATGAGCTCATTCTTATGTGATCCACTGAGAAATGTCACATATTTAGGACAGACGGGCTATAGAACTAAGCCATGAAATTCTGGCCCTACCTTACCCCATCCTAGGAAGTGATCATACCACCATTGTAACTGGTGCTGGATTATACATATAAGACATATACTAACTTAGGATACCAGCAAAACAGAAGTTACAAAATAAACTGTGAAAATAATTTGATATAGAATATTACTTGGAATTTACATACATAATACTCATTTATACTTACTTATTCAACAAATATGTATTAGGCACCCTCTATTGTCCAGGTTCAGTGCTAAGTACAGGGATAGAGGTGAACAAGACAAATGCATTCTTTACCTTCCCAGAACTTGCATTTTAAGATAGCAATGCATTTTCAGGTAAACAAATTTCCCCAGATTGTCACAGAGTAATAGTGATTACTATTACTGACTCTGACTCCGGAGCCAAGGTGCTGGGTTTTTAACCCCATCTCATCCATTTACTAATAGCTATATAACTATAAGCAAGCTCTTTAACATTCTTTGCCTCAGTTTCCTCACCTGGGGATAACAGTACCTCCTTTAAAGGTTTTTAAATGAGCTGTTAAGTGAGCAAAGTGCTTAGAAGAGAACTAGCATATATTAAACACTCAGAAATCCATTTATATAGAATGTTATTAGGTTTTTCACAGACATGTCCATCTGGACTACAACAAAGTACATAAAAACACCTAATTTTTCTTCAACAAAAAATTACTTATCATTTTATTTACATTTAGAAATTTTTGAGACAGTTTAGAAACCTGTGGTTGAAAAATAGCACATTTAATATCTGAGTCTATTTGGAGAAACATGGTCAGAGTAGATTCTCAAATGGAGAAGTCTCCCCTTAAGAATCTATCATTGTCTGAAACCGTATTATGTTTTTGTTTACTTGTCTATTCTCCCCTTGTAAAGAAAAAAAACCAAAAACTCCAAGAAGGCAACCACATTGCCAGTGCCCAAGTGGCCTAAAATAAATGGGTGCTCAAGAAATGTTTCTTAAATGAATGAACAAAGAGAGTCCCTACAACACAAAAATATGAATTTAACAGAATTTAAACTAAATGTTTTTGGTAAGTTTATAAAGCAAATATCCTCAAGTCAAAAGGATACAACTTTAAAAATTATATATGAAAATAATCATTAGTCAAAAACAGGACTATTCACCATAGTTGTAGCACATTTTGATACATAAAGGAAGGGATAAAAGGGATCAAAGGTGGTGTAAGTGGGTAGAAGACACTCTTCTCTATGATACCAGAGGCCTCTTAGCATTTGTGCACTATGAAAATAAATATTGTCTCTGGATTCCTTCCATTTTGATATTGTTTATTTTAATTTTTGCTATAAAATAAATTATTTCACTTTCTCTGCTTTGAGAGAAAAAGAAATGTTAAAGTTCCCTGTTATTTTGGTCATAGTATTAATTTACATATATTTCAAAGTCCACATGGTATAAGAAATCTGGCTTAATGCAGGCACCAAAGTTTTAGTGTTTGAATCAAATCACTAAAAAGACCCACTATTTTTTTCAAAAACTTTGTTACATTTCATAGATCCAAGATTCTTATTACCCAACCTGTGTAACTGTGCCTTCAGCTTAATTTCAAGGAAACAACACAGAAAATCTTTCAATTACACTCTTTTCTTTTGAAACAAGTTATTTACATTTTTATGGAAATTATTTGCTATGATTCAAAACTAACATAATGAAAGTAGTCATGTTTTCCCCTCTCTTATGTTATCTATGGGTGGGAAAATGAAAAGCTTTGATTATGCAAATTAAAGCAGAATCTATTATCTTCTTCCTGATCTATATGTCCTGATCATAGAGGGTTTTTAAGCAATGTTAGTTTCGCACATTAGGAATCACAGTCAGTTAATATTGCTGCTAACTGAAGGGCTATATTTGCCGACTCTATCAGTTTGACCCAGCTTCCAGAGCTTAATGGTCCTCCAGGCTAAAAGAGAAAGCTGATCCATCAGGCTTGCATTAGCATAGAATCACACTCGGAGCTTATTGATGTGCGTTCAGCCTAACTACTATCCCTTGCCCAGCTCAGTCCATTATTTTCATTTTATCTCAAGTCATTTGTATGGTTGTCTGCCCCAGTTAAAGCTCCAGCAAGACTGGTACTTAAATGAATTTGTGAGAAAGGAGACAAATGCCCCCTGAACTTTTAGCACTTTGCTATCAAGGCTTGCTAACATAAAATATACTAGTACTCTTAGGTACACTTAGTGAGCATATCAAGAATAGCCTATTGCAGGGAAAAAAAGTCACTTACCACCCTATTAGCCAACAAGGAGTGTGATGATTAAATGATTTTTTTAACTGTAATTTTAAAACACTGCTCTAATTTCTGCTGAAAGCTATTTATAAAAATAAATTTCATAACAGCTACATCTTTGCTGTTTAAATACCTTTCTCTTTTAAAATACAGAACACACACTAAAATAAATGTTCCCAATAATAATACATTTCATCACCTAGGGAAATGTTATATTTAACAGTAACAAGAAAAACAACAATCCATAACAACCAGGCAGTTAATGTGCACAAAACCCCATAATAAGAAGGGATTTAATGTGTGTATAAACCCTGTAATGGGTTTGTATATAATCAGGCATTTGAGGTATACATAAAATCACTTTAATTGTAAATCTTTAAAATGAAAATAAAATGCTTCTGTAACTGTTTTGAATTTACAATAACTATTGAAATTCTAAAGCTAGTCTTCAGAACTATTTTTTATAAATGTATATAGTGCTTACAGCTATAATTCTGAGGGAATCTAAAAAGGGTACTATTCCTAAACCTTTTTTTCTTTTTTTTTTTAACTTAGAAGGAATTTAGGTCTACAGAGGTATAGTAGCTAACTCAGATCTCACAATGAGTTAGTATAACTAAAACTCAAAAAGTTGGTTAATTTTCAATTTGTTTATCTATAACTTAAATTTAAAGGTGTGATATTTTTGCTTCATTATTTGTTTTATGTTTATATTTGGGAAGTTAAAACAATTTGAGAGTCTTAGTATTCTAAGCAGTCTTCCTTTTTATATACATCACTATGGCCTTAAGAAACCTTGTACTATTCCAACTGGGAAGAGGAAGAAAAGAAACACTTTTAAATAATTTAATCTATCAAATATTTCTACAGAAGTATTCATCTGTAATCACCTTTTATCTATTTTTTCATCTCCCTCAGAGATTAGAGAGAGAATGTAAAGTTAATGTTTGTAAACTTAAAATACTACACAAAAGCTGGTTGTTAGGTTAAAAAAAAAAACAGTGCAGACACTTGCATCTTTATAAGATGAATGATCATATAAAAACTTCTAAATGTTTTTTTTAGAAAACATTTTAGAAACTTCTAAATGTTGTTTCCAATTCTGAGAAGCACAGTGAGACTGAACACCACAACCCTCTGAAAGTACACCTTTGTATCTTAAATGTAATGGTAGACTGATGAATAAAGAAGCTAACATTTATTGAGCACCTACTTTGTATCAGACACTATTCACTTACATGATCTCATTTAATCCTCTGAAATACACTACAAGATTTGCTTAGATTACTTCCAATTTACAGAGTCTCATGAGGTGATTCAGGCTGCAAAGTCCTCTTTCCAGTCTCCAAACCCAGATTAACCTGATTCCAAAATGGAGCATGTTCTTTACACCATTGTGCAGACTATTCCATGCTTCCAAGAGAATCTTAAGGTTCACTGTTACTTTCCAGGGAAACACTGTTATTCTTCAGCAAGCCATAGGGGAACTAGTGATTAATATTTCAACTTTGTGACATCTAGAATTTCTGTCTTGAGAAGAGAATTTCCAAAAGAAGAAAACAATTACTGAGACTTTCTAATCCACCTTTGGCTTCTCTTCTTACTTATTTCTATTTTTCAAAGTCTCTTACATACTAGACACTTTTAAGAAATATGACTTAAGCCAAGTTGGTACTTTCAGTTTATGACCATCCATCCCTTGGCCTTCCACAAAATGATTTTACAAAAGGAAAGTCATCTCCATTTTTTAAGTATACAAAAATATATCCAACCATATATGTTTTTTATTTGTACACAGAAAATGACTCTGGCAAAATACAAAAGCAACTAGTCATTGTGGTTGACTCTAGGGAGGGGAACTGGGTTGAAAAACAGGGATTGGAAGGAGACTTTTCACTTTATACTCTTCAGGACATTTTAAACTTTCAATCATGTGATTGAAATACTTAAAATATATATACATATACATACATACATACAAATACAAGTAAATCATATTCAACTATCTTTGTGATGAATGCTGATCAATGTCACTACAGCTGTAACCTAAAGCAATAATTGGCTTATGAATACTGTACTTCACTAAGTATTTTAAATTGAATTTATTCTAATGATAATAGCAGAGAAGCTTGTGTGAAGGAGTTAGTATCCCAGACACTAGTTTTGTAGAAAACATATGTGGGCTGGAGAAGAATCATAAAATAGGCATAAGATAACTGATTACTGATCTCCCAGAAAAGAAGGAAAAGAAAAACATTTAGCATGAGGATTTCTGCTGTGATTATAATCAAGATCATGAAGACAAGGACAGGTAGGACATCTTGGCCAAAATATATTTTCTCACAAGTCCCATCTCCCCAAGCATATTTATCTCTTAAGCAATAAAGAAGAGAGTTATTGGTGGTGATATCTTTCATTTTCCTCTAGTTGCTTCCCCTTGAAAGAGAAAGAGATGACATGTAGAGAAAGTAAACTTGCTGGGCGCGGTGGCTCATGCCTGTAATCCTAGCACTCTGGGAGGCCGAGGTGGGCGGATCGTTTGAGCTCAGGAGTTCGAAACCAGCCTGAGCAAGAGCGAGACCCCATCTCTACTAAAAATAGAAAAAAATTAATTGGCCAACTAAAATATATAGAAAAAATTAGCCGGGCATGGTGGCGCATGCCTGTAGTCCCAGCTACTTGGGAGGCTGAGGCAGAAGGATCACTTGAGCCCAGGAGTTTGAGGTTGCTGTGACCTAGGCTGATGCCACGGCACTCTAGCGGGGGCAACAGAATGAGACTCTGTAAAAAAAAAAAAAAAAGAAAGAAAGTAAACTTGGTTGTAGTTAAATCTTTTCATTCCAAGGTCTTTTTGTTTCTTCTTTCTCAAGAATGTACATATTTATGTAATATATTACATAAATTAGAGAGTAAGAGGGCTAAAAGAAATATCTAAATATTTCTTTAGAAACAGCAAATAAAGACAATTAAATACCAACTGATAACTTATTTTTTACAATTATGTAGCTTCTGTTATTTCTTCTCATAAAAGACTAGGATGTTTACCAAACCTATAGTCAGGATGCTTCTAACTATATATAACCTAATACTCTTCTATTATAATTTAAGTCCTCCATTACTAGTGGAAATAGTGAACACTTATTTTCACACACACACATATGCATATATAAATATCCTTTCACTTAAGTTGCACACATCAAGCGTCTAATATATACTAGCAATATATTAGGGTTCACGTTGACCTCCCACTTTTGTTGAACAAATATTTGAATTATACAAGGCACCATTTCAGTTACAAAAATCAGCAACATATTGCATATCCTCTACTCTCAAAGAGTTTATATTAGTAGGATAAAAGCCATGATTTCAATATTTTATAAATCCCATCCCATGCTACTTAATATTTATGATTAATAAATATTAATCAAATTGAACTGAATTCTCACTTTGACTTTCCTTTTTCAAAGTTAGATTTCCTGATAACTTTAACCTTCAATTAGGGACCCAGGTCTTTAACACAAAGCATTCCAGCTACAATGAACTCTGAAATTAATTTTTTTAATTATAAGAATTTAAGTGTAAATAGAAAATGAATTTTGAAATAACAATATTAGATTACCTGTATTAGGCTCTTTTGGCATGCCAGAGATTTTTCTAAGAATTTTAAATGTTTAAGTCATCTGATCTTCATACTAACTCCAGGATTTAGGTGTGATTTTTTTTTCATTTGGCACAAAGTAGTTAAATAACTTGGTCAAAGTTACACAGCTAGTAAGCTCCAGACAAAATGTGTCTTAGCCACCACACAATATTGACTCTCTTAGTTTGCTTTAAGAACCTTTCAACCAGTATGCTTCATTGAATGATATCCCATTAAATCTTGCAGCTGTGATGGATGAAAATTGGGTTGGAAACTTTCTCAGTATCTTGCAAACTACTGCCATATTATTAGAGTAGGAGACTAGGAGACAGGGCTGAGACCTGAGGCAGGGATTTGAAGATTGGATGCAGGTGTTACAGTAAACAACCTTAAACAAAAGCGGTTGATAACTGCAATCAAGAACCAGCTTCTCAGCTATCTTTGTCACCTTATATGAACTTTGGCTAATTACGATATCATTTACATTGCAGTGTTAAAATTTCCCCTCCCTTGAAATCACCATGACAGTTCTGAAACAACCATATAAAGTATGAAAGTGGGAGGGAGCCCAATTCTAGGAATCTCTACCCAAATTCTTAATAAAAGCCATCCCCTTGGCCTTGAATAGTCCTCCCCTCAATTAGTAAAACTACAAAAAATCTAAAACCACTTCCTCCCAGTGCAGCTGCTCCTTTTTAAGCCCAACTGTGCTCTTTCCTGAGAGTGTACTTTCACTTTCAATAAAAACTGTCATTTGCTTGGCTTACGTGGTTGGTGTGTCCTGAAATTCCTGAAATTCTTTTCCCGACTAACACCAATAACTTGGAAAAAGCTCAACTCAGAGGCTGGTAACAATATCATATTTTCCTCAAGCCCTCTATAGTATATCACAGTAACACAATTTCTTCTGTTTTTCTCTCACTGCTCAGACCTCAGAGTACAGTTCAAGGGGCAAGTACAAATAAAAATGAAGCCACATAATACAGAAAGCATCCACTGGAATCCCTAGTGACTTCCTTCATTTTGCCCATCTTCAGAGCTAAACATCCTTCAAAAAAATATGTATCTCTAGGCTTGGTTTTGGAATGAATCATCAGTCCTGCTTTCACTCTTGCAATAGTTTCCTCTCCAAATAATATCACCAAATGTAACAAATAATTTTCTTAATCCAATACCGGGGTACTATGGGTTCCATCTCCAGTTATTCAGAGAACAAGAAAGAGAAAATACCCTTCAGGTACTTGGCCTAGAATACCATGACACCATAGAGAAGCAGGGCTAATGTGATAATGCCCTTCTGCCTTATACAAGGTCCTCTATGCATAGGTACACCAAGATTTCAAGAGGGTCACTTCACAACAAAATCAAGAGCTCAAAGTTCAGGCTACATATTGATGGCAATGTTGCTAGAAATAAGCTAAATCCTGTAAGATGAACAATATCCTCTCTAGGTTTAAATAAAATGTTTATAGAGGTATACCAATTCTTTCATGTCAAGAAATTCTTTTTATTCACTGATATAATACAATTCTCAAGAGTACAGTAGTGACCTAACATGACAGCCTCTCCAAAAATGCTTGACTTGTACACAGATTCATTGCTACATTATGTTTGGGGCTATTATGCCTTCCAAGAGATAAGTAAAGCAGGGAAATAGATCAGAAATGGAAAAGTCTATTGGCCATTAAAAATGATTGCTTTGTTACCCTACTCAAGGCATAGTAACTAAACAAAGCCATCACTCAAGTTGTCACTGCCCTTGGGGTCCCCGAAGAGGTGCCCCTGAAGCATGGAAGGGTGATGAAGACCCACAAACAGAGATTTCTGGCAATGCAGTTTGGAAGGGAATACCTGACAATTTTTAAATTTCCACCACTGCTATAGACTTAGTTTCTTTCATTAATTGGGTCAAAAACATTATTGGATATTAGGTAAAGTACTCAGTCTACTTACTTGAATTTCATTGAGTAATGTATTGCTGTTTTTTCAAACCACATTAAACACAATCTTCAATGTTAAACCTAAAATCTCCATCTTGAAAGCCCTAGGAATTAACTTTGCTTAGAAAAAAGTAGCAATTAAAACTCTCAATTTCTGCTGTAAACAGAAAAAAATGAAATAATTCACTCTGACTTACCCTATTATTTTTTATGAGTTAAAAATATATGTCTGTTTTATTTAAAAACTGCAGAACAAGCTTCTCCAACTTATTTTTCCAAGGGTTGTCAAAATCAGATGTCACCATCTCCTTATCCCTAGCAAAAGAATTTCTCTAAAATATAGTCAGGAAGATATTTTTCTTCTCTCCCTCCATGCTGTTTTGTCTAATTCTTATTTCCATTAAGACAACACTGCCTCAAGCTTCATGTCCATGTCTAAAGACTATCTTATCTCTAAAAAGCTCTTCTTTTAACTCTGAAAGAATTAAAAGCAGCATTTAAAAACACCTCTTATAGTTACTATTTTACCCATGGAGGGAAAGAAAAATGAGAAATTTCATTGTAAACCTAGGTTCTAGAGATGATGTTTCAATAATTCATTAAAATATGTATTAAAAGCTGAATTCATACTCTAACAGTAACATCTGCCCCCTAAAATGGACAAAATTATCTTTTAATAAAAATGTTTGCCCTAGAAACTACATGATACAAATTTCCTTAAACCAAACTGAATCCATTCTCTATACTAAAGATGACAAAAATTATCCCACTAGCTGAATTTCATTGCCAAGCTGTCAACTTGAATTTCTTCTGTTTAAAAATAGCTGTTCATTACATTCAGTAATGGGCTGTCAAAGCACTACAGTACTGAACCTGTATCATACACAGAAGCAATTGGGCAATGTGCATTATTGTGTTTAGATTACTTGCATTCTTTACAAGACCCCTGGGCTAATTTTAAAAGAGATGGTTCACTTGAACTAAATCAAAACCTATTTTATTTTACCTTAAACCTAATAGATGCTATTTTCCATTTACAACTCACTAGTGCAAGCATTAATGGCAGGTAAAACAAAAAACTCATTAAATATATATGTGAATATAAGTAAACATGCACATATGTATGTTTATGGGTCTGTATGTGGTTTCACTCCCTATCGTCATATCTTTTAATAATAGATGATTGAATTACAACACAAGGCACACCAAATTAGATAATATTGCCAATATGTGAGCAAGCATTGTCGTCTCCATGAATACATGATAGGCTGTTAACTGGAAGCATCGCTCCTGCAGCAGTCTTTGATATTTTAGCACAGTGAATCAATTAGACATCTTTAACTAGCTAATGTATAATAATTCACCATATAATTTAGCATGGGATATTGTGAACAACTATAAAAAGGCACATAAAACCTGCAGCTGAACCATTCTTCCCCAGCATGATATCATAACCCCAAAGGCATGCAATAACAGCTACAGGATATCAAAGAGATGGTAACTAAACTGATCACAGATGACTTGTAAATATATCTAATGAATGCAAGGACCAGGTTAATGATTTTTAAAATTTTTTCGCTTGTCTTTATTTTCATTAATAAACAGAGGCTACTAGTAGAGCCATATAAAGAGATTATAATATTCACAGTAAAAATAAATTTTACTTTAAAAAATAATTCCTAGATTCCTACATTAGAATATCAAAGATAAAAAGACTTATAAACTCATAGACACCAATGTGAGTAAAGGTAAAATAAACTTCAGTATTTCAGCAAGATTAAAACTTTATAAGCCAAGTCCGCCAACAAAGATTTCAGGACACAAACAATAGTAATATTGATTGTTTGTTTAAAAGGAAAGGAGGAGGCATTCATACATTGCATTTCAACATTGTTTCTATGAGTCAACAATACATCAGGCACACGTGTAGCAAACAGTTGAATGAAAACAAAAAGAAAAGTACCCCCAAAATGTAGCTGCTATACTTGTTTAAGGACAAAAAAATTCTCTCTAAAATGTGAGATAGTTGGCACTATGCCTATTTAGAAGTTCAATAAGCATTATTTATGGATGCTTTTCACACTCCAAGGTATGCTGGAAATAACTGGAAAGAAAATTTATTCTATGTTAAATTAACTCTGGTCCTCATACACTTCCACATTTTATTCCTAAAACTCTCCAAACACTTTATTTCATCATGGCCTCTTTAACAAAATGGAAAATGATTCTGGTTAAAAATCTACTTTTGATGTAATTGCCCTAATTCAGTTTTTTAAAAGCCTGAGTTAGCTTTTTAAACCACCATCCAAAACATGAATGGGCTACAGTATACAGATTTACAATTAAGAATCAGTTGTGTGTTTTGCTAACTGGCTAAATGTGTGATATTATCAATATATAAATTATATTGTATTTGCATTGCTATGCTTTAGTAAGTAAAAAAAATTAAAATATATATTCTATTTTTTCAAAAACAGAATAAGTTCTTTTGGCTATTGGCTATGACAGTCAAAATAAAAAGCTTTTTCTCTAAAATTTTATTATGAAAATTTGAATAGTGAATGTGAAAGAATTTTAAAGGAAGACCCATATACTCACCACCTAGATTCTATCCTTAACATTTTACCGTGCTCGTTTTATCACAAATCTATCCATCTAAAATAGAAAGTTTTAATAAAAGGTAAACAGATTTCATAAGAATAAATTAAATGAATAGCAAAAAGAGGATAATGCTTTACTGAATAGAGAACTTATAAGGATAATAGTTACTGCTTTTGATTGCAGCCAAATACTCATAAATGATCATCTCCATTTTTAAAAACTATGATATCACTTTCTCTTAATAGATACAACTGAATCTAAATTAATTCTATATTAGATTCTGACTATTATATCTTAATTTGAAAGGCAAGGTTATGACAGTAACGGCAGAACATATTTCACCAGCCCCTTGGAAAGAATAGGACCTCCAAGAAACAAAAACTCTTTTAGTTTGTTCTTGAGTTACAAAACGGAAATTAGGGTAATGATTTTTCTAATCATTAATGTATCCGAAACTAAAATGATTCAAATTCAACAATGTGTCTACTATAATACATGTATATTATGAAAAACAATTATTCTACTTCAAATCTCTGTTTCAACAAAAGAATACCACCCATGCTACTCTCTCTAGGAACTAAATGTGTTTCTTTTGCTACAATAAAATTATTTTTTAATTAATACACATAAGATTCTGGCAGATTTAGGAAGTTTACATCCTTTCTGCTTTTCACTTATTTATATGGGAAAGAGATTTTAAAATTTGAGTCACAAACAAGAGTACCAACTTAGCCTCTAACTTTCATTTTCTTAGTTAAACACTTACAAAGAATGTTCAGTACTGCTTCTTCAAATCCTTTGATTGGGCACTTCCTACAAAACTTCAACAGGTCAGAGAGCACAGAGAGTTGGAAAACAACAGGCAAAGCACATTTTTAATGCTCAAATAATCTTTGATAAATTAAAGATTAAAGTGGGAGAAAATCCTCAAATCTCAAAGCCCACTATTATTTAAATAATTTTTAAAAAGTATTACTAGAGCTATAACATTGTGATTTTATTTTATTGAAATATTTTTTACACCTAAAATTACTCTGGGCACCACACAGAAATAGCAAATTCTACTTCTTATTGCTTTTTTCAAATGATAAGAAAGTGTATGCTAATTAAAAGTGAATAAGCTTTTCAATATTTATTCACCAAAATTGAAATTAGCTTTAATTTAAATATTGGCTTTGAAACTATACATGAAAGTGCCTGGGTGAAAGTGTACCTAAAAATATGTCAGTGGAAACAAGACATTCTTAATGACCATAAACTATGTTTAAGCAAGTTTAGAATGCTTCATACCCCCTTTTAAGGTTTTTATTTGTTGATGAACCAACAATGTTTGGCATAATTAACGCTAAGATCTTCAAAACTCAATGACTGAAAATAATTGCTTCTCTCTTTTCTTTCCTGAGTACTCTGAAGCCCAACCTAAAGATTTAGAGCTGACTGGACAAATATAAAGGATGTCAAAAACAGTGACCGCTGACATGCCATTCAAGGCACATGGAAGAGAGCTCAGGCTTAAATGCCTCTACACTGCTCATTGGTAAGATCAGCTATCAGTGAGATGCAGTGTAAGTCAGCATTATTCACTGAGCCTGCTATGACCTTAAAATCATTGCTCCTGGGGCATGTTCATCCACCAATTAGTTTATATGTTCACTGGAAATCCACTGCTCAGTAAAAGCATTGGTCTCTCATTCCACAGTGTTGATGAAGTGTGTGTGATGGCTTTCTCTTCATAGCTTCACCCCCACAGCTGACCCATCTCAAGCTGAAGCATTCAAGCCCTCCTTAGTTATCATGGACTTTCGATACTTTACTTGAAAACTACCATAGTTTAACTTATTTGACAAACTCAGATGATATTATGGTGACCAGGAAAGGACATATGTAAAACAAAGTAAAAATCAGAACTGAATTTTCCTGTCCTCCAAAGGAGAAAAATCATGATAGTAACCTGCTTCTAAGATTTATTAAGAAACATTAAATATAAGAATCCCTTTTATTCACAAAAGTGTTATTTTATGTCAGATGTTTATTAATACTGTTGAAAGAAGAAATTTCATTGCTGTTTTTAAGTAATTATTAATTAGCACAAATCTGCCAATGCTATTGTTTCTAAAATGTTAAAGAAAGAAATTATTTTCCCCTTTGGGGCAGAGTAAAGTCTAATGAATAAAAGGAAGCATATTTGAAAAATAATTTTAAGATAACATGATCTGACATGATAAAAGGTTGATCTAGAAATGAGAAAAAAAGAAAAAGATCTCCAAGGTTTCTAAACATTGAGATATAAAAACTAAGGATACAGCAGAAATTGGTTGGACATTTGGGAAGGAAACTGGTAGTGAGTTATAGAAGTAAAAATATCAGGGTTAGAGGAATGTCAGCACAAAGATTGTTAGTTGAAATAACATGCATGGGTTGATTTTCAAATAGCTTAGGAACAAAACTATTCTGATTTTCCCCCTTCAGGTTCCGATAGAAGGAGAAAATCTTCCCCTAAACTTAGGGGTCAGCCTTTAACTCATTTCCAACCTGCTTCTTGGAAAATGATCTGATTGAGGTTTTGTTTTGTTTCTAACAGCTTTAAGATATAATTTACATGCCATAAAGTTCACCCAGTTATGTATATAACTCAATGGTTTTTTGTATATTTACAGAATTGTACAATCATTGGCACAATTAATTTTTTATTAATTATTAACAGAACAATACTTAAATAGTTAAATTAAATATATGTATGCCCCATTATCCAGCAATCCTACACCTGGGTGTACAGCCCAAAGAAATTCTCACAGAGCATCATTTACTGTGGTAGAGAATTGAATGCAAGCTAGGGGAGTGGATAGGTAAAGTGTGGTAGATGCTTATGTGTAATACTATGTACAGTTGACCCTAAAACACGTGGGTTTGAACTGCACAGGTCCACTTACACGCATATTTTTTTCTACCAAACGGCAGATCAAAAATACAGTATTCATGGAATGCGAAACCTGCAGGCACAGAGGGCCAACTTTTCCTACATGCAGGTTCCTCAGGGCCAACTGTAGCACTTGAGTATGTGTGGATTTCAGTATACTCGGGGGAGTCCTGGAACCAATCCCCCATGTATATCAAAAGACAAATGTGTTCACCAGATGCAACAAACTGTATGCACATGCAGCCATGTCAATAAATCTTGTGATAAAATTTTGAGTGAAAAAAATCAAGAAACAGAATACAATCTCTAGCACAATATCATTTATATAAATTTAAAATACATACCCCAAACAACAGAATGAATTTTATAAGAACACATTAAAACAGACAAATGAATAAAAGAATAAGGTGGCCATGCAGGGACCAATGATGATATTAATAGTGTAGGCATTACTCAACACTCTGTCAAAGATCACAGATTTGGGGTGGGGGAGAATTCTTTTTCAAAAATATTTGCTGCCCCTACCTGGATAAGAATTATATTAATACTTTTCTGCCCTACTAACAACAGGCTTGGCCAGGTAAATTGCTCTGGCCAGTAAGATATGAAAACAAAATTGTTTGAGACTCAGTATGTGGCTTACTGTGTCTCTTTTCCATCTACTACAAGTGTTCCAGAAATTGCTTCTTCATCCTGGGTCCCACATTGAAGACAACATGGAACATAGCCACACTAAACCTGAGATAAACATGCAATATGAAAGAAATGTTGGTGTTATAAACCATTGCAGTTGGGGGGTGGGCTGTTGTTTATTACAGCATAACAAACAGACCACCCCCTCATCCCACTATGACTATCCCATTATGACTGATATACTCACATACATATACATGGTAATTAAATTTTTTCCAAGTTTATCCAAAACTACTATATGTACTAATTTTATGAATATTTGGGGGTATCATAGAAAATACAGCTCTTACCTATAGGGATATTATAAAAGAATTGCATAAAACAAGAGGAGAAATAAAAGGAATCACTCTAGTGAAAAATAGATTCAATAATGAGGTATAAAACGTGAATTTTAACCCTACTCTCCCTACTTTATTTGCCAAATGCCCTAAGCCAAATATTTTAACCACTAAGAATCTGTTTCTTTATCTGAAACTTAAGGAAGGTGGGTATACTCTAAACTCTCAGTTTTTTCTAATTCTGAGGTTCCATGTTTCTATAACAAAGTATTATATAGATGTATCATATATCCACTAAATAAAAATCCAACTTTAAACAAAGATCAATTAAAATTGATTATTTACTCTTGTCTTAAATGGTTCAATGTACCAAAATTTTGTTCACATAAACTTGTCAGGAATATGATTTACATTAAATAAAGAACACCTGGGTAATCAAGTATAGACTGTCTTCATAAATGCTAATGTGGAAAAGGAATAAGCAAAAGCCCAGATGTGCAAATCTTCAATATGTGTATGTATGACAATGACAGTAAAGACACACGTGTGGCCATATCTTGTGGTTATAATGAAGAATGACAGAGATAGACTTTAGATAAAGATGGTGACTGATGAAAGGCCTCAATGCTGGACTGAGACACATGATTTGATACCATAGCCCTGTGGCAGCACAACAAGGTATACAGAGTGGTGGAAGACAGAGATGGAAGGAGGCCACTGGGTCTGAACTTAGGATGTTGAAGTGAAATATCAAAGTGAAATAAAGGAAATACCAAATCCAGGAGGCTCTGAGAGTGAATAATCAACACCACTGAACCTGCTACATAATCGGCATTCAGTAAATATCTGTTGACTTAAATTCAGATCCTGTAACTTTTCAACTAAAAACATTTTACTTTCCCCAAATATTCACAAATCAAACATGAACACCAACTTATTAATGGATCATATTGCCAAGGCCCTCTATCTTCAGGTAAACATCGCTCCCCATGAAATTAAGAACCCCAAAAAACCATTTCAGACTTTTTCTACCACCAGGAAAAGAACAGGCTGTACACAGGAACAAGCTATTTAATGTCAGTTAAGGCTTCCTGTGCCTCCTCATGCCCTCTTGTTGATGGCGCACACTGTCCCCAGTCCTAGCCCAGCACTATCATGCTAGTTACATGCCATGCTTAGCATCCTCTTGATACTTTCATATGTTACATATTTATGTGTAAGGGATACTATTTAGAGGAGAAATTTGTACATATTCAGTGCTTATTCATAGTTCAACAACATGAATTCTTATCTAAAAGCCTCTTTTAGAGAGGGACATTCTGTTACCTTCAATTCTTTCTTTAGTCTCTTCATCGTCATGCAGGTGTGTCTTGCTCTGGGGTTAGTCATGTTTCGATCAGTCTCCTCTTTGTACAATGACGTGTTCCTCCCAGTCTCTAGCCATCACTGATTTCTCCCATTCCTGACATATGCAGCCTTTGTTTGGATGGTTTTACATGTGAGGATAATCAATTTAGCACTTAATTTTGTACTATCCTGTGCTTTTGTTTGTTTTTTTTTTTTAGGTCAAATGTGAGAGCATTTGCAGTGGTTGTTTGGTCAGATGGAGGATAAGGATGTTTTCTCAGGCAGATTATCAAAGTTTTACAAGAGAAAGCAAGTTATAGGAATGACAAAAGATTCAAAGTAGTCTAACATTTCAAAAAATAGAGAAACCAGTGAATTGAACTATTAATAGGGACTTATTTCTAATCAACATATTGAAATTCACAGTAGTATTTCACCTATAATAGTGCTCTAAACATTTTAACTTTACCTCCCTAGGGAAAATATTATTATTAGAGAGAAGCAATAAAAGGTAGTTAAAAAATCCTCCTAGTCAATCCTTCAGATAACTGCAAACCCACCTGACATTTGACAGCAATCTCAGGAGAGAACCCAAACCCAAATTACACAGTTTAGTTCTCTTGAGTTACCTCCAAACTTGTTTAAAACAATAAATGCTTATTATCACTTTAAGCCACTAGGCTCTGCGGTAATTTGCTACACAGCATCAGATAACTTACACGCTCTACCCAGCAACTTCCCCTTACAGCTCATTGGACAGAATGTGTCACGAGACCATCCACAGATACAGGAGAATCTATATAGTATTTTCACTGGGCATATTCTTACCCTAAACAAAACCTCAGTTCTGGTTCTGTTATTAAGGAGGAAGTGAAGGAACTGGACATCAGGTCAGCAGCTACTCAACTTCTATTTTGAATCAGTCTTCTCTGTAAAACTAGTCTCACAGTTTTACAGTTGTAGCAGGCTGTCTCAGAAGTCATCAGATAAAACTGGTTTCAGGTCACAACAGGCAGTTTCAGCAGCCAGGCTTGTAGAGAATTATTACATTCCTGGAACAATGTTTTGTGTCCTGAGTGCTTTTCCCCGGGGATTCTCGACTGTTTTAGTTGGGTATGACAAGAATGACCCAAATTGTATCATCAATTTTCACAATGGAAATATTGTTTTGATTTTTTTGGAAAAGGGAGCTAAGTATATATAAAAAACTTCAACAATAGCTTAACATCCATAAAATTTTGTAACAAATTATTAATTAGGTGGTTTACACACATTTAAAGAATAATGTAGTGCTCAAAAGTTGACAAAAAGCATGTGTTGAGAACAAGTGTGGGAAGTGTCAGAAGGCTTTCTCTTGCACCTAACCTTGGCCTTGACTTTTCAAGATTTTTAGCAGTGACTTAAAAACATAAAAGGTATGCCTATCAAATGCTCATGTGACACATCTGGGAATGATACATATAATAACAGAATCAAAATTTTAAATGATCTTGACAGCTTAGAATACTGTCATTCATACAATCCAATAATTCTAAGAAATTATTTCATGGATTTAATTTCTATCTCCTCAAAAAAAAAAAAATACCAAATTCCTGAAGGCAAGACTGAATCCCATACTCTTTCAAAACCTCCTATGGGAATATAGTAGGTATTTTATCAGTATTTAAATAATTGAGTTGAACTATATCAAGTGCAAGTATAGAAAGGTTTAGAATAAATTAATCACCTATGCAACATAATATTCTCTTACTTTTCCTTCAGATGATACGTATCACCTATCTCCTTCAAAGACCTCGTCAAAATGAAATTTTTCCAGCATATCTTTCCTGAGCCACCTTAGGACCTTAAAAGAAAGACTGCAATAAATAAAATTTTACAAGCTACTTAAAAGACTTTGTGCTTTTTCTTGATTTTGTTGTTGTTGTTGTTGCAGAATTATACTCCATCTGTCCCATTAGACTTTAAGCCCACTAGGCAGCTTCAATAATTTTTTAAAGCTTTTGCCATACATATGAGGTGAGAATAGATGCACACCCCCTTTGCAGAGCTGCACAACATAACATTTTCTTTTTACAATTCAATATTATTGCAGCAAGATAAGCACACCCCATAGTCTAATTTAACAGACACGAAGAAGTCAAGCTCTATTGTTCAATGTCACAGCCAGCCAGCCCTGCATGATCAACCTTTATTCTTTTCTGGCTTCATTATGAGGATGATGCCTTTCAACTGTGGTGACTAAACCTGTTAAACTACAAAGCAAGAAATTTATAGAACCTTTATAAGAGTAATACTGAACAGCTTAAATGTAAAACCTACAATTAAATTCCAAAACTAAGCACTTCACCCCCAAGAAAATGCTAAGTAGTTCTTCAGCAACATTCCTGATTTACATACCCCAAAGCTGACAGGACTTATATACATACATGCTGCAGTGATATTAATAGTAATTTTTTAAAGTAATGTTCAATATAAAACATGGTAATATTAACCCATGCATTACAAAACTAATAAATTTCCCCTTAGCATACCAGGGACAGGAGCTATGCTTTTTCATTTTCAAAAAGCCTCCTTTTGTCAGATGAAAAGCCCCGAGAGTAAAATATTTCAGTATAGTTCAGTGTTAACAATGGATATGCCATTAGATTACCATACAAGTGAATAAAGCGCCAAATGATACGAACATTTTTTCACACTTTAGATTTTGATGTGAAATGAGTCTAATTATTTATTCATAGACTTTTTCTCTAAGGAGTTCAAAGCACTATATTTTAAATCTTCAAACACATATTTCCCAAGCTCTAAAATCTACCAGGTAGGACAGAAGAACATGTGGCAGGGAAGAAGATAGAGAAAAACAACACAAAAGAAAAGGCTGGCTGGAAGAATTCAAGCATGTTTCAAACATGAGGTGGTATATCTTATCCATTCATTTATTCTTTCAGTCATTCAAACATTTATTGAGCACCTATTATGAGTCTAGGTCTGTGCTAGATATAAAGGATATAAAAACAACCCCTGCTCCAGCAGCTCATAGGAGAAAGGGATGACAGACATCTGAGATGACAATTACAATAGGTGCCAAGTGCTAAAATAGCAGGACAAACTAAGTACTGTGGGAACACAAGGGAGGGAACCACTGGCCTCAAGGAATTTGGAAAGGCTTCAACAAGAATGTAGCATTTCAGTTGTATTTAAAAAGACTAGTAGAAGTCTGTCAGAGTACTGAGACAAGAACTTTGGGAGGCAGAGGTAATATTATATTGAAATGTAAGGAATTATCTAAAGGTTTGACCTATTCAGGGAGAAATACAATATGGCTTAGTGGCAAGAGATGATAGTTAGTGCCTAGGAAACACAAGTTTCTAAGTCTGTTCTGTGAAGGACTACATGGTGCCATAATCATGAAAACCTTGGCATTAGACTAATCAAAGCAAAATGAACAGATATGAATAAAATATATATATAGTTTCAGTTTATATGTATATAGTTTTGTTACTTACACACGTGCACGCATGCACGTGCACACACACACACACCTCTATGGGAAATTATAAACACTGTTGTTGGGCATCGGACCTGCCCTCCCCTAGGGGGATGCTTTGGCAAGAGCTGAGTGACACACATACCTTCACTCTCATTCACTTCATCTATGCAATTCTTTTTTCTCTTAGACTGGAGTCTTTCATGGATAAAGATGAATATTTGAGCCAGAGTCTGCTGATGCTCTTTATTCTCAAGCTGAATCCAATCAGTATCAAGGGAGCTACCTGCTTCTCGAGGGCCAACTTGAAAGCCAGCCCAACATCTTTTCTCTGAAGTGCTATGGGGCAGCCTTTTGCTCCCCATCGACCCTGTATATAGCTGCACAAAGCAGATGCCAAAAGAAAAACAAAAAATAAAAAACATAGCTTAAGTCTTACAAGTCCAGATAAAAGAGGATATTATCTTTGCCTTTATATTATTTCAAGTATTAACATAAAAGCTACCATGTCAAAATGCACAGAAAATTGTGGCTAAATATAGAATAGATATATTATAAAAACGTAAGAATGATTTATAGCTATAAATCTTCAAATCACCTTCTACAGTAAAACTAGTTGATATAAGGAGAATACACACCTACAGAGTGATAAGGCAGAAGATGAAGCACTTTCTAAATTTGAATTATATCTATGTATATCAATTCTCCAAATTAAAAGGTATACAAAGACATTCTATTACTCACTCTGTGTTGGGTCACAAAAAAGAAGAAAAAAATCAAGAGATGGTTAACCTTAAACTTGCCTTTGTATACAGTTAATCACCTATATTTACTGAATACACAAGATGATATGCTTGGTACCATGCCATGTGCTATGGGAAAAAGCAAAGATAGAGTCTTTGTTCTCAAGACTCCTCTATTTGTAAGGTTGATGACACAGGCTGAAGATTAAGACCTTGGAATCATCATTGTGATCCTATAACTCACTAAGATCTTATCACCCAGCAACCTGATTTAAGGCAAATTATTAGTCATAATTAAAGGTCAAAGAATTTTCTAATCCTGACAACTCATGATGTGGGAAAAGAATAATTCTTTATTTTCCAGCAAGTCAAATTAAAAGGCATGAACTTCAAGTATACAGACACCTCAAACTGAAAAAGAGACTTGAATATAAACATGTACTGAGTCACCAGAAAACTGTTCTGACAGCAAATACAGCAAATTGTTAAAGACAGCAAATGAGTGAGAAAAAATGTTAAGGAAGTAGAACCAAAGGAATATATTAACAGGGAGAATATGATCTAGTAGGTGAATCCCTAAAGTGCTGGTCAGGTAAGCACAGAGTGTAATACTAACATTCATCTCGTGATGTGGAATTCAAATTAGTAGAAGTCGCAAGGCTAATTCAAAACAGACCATTTTGAGAAAAGAGAAAATGCAGGTTAAAGAGATGAATGGAGATGTCTGACTACCCTAAGTAAAAGAGGAATTCTGTGAAAAATAATGCCAAGATATTCAAAATGGATAAGGAGAAAAAAATAAGGGATCAAAAGTTCTACAATTAGGATCAGTAGCTATGATAGCATAGAATTCTAAGAGTGTGTGATACTTCTGCAGAAAATGAATGTCTTAGAAGTAGCACAGTCTTAAGAGATCCCTCTGATAGAAATATTCTGCATCTTCCCTGTCCAATATGGTAGCCACAAGCCACATGTGGCTAGTGAGCACTTGAAACATGCCTAGTAGACTGAGGAGCTAAAATTTTAATTTAATTTATTTAAACTTAATTTTATTTTATTAAAATTAAAATTTAAAAAGCTATGGGGTTAGTGGCTACCATATTGGACAGTGCAGCTTAAGACTTAAAAGATTTGTGTATCGGAAACAGTGGGAAAAGCACATGCTATGAAGTTAAGACCTGGGTTTCAAATCCCAGCACTGACATTTCCTAGCATTTACCAGCGTGGTATATTGGGCAATCTGAATGTCAGATTTTTCATTCAAAAATGGGTAGTCTGAGCACGGTGGCTCACACCTCTAATCCCAGCATTTTGGGAAGCCACGGTAGGAGGATCACTTGAGCCCAAGAGTTCGAAGCTGCAGTGAGCTATAGTCGCACCCCTACACTCCAGCCTAGGTGACAGAGCAAGACTCTGTTTCCAAAAAAAAGAGAGACAGAGAGAAAGTAAGACTGTATTTTCTATTATAACTTCCAAGACCAACCCTTTGCATGATTTCCCTGAGGTCCTGAGGTAACTTTAGAGAAGAGGGGCCAGTTTGGCTTTCAGAACCTTAGGAATCCTCAAGGAAATCACGGGCTGCGCTAGAATCATAGGACTAGAGTGTATAGCATCCCAAAATAACTTTTCCATTCCCTCCCAACTCAGCCCCCTTCATGTCTAAGTATTCTCCCACCATTCTCATTCTGAACTGTACATTAAGAAGCCCTATCCCATAAGATGGAGGCATTGTCAGAAATGATGAGAAAATTGAGCCTGCCTCAAAATTGAGCCTGACTTACAACACTCAAAAGCCCTAGAAAAGTTTTCAGATGGATCTAGGTATTCCCAACATATTGGCACTTCTTGAATCTAGCATCAGCAGAAACAATGTGAGGGGAAGCAACTAGAACCAACTCTACCAAAAAAGTTTTTCTATAAAAAAGAACCAGAAGATGTGGTGGGTGGTAGGGAAGTGGAACAGTAGCTAGAATGGAAATGGGGTCAAAAGAGAATTACTTTTAACCAGGGAAGTACTATAACATGTTTGTTTGCTAACAGAAATGATTCTACAGAGAAGGAGAAATTAAGGATGTGGGAGGGAGAGAGGATTAATTGCACGATAAAGTCACTGGGATGAGAGAAGGATCTACGTAAATATATAAGAAATGATGTAGCATAATAAACTGTACCCCAATGAGAGTTGTTAAGGCTTTAAACCAGCTTTAAACCAGCTGATGATGGTTTCAATTTGTGGCCTAAAAGGCAGTTAGCAAAAAAAAAAAAAAAGACGGCGGTTTCAGGCAAATGAAGCCAAAGGGGCTGAGAAAGTATAGTTACTTTTAATTATAGTTGTTCAGTCAGCACCTATCCCTTTACTCCAATCATCACTCTAATGAAAATAGGTACAACAATTGGCCGGGCGCGGTGGCTCACGCCTGTAATCCTAGCACTCTGGGAGGCCGAGGTGGGCGGATCGCTCAAGGTCAGGAGTTCGAAACCAGCCTGAGCAAGAGCGAGACCACATCTCTACTAAAAAATAGAAAGAAATTAATTGGCCAACTAAAATATAGAAAAAATTAGCCGGGCATGGTGGCACATGCCTGTAGTCCCAGCTACTTGGGAGGCTGAGGCAGGAGGATCGCCTGAGCCCAGGAGTTTGAGGTTGCTGTGAGCGAGGCTGACGCCACGGCACTCTAGCCCAGGCAACAGAGTGAGACTCTGTCTCAAAAAAAAAAAAAAAAAAGAAAAGAAAATAGGTACAACAATTATAAAACAATTTGATGAGTAAAATGATAGAAGGGAGCACAAAACACTGTGGGGTTACCAAAACAAGGGCACCAACCAAGCTTGGGTGAGGCTGAGGGGATCATGCTCATTTTACTAAAAGGGGTGGCACCTGATCAGAGTTGAAAGGGGGAGCGAATAAGAAGAGATAATCCTATGCAACAGTGACAGTCAAGACAAGAAAAAGCACACCTGAGTAGTTTAGAAGGGTAAAGTGTAAAGATGGAAATGGTGAGAAATCAAACTGGAGACAAGTAGGAAGTATATCTTTAAGGAACTCTATACCATACGAGGAGCCTGACTTTATGTCACTGGTTAGTGTTTCTTAAACGTAAGCAACATTAAATAAATAAATAAAAGACTACTCTAATTATTCACTTAAAGTATTTTTATAATTTCAATTATTATGTACAAACACAAGTATAACCTCCTTATAGTTACAGCTGCTATATAATCATGAAACTAAAACAAGTTTACAAACTAAAGACAAAATTTCAAAACCAATTAAATTCAAACTGGGGTCCTCAATTTAATGTAATAGATAATATTGTTTTATTGAAACTAATACTGGGTTTAATAGTAGGAAGATGTAAGTCTAGTAATATATTTAATTTGAGAGGGAGTATAGAGGAATGGTTAAGAGCATAAACTTTGGAGCCAGGCTGCCTGAGTTCAAATCCCAGCTCCCCATTTACCAGCTGAGTGACCTTGATCTAACTCTTCCTAAAAGAGTTACTGCCAAGACAATGTGAATTATTACACGTAAAGAGCTTAGAACAATGTAACAATAAGCACTTAAGTTTTAGCTATTTATATTTTTTAACTTCAATAAAACCAATAGAGGTGGCAAGAAAAAAAGAGCACATTTTTTGGTGGATATCTGGAGGAGAAACATTAAAAAAAAAAAAAAAAAGACCCAGAAGTCCACAAAAACAGAAATTTGGAGAGGTAGTAGTTCTCTAAATCCTATTTGATCATACCTTCTAACTGTACTGACTAACAATGGAACAGTGGATGAATCCTAAATATAATTTAAAGTAGGCCAATCTAAGTTTTATATCATGTACTGGGCTATACGCTGCCATGATGTGTCCATTTTTGACCACCATGTTGTCAAGTCCCAGAGAAAGATAAAGAACCATTTTCTTAGCTACTCCTTCATATTCTTCAATAAAATGTATACTGTGTGAAAAAAGGAACCAGTAGTCTGCAATGTCAAAAACTGGCGGACAGAGGAGTAAGCACTCAAATATCAAGGAGGTAAGATTTTTAAAAAATAAAATTGAACACTCAGGTATGAAACTAAAATGGTATGTTCTAAATTCTGTAACTGCCAAAATCTACTTGTAATAATACCTTTCATCTTATCTGTTATGAAGTGTTTCAAAAAGTTGAATCTTCCAGATACCTAAAACATTACTATAAACACAAAAACTTTATTTTGATTTCTTTGATGAAAATCTAAGATGTAATGCTTTCATGTCTTCTTAAATAGGGTTTAGAGAACATAATTTATCCATTTTCTTGGTGTTTGAAAGCCAGTATTGTGGATATAAATTATTTTATTGTTGACTATAGTTATATAGTCCTAGGAGAATATATATATAGGGTTATGACACAGTCCTAAATCAGAGGTTGGCAAACTGAGGCCTTTTGGTCAAATCTGGCCCTCAGCCTGTTTTGTAACTTACTAAACAGTTCTGGCCTTACAAGTTAGTGTATATCCCCTTTCTTTCTCTCCTCTATTGGAGGAGGCAGAAGCTCTGAAGTGAGAACTGTGTTTGGAGTCCTAGATTAACCACATGCTATCTACATGCCTTTGGGCACCTACTTAACCACTCTGAGTCTTCGTTTAATCATTTGTAAAATGGGAATAAACACACCAAACATCACAGGATTCTAGGCAAATGAATGAGGTATCATAGTAGACATTCAGTAAATGAAGACCATTATTATATTAGACAAAGACCACTTCCAAAAGGAGGACATACAACTTTGTAAACCGTGAACTAAGAAGGCAGAATTCAAATAATGTTAAGTTTTCTTAAAAAGGTCCTTCTGCTATGTGAATAAAAACATCATGAACTTTCCTTAACCTTAAAATTAAACATTCTCAGTTCTTAGGTAGTAAATTTGACTAAAAGCTAAAGACATACCAAATAATAGCCATGACAGTCAAGTAAGTTCTGAATTCAGAAACATAGTGATTAAGTCACTACTGGAAAGCCAGAATCTATTTTTGATTCACTTGGATCACCTTTATTTCATTATACATCTTATAACATCAAAGGAAAACATGGCATAATTTCAGGCACTGAATCATCATCAAACTGAGTTGTAATTAAGGATAAGAACATCATTAAGTTTTAGGTAATGCTTGCAATTGTAAGTAAGCAGTGCCTTTCTATTCTTTGGAAAATGTCATTTAGGAGGTTTCAACAATTCTCCTAAATCTAAACTGTAAGTGCCAGGCTTGAAATTTTTTTTTGGATGCATGCCCAACAATAAACAATTCACAATGATCTGAGGACAGCACTCCCACCCAAGAACTTAATCAGATTAATGATGTATTTGTTTTATAGAAATGAAGTACATTAAGCCTGAGAATACCTAATTTACATATTAAATGGTTGCTAGGGACCAAAAATACTAGTGGTTTTTATAAAACTGAGCTTACAAAATTATCTATTGTCTTGAAATCTGTTAGTAAATAGCAGTGAAATGCAAAATAAATAAACAAATGTTAATTAGTAGTATTTATGTATGTAAATTCATTAGGTAGTGTACAGTTGTTCAAAAGAATCTAATGATGTTCATATTCCAAAACATACATGCCCCACAGACAACATCGTGCCATTATGTGAAGTTAGAAATAACAGCAAACTTGGTTATAATGTTTTTTAATTGATTTGACTTCAAATCATGATTAACATTCTACCCTAATATTTTCATTTGGGGTCCTACTTTAATATATGCGAACATAAACAGTAAATTAGCCGTCTAGGTTTTTGCTATTTTTGTTGGAAACCTATTAGCAATTGTTATCTAAAAAGGGAAGGAGAGCTTTCACAAAACAGCTGAATTTCACCAAATCCTTAAATGAGAAGAATTAACAGCATCTCTGGATGTCATCTTTTAGATTTTCTCACGCACACAAAAGACTACTTCATTTATTCAACAAACTTGGGTTAATTGATCTTGAGGAGGCAACAAGGAATAAGACAAAGTTGCCACCATGTCTGCTAACGACACTGGCAAGTAAGCAGATAATTATTAATACAGTACAATAGGACAGTGTTGCAATTAGGGTATAAACAAAGAGCTCGGCACAAAGAGAAGCTAGCCACCAACTCTGCCAGGGGACATGGGATAAGCCTCACAGAGGAGGTAACAGTTTACAAACTCCTGTCACCTAAGAAGATAGAATGACATGTTCAGGGAAGAGTGACAGTTAGAGAATGTGGGAGGGCTGGTAAAATCTAGAGGTCTGTAGATATTAGATATTCCTCTGGTTTAAAAAAAAGGATTCAAATTTCATTTCAATCAAATGAGACTTATAAAAATTGAGGTTACCTTGAATTAGGTTAAGTATTTTTATACAAAAGTTTAATTTTAATAACTTACATTTGTATTCAGTAAATATTAAGGAAAGAGAGGAAATTTTAAAAAAATGAAATTTAAAAAAACTGAATGAAAACTTTCCTTTACTTTGTTAAACATGGAACTTTAAATTTAAAAAATAAATTGAATTCAGATTCAAATATAAATTTATATAAGTCTTAGAAATATATATGATAGAAAAGGAAGAATTTTAGATACCTCAAGACAAGCCTGGAATGAATCTAGGTATGTTAAATAAGGAATTAAACCATGATATTTTTTACTTTAAAAATTTAGGAAATGCTAGGACAAAATATGATAAAAGAAACAATGACTTGAGGGAAGTAGAGTATACATTAAAAAGTTTATATTAATATAAAAAGTTTATAGAAACAAGAGCTAAGAAACAGGAATCAAAATGATCATACAGAATTATATCACCATCCAAATAACAGATAGCATTCACAGAACACTCATCTAGGTATGTGGAACCCTGTGGAAAGTGCTTATATTTTGTTCAGTATTTGAAATGTTGGCCAGCCATCTTATAACAAACAACATACTTATCTGAGACCTTGCTGCCCAGCTGCCATGGCCAAAAACTTTGTGCAAAGAAAAGGATGTTCGCTATGATAGCTTTACTAGTTGGGCTTGAGACTATGATCCATTTCCATGAAAGATTTTTCTGGTCCCAGCCCAGGTGAACACATTATCCATTTAACCCTCAATTATCCATACATATGCCCCTCTTCTTACTGCCCTGGATAATTCACTCAGTCACTGTAGTGGATTCATGGATATATGTTGTTCTGTTAATCTGTATCTCCCACATCGGTTATAAATACTATTTTGTATCTATTCACCATCTGAAATAAAAATAATATATTTAAATAAATAAGTTTACAGGAAGAAAAGGAAGCACAGCATCAATCTTAAGGACCCTACAAGAAAGGTCCACACTTCACAAGAAAGAGAAAAATAATTCAAGGAAATACAAAAGCTAAAAAAATTTAAATAAAGGAAACATTGTAGGCTGAGTTATGTACATAATAATATAAAGTTGCCTAACTTTATATTATATTATATTAATATTATATTATATTTATCATAAGTAGTCCATGTCAGGTTGCTATAACTGCAATTATAGAGATAACAGAAGCAAATATATCTAACCTTCAGATTTGGAAAAGTACTGGGCACTTCATGTTTCCTGATAATTCTGGTAGGGAATTAAAAATATCAAACATGTCAAAGGCAGAGCTTGAGTAGAGCAAGAGAGCCAATGATTCAGAAAAATCAGGGAATGCTTAGTCAGTTGGTGAAAGATTTATAGATCAGACTGCCAATGAGAGCTTTATTTTAGAATGAAATTAAACCTCAAACTGTCCTAAGATGTGTTAATATTGAAAGACAAATATTTGTTACTTTTAGAAGCAACAAATTCCTACAGAAGAGTAAACCTATTGCTAAACCATCTGTTTAGCAATATGCTTAATAATTCAACAGACGGGTGTATTCCCTGTGCTTCTTATAAACAGATGGGTTTTTTTAAAGTCTAAAATATTTTATCAATGGAGACCTCAACCAAGACCAAAAAAAATCCCTCACAACCATGCAGCCCACAGTTGAATACTTGGTTTCTTTTCATTCAGTATACACATAATAAAAATGGCACTGCAAACCCTAGACTACCATCCTTCTGTTACCATGAGAGCAACATCTTTTCTTTGTGAAACACATGTGGAGACAAAGGATGACTATTCAGTTGAACTGGTTAAACATCTTTTGTACCTGGAATGTTGATGATATATCCAGTTGGCAGGCAGAAGCAGCACAGCCAATAAATAGCTCACCTACTTCATTTATTTACAAAACACACATTTATTTACAAACCACAGCACACAGACACACCACCACACAGATGAATGCATTTGGTATGTAAATGAGCATGCAGGGTCCCATATAGAAAGGTCTTTGATTCTAAAATATTTCCCGTAAATTTAATAAAAAAAAATAATACTCTCATATAAAAAATTGATACCTGGAAACTTTTAAGAAATTCTACTCAAAAGCACTTACTTACATAAACTATATTTAAACATATTTTCAAAAGTTAATCATATTTATATTTATGCCATGCATGCCAAGTCATTCATATGACATTCACATGCTCAGAAGAATTATTTTTTAGTGAACAGTTTAGAGTCAGCAAATAATTATTTTAGCTGGAACAACGACAAAATAAAACTTAAGACAATTTTTTTCTATTTAGGATAAATAGAAAGTATTGTGAGTCCTCAGAACGTCAGACATATTTTTCTTATAAGAGACATTCTGGCTATGAAACATCTTTTAGTAACAAACTTATGGATACCCTAAGATCACTAAACACTTCTCATCTCATTGACAACTTTGATTAAAAAAAAATACATTTAAAATTTACAAACTCAGTAAAACAATAAAAGCTCCACTATATTTATTACCTACTATTTTAATTAGTCTTTTTTAGTTTCTACTGCATCATTTATGATGTTCAGATCTTGGCTTACCCAAATCAATTACTTGCTTGGAATCAATTAATAATAGACATTCATATAATATATAAGATATGCCCTGGAAAAGAATAAATAAATATAAATATATTTTAAGTCTACTGTATTTGAATATTCCCAACTATTTTAAATTAAACTAAAATTAATAAAAAGACATAAACCAATAGACAGATTAATGGTTACTATGTCATATTTTAATATAGCTGACATTTACTGAGCGCTTAACATTTGCCAAGTATTAAGCACTTTTCAAGATTTAATTCATTTAATTCTCACAATAGCTACAGAGTTTAACAGTAACATCTTAGTAAAAGAATAAAACACTATTTGGAAAGCACATGATCTGATTTTTTAAAAAAAATCTACATGAAAAAGGCAGCCTAAACATAGTCCCTAGAAGCCACCAGAAGACTTGTTAGTTTAGAAAATCATCTATTACAAAGAAAGAGTTAACATGTTAAAATTTAAGGCAAATTATGTTGGTCTAAATGAAGACTTAGTCCTACCTCTATCTAAAGTATCAAACAAAGTTTCAAAGAGCCATAAAATAATACACATCAATTAATCATCATCATCTGCTGAGTCAAACATTAGAAAATAATGTCAAGAAGTTACCCTGCAATTACTTTGTGGCTCCTTGAAAACCCATTTGACATAATCACTCTTTGACAGCTGCAAGAGGGAAAATGTTCTATTTCTTCTCCCACCAGTACCCTCTTCTGAGAGCCAGGGGCATCGCTTTTCAGTACTTCCTGATCTGCCAAATGTTTACGAAGGAAGTGAGTGGGGTGCCTTCGTAATCAGTGCTCCGGAGGCCAGTCAGGGGTTGAGAGTTTCCAATCAAAGCCATGGATTCAGGAGAGTCACAGTCAGGGGACGGGCAATGGGCTTATTATTACCAGTGTGCAGGGAGGAAAATCACTCAAGTACAAGAGAAGAGTATCTGGTTTTATCTAAAAGATAAAACCCTCCCTTCTGTCTATCACATTACATTTCCATTTACAAAAAAGAAAAAAACCCTCAGTATCTACCACATTATAATATGTTAAACATTCTTATTTGCCTGTATGTGGGGCAAGAGTTATTTTAAACTGTAAAATACGTACGTATATAAACTAGGCAAGAAATTAAATCATCCTGAAGCCAGTTGTCAAAGAAAGCCTGTGATTTCCATCCAAGGTTTTGGGGGTTTTTTGGTTTTGTTTTTGTTTTGAGACAGGGTCTCACTCTGTCACCCAGACTGGAGTGCAGTGGGACGACCATAGCTCACTGTAACCTCAAATTCCTGGGCTCAAGCGATCCTCAGGCCTCAGCCTTCCTAGTAGCTAGGACTACAGTTCTGCACCACCACACCTAGTTCATCCAAGGTTTTTGGACCCAGGACCGCAATTGAGTTTTCTGCCTACATGTGCGCTGATAAGAAATAAATATTGAAGCTCGCTCTGAAAGTAAAGCGCAGCCTTTTTAACAGTTCATTTCCAAGATGTGGATATGGTACTTGATTTCTTCTCTGAAAGCTCACTGTCGAGCTAGCATCCGAGACCAGTTCCCCACTTCCCAAGGGGAATGTTTTCTAGTTTTCTATTACCATTTGGTTTTCATCAGGGGCATCCACCAGAAGAAAGGCCTAACCTGATAGCACAACATGATAAACCTAAAACCTAGTAACTCAGCAATAGAATGTGAGAGGAACCTAGAAAATAATTTCTGCAAAATTGTGAGAAATTGAAGCTTTATATTGCACTGAGAATACCTGTGTTCTTATCATGGATTTTTCATTTTTTTTTCCATCAAAAGAGATACGAGTTAGGCCTGTGACACAGCAAGGTTTAGAAAGTCTATTGCATTAATGAAAATGTCACTGATGTAGTATCCCTCTACAGCAAAAGAGGGAAAAATAAAGACCAGGAAAAGAAGAAAGCAATAAAAGAACTAACAGGAAACACTATAATAAATACCAGTTTCTGGCAGGCCATTTTATTCCACTGAAGGAACAAAAAGGAGAAAAGTCATTTATACAGCTTGGTACTTAAAACTGTATTGGGAAATGCTAATTGTATTTTCTTAATTTTCCTAAATTACTGAGTTCTTCCTCAGAAGTTAATACAAAGATAATTTATCCCAATTCTCAAATTAAGATAAAAACTTGAAAGGGAGAAAAAGTAACACTTTACCAAAAAAATGTTATTTATGATATCTCCAGGTAGGAAAAAATATATACTTAAGGCAGAAGGGAAAAAAGCTCTCATAAAAAAGGAATAGATTAATTGTGCTGACTTAAGTCAATATCATTCTCATTTTTGTCCCCAACAATGCCACTTGCATATTTATGAGTAAGAGAATTCTGCATAATTAAAAAATAAATTTACAGATTATTTCATAACTGGCATTGTAAAGTAACTTTTTAATAATAATGTGCTCCAACAATGACAATCTCACTTATTAAAGCATTATTTATTTACAGTGTTACAGTACTCTTGCAAATCTTTACTAATTTAACATTACAACTTCATATCCTTTCCTAATCTCATGTAATTTACCCTACTTAATTCCTTGCTTCTGGATATGCTACATTTGCCACCCAGTGAGTTTATTTCACTGGTCATTTACTTTTAACAGTAAAGCCAAACTATTTGGAGGAAATAATCTCCAAGCAAATCCAACATAGGAAAAAAAGACTCTTATTTATCCAGCATTTTGTGCCATGAATTGAAGCTTTATTGCAAAGAGTAAGCAATAAACAAAAACACCTCAGGGGCCTGGGAGGAGCAATGTAACCAATTACATTTAATTAAATCAAAGGATGGGAGCCCCAGGGTTGAATGAGCTGAAGAACAAATTTGCATTAACACCTAGCAGCCAAACAAGCAGCTCTGGGTCTAGTCTGCAAGTACAATTGTTACCATCTATTCTCTGCACTGAAGGGGGGCCATTAGCTAAATTCTTAGGCATTGTTTGTCCACTGATGAGAGGCTGCCTTCTCAACATTTCACTTCATCACACATGAAAATTGCCTACTAAAATAAACAGCTTCCTCTGAAAGCTCAGAAACAAACATTTATTACCTGACTTCAGTTTGCAATTTGGAGAAAACTCTTCAGGGCTGCTAAAGGAGACAAAAAGAAAATGAAAGGTGTGATTCCAGGCCCTAACTTTACATTTGACGGAGATCATATGTTTGAGCAGATTCTTTTGTAACATCAGACTATAAGGTAGGTTATTCCTTAGGCTCCACCAAGAGTACTTCTGTTCTAGATAGAATATTTTGACTTAATCTTGCAACATGAGAATCTCAAACATTCCTAGCTGAAAGCCCATCCTGCTATTCAAGTAAGACACACCCCAAAAAATGCTCTCATTATATGGAGAGTTTCTCCCTAGATGACTAATTATTTTATTAGATAATTTTGTGTTAATACATTTAAATACACACATATCACACATGGTATCTATCACAAACCTTATTAACTCAATATCATCATATTGAGAGCCTACATAAACTACATGCTAGAGTAGGTTAATTAGCACCTATTCTAACTCTGATAGGTTTTATTCTTTTGTTTTACACATTCCTCTTTTAGTCCCATTAAAGTATCACACTCAAATCAACAATAACAGCAACAACAACAAAAAAACCTTGGAAGAGTCATTAGTAGCTCCACTATGATAAATGATGAGGATGTAAGTATGATAAAAACGAGACTAAGAAAGAGGCAGAGATACAGGTCTGGCTAAGGCTATTTCAGATTGAAAAACAAACTAAAACTGTAGTTGAAATATGCACTATCCAGAAATATTAGTTTGAAATAATATATAATTCTCCATCCATAAAATAATGAAAGGTTTTTTAATAAAATCTCCTGAGTCACCAAAGCTAACACATTTCCACACTGCTTCGAAGTCAGCTTCATAGTTTGTAAGGTATCGATGTCAGCTAGAATCTAAGTGGGATTCAGACATTTTTGAGCTGGTCAGATAAGACCTAGCTGGGTGGCAGGGCTCAAAGAGCCCTGTAAGAATTAGGCTTTTTGACTTGAAGCTTAAATTCAACATGGCTGGAACAATGATTTTCACAACATATATTTCTTTTTTTTCTTTTTTTTTTTGAGACAGAGTCTCACTCTGTTGCCCGGGCTAGAGTGCCGTGGTGTCAGCCTAGCTCACAGCAACCTCAAACTCCTGGGCTCAAGCAATCCTTCTGCCTCAGCCTCCCGAGTAGCTGGGAACAACTTATATTTCAAATCTACTTCTTACACTCAAAGCACTCTTAAAGCCCCCATATGGATGGAGAAAAGTCAGGAAACGGCAAAATAAACCTCTTGTTCTGACAGTACCTATGTTCACTCCAGCAAGCACATTGCACAGGAACAAGTACCCGCTGCCCATGCTTTGAGATCCTTGAAAGTCTGTAACAGTTTTTACAAACTCATGAAGTCATAGCTAATTTGCATTTGGAGTTGCACCCAGTAGAATTTGAATTATTATAGTTAATGTGACTCCATACCTCTAAGCTGTGTTATGAAGCCTGAGAAAATTTGAGATACACACACACATAAAATATACACACATACAAGAATTCTGGAAAAATCTTGACTGCATTTACTAAAAGAACTAGCTATACCTATAAACCCTGTCACATTTTTGTCAAGTAGGAAAATATATGTCCTGGTTATAGCCATATATTTATTACAATACATTTCTAGTATATTTTGTAGCAGCTATGTATTGGCATCTTGGGTTCCATGTTAATTTACCTTTGAAGACTGACAATATTTTGGAGGCAACATTTTTATGCCAGATAGTTATACATTTGTTTCCTAGTTATATGCTTCCTCAACCAAAATTTTCCTAAGTATCTCAATTTGGTGATGCTTGGTGGTAACCTTACTACCCTCTATCACAAGTACTCCTCAGTCTCACCAAACAACTGATCTTGTGAATGTATTTGATCATAACACAAATTTTTAGCATTTTTCCCCACACCAAATGTTTTCCCAGATATTCTTAATTGTTAGGTATTTAGAATTTCTTAATTGCTAGGTAATCATACTTAACAGTAAAACTACAAATTTATATTTGTGCTGAAAGTCAAATATTTATTTTATTCACAAGCAACTCCTCTCCACTAAGTACATTTTCCTTTTATCAATTATGTTGATTTACGTGCCTTTACCAATTCTATTTTATGTCAACACTAAAATTACAGTAAAAAATATATAAACTGTGTTTTAGAGTTGGCATAATTTCCAATTATTCTTATAAAACAAATTTCTTGGTAAAATGATTCTCATTTTTTTTTAAGTCATGGACAAAGCTATTAAGTGTACTGCTTAATGGATACATTCCTAGATGTAACCAGAGAGAGAATTAAATCAGTCTCCCTGAAATAGTCTACATTTTATACATATGGCTTTTGGTTTTTTTTTTTATTTCAGCGTATTACGGGGATACAAATATTAAGGTTACGTATATTGCCCATGCCCCCCTCCCCCCTCGAGTCAGAGCTTCAAGCATGACCATCCCCCAAACATTGCACATCTCACTCATTATGTTTGTATATACCCATCCCCTCCTCCCCCTACATATGGCTTTTGATTTCACAATTCTTTTGCCCTTTAAAAAATGTAACATGATTTACTCATTGTATGTTACCAAAAAAGAAGAAGAAGAAGAAGAATTGAAGGGTCAGTCTTATAAACCTGAAAATTTTCTTTAAGATACATGAATGTAAAAATGAGTCATAGCCTTTTCTGTAACCAAAATAGTTCATATCAAATGTCATTGTTTTTTGATTGCTCTATTAACTATCAGAGAGTCCATAATGACCTCATCTTTATACCTCTGTGATAATTTGCAATCGCTGCTCTCTTCTTGTAGTCATGATATTCTTCTTCTCACAATGTAAGTAAATCTTCTCCATCAAAATGGGTGTTATAACAATGGTTAGTAGATACTAGATAGGTAAATCATTAGTGTCTTCTTAGGTAGATTTGGAATATTATTATCTTTTGGCAAGGTGAAGTTGTTTTCATTTAAAAACCTGGCCATTATCTATAGTTAGATAGCTTTCCTTTATTTTTAGTTATTCTTTATTTTTATAACTAATAAGAATAAAGTGATTATAAAATACAAATATTATTTTCTTTTTCAGCTTGAGATTGAATCTCCTTTTATGAGACCAACTTTGGCCTATACAACGTTGATGATACATACTATTAATATTATTATTATTGTGACTGTTACTTTATAAGGAGGATCAAAGAAGAGAGAGCAAATGAAAAGTTAGAACAGAGGACAAATCAAAATAAAAAATTATAATAGAACAACTTTAAAATCTATGAGAATGGATGAAGGATTCTTTAAGCAAATTATTTTTTGATGCTCATTTTTAAAAGGATTTCCATTTCTAGAAGGAAGCTAAAATTACACACAAAATTACTATTCAAGTCATGGTAGACAAAGATGCAAAAGAAATGGCTATGTACATAAGGCAGGTTTTTCTCTGATTATTCTATAGCAAAGAAGCAAATTTAATATGTATATATATATGATAGCAATAGTTTTCTAGAATTCATTTAAAAATTTGAAATATAAGTATATCATTTGGTTAGAAATATTGTTCAAAATTTCCCTTGAAATAAATAGATACTGAATTTTTCACATTAGATGCAACTAAACACTTCTTTAAGTCAAGTGCTATAACATGCAATGAAGTATTTAAAGTAGCAATTCTTTCAGGATAGAACATAATGGTGGTAGGGAGCAGATTCTAAATCAGAATCTCTAAAAGAGTCCATACAGTTTGAAACCAAAGCAATATTTTTTTCCTTAACTTTGAGTCACAATATTGAATGTGTTCTAATTTTGAATACTACTAAAGAGGGTATAGAAAATTACTATTTATCAAAGGGGGTACTTTTGTAAATTAAAGAATTTGTTTAATGTTCTAGATCACATATTTGAAAAACCAAATCCCTAAAAGTTTATAGTTTTGTCCCCATTCTGCTCTCAGCTTACTAAGTGGAACTGGCTGACTCACACAACAAGCTGAAAGTTCACACACAGAGTACAGCAACAGTCAACTGCAAAATCTGAAACACTGAAAGGACAAGTTTATTTCCTCTCCCTCCAGAGGCTCCACTAAAATGATAGTAGAGAAGTTAAAAGGTATAAACCCCCAACAGCAAAGAGAAACAGGGAGGTTACATGATAAGGCAGAACACTGACCTATGGAAGATAGAAAGCAGGTGAAAGAATGACAACTAAAGAAGCAAGGCAGATGAGGCCAAAAATGAAGGGAGACAATGTACCATCAGAATCCCAGAGAGTTCCCAGGCTTGGATGTATCAGATATCAGGGAAGAGGAGTAAAATGAGAACTAAAAATAAAAGGACTAACTCAAAGTCTATATACAGAGTAGTTGACCCCTTACTAGCCATGTGTCTACCCAACAGAAAAAAATGGAACCACCCACAGAAGAAAGAACACCATGCAGACATCTCCATATGATCATTCTAAAGTAGAACCCTACCTACATATCTGCAGAGATCTCAAGTAGTTTCTGTTGTCTCATTCTTACATATAACTGGACAACTAAGATTCAACAAACAGTTGAGAAAAATCCGAAATATAAAAGAGAAAGACAAAGGTAAACAAACAAAAATGAGAAAATATTAAGTAAATTGGGATATAGATTGAAAAGAAAAACTCTGATAGCCTCAAGGAGTTTCAAAAACACATCGCATATGTAACATAAGAACTGAATGCATGAAAAGGAAAAAAAATACAGAGTGAGAAAGAGTTCTTAGAAATTAATGATTTGCTAGAAAGGCTAGCCAATAAAGAGAAGAAACACATAATTTTGTTAAAAAAGAAAAAAAAGGTAGAGAAATGACTGCAGATGTACATTAAATAATGCTCGGTGGTGTCACCAACAGACCAAACAGTATATAATACCTCAAATACAACAGAAGTTCATTTCACACCCATGTAACAGTTTAAAGTAGACATTCCTGGTTAATGAGCTGCTCTCTTTCAAATAGTGATTTATAGGTTTAGGATCCTTCTAGTTTATGATTCTACCATCCTCTCGCGGTCTCTTATTATATTTTCTACATCTTCCTGGTGGATAAAGAAAAGAGAAGACCTAGCCAGCCATTCTTTAAAGGCCTTCATCCAGAAAGGGCACATATCACTTCTACTCACCTTCTGTTGGCTAGAACTTAAGTCACATGGCTCTATCTAACTGAAAAGGAAAATGGAAAATTATAGTTCAGGTGTGGTCTCAGGAAGAAGAACACAAGTATTCTGGTGTACAATTTCTGCCACAACATGCATGGACTACCTATAGGAAGATCTAACAAACCCAAAAAAATGGCATAGGGTTATCTCAGGGAACTAAGGCTACATGGGATCAAGAGTGAAAATTCCTTACTACATACACTATTATAGTGTTTCGATTTTTTTTTTACAGTGGAAGGATGAGAGAAAAAATAAGAAACAAAAATCAGTCTAGGATATCCAACACTGATTCTTAGTACTAAAAAAAAACAAAGAGAGAGAAATGAAAATGAGGAAATGATCAGGCGAATAAAAAGAATTTCTCAAATTGAATGACAGGAGTCTTCAAATTAAATGTGCCTACCTATGCCCAGAAGAATTAATAAAAAAAAAATACATATGTAAGTTTTTCATGGATAAATTTCATGAGATGACCAACAAAAATAAATCCTAACTTTTCTACAAAACAAAGGACAGACTTTTCATTAGCCACATTGAATGCTAGAAGGCAATACACAATTCCTTCAAGTTCTAAAGGACAGTGAAGTTCTAGCTAGAATTTATACTCAATCAAATACAGTATGAAGATAGAATACTTCAGATATATACGCACTCAGAAAATTCTCTTTTTCTTAGGAAGTTACTTGAAGATGCTTTCCACAAAACAAGGGAATACAAGAAAGGAGACATAGATCCAAAAAAGAAAACCAAGAGATTGAGCCCAGGAAAACAGAAAAAGGAAGTCTTAGTTACTAGCCATATTGTGGGATTAAAGAAAAAACCTAGTCCAGACTAGCACAGGAAGATAATAAAATAAAAACTCACTCAAAAACCTACAGGGATGCAGGACTTGAAAAAAATTAAGAACTATATAAAGTACAGAAGTGGTAGAAAGCTGTACAAGAAAGAAAATATAATTATAGACAGTAAATAGTGCAAAGGGATTGCAAAAGAAAGCCGTATAAGAGAGAAAGTATAATTACAGAACACTACTTGGCTCTGTAGTGAATGTTATTTACATAGTTAAAATAATTTACATGCTTATTATTCATAAAAACAAAAATACTAATATATATACACATACATACGTATCTCAGGAATGTTAGAGGGTGGTCAATAAGCTGTCTAAAATTGATGAATCAAAAAGTTCTAGGATAAGCATAATTTTTAAGAAATATGGAAATGACTACCAAAGAAATACTTAGAAAAGTTAAAAGTATTGGCATGTAAGAAGCAAGATAGGGTAGGAAAGGGGATTGTTGATTTTCATTATAAAGTCTTCAAAATATTTTATTTTAACCATATGTATAAGTTATTTCGATTTTAAAAACTGAGCCATTACTACATCCCAAACAGTGTTAGGTATAGAAAAGAGAAAGATAAATTAAAACTTGTTTCCTTCTCTCCAGGAGTTTGTAGTCCATGAGGAAGACAGCTTTATAAAATAAAATTACAATTCAGTGTGATAACTAGGCTCACTGAATTATGTACAAGATGCTATCTCTGCAGCACAGGACAATAGAGGAAGGGAGGAAACAGGGATCTGATGTTTGAAATGCTATTTGAACTAAGAGTCTTGATGCCTGAACCTGTGCATATGAGCTTGTCCTCACATCTAAGTGCACTCCTAGGATAATTCCACTGAAACCAGGATAACCAGTAGAAGAAATACTATTCCTCTAAGGAATGCTAAAAAATAATTCTTTATGATACTTTTATTACCACTACAGGTTGAAAATATAAAGATGAAAAGGTAAGAAAAGCTAAGACTGAAGGTGTTAATGGACGTTTGGTACACCATACCACACTGATTCTGAAAAAGGACCTCACTTTACAATGAAAAGAATAAAGCCATTGGCCGATAATCCAGGGAATTCACTGTTCCTATGCGTCCCTTCATCAAAAAGTAACTCACTTCTTAGAGGGGCTGAATTGAAGACTGTATTACAGTGTCAACTGGGAGACAATACTTTGTGAGAGTAAAATACTGACCTACAAGAAAAAATTTATGCTGCAAATCAATGATCATTATATGACACAGTCATGCGTCACTTAAACAGGAATATGTTCTGAGAGACATGTCGTTAGGCGATTTCATCACTGTGCAAACATCATAGAGTATACTTATGCAAACCTAGATGGTATAGCCTACTACACACCTAGGCTATATCCTATAGCCTGTTGCTCCTAGGCTACAAATTTATATAGCATGCTACTGTACTGAATACTGTAGGCACTTGTAACACAATGGTAAGTATTTGTGCATCTAAACACAGAAAAGGTACAATAAAAATATGGTATTATAATATTATAAATATGGTATATATAGTATGAGACCGCCATTGTTGACTAAAGCACCATTATGTGGCACATGACTACTTGTTTCTTCCATAGCCAATATACACAAGCCTAGAAACTGAGAGATAGAAATGAGGGGTGGCCTCCCACATATACCTAATGACCCCCAAGACTCTGAAGATTAGAAACTCACTCTGTGTACCTTAGCACTTTCAGCCAATTGGACACTCCAATCCTGGTGTTTAAATCTTGAGGAAGTAAGGCAAAGTACAGACACAGGTAACAAATTATTTGCAGACGCAACGGCAGAAGTAGCATCAAGAATCTAGGGGTGGTAGCAGTGATGTGCGTCTGAGAACAGCATCCTGACCAGACTGATCCTGCAGGCTGATCTGGGCAGACATTCCTGGCCCTAGCCTGTGTTGGTTCCTGTTTATTTCCAAGCCTTCCCCACAGATTTTGGGAATTGCCCAGTATCCACTAAATTTTATTTCTACTCAAGTTAGTCAACATCAGTTTCTATTACTTTACAACCACAAACTCAACACAGAATGGAAAAATGATGAAAAGTCAGAGATGAAGGGATTCCTAAATCTTTAAAACATTCTTCCCATCGTTGTTCTAAAAACTATAATTGAGTCATGTACTTTAAGATTTCTCTGTTTTTGATTCAGGAAGAAAAAGAGAATGCTTTCAAAACAAAGAAAATTAGGTATTTTACCTGAGATAATTAAGAAGTCTATAAGCCTGTTATTAATATAAAATAAACTTTAATTATAAAAAGCAAGATAATGTTTTTCACCCATTTTTAACACCCTTGATCTATGTTTCAATTGCTTTCCTCTTTTTGAATTGTTGTAGTGAGTAACAATGTCATCTTTTAATGTTTTTCAGTGACACATTACTGAGAAAATGTGAAGATATGTTTGTTTATTAAAGGATAATTGCATTTATACATTTCTAAAAAGGAATTCTTAACTGAGAGAGGATCTTCATTTTATAACTTCAGTTTTCACATTGAAGTTTTTTATCTTGAAACAGAAGTCCATGGATGTTTTTATCAAACATGTAAATAAAATTTCTATACAATACCAAAAATTTCAAAGTATTTAAATAAGAAAAAAGTATTTCTTATTAACACTTCAAAACTTTCAAGAAAACCACTAAAAAGAACTATGTAAATAGGAAAATATTCTAAACCATTCTGTGGAAACATTAGTCATGTATCTTAATGGTTTGTGTTCTATTTTCTATGGTTTTATTTATTTGATATTCAATATTGCTCTGACATCAAATCTTTCCCCACAACTACAACAATAAAGATCACTTCTCAAGAAATATTTAATTCTAACCACTACTACCCCACAAATGTTCAAAGGAAATATACAGCAAACATAAGCAACAGCTGACAATCAATTTTCTTTGTCAGTGAAGATTTAGCACTTTCTTTGTGATCGTCTTGACCACTGTGATGGAAAATAGCAAAAAGCTCTGGAAGTGATTAACAAAGATAAAGAGGTAACAGTTAATAATCCCTTAGACATTTTTAAAAAAACTTTACCCAAGGGGAAAAAAAGTAAGCTTTTACTAGCAGAATGCAGGCTACGAAATAAATGATATTCTATCATGAATAACAGACCTGGGCATAACCCCCTCAAACTAATATTTTTAAATGCTAGCAATTAAATGCTTTTAGCTCCAAATTATCCACACTACCTTCTAGGGCCTAGAAATAATCCAGGGAATGTCTCAGATGTACCTTACTGCTCCCAGGTTTTATATGTAGTTAACCCTTGAACAATACGGGTTTGAACTGCACAGGTCCACTTGTATATACACAGATTTTTTTCATTGAAACTTACATCGAGTGTGCCTGCCTCTCCTGCCTCCCCTTCCACCTCCTCCACCTCTTCTGCCTCTGCCACCCCTGAGACAATAAAACCAACCCTTCCTCTTCTTCCTCCTCTTCAGCCTACTGAACATAAAGATGACAAGGATGAAGAACTTTATGATGAGCCACTTCCACTTAATGAATGGTCAATATATTTTCTCTTCCTTATGATTTTCTTAACATTTTCTTTTCTCTAGCTTATGTATTGTAAGAAAACAGTATACAATACATACAACATACAAAATGTGTGTTAATCAACTGTTCATGTTATAAGTAAGGCTTCCAGTCAACAGTAGGTTATTAGTAGGTCAGTTGTGCCAGAGTCAAAAATTACAAGCAAATTTTTGACTGCACAGGGGGAAGGACAATCCTAACCCTTGCATTTTTCAAGAGTCAACTTTATTCTTTCTCTCTACATATATATTTCCTCTCTAACAACTGGGAGAAAAGTATTGATTGGATTTTAAGACTAAAGAAAGAAAAAAAAATCATGAAAGCAAAAATAAATATTAATTAGAAAATAGTCTGAGACTTGACTATACAACTTATGCAGAAATATGCAAATTATACACAGATGAACATGTCATCTTTTTATTTCATATGCCTGGATGTGATCCTTAGAAATTTTTAAAATAGAAGCCAGAGATTTAAGCTATATCCTATCATTATTAAACTCAAGTTAGATTTATACAATTAATAAATCTTTATATATATTATAATTACCTAAAATAATTGTATAATTTTCTATCCTGAGTATTCACCTAAACTTGGGTGATTAGTGACCCCATATGAGTATTTTTCAGATGGCAAAAAGCTCTAAATACTAAAAAGAGGAAACAATGGCATTATATCATCTATTGTTATTACCAACCATAGAAGAAAAAACACTTTTTTTTTAAAGAGACAGTGTCTCACTATTTACTGTGTTCCCAGGCTGTAATGCAGTGGCTATTCACAGATGGAATCATAGTGCATTACAACCTTGAATTCGTGGGCTCAGGCAACCCTCCTGCCTCAGCCTTCACCTCCAGAGAAAAAAACATTTTTAAGGTTATTTTCTGAACCTCATAAAATGTATACAATTGCTTATAGATTTGTAAGTTCAGTAATAAAACTAAAATAGAAACTGGTAGACCTCCTCATTCACGAAAGTACTGAGAGTTTTCCATATCAGTAGGACATAGAAAAATAAGTTCTAATGAAATTGTTGCATTACTAACAAGGCTGATCAAAGGAATAATCTGTTCATTTTGAATAGATGCTTGCTAATGTGGTTCTAAAACAGACAATGATTGATTATCACTTACTGCCTGTTTAGAAACACCTGTGTTGGCTTGGTTTGATTTTGTGATACACTTATGATTTTACATATCTACTACACATTATTTCTTCTATGGCACATTATATGTTATTTTATAGTTCTTGTGTAAAAGAGTCACACCTTCTCACCTATGACAAAAGCCAACTAGCAGTATGTTTCATATCATTATGTGGTGCACATACAGGCACCTCACAACCTGACTCTTTTCTCCTCCTTCCCCATTGGGGATCTTGTCACTTATGACCACTGTGGCCATAATACTGTCTTGCTGAGGGAGGCTACTAATCTAACCCTTTGGTCTAAATTTGGACAATGGACTCTTTCACACCACACAAAGCATCAAGGGTGTTTGATGCGCTAGGTACTATAGACACACTGCTCAGTGTAGATGTGCTTTCCAAAGACTTATGAAAATATTTTAGATCTAAAAAAAAAAATTATGTCAACATACAAAACACAAACTGTGGGATAAAATTAACAAAAGTTCAAAAAATGTCTACAAAATATGATAAATAGTAAACTCCAATGTAACACATATGCCTATACTTAAATTATATTTAATGTGGGATGCGGGTGCACTTTATGAACCTTGATAGAGTTTGCCTCCAAAAGTAAAAGTAAATAGGTTTGCATTATCCCTCTGAGACAAACTGGACTATTTAAATCAGATTCTATTTTAAAAAAATACGAGTTAACAAAGAGAAATTTAGACATAACATGAAATCAGATCATTAAGCAAAGCAGTTTGTCTTCAACTATTGTTCCCTACAATGAACATCTCTGTGTGGTTGCCCTACATCTTCTGAACACCCTTTTTCAGGTCTAAAAACATTCCCACATTCTGAATTTGTTCTCTCCAAAAAGCCAGCACTCTCTCATCTTGCCTTGCTAATAAAGCAGTCTCAGCCAATCAAATACACCTGCACAAGATTTCAATTTACTACTGAGCAAAGTGAAGAGGCAGGTGTCCCATGGGATCCATTGTTTTATTGAGAGTGGCAATGAAGGAATTTGTTCTTTTGGAGGCAGCTGTGCTAAAAGACTTAGCATTTAGCAGAGATTGGGTTCAGTGCCAAGTGATTGCACCAGTGATGCCTTCACTGGAGCAGTTTCCCAGTGTGATTTGGGCATTATATCTAATGCATCTGCCCCAAGTCTGACTTTCTGGCTCTCCTAGGATTCTATGAGTTTCTTAATATTTTAATAAATTCCTTCTCAGTTAAATCAACTACAGTGGACTCTGTCAGCTGCAACTAAGAACCCTAATACAGCCTTGATGAGTCACATAAAAGTACTCTTTCCTAACTCCTAGTCAACTTCCATGCAGCAAACACACATGATTACTCAACTTTGAGCACACAGCTAAGTATCTACAGTGCTGGATATGATGAAATAGAAACACTCAACATATATCCCCACTTCCTTCTAGACTGCCTTTTGTACTGCAGAAGCAAGAGAACTAAAACTACTTGCAGCTAAGGTTCTAGAATTAGGTTGCACCACTTAGATGCACTTACATAAGACTTGAAATGTGTACATAAGACAACACTTTGGCTAGCTGTTTCTACTGGAAAGCCCAGTCATGGACATGTTCAGTGTTTCTGCAAAAGCATTCCAGTGTTTTGGTCATTAGCTTCATAGGTGAGAGAGGAAAGTACAATGACAGCTTCCCAATCCCTAAATCTCAGGTATGTATTCTTGAACTCAACAGGTCCAGTGGTAGCCTCTTGATTCCCCATCTTAAAGATGGTGGAAGGGAGCAATGAGCCAAGGAATGTGGGCAGCCTCTAGAAGCTGGTAATGGCAAGGAAATGGATTCTCCTTTAGGCCTCCAGAACAGATGGCAGTCTATGTACCTCTTGATTTTAGCCCACTGTGACCTGTATCAGACCTCTGACTTACAGAACTATAAGAAAATAATAATAAATTAATGTTATTTTAAGATACTACAGTTATGATAATTTTTATGACAACAGAAAATCAATATAAAGTATGTCCTTTGCAGCACTGTTTAAAATATCAAAAAGTCAGCCAGGCATGGTGGCTCACACCTGTAATCCCAGTGCTTTGGGAGACTAAGGTGGAAGGATTGCTTGAGGCCAGGAGTCCAAGACCAGCCTGGGAAAAACAGTAAGATCCTATCTCTGCAAAAAATAAAAAGAAAATAAGCTTGGTGTGGTGGCACATGCCTGTAGTACCAGCTACTAGAGAGGCTGAGGCAGGACGATCACTTGAGCCCAGGAGCTCAAGGTTGTAGTGAGCTATCACTGTACCACTGTAGTTCAGCCTGAGCAACAGAGTGAGACCCTGTCTCTAAAAAATTAATTAATTATTTAAAAATTTAAAAATAAACAAAATATCAAAAAGTCAAGGAAAATCAAAGTGTCCATCAATGGTGAGTCCAATAAACTAAGTTAGAATCAGTTCACAATGTAGTACTATGCAGCCATTAAAAAGATGAACCGTAAGTCTGATAGGTTAATATAGTGAGATACTTAACACATATTGTTAAGTTAAAGAAAAAAGAAAAAAATGAGCATAAAATAAATGCACATAATATAACCAAATATATGTTTTTAAAATTATGTTTATATATGCACTAAAAGTTTACTAGGAAATCTACCAAATATTAAAAATGGCTATCTCGGCCAGGCATGGTGGCTCACGCCTGTAATCCTAGCACTCTGGGAGGCCGAGGCGGGTGGATTGCTCAAGGTCAGGAGTTCAAGACCAGCCTGAGCAAGAGCAAGACCCCGTCTCTACTATAAATAGAAAGAAATTAATTGGCTAACTAAAAATATATATATAAAAAAAAATTAGCCGGGCATGGTGGCGCATGCCTGTAGTCCCAGCTACTTAGGGAGGCTGAGGCAGGAGGATCACTTGAGCCCAGGAGTTTGAGGTTGCTGTGAGCAAAGCTGATGCCATGGCACTCTAGCCCGGGCAACAGAAGTGAGACTCTGTCTCAAAAAAAAAAAAAAATGGCTATCTCTAGGGGATAGAGTTTCAAGAAGACTTTTGCATTTTTATATTGTTGGATTTTCTTTCAGTGAGAATGTACTATCTGAAAAATCAATAAAAATATTTCAATTTTTAAACAGGTAATTAAATTTAATCATTTTTATCTAATATATTAATATTTCTATCATTTTATGGAATTTAAATATAAATCATTGAACATACCATTTCTAAGCCCTACTCAGATGTGGTAATACCTTAGCTCTGATAGAAGTGATTCAATATTCTCTCTCAATACCATGGGCCAAACTATGTTACTTAAATACAGCTTTTGTTAAGATGATTTCTTACTAAAGCAAAAGAATACAGTAATAATATGCTAATAGCAAGTTGATAGAGAGCTACAGTAATAAAATAACAAATCCATGAAAATTAAACAGTAATATTTGTAAACAACTGGCTTACATTACAGAGTACCTGCTAAATTCAAAATGAATCCAGCCAATGTTGTGCTTTGTGAAAGATTTTAATCAATGAGCTATCAAGGCCAATTAGTATAATACAAGAGTTTAAATATTGAAGGGGAACTCTTCGAATCTTTATATTCACTCAAATTTTAGGAATAGATCTCAAACAGCAAAGAATCTAAAGTATTGAGGGCTACTATGTGAAACCATGCTCTTATTTACATAAATATATTCACTTAAGAGTAAAGATCCATTTAAGCTTTACTATTTTAAGGTTAAAAATGAGTTAATGAGGGAAAGGAGAGAGGAGCCAACAGTTATCATTATCAGACACTATGCTAATGATTTTCAGAAATTATCTATTCTGTTATTAGTCTTTGATATATAATCATTGGATTTTTCATTAACATTATATTCAAATATGTGCATATAATTTATCATTGGTAAAGATATTGGTATGTTCCTAGAAGTGACTTGTTAGAACTTACATCATGCTATTTTATAACCATATACCTTTATTTATTTTGAGGGGGAATCAGGTCAATATTTTATATAGTAATATAGTAGAAAAGAAGACAAATACAATCAAAAACTTATATTACATATACTAAAAGGAATAATTTATCTAAATATAATAGTTCTAGCTACCATGTCAGGTTTAATGATTACAAAAGTCACCAAAGTAACCAACAGCCTCATTTTAATTTGTTAGCTGGTATTGCATTCAACATACACAAATTCAAAGAAATTTATCTATTGAAAAGCATATATCATGTTATAGAATCATGGTAAATTTACCCTGTTGAAAATTATCTACATCATTTTTGTTGTATGGAAATAAAAGAACCTAGACTAGCCAAAACAATTTTAAAAAACAAAAACAAAAGGATTAATAAATTGTGGTATATGTATACCATGGAGTACTATTCAGCTCCAAGAAACAATGGTGATATAGCACATCTTGTATTTTCCTGGAACTCATACTACTAAATGAAGTATCCCAAGAATGGAAAAACAAGCACCAC
>VBSM01002608.1:140881164-140909184 GCA_008086735.1 Cheirogaleus medius
TAAAAAAAAAACAAACTCAAAGAAATTACTCTATCCCTTTTCTAGACTCACTATGAAGCTACAATAACTATAACAATCTAGTGATACTGGCATAAAATATAGATTAATGAAACAATACAAACTCTAGAAATAGACCTATATATACATGGGTAATTGATTTTCAAAAAGGATGCAACAAAAGTTAATGGAGAAAGGACAGTTTTTTCCATAAATGTAATTAGAACAACTGAATATCCATATTAAAAAAAACCAAAAAAATCGAAACCAAACAACACATAACCTTGACCCCTATCTCATGCCATATGCCATATTAACTTAAAATGGACCATGGACCAAAAATGTAAAAGCCAAAACCATAAAACTTTTAGAAGAAAACATAAAAGAAATTTTCATGACCTTAGAGTAGGCAAACATTTCTTAAATAGAGGACACAGACTTACTCTGCAGCAATGCAGAGAACCCTCCCCTTTCTCTGCTGAATCACCATGGGGGCTGGGACCTTGTACACATATGCCCAAAACTAGAGGGCTTTAAAAGCCCTCATGGCTGCTCAGTACAATAGGGCTCAGGTTCACATGCTGTCTGCATGACCCCACTTCCACTTTGGCCAAACCCATTGCACCCCTCAATTTCTCTGCAAATTTCCTGCCCGCAAGGTTCTAGCATTTGAGGGTGATGATGGATTCTGCGTGCTTGAGAGCAATGCCATTGCCTACTATTTGAGCACTGAGGACCTGCAGGGAAGTACTCCAGAAGCAGCAGCACAGGTGGTGCTATGGGGGAGCTTTGCTGAGAGCAATATAGTGCCCCCTGCCAGTACCTGAGTGTTCCCCATCTTAGGCACCAGGTACCACAACAAACAGGCCACTAAGAACATGAGGCAAATTCTGGAGCTGCTGGATGCTCGCCTTAAGTTGAGGACTTTCCCAGTGGGCAAATGAGTAACACTGGCTGACATGGTAGTTGTCTGCACCCTGTTGTGTCTCTAAAAGCAGGTCTTCATTCCACCAGACCTTTCCCAATGCCAACTAGTGGTTACTCGCCTGCATTAACCAGCCCCAGTTCCAGGCTGTGTTGGGAGATATAAAACTGTGTGAGAAGATGGCCTGGTTTGATGCTAAAAGATTTGCAGAGAGCCAGCCTAAAAAGGACATATCCTTTTAGATCCCTTTAGAAGGGTTCGCAGGAAGAGAAGCAGAAGTCCCAGGCAGAGAGGAAAGAGGAGAAAAGAGCAGCTGCCCCTATTCCTGAGATGGACGAATGTGAGCAGGCCTGGAAGCTACGTCTGAGGGTACGGACCCCTTTGTTCACCTGCCCAAGAGTACCTTTGTGTTGGATAAATTTAAGCACAGTACTCCAATGAGGACATACTCTCTGTGGTGCTGCCATATTTGTGGGAGCACTTTGATAAGGATGGCTGGTCCCTGTGGTACTCTGAGTACTGCTTCTGAAGAGCTCACTAAGACCTTTATGAGTTGCAACCTCGTCACTGGAATGTTCTAGCGACCTGACAAGCTAAGGAAGAATGCCTTTGCCAGTGTCATCCTCTTTGGCACCAACAATAGCAGCTCCATTTCTGGAGTCTGGGTCTTCCCAGGCCAGGAGCTTGCCTTTTTACTGAGTCCAAATGGGCAGGTGGACTATGAGTCACATACATGGCGGAAATTGGATCTTGGCAGCAAGGAGACCCAGATGCTGGTTCAAGAGTACTTTTCCTGGGAGGAGGCCTTCCAGCATGTGGGCAAAGCCTTCAATCAGGGCGAGATCTTCAAATGAACATCTCTTGCCATAGCCTAGCTGTTTGTACCTGCCCTTCAGGGAGGTAGGGTCATTAATGGAAACTGAACCTTGAAAAATAAATAAATAAATAAATAAATAGGACACACAATGCATGAACCACAGAAAAATAAGTTAAACAGGGCTTTATCAAAATTAATAACTTCTGCTCTTTGAAAGACACTACTAAGAAAATGAAAAGGCTAGCCACCAGCTGGGAGGAAATACTTTTAATACATACCTGACAAAGGACTTCTATTCAGACTATACAATGAGCTCCTACAACTCATTAATAAAAAAAACAAACAATCCAATTTTTAAAGTGTGCAAAAGATCTGACATACACTTCACAAATGAAGACTTACGAATAGCCAATAAGCACACGAAGAGATGCTCAACATCATAGTCATCAGGAATATGCATAGAACTACAATGAGACACACTACATAGCCAGTAGAATGGCTAAGAAGATGGTTGACAATACCAAGCATTAGCAAAGATGTGAAGGAACTAGCACTCTCATATGTACATTGCTGGTAACAGTTTGGTAATATCTTACAAAGTTAAACACATACTTATACAACCTAGCAATTTCACTCGTAGGTATTTACCCAAGAAAAATATAAACACATGTCTACACAAAAAAACTTGTACATGAATGTTCACAGCAGTTTTATTCAAAATAGCCCCAAACTGGAAACCCAAATGTTCATCAATAGATGAATGGATAAGTGAATTGTGGGTATATTCATACCATGCAATACAACTCAGGAATAAAAAAAGAAACAAACAACAGACACACAAAACCACATGGATGAATCTCAAAAACATGCTAAAGATGCTAGAGAAAAAAAGAATCCTTATAAGACTGCATTTATCTGAAGCACTAGGAGAGTCTAATCTAATCTATAGTGACAAAAAGTAGATCAGTGGTTACCTGGGAGGAGAAGGGACTGACTGGAAAAGAACATAAGGGAACTTTTTGGAGCGATGGAAATGTTCTATAGTTTGATTATAATAGTGGTTACATGAGTGTATAAAATATCCAAAACTCATTAAAATTGGTACATTTAATATATGGAAATTATATCTAGATAAAGTTGATCTTTTAATCCTAGCACTTTGGGAGGCTAAGGTGGGAGGACTGCTTGAGCCCAGAAGTTCGAGACCAGCCTGCACAACACAGCAAAACCTCATTTCTACAAAAAAATGGAAAAATTAGCCAGACATGGTGGTGCATGCTACTCGGGAGGCTGAGGCAGGAAGAGTGCTTGAGCCCAGGAGTTTGAGGTTGCTGTGAGCTAAGCTGACACCACTGCACTCTAGCCTGGACAACAGAGAGAGCCCTTGTCTCAAAATAAAATAAAATAAATCTTTTAACAAATTAAATTATAAGAGTAAACTAAGGTTCATATATTACTTTAAAATTTTTTCAATGATCTATAATTTACTTGCTCTGTTAAGATATTAATTCCCCTTTCTTCAAATACATGGGCATTCAAAAGATAGCCATTAACATTTAGTTATGTAGATATGCAGCTATTACTTTTTCTTTAAATAATAAATGCACTAAACTCAACTACACTTCATAAATTGATATTATTTGGTAAGCTTTTAGTTAACTGAAACAATTATTCAATGTCTTGAAAGGATTTTGAATATTACTTCACATTTAGATTGACATGATAAGAATCAAACCTACAACCATTTACTAAACTATTATGTGCAGCTTAGCCAACATTAGTAGCAATTTCCCTTTAAAAACAATATTTGAATTTAAAACATAACACAGTATTATAAATCACAGCATGATTTAGTGTGTAGGGGTTAGAAATGAAGTACTGAATATACGTATAAGGGGATGCAAAATACTTTGAAAAGGAATACTATGATTTCTAGCACACTTCCCACCCAGGGATTTCAATTTCCATTCTATGGCAGCCACTTGAAGAAATGTGGAATCATTGTTTTCATAAAATTGAAGACTTTAAACGTATAATTCCTTCTCTAAACTGTGATTTCATTATAGATTTCACACACATGCATATATACACACACACACACAATTTGTTCTCTCTGTTTACATTAGAAATTCATACAAGTAATGCAAAATGACCAATTTAAAGGCCAAAGAAAATGACTTGAAGAAAGTATTGCCACAAATTTATCCATGTGATTCTCTTAATTTATATCACCATAGTCTAGAGATAGTGGAAGTAACTAATTAATATAGGATTGACAAGATTGATTTGTAACTAGACACCATCATAAAAAATTCAATGTCAAGTCTGCCTGTCTTGTAAACCAAATAGAATTCTTCTCTGTAGTAAATTAAACTCAAAGCCTATAAAGAAGCAAAATTCAAAAACAAGTCATTTTCTTTAAATTCTCTTGCTAAATATCTTCTGCCTACTTGATGAAATCTTCTGGTAACCTGGTTTTGGATATCAGGACTAATACTAAATGATCTGCTGTTATGAAACATACCTAAAATAAAAATGATACCAAGGACTTTATTTCACACTAACTTAACCCCTCTAGATATATTAACCTAAATGCTAGACAACTCAAGTTTGGTTTCTGAGACTTACAGAATAGGTAGTTAGATAACTACCAGTGATTGAGTCCATCACAGTAACCACCAAGGATGATATCCATCACTAGCAGTTTGGTAACCAGCCTCTAAGATGGTCCCCAGTGATACTTGCATCCTGGTATTTACACCCTTGTATAGTCCCCTTTCATAGGGTATCAGGGTTGGTCTGTGTGACTGATAGCACATGGCTAAAGTGATGGTATGTCACTTCTGAGATTAGGTTATAAAAGACTATGACTCTCAGGTGCTCACTCTCTGTCTCTCAGATCTTTCACTCTAGTGGAAGCAAGCGCCATATTGTGAGTAGCACTATGGTGAGGAATTGAAGCATCTGGCCAACGATCAGTGAGGAACTGAGGCCTGCCAACAACCATATAAATGAGTCTGGAAACAGATTTTCCAGTCCCAGTCATGTGTTGAGGTAACTGCAGCCCCAGCTGACAGTTTATTACCTCGTAAGAGACCCATAGGAACCTCCACACCTAGATTCCTGATCCTCAGAAACTTGCCTAGATAATAACTGTTATTTTAAGCTGCTAAATTTGGGGTAATATATTATGTAGCAATAGATAATATGTAGAAATATTTTCTTTCCTTTGGAATAACGAGAAAATAGACATGAAAATCCCCCTACAAGCAGTCACCTCTGACATAACTAAAATAGAGTTGCCAGAGATATAGGGATTGGGGTTGGAGTTGAGGGGAGGGTGTCATTCAAGTTATCCTGCTAACATATAGTCAAAGGGCCTACCAATTGGCATACCAATACAATGCTACCCTAAGCCTGGCTACTAAATACCCTGAGTAAAAAACTAAAATATTCCTATGAATCCTGTATTGAGTTCCTAATCAGGAATAAATCAGACACAGAAATATATTTAAGGAGATCTAAAATTTAATAATTGTGAAACTCATGTCCAAATATTAAGTCAAGTTTTTGGAATGCCAGAGTAATTCCACATTTCTAACTATAACTCCATTTAAATCATCATCTTCCTTTTACCTGCTTTTTAAATGAACAATACAGTAGATTTGAGCAAGGTGCTATAATTTTCAATTCAACAAATGTATGTATTTTCCATAAATCCATTTCTTAATTTCTTTATTATGGTTATATTTAGTTCAAAATACTCTAAATATCTACCTATCACTTTCATTTAACCTTAGATTTTGCGATGAAGAGAAATCAGAGAAACAATGCACACTATGACTTTAATGCAAATGATCATTCGAATGAAGAACATAGACTATAAGACTATTCAGTAATTGGAATCAGCCCCCAGAAAACTGCGTAGAATGGATAGCACCGTTAGTTTCTCTAACTTATTTTTAACTATATTCCAAATTAAATTTTTAAGATATTCTGAGAATGTTTCATGTTGCTTGAGTTAGTGCTTGTTTACTTCAGTAGCAAAAATAGTTTTAGGAGGCTTCCAAATAATTAAATAAAAGACATGGATTCAAAAGAGTCATCTAATAGAATTCAAGAGAGAGAAAAAAACTAAGAATATTTGAGTCTTGCCAGTAAAATACTTAATCAAATATAAAATAAAAATAGCCAAAATTTAATGAGATCTATGTGCCAGGTCTCAGGCAGAGCACTTCACATGTATGATCTCATTTAATTCTCACAACAATCCTAAGAAATAATTGTTGTTATCCTTTTTTAAAAGATGAGCAAACTCAGGCTTAAAGAGAATAAGCAGGCCGGGCGCGGTGGCTCACGCCTGTAATCCTAGCTCTCTGGGAGGCCGAGGCGGGCGGATTGTTCAAGGTCAGGAGTTCGAAACCAGCCTGAGCAAGAGCGAGACCCCGTCTCTACTATAAATAGGAAGCAATTAATTGGCCAACTAAAAATATATAGAAAAAATTAGCTGGGCATGGTGGCGCATGCCTGTAGTCCCAGCTACTCGGGAGGCTGAGGCAGGAGGATCGCTTGAGCCCAGGAGACTGAGGTTGCTGTGAGCTAGGCTGACGCCACGGCACTCAGTCTAGCCCGGGCAACAGAGTGAGACTCTGTCTCAAAAAAAAATAAAAAAATTAAAAAAAAATAAAGAGAATAAGCAATTTCCTTAAAGTTACACAGCAAAGATATGGTGCAACCTAGATTCAAACCTAGGAAATATAGGTCTAAAGCATGCATTTTTGTAACCATTCAGCTATATACTAACTCTCACTTAATGAGACTAATTTAATAAAGGAGATTTAAAACCTACATAACATGGACCTCTTTTTATGGTAAGTCTAGGAGTCTTGAACCTTACTTTCTCTATTAAATATCAATTTTTGACCTAAACAGCCAAACTACAGCAACAAAGGAAAAACTTCCAAATATCTCTAAAATATGAGGATAATGACAAAAGTCCCAATAATGTATGCAAAATGGGGAAAACTAAACAAAGGTAAAAGGAGGAGATATGTGAAATTTAAGTATAGCAACTAGAAGATAACACACCAATTTCTGGTAATGGTTATATACAGGGAGGGAAGGAAAAAGGAGGAAGGAAAAGAAATAAGATCAAAGAGAGTTACAAAGGTTATTATAAATGTATTAAAATATTTTGCTTCTTAAAAAATGTTTAAGTCTCTCGTTATGACAGGGGGATCGTTCGTTGTCTGTAGCAAATGTATCTTGCTCTTGCTCTATGAACCTGTATCTTGTTCTTGCTCTGTAAACCTATCTTGTCCTTCCTCAATAAACTTCCTTCCATGCTTAAAAAAAAAAAGTTTAAGCAAATATGGCAAAACTTTAACATTGGTTAAATCAGCATAGTGGTTACTGGATGTTTCTCATATTATCTTGTCATTTTTTGCATAGTTAAAATAGTTCGTAACTTATAAATGTGAAATTAGAAGTAACAAAGAATAATACAGTTAAATTCACATAAAAGGAGATTTAAAAAATGGGGAATATTACAGAATGGGAGGAAAAAACAGCAACACTTTTTTGCATCTAAATTCTTTCTTCTTCAGCATCTGTATCTATTTATATGGTATGGTCCAAAAACTTGTGTCAAAGGTATGCTATCTGTTATTTTGATTATTCATTCATTCAGCAACTATTTGAACACCCACTGTATGTACAGGACTATAGCAGGCATTGCAGGGAATATATAGAATAAATGGATAGATTCTGTGAGGGTTATCATCAGCTGATGCATTCAATTGGTTGAAACATAATGCTCATGACAAGCAGTTCCATCTCCTTGTACTTATTTTTATATGCTATGTTCTCTTCTGTTTTCTTCACTACGTGCCTTTGCCCTCAAAGAGTCTTGGCAGAAGAATTGTGGAGATTTCAGTGCAAATCTACATTGTCTGCTAAAAACACAATTTAAAAAGAATGTTTGTGTTCTATCTACACTGGCTATCCAATGTCAAAGTTTCTTAATAATGTTAATGACACTTTGGGCAGTGAATCAACAATGAAAATGAGGTTAAAAGATTCAGATGAAATTGAAGAGGTTAGGATGCCAATGAAAAAAATTAAAAAGACTACCTTATGACTTGAAAATGACAAAGGCAACTAGCAGAAACAATTTAAAAAATAGTTTAATGAAGAGAATTTTTTTTAAACTTGGGAAAAGGGGCTGGGCACAGTGGCTCACGCCTATAATCGTAGCACTCTGGGAGGCCGAGATGGGAGGATCACTTGGGCACAAGAGTTTGAGACCAGCCTGAGCAAGAGCAAGACCTCGTCTCTACAAAAAACATTTTTAAAAAATTATCTAGGCATTGTGGCACACACCTATAATTACAGCTACTCAGGAGGCACCACTGCACTCTAGCCTAAGCAACAGAGTGAGAGGAAGGAAGAAAAGAAGGAAGGAGGAAGGGAGGTGAGGGAGGGAAGGCTGGCAGGCAGGTAGGCAGGCGGCAGGCAGGCACAAGGTATCAAATAATAATTTAACATTAAAAACATTTATAATTAATCTCCCTGGGAAATTTACCATGAAACAAGAAACAAAAAATATTTTTTAAAATGTGCTAAACATGCACACATAGAAAAACACCATTGTGGCATTAAAGAGAAACTCAATAGTGATAATTCTAAAATAACTTACGTAAGTTGAGACTATCCATAGTATTTGAATGGGTATACCTCTTATAATAAATCAAACTAATTATAACTCCAAACTCAACATTTACTAGGGCACAATTTAAACAATACATGCTACATAAGTTTCTCTTTTAAAAAATGGTAATGTTTTTTTAAAAAGACTTAACTAAATTTAATCCATAAAAGACAAAATGACAAAGGTGCTTGGCTAGGAACTTTTAATGCAATGCTGTAATTAAAAGCAGGGAATATAATTAGAGGCATACTAAAATACAAAGTGAAATGCCCAACTGTCAAGTAAAACTTGAATTCTATTACCTGCTTAGTATCCTTCTAATACATTTCTTTTTGCTTGAGTTAGCCAGAGTCAGTTTCTGTTGTTCACAGCCAAGGAACTCTAATTGATATAGCCAGATATCCCACTTTTAAGTCAAATGTGGCCTGTTAAAAATGGGGGATCTTTATTTATTAAATTAATTGGTTCAATTACCATAACAAAAAAGCTTAAATTTTAGGCACATTCAGTCAAATTTTGGGAGACTGCAGAATTAATACATAGAAGGCTAATGTTTTCTTTCTAATTATCCCCAAGCAATTTCTGTTGGAAGTTTGGAAATAGAGTCAGAGTTCAATATATATTCCATATGCATGAGTTATGGATTCATTTATTTTTCTTTCTGAAGGCAAATTATGATCTAATACAACACTTGGTTTCCTGAACATATCACTTTCTACTTCTCTTTTAAAACTTTAAAAATAAGTTTTTATTATCATGGATGAATTGACACTCACTTTTAAAATATTTTATTTTTACATTTATTTAAAATATCATTATTACATTTTCCCCAAAAGTAATACATTCTTGAAACAAATCAAACAATACAAAGATTAATAGAAAAAAAGTTAATTTTTCCTCTACCCCATCACTTTAAGTTCCACTTCTGAAATAACTAATACCGATAATTTGGTATATATGCTTTCACAGCTTTTTGCATATTCATAGTTTCTTTTTATAAAAATGAAATCACATTATACACATTACTCAACTCATCCTTGGACATCCCTTCAGATTATAGCATATAAATTGATGCATTCTTTTTAATTGCTGCATAATAATCCATTGTATGAATACACCATAATTTATCCAACAATTCCATTAGTAATCAAAGTAGAGCTGTCAGACTGTTTCCAGGTTATTATTCTTTCCAATCCAAATAGTGCTGTAATTAATATCTTTGTACATGTGTCTTTATATACTAGAGGACAGATATCAAAAAGTAGGATTGCTGGGTCAGAAGGAATGAAAAATGACATTTAAGCCTTTTTAAATCTTGTATTTGGAAAAATTTTAGTATACACAAAAACACAGAAAATAGAAGAAAACACACTCCTGTTTACCCACCATTCAACTTTAACAACTGCCAAATTTAAATGGTCCCTTTCCCCTTGTCTAAGAAATGTAAACAAATCCCATTTTCATATTTCTGTCTCCATGAATGGCTCTACAAGTTTATCAAAATCCTTTTGGAACACTAGTTATATAGTAACCACCAGCATTCATATTCTCTTTAATATTACACATAACAACTTTTTAAAAAAGTAACCTATAATATTCACCTCCTCCCTCCACTAAGCTCTTTGGAGTGGAGAAACAGCAGAATCGAAGCATCTAAGACAGTAGTAGAGAAAGAGAATAGGAAAGATCTTCCTAAAAGCAGAAAAGGACCTTGAAAAGGAACAATATCAGGCAGGCACCGAGGTATATTAAGTGACAGAGGCAACAAAGAAAATGAAAAGAGTAACATTAAGTAGATTTTTAAAAGCTAGCATTAGCTGGTAGGAAAAGTACTTAAGGGATTGCTGGTGGTCTGAGTAGGAAATTTAAGCAAAGAATAGCAATTCATGAGGAATAGGGCATGCTATTTGAATGTATTTTAGAACTAGTTGCTTTAAATATATTACACTGATCAAAAAACTAGATGAATAGCCACTTAGTGCTCTCCCAACAAAAGATATCTGAAGGGGAAAACATCACCAATATGTAACAAAATAACACTTATTTCTTTTTTAAATATGAGTAACATCTCTACTAAAGAAGAACAATGTAGAATACATGTATATGTACACATATATGAAAAAATGATACTAATGTGAATATGTTCCTGGGGAGAAAAAAGCCATGTAATGAAATTTTAAATGTACCAGAGATATGCACTATTTAAAGGAATCCTAAAATAAATTATTTTATACAGTAAACACTTTGTAAAACAAAGAATCATATCCTAATTTATTTATTTAAAGTGTGGTTTCCACCAGGCCAGGTGGCTCATACCTATATTCCTAGTACTTTGGGAGGCTGAGGACAGAGCCTTGCTTGAGCCCCAGGAGTTCAACACCTGCCTGGGTAAAATAATGAGACCTTGTCTCTACAAAATATTTAAAATTTAACCAGGTGTGGTGGTGCACACCTGTAGTCCCAGATACTTGGGAGGCTGAGGCAAGAGGATCGCTTGAACCCAAGTTCAAGGCTGCAGTGAGCTAGGATTGCTCCACTGTATTCCAGCCTAGGTGATAGAGCAAGACCCTGTCTAAAATAAAATAAGTGGGGTTTCTTTTCCTTTTTTAAATATTAAGTTCACTAATCCACAAAGCATTCATTGAGTATTCACTATAGGCCAGACACTGTACATACACAAACAAAACATCACGCTTGCCCTCTGTGAGCTTACAGTCTAGTAATTGATTAAGACATAGCTATAATACAATGTGATATATTTTAATGGTGTATTAAATTAAAAAGTCTACAGATAATCATAGGAAGGACCACAAACTGCAGCTTAGGAGAGTTAGGAAATGACGTATAAAGGAGGTAACATTTGACTTCAATTTTGAAAGCTGAAGAATTCAGAAATGAGGGAAGAAAGAATTTCTAAAATTTATGCAAAGCCTTGGTGATTTACATACATAAATACAATTTATATTGGAAATATTTTCCTAGTGTAGATTTGATAAAAACCATATGTAGTCTACTGAAATAAAATATTAAAAATGTTGTTAAATTATTTTTAAGTGGTTATAGCATTTCTGTGAAATTGACATATGTGTTATGTGTTAAAGATGTATATGTGTTAAAGATGGTAGCTAAAAATCTTCGAGGGAATCCACATATTAACTTCCATTCCTGATACCCCACTTAAAACAAAATAAAGTAAATTTAAAAACAAAATAAGAGTTCATAAAAGGCACAAGCACAGCAAAAAGCAGAATCCTAAATCAGCACTCGGGGGAAGTTAAGAAGCAACCAGATTTACATCTCTGTGAGTTGGGGTAAGGATAGGCTAAACATAAGAGAATTTGTTGAATATCTACTTATGAAGCAGTTAGATCTTGATATCTCATCTCCCACTAAATAGGCAACTATCACTTCTCCACCCTGTCAGATGTCTTCTAAACTCTCTAGACTTGGGGGCATTTGTGCAGTTGTGCATTAGTGGTGGGGCAGGTAAAATACTTTTTAAATGAGGGACTGAGTAACTGAATTTTGAGACTCTTCTTTCTATCCACCTTCCAAAATGCTAATAGCTAGGGTATACACATTTCCCAAAGCAGCAGACTCCAAAGAGTTTTCTCTGGGAAACTGATCAGCTCAAGAGAAACACTGAAACATATGGACAACCAGGGTTGCCCAAGAAACAGCCTAGCCAGATCATCCCACAGAGAAACCTGTTATTAACAAGCTGGATAATACAAGAGGTGCTATATCACCATTGTTTTTTGTGGCTGAGTAGAACTCCATGGTATACATATGCCACATTTTATTAATCCACTCATGTACTGAAGCTCTAAGGTGGGGCAAGGGCAATATATATAACCTAAACATTTGTACCCCTGTAATATGCTGAAATTAAAAAAATTTAAAAAAAAAAGCTGGAATACCACCATATCTTCTAATCAATTTTGTAGTATATAATTCTCAAGGATCACCAGATAAATGATTAAAGCCTCTATTATAAAGGACAGAGACCAATAAAATTATACAGATAAAAATAACTGGAAAGAAACAAAGACTATAAAACAGAAAAGAAACAAAACTTTCAGCAATATCTTTAAAAAAGGTAAGAGACACAATCAAGAAATATGAAAAGAATGCTATGGGGGAAAATAACTAACAAAAGAAAAAAGAGCTTTGGACACTAAAAAGCACAAAAATAGAAATGAAAAACTCAACAGAAAGGTTGAAAGATAGTTGTGGAAATATCCCTGAGAGTAAAGAAAAAGTCAAAAAATGCAAAACAGAACACGAAAAGATAAAGAACCTGTCCAGGATGTACAACATTCGAAAAAATGGAAATTTCAGAGAGAGAGAAAACAGAAGGGAGGAAATTGCCTTTCCAGCAGTGACAGCCTTCCCACAAGAACATGCCCCTCCCAAAGGGTCTCCTTCATCCCTTTCCAGAAGAAGAGAAGAGGAAACACAAGAGGAGAAGAGGAAACACAAGAAGAAATGCCTGGTGCAGAGCCCAAATTCCTACTTCATGGATGTGAAATGCCCAGGATGCTATAAAATCACCATGGTGGTTAGCCATTCATAAACAGTAGTTTTGTGTGTTGGTTGCTCTACTGTCCTCTGCCAGCCTACAGGAGGAAAAGCAAGGCTTACAGAAGGATGTTCCTTCAGAAGGAAGCAGCACTAAGTATCCTGCTTGAATGAATGGGAAACCATCCCAATAAACTAAACACATTTTGGATAAAAAAAAAAAAAAAAAAAGAAGGGAGGAAATCATTAAAGAAATAACTCAAGAAAATTTCCCGGAACTGAAAAATATGACTTTTTAAATTATAAATGACCACCAAATGTTCAAGATGTTTGAAAACAGAACCACACCAAGATACTATATCATAAAATTTCAGTATACTGGGAATATAAGAAGATTCTATCAAATTCCAGATAAAATTAACAGGTTTCTTAAAAAAGATAAGGAATTAGAATAACATTGGAAATTTCAAATTCAACACTAGAAGGTACAATACATTGCTATAAAATTTTGGAGGAATTATTTTAAATTCTATCATTTTATATCCAACCAAAGTATCACAAGGTCTCAAAAAATTACTTCCCCTTCCTTTCTCAGGAAGCTACTGGAGTTTATAATCCTCTAAAACGACAGAGTAAACAAAGAGGAGGCCACGGGATTTGGAATGAGATCCCATACAGAAAAGATGAAACGAATCCTCAAGATGATAGTGAAGGGAGATGTCAAGATGAAAAGTTTGTTGCAGGGCTAGGGACAAGACTGGAACAGGCTTCAGAAAAGACTTCAGAAACATGAAATTGATGGTCTGCATATATATAATTTTAACTAAAAATATATTACACCTTAAAAATAAATACAAATAAAATAATGTCCTGAGACAGTATGTTCATGAGATTAAATGAGATTTCATGTAGTTAAAGTCAAGCCATTTTCTTGTCAATATTCTAAAAATTGTAATCAGAGTAAATTCTTCATTGGTGAAGCAACGTAGCTATTTTAAATTATTTTTAAAAGATGTTTGCTGGTGAGATTTAAGACATAGGTCACAGAAACCATCCAAGTACCTGGATGCATCAGACCTGAGATATTTATCCAGATTTTAATATATAGTAGTTTCTTCAACATGTGTAGAAAGAATGCTTTATTCCTTTGTAGTAGTTCAAAGTTGAGAAATCATTTGAGAATTGAAAATGCAGGACAGCACATAATAGAAACTTAATAAACACTTGTTGAGATTGCTCTTTCTTTTCCAATCTATAAATAAACAAGAAGAGGTAAATGAAGATCAAGTTCACTATTATTTTATATATACACACATAAGTATACATGTACACACATGCATACACATAGTCAAATATTTAAAATTTCTCCTGTAGCTCTAGTTTTCAATTTCATTTTTTAAATACATTTCATAATTTTAACTCAATATGAATAAGTTTCAAAAATGTTTTCTCAAAGATACTGTTAAAAATATTTTATTTTTTTATTTTTTTTTACTGTTAAAAATATTTTAAATAGTGTCAGCTTATTTTTTATTACATAGAATATTAATATTTTTAATAGTTGTGGCCATTTGTAGACAGTATGGGAAAAAATATTTCCCAAAGATTAATGATTAATTTGTTGAATTTAAAAAGGTTTATTGACAAAAGAATTTATAAGTATTTTATTTAATTAGTTATGATAAACAAAATGACGAATGAGAATTGGCTCTTCTTAAGTAGATAAAGAAGCTGAAAAACATGCAAAGACAACATATCTTAAATGCTCTCAAATATATGATATGTATGGGGGTTGCAAATTTGAATGACCATGGGTGGAGTGGTAGTACAAAGGTAAAATAAAGAACCTGCTCACTCCAGATAATAATTACTATGTGAGCTGAGACTCAGGCTACTAAACCTTTTTTTTTTTCCCTAAGAGAAACTGAAAAACTAGATTTTTATGTAAATCCTCCTTATTTTGAAATCTTCACAGTAATTCTTTTTTTTTTCAATTATTGCATTACCTGAACAAAACACGTATGTGTTCTGAATTCAGTTTATGAGGACTGTGGTATTATGTCCTTTAAAATTGAGATCTAGATTTACCTCTGTGTTATGTAGAATAATAATATCAAATACAAATACACTTATGTAGAATGAATGGATTTGTTTGGGTGTGACTTGGGATTCAAATGAATCAATGCATATTTATTGAATACCACTTGGGTCAGGCCTTCTGCAAGGTACTATGATGGGAAAAAGAGGTATTATATAAATAGACATAAATAATTAATGTAAGCTTCCAATCTTTCTCTTTTCTTGTCTTCTAAATATACAATATATAATTTATCATCCAAACCAGGACACTTGGGAGTGAAAAGAGGCACTCAGCAGCTATGCTAAGGCCAGGTGCAGTAGCTATGCCTGTAATTCCAGCACTTTGGGAGGCCAAGGCGGGAGAACCGCTTGAGGCCAGGAGTTCAAGGTTACAGTCCGTGATCTATGATCTCACCACTGTACTCCAGCCTGGACAACAGGGCAAGACTCTGTCTCCATTTAAAAGAAAAAAATATTATGCTAAGAACAACTAGGGCCATGTCAGGCAAACAAGGCTGCACAGTCACTCTAATTATAAGAACCTGGTCTGTTTCAGTCTCTCCCCCAACCCCATCAGTCTGCTCATAGCCTCCAAGGAAAATCCTGCCTTGACAGGCTTGTTCCTCAGTTCTGTGATGGAGAATTAGAAGAAAAAGGGATAAAAAGGAAGACAAGAATTGCCTCACAATAGATATAATTGTTAGAATTACCTTCTGAGGTTTTTTGTTTAATTGTAATATATTTAGGAGGTACAGAACCAGCAGCAATGTGGGATAGCAGTAGATGGGAGAGGGGAAAAAAGGGAAATGGTAAGAAAAATTGCTAAAGACTGTGTGTTGCCTTCATGTCATTTAATCAAGAGAGAGAAAATACTCAAGTCATTTGAAAATACGTTTTGCTGCATGGACTTTAACACCCTCTGAGATTAAACCACAGGGACTGTGGGGGTGTTTTTGTTTTTGTTTTTGTTTTTGTTTTTGTTTTTGTTTTGAGACAGAGTCTCACTTTGTTGCCCGGGCTAGAGTGCCATGGCGTCAGCCTACCTCACAGCAACCTCCAACTCCTGGGCTCAAGCAATCCTTCTGCCTCAGCCTCCCAAGCAGCTGGGACTACAGGCATGTGCCACCATGCCCGGCTAATTTTTTCTATATATTTTTAGCTGTCCAAATAACTTCTTTCTATTTTTGGTAGAGACAGGGTCTCGCTCTTGCTCAGGCTGGTCTTGAACTCCTGAGCTCAAACGATCCACCCACCTTGGCCTCCCAAAGTGCTAGGATTACAGGCGTGAGCCACCACGCCCGGCCGGGACTGTGGTTTTGTAAATATTGCTGATGTATAAGACATGGTCCCTGCAATCAGGGATTTAAATTTTATTTTGGGAGAAAAAGATTAACAAATAGTTAATATAATATGATACATAATTGAGTGCTAAATTGAAGGACACATATTACAAACCTGTAAGACATAAGAGAGAAAGATCAAAGAGGGTAATAAGAATCAATCCTTCCTCCGCCCCAACACACACTTCTTGTTATTACAATTTCTCTTTTAAGGGAATCCAAGGGATGAGCACAAGCAGAGAACTTGTGGTTTTCATTAAGTATATGCCATTTCTTAATTGTACATAATGGCAGTCCAACTAATCCCTACTAAATTCTGATTAAGTTGCCAAATATTAAAATAAAACCGAACTCCAGGATTAATCAAAATACTATTTGTCTGTCTTTGATTATCACACAATTAAAATCAATATTTTTTTAGTGGGTGGTCTGGGTTCCACCTCAGCTTTCAGTCAAAAATTAAGTGATGTCAACTATCAGGGACTCTTAGGAAATGGCAATGACACAGAAGTCTGATCTCCAACAACCTGGAAGGGCAAAGGCTTCAGACAATCCATGAATTTACCATCTGTAGCAAAGACTCCACCTGATCCAGCATACTACAATAAGCAGACTATGAGCATGTGCAGCACCTACAATATACATAATACCGTCTTTCCCCGAAAATAAGACCTACCCATAAAATAAGCCCTAGTAGGATTTCTAAGCATTTGCGCAATATAAGCCCTACCCCGAAAATAAGACTTAGTGATGGGCGTGGCTACGCAGCCTATCTGCACAAAAATAGCAGCTCTTCTCATCTGCCCCATCGTGACAGCTACTATCCCAGAGGTGACCAGAAAGGTGCAGGCAGCCCCACCAACAAGGTCGGCTCCTCCCGTCAGGTCCCGGCCATCCTGTGCGTGCTGCAAGCTGAGGTTTTGAGGGGAAAATAACACATCCCCTGAAAATAAGCCCTAGGGTGTCTTCTTGAGGAAAAATAAATATAAGACCCTGTCTTATTTTCAGGGAAACACGGTACATGCACATTTCCAGACTCATACACACAGAATGATGTGAAACTTTTCCTCATTTCTTCCCATGAACTGTCCCCACCTCCCAGGATATAACACAAATATTCAGGGTTGAGTGAAGAGTAAAGGTTGAGAGGGGAGAATATAAAAAAGACTAGGTACATATACACAGACACTAAATTCATTCATCATCAAATATTTTGTTCACATCAAGCATTCCTAAGAGCAGTGCAATATATGCATGCCATACAAACATCCAAATACCCACAATTCTCTGTGGAACGGCTGTCCACAATCCAAACAACTTTGCTAAAGTCCTTTTAGTTGAGTTCTTTGTGTGACTTATGTTTATGCAAGCAATTTTAAAATATCACTATAGCTCTTGAGAAGCACCTTAGAGAAAGGGCTATATAAAAACACAAAGCATTATTATAATACTATTGTATTATTGCTGCAAAAAGCAGCACTTCTCAAAAAAATCAAAATAAAACAAAACCCACATTCAGTTTAAGACTATTAAAAGAAAACTCATTCTTTCTCCCCTATCCTCACTCCCCAAATCCCTACTCCATTAGATTGTCAACTACCTTTCAGAAGCCCGAGAGAGCCCATTTTCCAGTGACCTTTAATCAGTCTCCTCTGAGAGAATATCCACTGCACAGGATTCTTTTCCATTTGCCAGAGTTATTTTCTAGCCCTCTAAGTTACCACTTTTAGTATCAATTCCCATTATGAACTTCTAAAATTAATTTCTTGTCATTTTGGAAAAATGTAAACCTCAAGAAATATAGAATAGTTACAAATTCCTGTGCGACCACTTACTAAATCTTTAAGCAAATTACTTTGTTCTGGGTATCAGTTTCCTCACCCCTTGTAAAGTTAAGAGCATTAAAGGGATAATATTTACAAAGTTCCTGACAAATACTGCAAAGGATGCAAAAGTAATGGTAGCTATTTAAAAGAAGATAGAGAAAGGAATTCTACTCAGTAATTTGCTCAGGGGAGGGGAAAAAAAGATTTCTTGGCATATCTTCTGCTAAAACTTAGAGAGACACCTAAATTAAGAACATCCCTTCAGATATTTAAACAAGGGAGAAACTAGCAGGTTTATGACAAAGACATGAGCTACCTTCCAGTATTATTGTACTATTAAGGCATATGAATCTAGAAAGGATTATAGGGTTTATTTCAGTCTTTTCTCACAATAGCATTACCTTTTAGTATCAAAGAGAACCATTTCAACTCTGTGATTTCTTATTTTAAATAAAAATTTTAAGAATACATTAAAAAGTGATATCTTTTAAATGTTCCTTCCTTGTTAAATAACAAATGTGCTGAATTCTGTTTATGGCTTAAGGGCATGCTTACCCAATATTGTGCCAAAAGGAAAAAGTGCTCTGACCACTGTGGAGCTGGGAATTCAGACAGTCAGAAACACGTGGCTAGGGAAACTACCATCCAGCAACCTAACCTAACCTCCCAAATCCTGTCTAACATACACTAGGAATCAAAGACAATATGTACATCGTGATCGCAAAGAGGGGCCAGCAGTCAAATCCAGTGCCAGTGCTACAGACCAGCAGCTCCCCACTGGCTTGCAGGTCCCTGATGATCTCAAGGCTGCTGACCATTACCCATGCATATTAACCACCTAAGGCACTGATGACCTTATAAATTTATTTCTTACACAACTTATAAATTATCTATGTCCAAAGCTCAATGGTCTGCCGCTGACTGACTTTAACATCTTTGTACTCCCCTGACCTAATATAGGGCTAAAATACTTTGATCTCTGATTTCTTATCTCATAAGTATACTGGGAGACTAATACATTAACGTCAAACACGCTATGAGCTCCTTGGAGAAAAGTACTATTTAAAAACAAAATACTTTATATTTTTTCACTGGTAAAATGAATTGCTCCTTTTTTTCCCAGTGCTATCCTAAGCAATTTGAGATTTTACCACAGCTTTCAGTCAATAAAGTTAATACTCAATTTGGAAGTTAAAGAGCATTTTTTCAAAATGAAAATAACATTGCTTTTTCCATTTATAATATAATATATGTCATAAAAAATTCAAACAATACTGAAAAGAATAAAGAAGAAAGGATAAATTACCCAATATCCCAACAAAACATTGAGCACTGACACATGGTTCTATGCATATATATACCTATACACATACTTCATATGTATATTTTATAGAAACAAGATCATATTTTCTGTCTGTTTTTTTAACCTAATATGTTTTGTAGATCATGAACAGCTGTATAGTATTTCATTGCATGGATTATCCGTAATTAACCAGTCACCTAAATTAAATATTTATGTTTTTTCCAATTACTCATTGTGCTGCAATGAATCCATTTACATACAGCTTTGCATGCTGGTTTCATTATTTTTTTAGAAAGGGAATTATTAGTTCAAAGATATGGATACTTAAAATTATAAAGATACTGTCAGACTGCCTCTGGAAAATTAGAATCAATTTTCCTTCCCACTAACAGTGTATGCAAATGCCCATTTCCTGGCAAGTCACTGATTATTGCTTATCTTCTCTCCTCTTTGCCAATCTGATAAGCAAAAATTATGTTTCCCTGTTTCAATTGCATTTCCTCAATTACTAGTAAAATAATCATTTGATGTATTTATAGAACATTGGTATTTCTCTTGTGAAATACCTCTTCCTAATTTTTGGCTGTTTTTCCTTTTCTCACAGATCTGTAGATTGCCTTTTTGTTATGGATTTGTGGGAGCTCCTTATAAGATAAAGAAAACACATCTTTGCCTGAATATATGTCATAAATAATATTTATCAGTTTGTCATTTGTATTTCAACTTTTTAAATAAAGTGTCTATAAATCTTAATTTAATCAATCTATAAATCTTTGAATTCATGAGATTTGGGTCACACTTAGAAGGACCTTCCTTATTTCAATATAATAAAATTATTCATCTGGAATATCTAGGAGTGTTAAAATTTTTAATTAAATATTTAATCTATCTTAAATTTATTTTGGTGATATAGCATAAAGGAGGGAGTCAGCTTTATTAGTTTTCTAAATTCCTAGTTGAAGATCCTAATACTTTTAATATTTATTGAAGAATCCACCCTTTCCTCTCTTATTGAAATTCTGTCTTCATCATATGATAAATCACATATATTTAGGTCTCTGTTAACCCTCTATTCTAAAACATTGATTTATATGTGTATTTGTGCACTAATGCCATACTATTTTAATTGTGTACCTTTACACTGTGTTTTCACATAACAAAATACTGTAAAAAATTAAAACAGTATGGCACTCACAAAAAATATTTCCTATCTTTTGCTATTTTCCAATATCAAAGATATTGAAAAAGTTCAAGAGTGGCCGGGCGCGGTGGCTCACGCCTGTAATCCCAGCACTCTGGGAGGCCGAGGTGGGCGGATCGTTTGAGCTCAGGAGTTCGAAACCAGCCTGAGCAAGAGCGAGACCACATCTCTACTAAAAAATAGAAAGAAATTAATTGGCCAACTAAAATATAGAAAAAAAAAAAAATTAGCCGGGCATGGTGGCGCATGCCTGTAGTCCCAGCTACTTGGGAGGCTGAGGCAGAAGGATCGCCTGAGCCCAGGAGTTTGAGATTGCTGTGAGCAAAGCTGACGCCACGGCACTCTAGCCAGGGCAACAGAGTGAGAGCCTGTCTCAAAAAAAAAAAAAAAAAGTTCAAGAGTGAGACAGGTGATATTAATACCAACAATAAAAAAATACAAATATTATTATTTACACTTTACATAATGCTTTTACATTATCTAATATTATGTTCACCACACCACAAGGTAGTTATCGTTTCATATTCATTTCTACATAAGGCATTATTAGGATTTGTTCAAAGACTTGCCTATAATATCAGATAGGGGTAAAACCTGAACTTCATATCCCATGTTCCTTCCATGACCACACTAATTCTAAAACAGAACAATGGCCCCTAAAAGCCCAAATTTTCTCATTTTTTAATCCAACTACTTTATTAATTGTATGTGTCTATACACAAGGGCCGTCTGGAAAGTATCCAGCCATGTAACTGTTCTCATTATGTTAACAATGGCTGGATACTTTCCAGGCAGCTCTCGTATATATGTATGTGTATATAGAGATATATAATGCATATATTTATATATCTTTATTTGAATGAGGAAAATATTTCTAAATCCAAGCTGACATTCCTGAAGCTTTGATAATTTCACCAACATTACAGACCCTAATTATATAACACAACAATGAAACAAAAAAACTAAAAATTTGGACTATATTTCCTAAGAAACTATTTATTACCTTTGGTTTCCCAAATACAGGTAGAAAGTAAAAGTATTTTTTATTTTAATAAGAGTCTTTGATAAGTTTTGGATACATCATGAACATGTCCTATACCAGACTACTAGGAAGCAAAGACTGTAGCTGTGTGCATTAAAAGTCCAGGTCAGCCCTCAGATTCACTGTAGAAAAAAAAAAGTCACCATTGCCACATGTAAGAGTATATGTAGTAGAGGGTCTACAAATTTCTCCAGAAGACAATGAGATACCATCTACCACAGGGCCCTGTCATGTAGCCCAGCCAGGAGAAAAAAAAATTTTAAAGAATGGCAGAAGGGATTTTACCAATACATTCCCTAAATTTAACATGCAACATTTGTCAGGAATCCTGCCTCATACTAGGTTATTGCAATAATATAATAACTATTTACTTCGTATCCTTTATAGGCTTATTATATATTATATTGTATATATTACATATAATCAATTATATGAGAACAATTAACTCATCTGTTAATATTATCAAATAAAGGATACAATCATAAAAAATACAAAAAATAAAAAAGTACAAATGAAGCTATTATACCTCCCAAGTATGAATGAAATTTTATAAATACTAAATAGTTGTATTATTAGATACTACGATAGCCAAATTTGGATCAACTAAGCCCTAAGGAGAATCACATTTTTTTTTTTGCTTTTATTTCATCATATAATGGGGGTACAAATATTGTTAGGGTTACATACATTGCCCCTACCACCCCTCCCTCCCCCACATGTCAGAGCTTCTAGCGAGTCCAATCCCCAGGTGGCCCAGGCAAGGCACACATTATGTAACTCTACACTTCCTCCCCCCTCCCGCCTGCCCTCCATCCAACATAAGATTTTTTTTTTTTTACATTTTGGATACATTGTATATCTTTGCCTCTCCCTAAGAAGGGTTAGAGGTATGCCCATTCCCCTGACAATGCTCGCCACATCCCTATGATGTGGGTCTTGCCCCCCCAACCCTGGTGAACACTACCACCATTTGAGCACCCTAGTTTTAATGAGAATCACATTTTTTAAAAAAATTCATTTCAATAGAGGAGGAAAGAGACGCATTTGGAGAAAGAGAAAATGGCTTTGGAAGAGGGATAGTATGAGAAGGCTTCTTTGACTAGAGGTCAGGGGACTAGCTAGAAAGGAGACTCTGACCACAGAAAAAACAGAAACAAGAAATCTGCTGAGATGCTTATAAACAGAGCACTCCCTTATTACCCAAAGTGTCTGAGTGACATGTCAAACAAAATACAGAAGTAGCCAGTACCTCATTTGAGGTGAAGGATGTCATCCTATATTCTTCCCTAGGTAGCTTGTCAGCCTGTCTTTCCAGGCATGATGAGTCAAGAGCAGGCACAACCTCTCAACCAAGCAGCTTTGATATCTTATAAGTAAGTAGATTCTCAAGTAATAGAAACCAAAGAATGAAATATGCATTCCTATTCGCAGTTAAAGGTAAGCAAAAAGGGAGCTTGACTTTCAAATTAGTTTGTTTTCCACAATAGCAAACATATCAAAAGAAGGCTGGGGTCATATACCATATAATAAATCATTATGCAGAAATAATTAATTCTCTGTGAGATTCATTTTAATTTCCTCCTACAACATTCAAAGAAATTCAAGCAGCAAAAGGGTATCTCAAAAATATAAAATGCTTTGTAGGTCATACATTTAAAAATACAACACTTCTAAACAAAAAAGTAAATACAAAAAATATTTTCTAATATATCAGGAAATAAACTATCTAGAGGTTTCATTTATTTTTCAAAATTAAATAGACTTTTCCATATCTTTTTGGTTAGAGCATAAACAAATTCAGAAAGTAAGACTAATCCTTTCAACTTAGAAAATTTACAATGAATACAATCATTCCTTGATTTTTAAAATTAACTTAAAATTGAGATTAATGGTTCTACTAACCATCATATTTACTATATCTACATATATCAGGTTTTTGTGACTATAAAATATTTTAATTAAGTTATTTTTTCTATTATCAGGAAGTAATACTAACTTAGAAACAAATTTCTAAAATAAATTAATAATTTATCTATTGGTTCTCTCATACTATTAGAAACTTTTTCCTCATTATAAATATCCTTCAGTGTACTACTATGGTGGTGTGATTTAGGAACTGATACTTTTATATAGAATTTTCACTCACTATCAAGATCAAAAGCATTCCTTTATTTAAAGCTAAAAGTACAAAAACTGATATTTAATATAAAACAAAACAAAAAAAAATAAATTGAACCCCAAAATCAGTCAGGAAAAATCCATTTTTTGTATTAATGAATTATTGAGTATATCAAATATCTTAGCAATAAATCAAATGGAAATGTTTAAACACATCTTTATATGTTTACATAGTAAAAGCTTATGGTTATTCTTCAAGTTATTTATTTTAATTATTTTAGACTGTGCGACAGAATTATGATTGTGGCGCCCTCTGCTGGGTTTTCTAGTCCCAAACTCAATATCACTATTAGAAAAATAAAATCAAATTTCTGAGCCATCAAGTGAAAAATGACTTTTTCAATCCACGAACACTTTACGCCCAAGATCATATACAGGTTATAATCAATATTTACCTTATTGGAATGTAACTTTACCAATTTATCAGTAAGTGAAACATCAATATCAATTTTTCTTTTAAAATTAAAAGTTAATAAAAAATATACACCAAGCAACATATTTTAATAAGTATTATTTTGTCTCCACTCTATCACTTGGCAATATATTCAGGTTTTTCAGACCATATTCATCACAAGACATTTTAATAAATTACTATTTTGGTATATTTTATCTAATTTTCCTGTCTTGCTAGTTCAATCAAAATAGTTTAAGACATCAGAATAATCCTTAATAATATTATACTATTTATTAGAAAAAAACTGAAAGAAGTTTTAGAGGTACTCATCATCAGCAATAATTAATAAATAGCTTCCATTTACTGAGTGTCAACTCTGAGGCATGTGGTGTGTTGCACACTTTCTATACATTATATCCAGTCCTAAGAGATGAAAAAAAAATTGAGGTTCATAGAAATGATATAAATTGCTCAAATGCATTTCAGAGCCAGGATCCAAATGCAGGTGAGTCTCATTCCAAAGTCTGAAACTTTTCTACCAAACAATAGACAGCAGTGAAAAAATACCCTTAATATATAATCTTTCCATTTGTTAATGCAACAAGAACTCGGGGCGGGGGGGGGGAGGAGAGGGGAGGAGTGAGGTATAGAACAAGTTATGGGAAAAAATGTTAGAGAAGAATAAGATAATTATTCATGCCTAAAATAATAATCTAGACTTTTAGAAAATTGTTTTTATTTTTACATAATGCTGCCAGCTAGTGGCCCTATTTCATACTGAGTCAACTGAGAACAATACTTAACTTTTTCATTACTAAGTTAAAAATTCTGCATTTAACATTCCAGGATCATATTCTGAAATTACATATGTATAAGCCTGACAATGATATTTAACATTATCCCAGAACTGAAGGAAAAATGTCTCCTCAACCACCATTAGCACCCCTTGTCCAGTCTTCGCCTAGACAAAGGTGGGCTATTTTCTAGCCACAATAAAAATATGAAATATGCGTAAGTGGTAAAGAATTCAGTAAGTGCCAACATGTATTATAGGAACTAAAAAGTATACCTGTCACTATTCCTAAAGAAGAAACCTACATTATTTTAAATATTTTAGGGTAATTTTAGGACATTTATAGGTTCCTTGGTAACAAAATACATAAATATTTTTCTATAAAATCAAAAGCTTACCATAAAATGTCTATTGTAAGAATGAAAGTATTGCCTATTACTGGACATAATTCTATGCAAATCTATGCATTTGATAAAGCTGCATTGTTAGCAAAATATGTTATTTAAATTCAGAAAATACAGTTCCAAAATTTCCTTTGAGAAAAAAGTATTAGAGTACTACTTTTACATTTAAAATGGTCATGTTCATTGACAATTCACTATCTTAAGAGAAATATCCTATACAAAACAATACAAAAAAGACACAGCTCCTGTCATGGTATGTTATTTAACTCAGCAACATCAAGATATTCTTGGCTGATTTCTTCTACCATATGAAATTAATTATAAGAATTATTTAAGTGATTTTCTCAGAGGAGAAATCTATCACCATTTAATCAGAGGCTTAGATAAAAAGTCAATATATTCTATCATATTGTAATATTGCATTAAACAAAAACACTCTAGTATTAAAGTATATTAGCATCAAGGAAAATACGTTCTGGGTTTATTCTGTAGAGAAAGGGCAGAGAAGCAGGGAGAAACAAAGAAAGCACACAAAACAGCAAAGAAAGAAGAAATGGCCCCTCTGTTGAATTAACTGAGGTCAAAATAGAAACAAGAAACAAAGGGACAGTACTGGAGAGTCCAGTGTTCCTTCTGACCTACATTCTATATAGGTCATATACAGTCTGTAACACATACACAAACACACACACAATCCTGCAAAGTGTAAAAACTATGGCACCCCATTTAGTAAGTGTGTCTTATATATGGGCTTATTTTGCACCAAAAGACAATACAAGTTTCTATTTTTTATATATGTATTATAATATACATACACACAATAAGCATAGTAAATATCAGTGAGAAAAAAGCCAACTATAAATTCACTTTTTAAAATACTAAATATATTTCTAGAGTGAGCATATAACTTACAAACATTTCCTGTATTGTCAAAGCTGGTAAGAACATCTTCAACATTCAAGGATCCATTATTATGCCTATAAGGAATAAAGCATTTTCTTTAATGATTCTGAAATGTTAACATTTTTTAATTTTTAAAAGAGCTGAGACCATATATAGTGATACATCCAATAGTAATAAACCCTTCCATGTTATATTTTAAAAATATTTTCTGCCCACTAGAGGGAGAAGGAAAAGAAATAGCAATATAGCCCTCAGAATATTTAATGTAATGACATTTTTTATAATTAATCTAAATCTTAAAGTATTAATAAGTAATTTTTTAATTATTTTAGTAATATAAAGTTGAGGTTCTTAAACTTTATAAGACAAAAAATAGCACATCACACTTAGAGAATCTTAGGGTCAAATGAAAAATAATCACCCTCCAGAACCACATTCAATACATGAATTTCCTCTATAACAGCCCAACAAATTTGTAACTTCAGTCGCAAAGAACTAACCAATCTTCAGGTGTGCATATTCCATCTCCAGTAGTTCTAAATTTCAGTAAGCACATTTTTTTGTATCTTTTGCTCACCAATCTTAATTCCACCCCCTTTAATTCTAATCCCTCCTCACTTAATAGCTCTTTAAATATTTGATTTGATATTGATATTTTATTAATACTTAATGAAAGTTACTACTCTTTATATAAATGAACCCAACTGTCAATAGGTCACAGAGTTTGAGTTACTTTCTCAGTGATGATAAAAAACATATTGGTGCTAATTCATCTACAATCTTCCACATTCTCTCACATATAACTTAGAGTTGTAGTTCTTTAGAATGTGATAATATTAATAGTTTACAATAACCATGAATAATTCACAAAAATTTACTTCATCAACATTACTTTAACTTTGTCATTAAAACTTATCAAAAATGATATATAATGTTATGAACTGAATTGTCCCCCCAATTCATTAAGGGTTGGGTTAGGGTTGCAGCCCTAACCTGGTATACCTCAGAATATGACTGTATTTGGAGATATGGCCTTAAAAGAGGTCATTAAGTTAATGGGAGTCCCTGATCCAATGACTGGTGTCTTGATAAGAAGAAGAGTTAGGACACACAGAGAGACACGATAGGGGCCTGCACACACAGAGGGATGACCACATGAAGAGGCAGCAAGAGGGTGGCCATCTGCAAGCCAAGGAGAGAGGCATCAGAAGACACCAAACCTGACAACACCTGGATCTCAGACTTCGAGCTCAAAATAAGTTTCTGCTGTTTAAGCCACCCAGTCTGTGGTATTTAGTTTTGGGAGCCCTAGCAAACTAATACATATAATAAGAGAATACATGTAAATTGTATTACCCTTTTCAGAAAAAAAAAAGGAACTTTTTACTTCTGTCATAGGGACCCAATTCTTTGATACGGTGACTAAGTGAGATTGGAAAAAGTTATCTGCAATCGTGACTGACCAAAATAAGCACTGGGCTCTGAAGTATGATGGATGTATGAAGTATGAAGGATGTATGATGTATGAAGTATGAAGGATGACATTGATCTTGATGCCTTGGCTGCAGAAATAGAAGGGGCTGGTGCT
>VBSM01002608.1:140909284-140958731 GCA_008086735.1 Cheirogaleus medius
AAAAAATCAAAAAAAAAAAAAAATATCTAAAATAACAAAGTCACCAACCATAAGTAAAATCCTCATCTTCATAACACAGTGATTCTTTATCTTCTCTGTGCATATAAGACTCTAGGTAAACATTAGGTTAATTACACTAAAATTATGGAAACCTATAGTATACACTAAGATGAGAGGAAAAGGAACAGAGTTATTTAACATGTATTATAAAACATAAAATAAAGCTACTAAAATGATCAGTAATACGGTATAGACATCAAGGAAACATTTTCCTAAATATAAAAGCAATATATGGTCCCTTCAAGGAAAAAACTTCTCATAATTGTAATTTACAGAGATAACCACAGTTAGAATTTTGATATATGACCTTCAAATCTTCTTCTATGCTCATATATACCTTTCATTAAAGAACTGAGAGGACTTGTCCACACTGTTTTGCAATTTGTATTTTTCATAAATTATAACAGTTTCCACATCATTAAGTAATATCCTATAACATGATTTTAAATGGCTTCATGGCTTCCAAGTAGTTTAATGAATTTCTGTACCATAACTTATTAAAGCAGCACTTTATGTTGGATTTTTTTTTTTTTTTTTTTGAAACAGGGTCTTGCTCTGCTACCCAGGCTGGTGTGCATGGTGGCATGATCATAACTCACTGCAGCCACCACACCTAGCTAATTTTTTTTTTTTTTTTTTTTTTAGAAACAGGGTCTCACTATGTTGCCCAGGCTGGTCTCAAACTCCTGGCCTGAAGCGATCCTCCCACTTCCACCTCCCAAAGTGCTAGGATTAGAAGCATGAGCCACAACATCCAGCCTATGTTGGATTTTAAGATTGTCCTCAGTTTTGTGTCATTATGCATATTGCTGCAGTGATCATTCTTGTGGAAAATAATGAGCCCATTTCTGATTGTTCCCTTAGGATAAATTCCTAAAAGTGGAATTGCTTTATGGCCTAATTTTAATAAGAACATTTTCTTCCACTTGTGTTTCTCACTCTTTCTCTCTCTCTTTCTCACACACACACACATATCAGGATGAAAAAATATTTGAAATTAAATCTGAGACAGGAGTAGAAAAAAGGTGTACCTATTTTGCATAATGCTAAATATTTCTTAAAGACTAGAAACTGAGATGATAAAAGTGAATTTCATGTTTTAAAAGTTAAAAACACTATTCAAAATAAAAAGTGTGATTTTCAGACTTAATACTGAAGCAAAACTTGTCATTCTTGAATTCATTATTTCATGAAGCAAAGAAACAGAAAGTGTACCCTATGACATTTGTAAAGGGGGTAGAAGTAAAGAAACAATAAACCTAATCCTGCACATCTAAGATACTTATAAAAACGAAAATCAATTATCTATGAAGTTACTACGATTTGGAAACTCTAAAAGATGGGATCTCGTGAAAGAATAACGTCAATACTCATTATCTTCAATAGTATTATAAGAATTAGTCCTAATTGTAGGAAAAATGCCATGAAGTAGTATGGCAAAGATTCAGTTTCCCTTTTTCTTCTTTTTTTGTTTTTTGGATGTTTTGTTTGTTTTTTACGGTTACATCTGTTTTCTTCTTCTTCTTTTTATTTCAATGTATTATGGAGGTATAAATGTTGTTGGTTATATGGATCACTTTTGTAATGCTTGAGTCAGGGTTAAAAGTGTGACCATCACCCAGATAGTGTTCATTGTATCTGTTAGGTATGTTTTGACCTGTTCCCTCCTCCCACCTCCCCCCTGCTTGATTTCCATTGAGTTTTACTTCCCTCTATGCACATGTGTGCTCATCAGTTAGTTCCAATTTAATAGTGAGTACATGTGGTGTTTGTTTTTCATTTTTTAGATACTTCACTTAGGATAATGATCTCCAGTTCCATCCAAATTGTTTCAAGAGGCATTAAGTCATCTTTCTTCATGGCTGAGTAGTATTCCATCACATACATATGCCACATTTTGTTAATCCACTCATGAATTGATGGGCATTTGGCTTGATTCCACATTTTTGCAATTGTGAATTAACTGTGCTGCAATAAACATTCAAGTGCAGGTGTCTTCTTGATAAAATGATTTATTTTCCTTTGGGTAAATAGTAGTGGTATTGCTGGATTAAACAGTAGGTCGACTTTTAGTTCTTTGAGGAATCTCCATACTGTTTTCCATAGAAGTTGTACTAATTTGCAGTCCCATCAACAGCGTATAAGCGTTCCTTTCTCTCTGCATCCACGCCAACATCTACTGTTTTGAGACTTTTCAATAAAAGCCACTCTGACTGGGGTAAGGTGGTACCTCATTGTGGTTTTGATTGTGCATGTCCCTGATGATTAGCAATATTGAGCATTTTTTCATATGTTTATTGGCCATTTGTCTATCTTCTCTTGAGAAGCTTCTGTTCATGTCTTTTGCCCACTTTTTAATGGGGTTGTTAGACATTTTTCTTGCTGATTTGTTTGAGTTCTTTGTAGATTCTGGTTATTAGTCCTTTATAGGATGTATAGCTTGCAAATATTTTCTCCCATTCTATTTGCTCTGTTAATTATTTCCTTGGTTGTGCAGGAGCTTTCTAAATTAATTTTGCTTTGTTTTATTTTGTTTTTAGAGATAGGGTCTTGCTCTGTTGCCTAGGCTGGAGTGCAGTAGCGTGATCATAGTTCACTGCAGCCTTGAACTCTTGGACTCAAATAATTGTCCCACCTCAGCCTCCCAAGTAACTGGAACTATAGGTGCACCAACAGGCCCAGCTAATTTTTTTTCATTTTTTCAGAGACAGGGTCTCACTATGTTGCCCAGGCTGGTCTCAAACTCCTGGCCTCAAGTGATTCTCCTGCCTCAGACTCCCAAGTCACTGGGATTACATGCAAGAACTACTGCACCTGGCTTCAAGTTCCCTTTCATTTGTTCCAAACTCAAGAACTATTCTCAAGTGTCAATTCTGTAAGATCTTTTCCAATCTTAATTTTTCAACTATTTACCTAGGTCCTGTATGGACTCTATGGTAAGATAGTAATACCTATAAGGAAAAGACCTTTTCAAACTTAAATTCTTACAAACTCAGTCTTAGCATTATACTTATAATTAATGTTATATGACAATGACAATTTTTTGCCAACACATCTAGAGCATAAAAAGTCACTTCATCTTTCTTGTAAACCTTGAAGCTTTAAATTGTCTCCCAGGCCTTTAATTACCAATGTCAGATTCTTCTCTCCAGGGCCAACCAATTTTTTTCACGAGCACCCAAAGCTATCCTAGAACTGAAGACCTTTGAGTTTCTTTGCAAAAATGGACTACTAAGAACTAAGGAGCAAGTCACTGGGGCAGATTTCTCCTTTCAGGTTTTCAGAAGGAAAAAGGTTTCAAAAACTTGATTCTAGATGCAACTTGCTTTGGAGCTCTTTCAAAAATAAATGGCTATAGAGAAGTTTTCCAGTCTTATATCCACTAGTTATAGGAAATTAGATGTAATATATATATCTTATATATATATATATTTATTTATATTTATAGTTATTATTATATCAATATATTTATTTTATATATCTACATGTAATATATAAAAATTTGGAAAATGTTCAAGGTAACATTTCAACTTACTGAAACTTTGAGTATATTTACATGTAAGCAAACTTTGCTTACATGTAAGCAAACTACATAAACAATTGTGATTAGAGTTTAAAACTTACTAGAAAATTAAGTTATACTTAGTCCATGTCTACGATTTAACATGCATGAAAATGTGACAATGGATTTGAGTTTTCTGAAAACACTGAATCATATTTTAAAGGTTCTATAAAGTTCCTTCTAAATAAGAGAACAAAAGTTGTTTTAGTACTCACCTTTGTTGTTAATAGCACTAACATTAAAACTTTGCTTTTAAATATAAATTCAGTATTCATATTTGTCTTAGATGCCAGCCTTGCTAAGCTCTACATGGACACCCATGATATATCATCACATATAAGGACAATCTGCCATAGATCTATTATAATAACAAACCTTAATAACCTTAATAACTTAATAACCTAATAATAATTTCATAAGTGAACCATTCCCATTACTAGTTTTTACTTACTGACACTGATAAGCTACACACTAAAATCAGTGGCGTGAGGGTCTGGTTTGTCTTTTCCTTTACTTAGAGAAGCATTATATGATCTTGCTATAGTGCATCTGTTGTACTAGAAAGATGTACCACAGTCAAAGAAAAAGTCATTCTTGACTTCTTGCCTATTCTAAGCTCCCAAAACTAGCCAAAAGTCAATAGTTCTAGCCTTCTAATTCAGCAATTACCATAGCAACAGTAGTCATAGTCAAAGAAAGGAGGGCAGTTCATGCCTCTCAGCTTTTTCTATATCTAAGACATATATACACTTACAAATGAATAACTCAGGCACTTCTATAGCTTTAAATATAATGGAAGTATTTTAAAGCTTCCAGAATATGCAAATTCCTGCTGTGCTAAAATTAAATTGAAATAAAGGGGGGGGATAATTTCTAGCATCTACACAGCAAGCTCTATACAATAACAAATTGCAGTTTGTAAGACAGGGAAAAGGGAATTTTTAATGAAAGAATTTTAATATAAATATCTCCTGGTATATCTTATTTTTCTCTTTCTTTTTTTTTTGAAACAGGGTCTTGCTCTGTCGCCCAGGCTGGAGTGCAGTGGCATGATCATAGCTCACTGCAACCTCTCACCTCAGCCTCCTAAAGTGCTGGGATCACAGGCATGAGCTAGCTCACACAGCCTGTCTTAGTTTTCTATATTTGCATCTATCTAATAGCAAGAGCCTCTTCTATAACCTTCAGAAAGACAAGAAGACTTTGCCAAGGAATAAATTAGGAGTCATACTCTGGATTTTAATTTCCTAACTTTCAATACTTACTTTGAAACAAAGAGTCAACCATTTTCAGGTATATAGAAAAGATAACAGATCCTGGGAATTTCATAACCTAACTTTTATATTGTTCAGACTTTTGCTTCAGATGAAAAGTCACTAAGGGAAATTCTTTATTCCTTCATTTTAAGTCTCATAATATAAGGCTGATAGAAAATAAGGGTAAAAGTTTTAATTTCAATCACTACTTCTATAACTTTTAATAATACAAATAAGATACAAATAGGTACTTTGAATTCACAAATATGTAGGTATTTATCCTTCTAGGGTATTCATTTCAACTCTAATAAGACTTTAAAGAGACAGAAATCAATGTGTAGGGAAAGCTTAGGATAGATAAAATAACAAATATTGATAATAAGTACTGATCACCCTGTATGTGTCACGTCTATTGAGTTGTGGCAGGTGATTGCAGGTGATAAGAACCAAGAAAGTGAAAGTGGAGTGTACATTTATGATCTATGAGGAACCTATAATATCCCAAATGCTTAGCCCTTTATTAGAACATGCAGTAGATCTACCATATAATATGTATTGATAATTATTCCTCCCACTAAAGGCCATGATGGCCTTCTCAGTAGCCTCTGATGATTCTGCCTTCCACTTTCTCACCCCATATATTTTCTGCACCTTTGCCTTCATTGGAAAAGATTTATCCCTTCTCCCAGAACTTTCAAATACTTCCTAATTTTTTTTTTAAAAATCACTCCTACCTCTAAACTTCTATTAAGTGTGAAGTCTTCCACCCATTTCGAAATTAGTTATACACTGCCTGGTGAAAGTTGTTAGATTGGATGGTAAACTTTCCTTATTTAATTATTTTTATTATTTGAGGTTCTTGAGGATAGTATTATGTATTTTTATTTCATTCTGTTTATCTATGCAGAAGGTACTATTAAATATTTATTGGTTTGAATTTATTTAAAACTATTCATCACTTTTTATTTAATCATCCACAGTGTTGATTTAACAAACTTAAAAATATAAAGAAAGATGACAGTATTCCATTTCAAAATTATTTTCTAAACCACTACTTTTGGCTATTGCCAAGTAATATTTTTTTTAAAAAACTTCAGAATGCTCACAACTCAAGTAATACTGAAGAAAATAGATAAAGCTAGCTAAAGAAATGTCATGAAAACATGTTGAGAAAAGAGTTGATATGAGATATTAAAGGAGCAAGAATGTAGAACCACATTGGGCAGATAACAATACAAGCAAAGTGGTAAACATGTAAGAAATCCATGTGAACAAAATTGGCAATGGAAAAGAATGAACTATTCTTGGCAGAAATCCTCCTATACCTAAACAGTTTCAGTAATTACTGCAATTTCCTTTATCATAACAGGATATGGAGGAAGAAACGGAATGCTCAGAATAATCGATAAGGAAATAAGCTTATCTAGGCCTCAATTCCTTCATCTGTGAAATGAATGAATGGATACATGACTGCTTCATGAGAAGCAGGATGGTGTAGAAGTTAAAAGTGCAGGCTTTGACTATCATTATACAAGATGTTACCAATGGCAACAGCTGGTAAAGGTTACATGAAACTCACTGTACTACTTTTGCAACTACCTGTGAGTCTATAAGTAGACTCATTTTAATATTTCAAAATGAGGTGGGAAGATTGCTTGAGCCAAGGAATTCAAGGCTAGCCTAGGCAACATAGAAAGAACACATCACTTAAAGAAGAAAAAAAGTGTTTTTCTACAAGTATGGGCTGTGTAACCAGACTACTTGAGTTTGAATACAGGCACAATCACATACCGGCTGCAAGCTATTTAACCTCTCTGTTCTTCACTTTCCTCATAAGGATAAAAACTGTATTTACCTCATAAGGTTGTTGTGTGGATTAAATAAGCTAACATATGGAAACCACACAAAACAGTGCTTGTCACGTAGTAGGCACTCAATTGTCTGCCATTATTAATGTTATTATAATTGCTTTTTGCATTTATTCTAAGATCACATTCAGCTCAAGAATTCTGTACACTTGGGCCGTGCACGGTGGCTCACGCCTGTAATCCTAGCACTCTGGGAGGCCAAGGCAGGAGGATCACTCAAGGTCAGGAGTTTGAAACCAGCCCGAGCAAGAGCGGGACCCTGTCTCTACCAAAAATAGAAAGAAATTAATTGACCAACTAAAAATATATAGAAAAAAAAATTAGCCGGGCATGGTGGTGCATGCCTATAGTCCCAGCTACTCAGGAGGCTGAGGCAGAAGGATTGCTTGAGCCCAGGAGTTTGAGGGTGCTGTGAGCTAGGCTGACGCTACAGCACTCTAGCCCAGGCAACAGAGTGAGACTCTGTCTCAAAAAAAAAAAAAAAAAGAACTCTGTACATTTAAGCTATTGCTATTTTTGCACTACTAATATGGAGAGATACTAACTAGTTTGCAAAAAGAGAAAAAAATCTGGCAAACATTGAGGCCAAAATTTTAGCTCAGTCACTTGTCTTCTTTCTACAACTTAGTTTTCAATGTCATACTTATATAGACATACCTGATTTATTCTTTCAAAAATGAATATATCACAAAGAATCAAACTGTGAGAGAGGAGTCCCAGTTTACTCTATAGCCTGGGCTCTAGAGAATATTACATGAAGGTCATCCATGGGTAGATACCCATGACTTATTTTGAAAGACTGTAAGAACAGATTATTTTACATTCTCCTGGCTAAACCTTACCAGGCCTTGAACATTTCAGAAAATTACTCTTGCTACAATTTATAGTTATTGTCTCTTGTCACCAGTGGATATAGAAATTTTAGAACTTTATACCTAAAGACCCCTACTGGATCACTCTATTTTTCCTTCTCTTCAATTTCCTTACACATACTATCTTCCAACTGTTTAATCAGTCTCATTTCTACTTCACAAAGTGATCGTAAGGATTGCATGAAAGTGAATACATCAAAGAACCTAGCTCTGTACCTGGTGCACAGTAAGCATTTAATGCACTTTTCTTCCTAACCAAGGACTAAACTGATTATCTCCACCAGAATGCAAGGCGATTGGGGTATTAGAATCTCATAATGAACACACAGGTACACTCAAAAATCCTTAAGTTTGTCTATTTTATTTGGCATTTTCAATAAGATAATGTTATAAAACCAGATCCTAATTGTTCTTCCCTGCCCGCCCTAGTCAATTTTTATATAAATCCCAAATTTTTAGCTATTATGGTGTCTTTTAAAGCTTAGATATTTTAAACCAAAATAGTTCAAGAAGCATATACTATAAATAGACATCCTTTGTGAAAATTTTTTTCTTAAAATTACTCCTAGCCTCACCTAAACTTTATTCAGTCACATTTCCACTTAAAATGTTTTTTGCTCTTCTTACAGTTACTGTAAATGTGCTCCTCCCTCCCTTTCAAAATGTGAAATCCTGTCAGAAAAGGCAGATTTTATAAAATCAAACACCTACAGTAATATTGCAACATGCTCAAATATAAATGTGAGAGAAAATTAATTCAGTAAAAGTGGTATCTTGTTACTTCAGTTTGTAACTCTCATGTCTCTTTTCTAATGATTTTTAAAGCCAGAACAGACTTCATGCTTCTTATAATATCAGTGTTTTCAGCTGCATTTTCTCCTCCAAGTCTTAAGATCTATTCTGAAAGTGACAAGACATAAATGGGAAAAATACCAAAGCTTGATTTTTCATATAACTACTATCTGAAGAGTAGTTTGGAAAAATTCTGTGTTTGCTTTCAGCCTTGTTTGCCTCAAAAAGAACTTGGCTTTTTGTCATAATCAAATGCTACTAAAGAATGATTAAATGAACCCTTTGATTTGCAACTCACCTTATTCTCAAGTGCCACTATATTCCTGAAGAATTTTTTCTTTAGTCTGACAATACAGCAAGATCCAGTTAAAACAGCAGAATTTCCTAACACAAAGCTTCAAAAACTAAGTTCTTATAAAGATTGCCTGCAAACTCAACAGAATGAATAATGAGATTCTTATTATATTGTTTTTCTTCTACAAGAGAAAATTGGTTTTAAAAATCTGAACTAGAATAATGATTACCTTAAGGAGATACTGTATTCAGGATAGAAGACACTTGTGTATTGGACCCATGCACCAACCTCCTCTTCAGTTTCCCTTTTTTGGGTTTCTGTTACTGAAAACAGATCAAATGATTCAAATCTTCTTACAGATACATGTCGCAGACAATCATCCACGTGTTTTTGCTTCAGAACCTTTGAAATAAAACCAAAGACATAGTCATATAATGTAAACATATCATAAGTGTTCAAAATTTAAGTGGTAAGGGAATTTCACTGTCAATAATGGCAATTTAGATAATTTAGATACAGCTCCTATTGAAGACAACTAAAGAGAAAAGATGGACAAAACATTACTTGAGAACATCAAAGAGCAAAGATAGTGAAAATTTACCAGTATGATATCTTTAAGGAAAGATAAACCTAAAGAGGTGACTCTGACTTTGCAACCACTTTCCTCCTGAGACATTTGTCAATTCTACCTATGCAGGGGCACGTATATTATTCTGAGCCTGCAGGGATGGGGTGGAGAGAGAGAGAGAGTGTGTGTGTATGTGTGTGTGTGTGTGTGTGTTAGGATAAATCAAATGACAAATTTTGTTGGTGTCATTGAAAACCAGGTTTTTAAGTGTGGGAGAAAAGAGATACGGCTATAAGATTGATAAGGTTAAGCAAAAACCCTGTACCTCTGAATCTGAAAGCAAGTATAATATAAACTAAAACTATACATATATTTTCATAATACATATATTTCACTCTTAAAACTATATACATATTTCCTACATCTGACCACTGAAAAGGTCTAGAAACAATGACCAAATTAGTAGCAATGAATACAATTAGTATACTCACATTGTTGTCTCTAAATACTATTTTTTATTAAAATAAAGTAAGATCCCTTGAAGAAATGGCAGGAATTGTATTGTACAAGATGGGCCTGGAACATCCTGCACACAAGAAAACAAGATAGCTATAAAAAATGACGGGTTAGGTCAAAAGAACTCAGGAGCCAATTTGAATAGGGTCCATTGGCCCAAGATGGGTGCTATGGTTTGAGTGTCCCCGCCAAAACTCATGTTGGAACCTTAATTCCCAGTGCGGAAATGTGGGGAGGTGGAACCTTTAAGAAGTGGGGCCTAAGAAATGGGAGGCATTTGTGTCTCAGGGGCACTTCCTTCATAGGCAGCTTTGTACAGTTCTTGTGTTAGTGAGTTCTTGAGCTCATGAGACAGGTTGTCACAAGAGCAAGTTGTTATAAATTGAGGATACCCATTGTGTTTTGCCCCTTTGTACATGTCCGCTTCCCCTCTGACCTTATGTCATATTATGTATGACAGTAGGAAAGACTCCACCAGAAGGCGAGCAGATGCCAGCGCCATGGTGTTGGAGCTAGCCAGAAGAATTATGAGCAAAATAAACCTCTTTTCTTTATAAATTACCCATCCCTAGGTGTTGTATTATAGCAACACAAAACAGACTAAGATAATAAGACAGTGTGCATATTAATAAAGATAATAAATGCAATAGAATTAACTAAAACTAAACATATTTTTAGTTTATGATGGCATTTTTTAAATGCCTCATTGATGACCATCATTGATGATCAAGAATGCTAAAGAACCAACTTATTATTTTCAAAACTAGTAAATAAGGAGAAAGAATCAAGAATGTATCTCTTCCCTATAAGAATTGTAACTGAGAGTATTGAAATAGAAGGAGAAATTTCTCCTTACAGTAGTATCTCAAGTAATAAATGAAGAATGACAGAATTAGAATACCACCATTTTTCAACCCCCTCATGAATTCATGAATCTAGGCAATCATCATCAAGAAGAGAAATAACCAGGCATCACTGTGATTATTGATAAATGTTGACACCACCACTATACTGACTAATTAAACAGGATGAAAAACATCAAATCTGAATCTGATCAAGGCTCTGTATCTATCAACTAATAGGAAATAGGAAATACAAGGGATGAGGAACACATTAAACAATACCATAAAGGTGCAATTAGCAAAATTCAAATTATGGGAAACACTCTAAGACCAAAAAAACCCAGTGTCTTCAATAAATGGCAAGGGGTGAAAAAGAGACAGGCAGAGGAAACATATAGATTAAAAGGACTTATGAGACATCAACCAATAACAATGTTTGGATCTTATCTGGATCTTGTTTCAAAATAATCAAACTATAAAAAATATTATGAGATAATGGGGATAATTTGAAAACTGACCAGATATTTTATGACATCAATGAATTATTCTGGGTGTGATACGGTATTGTCATGTTTTTTAATGTCATCTTTTATAGGTTCATAGTGAAATATTTCCAGGAAAAAATTGTATCTTAGATTTGCTTCAAAATAACAGAGGGGGAGGATAATGGGAGAAGAAAGATGAAACAAAGTTGGTCATGAGTTAAAAATTTCTGAGTGATTATTACACTATTATACTATTCTCTCCAGTTTTGTATATATTTGACATGTTCCCTGACAGAAAATTTTTAAAGATATAAAATACTTTCTTACTCATAAAGAAACAAAAAATAAATAAAAAGATATCTGAAAAGCCAGATATATTTGGAAATTAAGCAATATACTTCTAAATAACCTATGTACCAAAAAAAGAACACACAATGAAAATAATGAGGTATTTTGAACTGAATGATAATAAAAATATATTTCAAAATATACAAAATACAGTTAAATCCAAGCTTAGAGGGAAACTTACAGGAAGGCCAAAAGCTGATATGCTAAGCATTCAATGCAAAAATTAGAAAAACAAGCCAATTAGGTCCCCAAAAAAGAAGTTAATGAAGTAGAAAACAAACATATAGGAGAGAGGATCAATACTAAAAGTTGTTTCTTTGAAAAGATGGATAAAACTGATAAATCCTTGATAAGACCAGGAAGAAAAAAAGGAAGTGTTTAAGTATCAATGTGATATAGAAAGATAACTATCGACCCTGTAAGCATTAAAACATTAGTAAAAGGATATTAGGAAAACTATGAAAATTTAGGTAAAATGGACAAATTCCTAGAAAAATGTAACTATTAAAATCGACATGTGAAAAAATGAAAAATCTGAAAAGTCCCAACCTATTTTAAAAATTGAGTTCGCAAATAAAAAACTAACCACAAAGAAAACTCCAGGCCCAGATTGCTCACCAGAAAATTATACCAAACATCTAAGTAAAAATTAATTTAAATCTTACCACATTGTGCATTAAATCCTCAAACAACCCCCTGGGATAGATAGCCACTATGTGAAGGAGACAACTGGAACACAGGGCAGTTAAGTAATTTGGCTCAAAGTCAGACAGCTAGTAAGAGGTAAGCCCAGGGTTAATATTCAGGCTGCTTAGCTACAAACAGAGGATCGCTTAAGGCCAGGAGATCAAGACCAGCCTGGGCAAGATAGCAAGACTCTGACTCTATAAAAAAATTTAAAAATTAGACAGGCATGGTGGCATGCACCTGTAGTTCCAGCTACTCAGGAGGCTAAAGCATCACTTGAGCCCAGGAGTTTGAGATTACAGTGAGCTATGATCGTACCACTGCACTCCAGTCTGGGTGACAGAGCAAGACCATCTCTAACAACAATGACAAAAATATTTAAATGAAGAGGAAACTGAAGCTTAAAAAGTAAAAAGTTGTCCAAATTCCTATGGCTTACAGAAGACTTAGTATGTCACATCTGCTATCAAAAGAATTTAAGGTGGCTTTAAAACACGTGCAATATAACAAGATAACATTTATGAAAAGTAGATGAAAAAGAAAAAGGGAAAGCAAAGGTAGGGATAAAAAACAAAGTCAAGAATAAAGATAAAACAAAAGTACATTCCATAAAGATCTAATGCTTGATACAGGAGATCAATAAAGAGTCACATGATAAGTGGTAGACCTAGAATTGGATCAAGCTCCAGATGTATCCGATGTCATGTCAAGTTGGATACTTGCCAAGTTAACTGTACATCTCCACAAACCTTTTTATACCAGTTGATCTTCAAAGTAACAAATTCGTCACAATTAAATATTTGTCATTAAATATTACAAAACTAATAAGACAGTGCTAAAAGAGAGTTGTTGCTTCCATAAAAGCTAAATTGAATGTTTTGGATAGATAAAGGTAAGTTGCTTAAAAATTTACTATCAATTTATGTGTGGGAAGCCAACCAGAAAAATTTGAAGAATTATAAACACATAGAAGGATTTGGCAGTAAGACTGTAACTTCACTTTAGAATTTGGGTCATTATTATGATTCACCTCCTTGACCAACTTTTTCAATTAACCAATCCAGGTAAAAGCATCCTGCTTTAATATAAGTTGTACCATGAAATATTCCATTAATCAGATTCTTTAGCCAAGTATTCAGACTCCTACATAAGACTTTTCATTCTGCAGGTATTTGTGAATACATGTGTAAGTGTGTAATGGTCATTGCTACTTTTCATCTGCCCTACATCCCTTCCTTTTGGGAAATGCCCCTCCCTTATTCTATGTAATTCTGGTGGGGTTGTTACCTTCCCTGTCACCAGGTAGGCTGGTGATCCAGGTTAGCCAAAGTGTCCCACTCTAGACACAGCAATTGGTCCAAACTTAGCCTATCAGAGTCATTTGGAGGAAATGATCTATATATTGGTGAAAATGATTATTTCTTGTAAGTTACTAACTGGAAAGATAACAGTTGCCAATGGCCATCTTTGCCATTAGGTAATGAGACTCAACAAAGAAGAAAATAGTACAAATCATAGCCTCTACTGGTATTGATTCATTGAGTTCCAAACCTCTTCCAATTTGAGTACACACTAGACTCAAATGTTGGCAACTTATCATGCGGCCTGATACCAATGATGAACTAGGTCAACCAGGTTTTCTCTCCAAAATATAAATTACAAAACATAGAAAATATTCAACAGTTAACATAAAGTCAAGAGCCATGAGACAGCACTGGACCCCTATAGGGTAACAGAAAGGCAGAATTGTGAGACAACAAGGAGACAGAAGCAGATGTCAAAGACGTCCAATAAGAGAACAAAAAGGAGTAGCATATCTCTAGCACTGCTTTGATTCCTCAGTTTTCCAGTTCTAGATGCATATAAGATATGGTCTGTTTATTTGAAATATACTTACTAAGAGCCTACAAATGTTTAATACATGTGATAGATTAAATTATTACAGAAACATATTCACTTCTTACTTGTCACCTCCATGGAGAGTTATACTTCCCTGCCCCTTGACTTGGGGCTTGGCCAAGTATCTTACTTTGCCCAACAGCATCTTTAAAAGGTGTGATACAAGCAGGGGTTTAAATGTGTTTCTGTGGCTGGGCTTGCTCTCTTATACCTCTGCCATCACCTTGGGAACATGTCAGCCAACTAGTCTAAGTATTAGAAGTATGTGTACCAAACATGCAGCATAGAGCTACCCAGGTGACCATAGCCTAGGTCAGTTGACTCCCATGTAGCCCCTAGATGCGCCAAAAAAAATAAATACTGTTGTATGACATTCTCATGTTGTAGTTGTTCATTATTCAGCAATAGCTGATACAATACACTAGGGCTAGGTGCTACAGGCCACTCAAAGACTGTCTGTACTCTCAGGTATTCCACAAACATTTAACAATATCCACTAAAAACCAACTAGCCAGGCCCTATGCTAGGTACCAAAGGATGGAAATTAATAAAACATCATCTTTTCCCAGAGAGAACACCCATCCTAGTGAGAAAGAGAAACTCTGATCAGATAATCATAAAACAATATGATAAGGGGTTCACTGGTAGAGTGGGCTGAGGGTCTAACTCAGCCCAGAGGCATTAGGAGTGGCTCCTCAAAAGAGAAGATTGCAATGGAGGTGTGAAAGATGAACATTCACTGAGTAAAGAAGATAAGACTCTAAGTAGGCACACATATACCAAAACATTAAATGTCAAAATGTGTGGAGAGTTCATATGACAGCCATAGCTGAAACTTGTCATTGTTCTGATTTAGATCGCAATTTTGAATGAACGTAAGTGATGGTTACCTTGAGTTTTTCCTATATTAACAATTATTGAAGTCATATCATAAAACAGCAAAAGAGAATAGTAGTGTGTTTCTCAACAAACATATGAAGATTTGATTAATTTAAGACCCTAATTTACTACTTTGATAATTCCATTATAATATGTTTACTTCACCATAGACAGGTCCTATGATGATCTATGAGGGTATGCATTTTGCTATCCTATAATACCATTTGTAACATTACTAGCAAAACCAGATCATTAATGCTCTGGAAAGACTGCAAATGCATGAGCAAAGAAATGATCTTACTTAATTCTAATGATCTACTTTAACTCATAACTCTAGTAAATTATGTCTTAACAGCACTAAAAGACCATTTACGAAAATTCAACTTGAGACAACTGCAAACAAAGTGACCCCAAAAATACTAAAAGCACAATTTCAAGTAAGATCGCAATAGTTGGGAAACGAGAGAAGAGAGAGAAGAGAGAGGAGAGAGAGAGAGAGAGAGAGAGAGAGAGAAGAGAGAGGAGAGAGAGAGAGAGAGAGAGAGAGAGAGAAACTCTTCCTACTCTCTTCACTCTCCGCTACACGGAAGAACCCGAGGGAACGCGTGCTGTGTCAGAGTCCCAACACAGTCAATCACGCCGATCTCCAAGAGACTTAGGGCCAGAGAGTGCAGACTAGGTAGGCATCGGTAACCACAACCAGGGTAGGAGTTAAGCAGCAAGGAGAAGAAACCTGGGGAAGGAGGCAAAACAGAAGCAGGAACAGAAGAGTGGTACACGGTGGGGAGCGGTGGTCGCATCAGTCCGACTGGCGAGCAAGGAGTAAAGTCCCCCAGACGTAGATAAATGTCTAGAAGAGGTTCTTCTACTTAGATCCGAGTTTCCCAGGAGCTCAGTCATGGCTGTCCCCATGACCCCATCTGATTCCTCCTTTTTGATGGGACACTTAGGTCAAGCAAGGGAGCGCTTCTCAGGTGGCACCCGGCAAACTGAGGGAACTCCCAGAGCTGCCAAGGAGAGAGCAGCGGCCGGTTGCTCGGCTAGGTATCTGCGAGGGGAGTGGCCAGAGGCAAGCGGGCTTTCCCTTACCTGCCGCAGGAGCTTCCACCGGGCTACTCCCAGGGGCGCCGAGACTGTGGGCCCCCCAGCGGCGTTGCCCACTGCCGGACCCCCGCCCGCGGCTCGCGCAGTCTCACCAGCCCGGGAGTCCGCGATCTGCGACTCCATCGCACTGGAACTACCTATACTCGAGGTAGCGCCGCCACAGCTCTCCCCTACCAGGACCTGCCTACTTCTTCCCTGTCAGGACCTGTGACGCCCAGCCTCTCCCTTACCGCCCTTGCGTGCGCGCCCTCCCCGAATTCTGCATTTCCGGTACTCGCGTCTCCTTGGCAACCAGGACAGCGCTGTCACGCCATTGCACCATTTTTCTGGTAGCCATCTTGAGTGAGGGCAGATCAGCGGGTGAGAGAGCTGTGGCAGAGCTAGTGGGATGCTGTTCCTCTTTGTTTTATTCTCTCCTGCTTCATTTAGAGTTCATAAGACTTTCAAAGAACCAAAAAGCTTGTATCCTTGAAACCTAAAGAACCCGGCAACACAAGAATAATCCTTGACCACAATAAAGATGGCGAAATCTGCCTAGTGCTCGTGCCAGATTGGGGTTACGTAGATTAGCGTGCTGCACACCAGCTCCGGCCGTCTCTGGGTAGGTTGTCGTTCTGCAGGCTGCAGGACGCATACTTGGGCTGGACGCGCCTGGGGTGACACCTGCTCCTACCAGAGAGCTTCGGGTTCTCCAACCTGCCTTCACTCGTTTGTGTGCAGAGCCAGACTGACTCTTTCAATTTGCGTACGTATGGGGGGTGTGCTGGTGGTCTCTTCCCTTCTCCCCTTCCTTCCCCAACCCAGCCACCCCCTCAGTCCCCTGGTCCTTGCTTTTTGACCCGTATTCCATCACTGCGTGTCACCTGTTCCCACTGCCTCTTGCACTCAGACCTGAGGTGGAGAGTGGCACAGGAAAAATGAATAGGTTTTCCTGGGAACACCCATGTGTCTACCCCACCCCCATCCCTAGCCTCGCATTCTGTCTTCTCCTTGTGAATGAAAGATGGATGGATTGAGGCTGTGGCGACAGATAAAGTGATTTAGGGCCTTTGAGGGCCCTTGTTATTCGGGGCCTCTTTTTTCTTGCTTGCTAGTGTTGGCTTCTGCTCCGTTAGCCCCACTCGCCCATTATTTTGCTGCGACATACCAAGAGCTTAAAGGGGGCGGGGGCGTCGTAGCGGATCAGATCGGTGGTAAATTTGACGCAGTATCCTGCCTTTGATACCAAGGAGCATTTTGTGGAACAATTCCATGATGACATTCAACAGTGTGCAACATAGCTGGGTTATTCTTGTCTTAATAATAGTAGCTACCCTTTGAGTGGTCACTATGTGCCAGGCACAATATTAAGGTCTTAACATAGTCTCATTTTATTCTTACAACAACTACCCGGGAAGGTAAATGGTGTCATTATTTCATTTCTGCAGTTGAAGAAACTGAGGCCCAGAGACACAGGTAGTTAAGTGCAGCAGCCAACACCTGAATCCAAGTCTGACCCTTCATTGCTTAATGGTTATCAAGGTTAATAAAACCTGTCTCCCAACAGAAACCAGAGTTGGCTTCACATTTTATTTGCACATCTTGCAGTGTGTTTTTTTTTTTAATTGAAGAGCTAAATACCTTTTTAACATTAAAGTCCAATAGCTTGTTACATCCCATATTTGGAGCCAAACCAGACTGGACTTTTTGCTATACTCCCTACTGTCCAGGTGACCTGGGGCTGTTCCTTAAACCTTCCAGAGCCACAATTTTCTCACCTGTAAAATGAGCATCATAACTACTTTGTCAAGTCCATATTAAGTTCAAATTAGACGAAGTAGATAAAAGCATCTGGCACATAGTCAACACTCAACAAATTTTAATCTCTCCTCCCTCTCATTACTTAATAATTCCTTTATTAATTCCTTTATTAAGTAATTAGGTTTATCTTCCACATACATACCAAAGATATGTCCAGAACTATGTAATATCAAAGTCATTTTACCTTTTAAAACCCTTAGAGTTCCTGAGATGCCCCATTAAGTCTATGTACTTATTTACAAATTTTTATTTTGTTTCTTGTTTTCTGTTTTTTGTTTTAGTTTGCCCTTGTGTGTACCAGAATCAGTGCTGCATAGTTTGAGTCTGATAGGATTGACTTTACAAATGAGACATTTAAGTCACATCTGGCAAGAAGTTTGATTTGAATGAAACTTTAAATCATATAAATTTTTAGGTTTATTTAACCTAACTTATCAGCATTATGAAGTTATTCATAACCTAAGGTGTGCATGGCCCTGAAGGGGAGGGATGAGAACTACTGATCTTAGATGCTCTGAGAACCCTCTACTGTATAATCATACCTAAGAAATCATTCATGTGCTGGCAGCCCCAAAAAGAGAATAAACCAGGGACTTTGATATCATGCAGCAGAAGACCAAATTATTTCTCCAAACTTTGAAGTATAGTATTCCTCACCTTGGGAAATGCATGCAGAAACAGCATTTGAATCACTGTAACTTCGCTGATCATTATTACAATAGAATAAAATTGAAAAAGTATCACCTAAACAAGTGTCTGCAGACTAAACCCAAGATATCAGAGTTAGCAAGAAACATCCCAAGTCGGAGCTTCTCACGTAAGGTATGGACTGTTTAACTTAACCTATTTGTAGGTCATTAAGATTAATTTTAGTTTAAAAATAAAGAATGGATAGAATATCAGTACTACTCATTTTCTTAATAATCCTAACTTGATTTTTAAAATTTTCTGGCTCAATTGTCTATAGTCAAACATAAGTATAAAAGAATATATACATATATTTATAGAGCTCTAATGTAATGTATAAAAATATAGATTTATAAAAAATGATTCACCTCAAGACTTCCTTAGTGTGCCTACCAGTGCATTTTAAAGCATAATTTAGCTTTCTAAAATTCCAAGAATGCCAAATTATAGCTCTTAATCAAATCTAATATTATGCTAATTGTTGTATGAATCTGAAATTAGTAAACCTCAGTAAAGGCTATGTAATTGTGTGCTATTTTTCTGTTAAAAAAATTAATTAAAAACGGTTCTGCATTTCTGATCACTTGGGTCTTTCATGAGACACCCTCAGACTGTCACACTTCTGCCATACCTCAAGCTGTGTGTATGAACTCAACCTTGAGGGCTTGATTGCCCTTATGTGTAGAGTGACCGCATATCCTGATTTGCCTGGGACAGTCCCAGTCCACTTGTTGTCCCTGTGTAATTATAAATAATTTCCCCTTTCCTCTCAAAAGTGTCCTGGTTAGAATGGTAAATTATATGGTCATCTTCTTTGAGAGTAAATCATCTATTCTGCTTCCACTATGACACACCTCACTTACCTTCTTAGGTTCCTTAAATTATATTTGAGGGTGCTATTCTTGCAATATTTTAGCTTATTTTATGATTTTAATTTCTGGTTTTAACTGTTTTGTTGCATACTGGTTTTTTCTTTTAGTCTGTTTTGGCTTTCTGTTATTATGGTAAAATATATATAACATAAAATTTGCCATTTGAACTATTTTTAAGAGTACAATTCAGTGGCTTAGCCTCACTTAGCATGATGTTTTCAAGGTTCATCCATGTTGTAGCATATATCAGAACTTTATTTCTTTTTATAAATGAATAATATTCCATTGTGTGTATCAATTAGATTTTGTTTGTCCTTTGTTCTGTTGATGGACACTTGGGCAGCTGCTTCTCTTTTTAGAAACTATCTTTTTAATCTTATTTTTACCCAGGTTTTCTCCTTTTTATTCCATTTTTGCCCTTCTCTTAGATCTATTTGGAATTGGAACCACTGTGTTTCTTTTGTTTTTAACTTTTTATCGGTTAGTCCCTAGTCTCCCTAGACTTTTCATGTTTTAGTCTTTCAAATTATTTTCCTTTTTATAGCATCTTGTCTTTGTTTAGCACTTTGATTCTTACTTTATTTACTTAGAAATTCTTTATGCCTTGCTTTTATTTCATTTTTATCTTTGCACAGCCTTATCCTACTTTAGAAAGATAAAATTTTACATTTTACTTATTGAACTAAACTTTGGGCCTTTAGATCAATTTATTTTGCGTTGTGTTTAGAACATTTTGTCATCTTGTATTTTTAACTCCTAGTTTATAAATAGTAGACAGGAACTACCATCAGGGTGACAGCTGTGAGATTAGGTCACACCCTAAACTAGAGGTTGACTATTTTTTCTCTCCAATCGTCCCTGAAGCAACTTTTCAGTTCTCTTGTATAGATTCCTACTACCTAGAAACTTCAACTTGACTCAATGATTCCAAGAAAATTAGCTCTTTTAGTAATTCTTCTATTTGATAAAGTGGTCCTGCTTTCATGTGTCGTTTATCAACCATTCCCTCTATGAGAAATGATATAATCGAAAAGCTGTGGTCTTTATCTGTTATCACTAAGACCCGAGGAAGCTTTATGAACATACCCCTGCAACTATGAAGAGACCTCTAGACAATGCATATATCCTTCTTTCTTCAAGCATCCACTGAGTTCCTCTTACAGGATACAATAAGGTAGAAAAAGTAGTTAGTGCTTTTAGGTTAATTAAAATATTTCTGCTTAAAGTAAAGACCATTACCTATATAAGTTATAAAGAACAAGAGGAGGTAGCATATGTAAGAAATGCCAGAAGGCAAATGATCCAGCCATGACTGGTGTGGCTGTGAACTAATCAGAACTCTTAATTTTCCTGACAGAACAAAATAGGGTGTTTCAACTTTGTGTTCTCTAAAGTCCTCTGCATGCTAAAATTTCATGATTCTATACCTCTACCTTGTTACTTTAGCAACAAATCATCACCTGTAAGTTGGAACTCTTCAGTACCAATGTCTGCAGTCTAGCTGTATATCAGAAATCCTGAGGAGCATTTCAGAAATCCAGGTTCCTGGATCTCACTCCACATCTGCAGGATCAAAATCTCAATGGTTGAGGGCTACGGATCTGTTTTTCTAAAGTTGCTCAAGTAATTCTGAAACTCTCAGCCTGCCACTGACAGTGAATCTGTATTTAGAAAGTGGAGTTGCTTAATGATCAAGTGTTGCTGATCTAAACCTAACTGAATCCATTCAATTCTGAAATTCTTATTGGCAAGTACCTTAGCTTTCCATTTTATATTAGCCAAATGGCAAGATGAACTTGTTCCATTACACTCGCTTGCCAGCTAGTAATATTTAAAGACTAACATCTATCCAGATACCACATTTTTTTAATCTTCCACATCATCCTGCTCTGCCTACATAAATAATTCCCAAGATCTTTGATCATGATAATTTGAACAAGATACAAAAAGAAAATTGAGTAAGTAAAGAGAAAAGACTAACTCCTTTGGTTAAAAGTGTCATTTGCCTATTTCTGCAATACAGTTTAGCAGTTCCTACAATAGTCTCTTAAATAGCTTGGTTGACAAATATCTTCTTCAATGTGGTCTTTGATTTCACTGTGATCTGTGATGTGTAAAAATCACTGGTTATAACTAACAGGTTCAAAACACCATCAGGAAAGAAGGGGAAAAGAGAAATTTTAAAGTAAAACTCAGGAAAGTCAGACAGAAAAGAACAATTGTAGTCTCAATAATTTTTTTGTAATAATCCAAAGAGTGGGACTGCCTTATAGGTACAACTTCATTATTGGTTATTACTTTACATTCCATTTACTCTTTAACCTGCTTGAGTCTGCCTTCTACTCCTTCATTAACACCTTTGTCAGTGTCACCAAAGATGTTACATATTTCAACCCTTTCATACTCTTAAACAAGCACTCAGCAAATTTGACACATTTGACTGTTCCTCCTGCTCTTTTGGCTTCACAATTTTCCTGGTTTTTCTCTCACAAGCCTATCCTTGTCAGTCTCCTTTTCTAACTTTTCTTCCATGTGACTTCTGAATTTGGGAATTTCTCAGGGCTTGGTCCTGGTCCTTGTTTTTCTCTTTAATTTCTTCCTAATTAATCTTATCCATTCCATGGATTTAAGTACCATAGTAACTATTATGTTCATCCCAGACACGCCTCTGAGTTATGTGGTATTTTGCTGCCTAAGTAGCAATGTCCAGTTGGACATGTCGTTGACATCTCAAACAAATTATCCATAGTTGAACTTTATCTCCCCCACCCCTGACTCAAGTCTTCTTTATCTCCTTGCTGTATAGTCATTTATTCAGACAAGAACACTGGAAAACATGTTTTCTTATTCTTATTCCCTGACCCCATCATCAGGTCCATTAACAATGTGTCCCAAACTAGCTTTGTGATTTTCGCCATATTCGTACCACCTAATCTGTTATTTACTTAATTATTTTAGTTTAATCAACTTGTCTCATCCCAAGATATAATATTCAGTAAATCATTTGATGTCCTAGTTCTATTCTTTCTATTAAAATGTTTATATGCCCCAAATGCTGTATACCATCATTTATGACATGCTTTCAGAAACACTGCATTAACCTCCAAAATATGTATTGAATCTATCCATATTTCTCCATCTCTACCATAATCACTCTACTTACCTTTCACCTGGATGACTCAAAAGACTCCTAACCAGGCTCTTTGCTTGCTCTTATTCCCTTCCAACCCATTTTCCATATAATCAAAAGAGTGATCTTAAAATATAAATCAAATTATGTCACTCTCTAGCTTAAAACCCTTCCAGAACTTACTACATCAACATAAAATCTAAGGCCATGCAAGATCTAACCCCTCTCTCCTTTCATGACCCTTTGCCCCCATTCACGTTGCTTATGCTTCAATGGTCATCTCCCATATCAAAGAACACTCTTTCCCATCCATCTCAGGAACTTTATATATTATTCCCTAATCCTATTCACCACTACATGAATTTTCTTCTCCTATTTTAGGTCTTGATTAAATGTTACCTCCTGATAAGTTACTGTAGTTACTATGGTCAGAAATGTCCTTTCTTAGGAAGTAACATTTGATCAAGACCTAAAGTAGAAGGAACTAGGCAGAGGGAGCAGCATGTATGAGAGCTCAGAACTGAGAGAGGACGTCACTGCAAGTAGTATAGCCAAAATGGTCAAAGATGAGCCAAAAGAGGTAAACAGGGCCAGGTCACGTAGAGGTCGTTTTGTGTATCTTGCAAGAATTTTGAGCAGCATTCTAAAAGCAATAGAGTGTCATTGAAAAATGTAAGTGAAATCAGATTTGCATTTTAGGAGAAGAATCACACTTGAGAATTGCAGAGAATAGATTGGAAGTAAGGAGCCTTGTCAGTAACTCAGATGAATGAAGATCAAAACTTAAACTAAGGCCATAACTTTAAAAATAGAAAGAAATAGAAGAGGGAATATTGAAGAGAGATAATCAGTCAAACTTCATCACAGGGAGACATCTTAATGGAAGAATAGAGTATAGGGTGATAATTCCTTTGCTGTTTGGATTCTAAAATCCAAAAACCTCTTACAAAGGAAAAGGGTTTTTTTTTAACTGATTGGAGAGGGTGGGGAGTGGGCAAAACCTGACCTAAATTGACACAAAGCTATTACGATCTTTATTCCACTTAGTAGATGTTTTGCTCTAAAATCTTGCTGTATTTGATTACAGGGTAGTGTCCCTCTGTAAACTGAAATAGAAATGGGATAGATAATCACAAAATTCTAAAGCACATCTGGTTCATCTGTATGTTTCAGATGAACTTATTTTATAGCCACATATGTGGCCTCGCTGTTATTCAGATCCTAAGAGTGAAGAAGGGGAAGGAATAAATAAAACTCACTATTAAAGTGGAAGTTTCGATAGCAGTTGGATCTATGAGTCTGGAATTTGGGGAATCACTTCTCGGCCTTTTGGCTAAGATCCAGTGTGAAATTTGGGAAGAGTTGTTATATATAGGTAGTAGTTGAAGCCATAGAGCCAGAACACTTTATTTACCTCTGTGCTGTCACTTATTACATCATTTTATACTTTTTCTCTCTCCCCATTAGATTGGGAGGTCATTAAAGACAAGAATTTTATAATATACATCTTACCCAACACTTAGCCTGGTGACTGCCACATAGTAGATAAGCAATAAATGTTTATGACATGAATTAATAGTTAATGGATTTTTTCTTTCCATGTAATCATAAATTTTATTGCTGGAAAAAAGATGCCAGAAATCATCTAGTCTGTGCTCTTTAGGTCTATGATCCATTTTGAGTTCATTTTGTCTATGGAATGAAGAGTTGGGGTACAACTTTATTCTTTCGCTTATAGCTATCCAGTTAGCAACATTTCTTGAAGACCATTTTTTTCCCATTGAATTGTCTTGGCATCCCTGTCAAAAGTCAACTAACCATAAATTCAAGGGTTTATTACTAGATGCTCAGTTGTCATGATCTATTTATCCTGATGCCAATACCACACTCTTAAGTACTGTAGCTTTGTAGTAAGTAGAAATCAGGAATTATGTGAGCTCTTTGTATACAAATGAAAAAATTGAAGCCACAGAGCCTAAAGTTAAGTAAGAAAATTAATAGGGTCAGAACTAGACCTCAGTTAACATAATTCACAGTACCTTTCTTTTTTAATACGTTTTAATACAGATTGAGCATACCTAATCTGAAAACCGAAATGCTCCAAAATCTGAAATGTTTTACGTGCTCAAAGGAAATGCTCATTAGATCATTTTGGATTTCAGATTTTTTGGAACCATAAGTATAACGCAAATATTCCAAAATCTGAAACTCTTCTGGTCCCAGATATTTTAGATAAGGGATACTTAGCCTGTATAAATTATCACAAATATATACAAAGTCATAGAGAATACCATAATACATACCTACCTATATACCCACTACTCAATAGGAATTTTTTCTTAACTAAAAAATTACAAATATGTCTGAAATCTCCTATCTACTTCCCTGATCATATTCCTTTACCTCCCTAGTGGAGAACAGTATCCTTTATCTTTCCATGCATGTTTCTATATAAATTACACATGTATTTATATCCACAGATAGTATTTAGTATTTTGCATGTTTTGAAACTTTATATAGATAACATACATACAATTGGTTTTACTTGCTTTTTTGCTCAACATTATGATTTTGAGATTCTACATTAATACATGTATCTCTAGTTTATTTATTGCAACTGTTGTGTAGTATTCCATTGTATTATTTACCACAATTCATTTTCTTTGGACAAGTGTGTAGGTTGTTTCCAATTTCCAAAGTTACCAAAAAAAGCATGCTGCAAAGCATGATCTCATATGTATCTCCTTATGCATATGTGTTAGTCTTTCTATAGAGTATATATCTAGAATTATAATACCTGATTGTATGTACATCCTTATGTTTTTATCAAATTAATTTCTAAATTGATAATACCAGAATATATGAGAGTTCTATATCTATATCCTGAATAACACTTGATATTATCGACCTTTTTCTTTTTGCCCTTTTGACAGATAATTAGTATGTAAATGTTGCTTAATTTTTATTGTCCCAATTAATAATTAGGGTGAGCATCTTGTCTTATGTTTATGGACCCTATTGGTTCTGTCTTTTTGAATGCTTATGTATGTCCTTTGAGCATGTTTTTGTCTTTTTCTCTGATTCGTAAGAGTTTTTTATGTGTCTTTTATCTTTAATATGTACTTTTAGATATCTTCTCCATATTTGTTCTGTGTCTTTTCACTTCATGATGTCTTTTGTTAAATATGTTTTTAAAATTCTATGTTTTATGCTATCTGTGTTTTATTTAACTCAGTAAATATTTGTTGAACACCTACTATGTACCATGTTAGACATTGGGAATATAACAGGGAGCCAAATAAACAAAAATCCCTGCCTTCATGGAGCTTACCATCCTCCTTTGGGTCAGGGGGAGAAAGAAAGAATAAAGAAATATATGAGTGAAATACAAAGTATATCAGAGGCAATAGGTACAGGGAAAAACAAAATTAGGGAAGGGATGATTAGGCAGTGTGGGGATAGGGAGGGGTGTTATTTTAGTAGGATAGTTAGGAAAGGCCTAGCTGAGAAGCTGACATTATGGGCACAGCAAGTTCTAAGAAACTGAGGTGGGAACAAGCCCGACATGTTCAAGAAGCATCAAGGAGGCCAGTGTGGCTCAACTGTTGTAAGTGGGCATGCTTGGAGTGTAGTAGTAGATGAGCAAAGTAATGGGGCAAGATCCTTTAGGACTTTATAGACCATTGTGAGGATTTTTGCTTTTCCTTTTGAACAAAATGGGAAACCACTGGAGGATTTTGAGTGGAAGAGTGATCTGACTTTAATTTTAATTGATTTATCACATTTTATTTTAGATTAAGATTGATTTTTTAATTGTCTTATATCGTTAATGTCCAGTTTTGCTGTCAAAGTTACATTAGCCTAATAAAATAAGTTGAATAATTTTACCTCTTTTCCTATTTTCTTAAATTGTTTGCATATCAGAAGATTATCTGTTCCTTGAGGATCCAAGAAAGCTACCTTTGAAGGCATCTGGTCTTGGTGTCTCTTTCAAGAAGGGAACACTTAATTACCGATATAATTTCTTTAATGGTTATTGACATATATAGCTTTTCTATTTCTTCCATCAATTTTGATAATTTTTTTTTCTTCCTGGAAAATTATCCATTCATCTATATTTTCAAATTTGTTAACAAAGATGTTTATTGTTATTTTTTACATCTCTGTTATATCTGTAAGTATGCCACCTTTTTCATTTCTCATATTCTTTATGTGTCTTTTTTCTTGACCAGTTTTGCAATACACTTGTCATTTTTAATAGGTTTCTAAGAGAACCAACTTTATATTTGATTTTCTCTTCAGTTTCTTTGTTAGCACTTTCACTGAAACTAATTTTATTTTCTTCTACTTCCTTTAGATTTACTCTCATTCTCTGTTTTCCTTCAGGTAATGCTTCATGTTGCATTTTCAGGAGACATATAATGTCAGCTTGTCCTATTAATGATGCTAAATTTGATCATTTTGGTTAAAGTGATAACTGTTAGTTTTCTCTGTTGTTGAAGGGACATTATTCCCTTTGCAATCAGTAAGGAATCCATAGGGTAATACATTGGTATTGTGAGAATGTTGTGTTATTCAACATTGTTTCACCTGAGCTTAACAACCATTAATGATCTTCACCCAGATCATTTGTTTCATTGGGGCTTGCTAAATGATTTTCGAATTATAATATTCTTTCTACATTTATTAGCTGGTATTAGAAGACTTTCCTTTTTTATTCTTACTGTTCCATCTTTTAATTTTTTTTTATTTTGCTTGTTTTTCAGTTATTGTGGATTTTAATTTTTTGGTATATTATAATCATTTATAGTCATTATTTTTTTTTATGCTCAAATTGTCCCAAATGTGGCTAAAAGGAACTCCTTCATACTGGTCATTGTGTCTTTTCAACATGTCTCCATTAATCTTTGTGTATTTCCTTACTTTCTGGCAAAAGATTTCCCAAGCCTACCTTGTATTCTCCCTGCCTCAGGCTTGGAATTAGCCATTTATTAGTGGTACTATCTTGACTAAAAGGCTGTCCAGTGTCTTTCTACTTCACCATTTTTCTGTCTTTAGAGTTCAACGTTTTTGCCATAATAAAATTACACATTCCATTCTCTTGTTTTCTAACAGTTTTCATTGTTAAAATGGTTTTGTGGCAGGCCACTTGGGAGGTGGGAAGGAGTGCTTCTTTTTTCCTCTACTGCATAGATAGTGTACATGTAAACCTTCTTAAAATTTAAAGTTAAAAGCCATCCTTACTTCAGCTCCATTAAGTACTATATGCCCTTGAAACAACTAGACTATTAAAGTATTAAGATACCTGGCCAAGATGGATAACTTTAGCTCTGTGCCCTAATGATACTGCTTGCTGAAATTGAAATGAAAATCTAAAACAGTGAATGTTCTTGGGACAGAACAAAAATCAAAAGCAACTTGGAGTACTTTATGAATGTTATATAAAATTTCAGTTTCCTAGGGGTAATTCCTTTTGAGGAATTTTTTAGAACGTTTTTGAATTCTACTTCCATTTCATTAAAGCAGTCAAAAATCCTGTTGCTTTCAGGGTTTATTTTGATTCAGATAAATTCAGTTCATTTGGATTTATGACAGAAAAAAGTTAATCAGGAATGTAAAGTAAATTTAACTAAAAGGACAAATACTGGAAATAGCTGTGTTGCCTTTAGCTCTATGTCAACCGTGGCTCTCAGTAAGAATGAGTATTTAAAAGTGGCAGAGCCCAGCTCTATGATGTAGAATGTGCTAGAAGCTGCAGGGTAGTAGAGAAAGGTAGTTCTCATAGCTATCCTGACTCTACTTCAAAAGTTCTAATGGGGATTACAGAACAGACAAATCCATATCTGGAAATAAAAAAGTAGGTCCTATTGGTATATTATAATTTCAGGATAGATTTCCAGTGATCTTATGACTTACAATTTAATGTTTCTTTTGGATAATATGAGGGGATTATTGATATAGATATTTGCCTCACTATTCTAAAGATAAACCATAGATTTTCTAGAAATGCTAAAAAATGAAAAATAAACATATAGCTTCTGGTATTTGGACTTCAAGTAATTTACTCAAAAAATTAACTATATGATTAGAAGTAGAGACTGAATGATTGAGACTACCACAACCATCATTAATGATCATTTGAATGTAATCAAAATTATAAAGCATCCCTAAAAATCTGAAAGGAAAACCTGTGTGAAAATGATTATTTTCCATTTAATTTATTTTGGTGATTTTTCTATTTTATTCTTGTGTTTAATTTTAGATCATAAACTCTTTGTAATATAATCTATATTTATAAACTTACATTCTCTACAATGTTGGTAAAGTATCATGGGCATACTTGTGCAATAAATATTTTCCAGCTGTTGGAGATCCTTACCAAAGGCTTAGGGTCCTTCTGGTACAAAGCACTGTACAGCTGTCATCTTTGGCAGAGAGCTAAAGTTGAAAATCTTGGCTAGAATTCTTTTGCTTAAACAAGCAAAACCTGTGAAGTGTTGAATTATTAAACACTTTTATTTGACAACTGAGGTTTTGCCTTATCCAGATTTTAATGATTTGTAGCTTATTTATTTACTCACTGGAGGTCAACTAAAGCTCTTAGCTTCTTAGACATTACCAGTAAGACACAGTGAGTGCTTATTTAGCTTTCATCTATATCTATAGTCATGTTCATTAATTTTCCATTATTTCTTCCTTGTTTTTCCTTTCATAAAGTGAATATATTAATTTTTCCTTAAAGAAACTAAAAAGGCAGCTCTGTTTTATAAGGCATTAATTCACTTTTTGATAAACAGTTGTGTTTTGGGAGTTATCACCACAAGAGAAGAAAATTATGGTTAATGAAGTAGAAAGATTTTATTATAACTCTGGCTGTGAATAAAAGAATAATTTGTTTATTAGTAAAGATAATGTCTTCCTCTCTCTTTGATATTTTGCTTTCTTTAGTAGGTACTAAAGTATTTATAAAACTCAAAGACTTATTTTTCTACCTCTTATTTCTGACTATTAAATGTAAAAATTCATAGAATTTCCCTTTCTTCTTATGTATAAATTTTTCCATAGTATTTCTGAACATTCTCCAGAGTGTCTTAGTACTCCTGCATCCTAAAGACTTATCCATTTAAAATAATAGTATAACCATCAAGTGTCTACCTTATTTTGTTTGTTTATATTTTTTAAATGAAAAAAGATCATTTTATTGATGAGCTAAAGAAAGAGCATTTAAAATCTGTGAATCACATATTATTTCATAGGTACAGACCTAACATTGTAATGCTTACATGAAAAGGAAATAAAAATAATCTTTAAAAAACAAAGGGTTTTTTTCCTAGTTTGAAATATTTTGATCATACCAATAAAACCTTTTCCAGGATCTTCTGCCTATTAAACAAGAAAACGAAAAATCTCTTTCAAAAAATATGGATGCGTTTGAAAAAGTGAGAACAAAATTAGAAACACAGCCACAAGAAGAATATGAAATCATCAATGCAGAGGTAGGATATCTTATCTCTTTTTTAAAAAAAATTTGATATTACCTACCAAAATGCAATGTGATTTATAGATGTAATCCCACATCAAAATTATACTGCTTTTGGCCTTTAAAATGTGCTGAAAAACTTAAAGAACAAAGAATAAGCAGAGTGTGATCCTTAAAATAAATTTAAAGATCAATACTAAGGTGAATTTCCAAGCATATCTTAATTCTGGTTTTGGGGAACAACCAGTTCTGATTTTAAATGTTTTAAATTATTACAAGGAGAAGTTAAAATCAAACTATTTCATATTTCCTTATTATATTATTTGGAAAATATTTGACTAGTTTGTCTACTTTTTTTAAAAAAAAGGAAATTCACTTTAAGTAGAATAATAGTAGGAAAGCCAAGTATTTATCTAACCATTTTATGGTTACCACAGTGACAAATAGTCAAATGAAATGGATTAACCGTACATATTGAAAATTTTTCAATAAGATTGGAAAACAGAACCACAGATTATAATATAAGTGAAAATTACATACACAGTAAAATGGTAATAACAGTAGTTTAAGAATCAAGAATTCTAGATTTAAATTATGCCACTAACTAGCAGGTAATAAATGTGTCTTAAGCCACCGAAATCGTATCAATCAATTGTCTTTAATATGTAGGTGTGAAACGAGCGCTGTTCATGCATGGGTAATATTCATTGCCTCAGTCTCAAATTGTCTGTATTTGTCACCCCACAGAGTATGACATACTTTGTGTAAAATCAAATAAAGACGGTACAGGTGGTGATCACGGCATATTTTAAAGAAAAGAATCTCAGAAAGTTATTGGTTTTCTGGCTAGTCTGAGCCAGTTTCCCCATCTGCATCATTTTGGATTACCTTAAACATGCCACGTGATGCCAGTTAATTGAATTCACTATATAGATATCAGATGTTTCCAAAATATAGCTGAGTGAAAACTAACATAGGGTTTGTTATACCTTTTCTTTATTTCCTCTTGCATTTATGTATTAGAAACCCCTCCATTGATCATGAATATATGAAAACCATATCTTACCAACTATATTGTAAAAAGTGGTCCATTTTAGATTTCATATGTGTTTATTACTATAACAGGTCTATTTTTTATATGAGATCTCATTTCTTCATTTTGAATAGTCAGACAATTAAAAGGTTAATTAAATTATTATTAAATAAACCATTTGTTTTTCATTGTCAGATTAAACATGGTGGTTTCGTTTATTATCAAGAAGGTTGTTGCTTGGTTCGTTGCAAAGATGAAGAAGGTACGCCACGATTTTTCCTTTTAACATGCTCCAATTTTTCAGATTTCACATTTTTTATAGGAAACTTGATATTTCTCAAAAGTATAGGAAATATTTTTTAAAAGTTATTTCTGAATTGTCTTTTTTTTTTTTTTGAATGACTAGTTTTTAATGTCTGGGTTTGTTAAAATATAGTTAACAATTACACTCAAAAGTTTAGGCAGGGGTTGGGCGCAGTGGCTCACACCTATAATCCTAGCACTCTGGGAGGCCAAGGCAGGTGGATCATTTGAGCTCAGGAGTTCGAGACCAGCCTGAGCAAGAGTGAGACCCCCGTCTCTACTAAAAATAGAAAGAAGTTAGCTGGACAACTAAAAATACATAGAAAAAATGAGCCGGGCATGGTGGCGCATGCCTGTAATCCCAGCCACTCGGGAGGCTGAGGCAAAAGGATCTCTTCAGCCCAAGAGTAGAGGTTGCTGTGCGCTAGGCTAATGCCACAGCACTCTAGCCCAGGCAACAGAGCAAGACTGTTTCAAAAAAATAAAAACATAAAAAAGTTTAGGCAGGGAGAATGAAAATGGGATCCAGCATTTTTTGAGCATCTACTATGCTTCAGGTACTATAGTAGGCATTTTACATATATTATTTAATGTCATTTTTATTCTCTTATATTCTAGGTCCTATATGGTCTGTAAATACTAGACTATAACAATATTGAATAACTCATAGGTTGATGCATAGAACAATGTTGATAGCTCAAGATAATATTAAATAACTAATGCCAGTTTATGTGAAAGTCAAGCTGCCATCATTGTTGAAGGAAGCCAGAATATGGCCTCTTACAGAATGGGAGTGCTAACTTAAAACATTGAAATTACAGTTTAAAATTGTTTTAAGTATATCTCATGGGGCTGGGCATGGTGGCTGGCACCTATAATTCTAGCACTTTGGGAGCCCGAGGCAGGAGAATTGCTTGAGGCCAGGAGTTTGAGACCAGCCTGGACAAATAGTAAAGCATATCTCTACAAAAAAATAAGAAAAATTAGCAAGGCATGGTGGCACACACCTATAGTCCTGGCTACTCAGGAAGCTGAGTCAGGAGGATCACTTGAGCCTAGGAGTTTGAGGGTATGGTGAACTATGATCATGCCATTGTACTCCAGGCTGGGTGACAGAGCAAAACCCTGTCTCAAAAAAGACCAAACAGACAAACAAAAAGGTACATCTTATGGAATTATCTCTTTCATATATTTTTCTTTATGCAGCAGACAATGATAATTATGAAGTTTTATTCAATCTGGAGGAACTGAAGTTAGACCAGCCCTTCATTGATTGTATCAGAGTTGCTCCAGATGAAAAATATGTGGCTGCCAAGATAAGAACTGAGGATTCTGAAGCATCTACCTGTGTAGTTGTGAAGCTCAGTGATCAGCCTGTAATGGAAGCTTCTTTCCCAAATGTGTCCAGTTTTGGTAAGCCAACAACTGAAATAGTCTTCTGTGTTGAAAAGACAACAGTAAGAGATTTTTCCATACTTTTCGAAATGTTTTTTTGGCCATGTGAATGAAAGGGAAGGCCTGATTCATTTATCCCTGTGGACTCCACATCCTCCTACATGCCTCTCATTCGGGAGACCTTTCCTTCTTTAATTGTCTATCTAAATGAATAATTTTTAAATAATGCTCATGTTTTAGAACCATTATAATCAGACTCCAAGATGTACAGTATATTTTGATATATCATTAATTCTTTGCCAATTTATTATTTAGAATAGATTTTTGCATATAAATTGCATCTTAATATTTCATTCAACTTTAAGCTTGGATATATTTTTTTAATTTCATGTTAAAGAGTTATTACAGCAAATTGCCCAAAGCCACTGCTAAAGAACTTTAAAATGTGTTAACAAACGTACTCATCAGTGGAAGCTGTGACATTTTTAATAACAGAACTAACTTTAAATTTTATCATTTATCATTGAGTGGTACATACATGTTCATACTTGGTCCTTCCTTTTTATTTTCTGCCATCATTTTCTCCATTATTTAAATACTTTAGCAATAAATTGAAATTATACCCTGTCTAATGAATTTTAAGACATTTTGTACATTTTAACCTCTAAAATTTTGACTTATAATCACTATCAACAAGGTGGCAGTCGTGATGTAATTGTGTGCAAACTTACGTTTACAGCTTCTAGTGAGATCAAGAACCAGCATTAAGGCCGGGCGCGGTGGCTCACGCCTGTAATCCTAGCACTCTGGGAGGCCAAGGTGGGCGGATCGCTCAAGGTCAGGAGTTCGAAACCAGAGCGAGACCCCATCTCTACTAAAAATAGAAAGAAATTAATCGGCCAACTAAAAATATATAGAAAAAATTAGCCGGGCATGGTGGTGCATGCCTATAGTCCCAGCTACTTGGGAGGCTGAGGCAGGAGGATCGCTGGAGCCCAGGAGTTGGAGGTTGCTGTGAGCTAGGCTGACGCCACGGCACTCTAGCCCAGGGAACAGAGTGAGACTCTGTCTCAAAAAAAAAAAAAAAAAGAACCAGCATTTAAATGTATTTAGTCGGAGATATCCTGTGGCTTGAAGGCAGACAAAAAAGATTCATGCATGGGAGAAAGATGCAGTATCTTTTTAGACTTAAAGTTTCAAGTTGTAGATTTAGATATAAGTCATCTCCTGAAAGCAAATGTGACTTTACTACCATTCTTAAATATTAAACTTATTAAACTCTTATTTAGAGTGCGCTAAGGCTGATAACTACTTTAAAACTTAGAACTGAGGTAGTAGTGTTTTATTCTGTGGAAAATTCTCTGGCTTATACACAACACAGGTTAGATACAGTCAAACCTATGTTATATTTAGATTTCTGAGGGATAGACTTGCATATCTTTTCTCTTTGACACTCAAAATTAGAATGTGCTGTGCCTTTTTTTTTAACTGTATACTGATGGCTATGTATAATTCTTTAATTATTTTCTTTCAGAATGGGTAAAGGATGAAGAAGAAGAAGATGTTTTATTCTACACCTTCCAGAGGAACCTTCGCTGTCATGATGTATATCGAGCCACTTTTGGTGATAACAAACGTAATGAACGTTTTTACACAGAAAAAGACCCAAGGTACTAGGATGATTCAGTTAAATCTTTTTCTCTAGAATAATTTTTCCAGTTATTTAAAGTGCTGATCTTGGTTGACTTAAAATGTTGACTTTTGTTGGAACCAGATATAATAAGGCTAAGATGATCATTCTTTTATTAGTTGTTTGTATTCAGACTTAGAGTCTGATTATATATATATATTATATACTCCAGAGTAAATACAAATAACATTTTTAGACTGCAAATGCTGAGTTATTAATATTCTCTCTGGACTGTGTGACGCATGAGAAGAATTGTTAAAACATTTAATAGGGCTGCCGTATAGCAATTAACAACTCTCTCATAAGTCATAACTAGAATACCATAGTGTCATTTGCACAGAATTCACTCACTACTCATTTCATATGGATTATCTGAATTTTAAATTGCTTTGCTTTGAGCCATGATGTCCATGGGCCTTTGAAATTTATGTTTCCCAGTTCTCTTTGGTTACTCTTCCTTAAAGCTAATTTTCTCTAATTCCTTATAAATTATAGGGCTCATAGCTACTTAACCAGGCATGGGAGGAAATGATGACAAATTTATCCTACAAAATCTCTTGAGTCTTACCCAGATATACTTTTCCAGATGATATATGAAAAACAAATTTTGCCTTATTATGAGGGTCCTGTCACCTCATACGTCATTTAACTGTAGTTGGGACAATGTCTGAATAAATTTTATAAGAAAAAAAGTGGAATTTAATCTTAAATCTATGATGGTGAAGTTGGTTCCCAAAATAAGAAAACTAACCCTTCATTTCATAAAAATCTCAGAGCTGAAAATGACCTTAAAGAAAATCTTATACAATCTTCAGTTTACATTAAAAAATAGAGGTAGAGAAATTACATCATTATATTATTCCAGCCCATAGAACTAATCCATAGGTAAAGTTCATCAATTGACTTTATAATTTATTTAAAGAGTTCTGGGTACCTGATTTTGAAAAAGATATTGTCACAAATGTGGCCAGAAAGAGCCCCCACCAGCCAGGAACTTCATCTACTTTGTTTCCAGTACTTCAGTAGATTTGGTTGTTCGGTGCTATTTTTCTATTTTGATATAAGAGTGCCTCCAAAAATCTTGTTTTGGGAAAATGCCTGCTATTCTGTTCTTAAAGATTGGTACATTTTGAATATGAATTCTTCCATTTTCAAATATTTCCAAAGCCATTTAATTAACACATTATTAGGAAAGCAGTATTATATAGATTCTGAAGGGAAAGATCTAGACAGAATTAAAAGACCTAATTTTTAAGTTACTGAAAAGCAACTCTCCCCCCACCAAAAAAATATTTTTTTCTGGTGCAAATGCTATTCAGTGTACAATTTACAGTGTGGTCCTACCACCAGGTACCAGGAACAGGGCTAAATTAGGAAAGCCTGGGAGGCAGCCTGGTCACTGAGGACTCTGGGGGTCCAAACCCCAGAGATCCCAGTGAGGCAGGCTCGGCGTAACCTTGACTGTATTAAGCCACACCAAATACTTGGCAGTTTAGAAAGTTCAAGTAAGAGGAATTTGAGAGGAATAGCTTTAACTTTTTTAGAAATTTGTCTGTTGAAGTCCACAAACAGTTAAAGAATTAAATTATACAGCTAACTCTTCAGCTACTGCTCTTCCTTTGTGGCAGAACCTAAATCCTCATGGAAAAAATGGAATTAGCCTTCCATTCTGTCTGGCAAGTGGTTCTAGTCATTTCTTCCACATATTGTCTGTTTAATCTTGGATAAGTTGTTCTTCTAAGCAAATAAAATCTAGACAGCATAATGGAGGGAAAATATTTTCAACAAAAAGACAAATTAATACCTTTAATTTGTAAAGAGCTATTTACATACAAATAATTTAAACATCTTCCAAGTTTAAAATGGACACAGACATTTCACAAAAGAAAAACAGTTGGCAAATAAGCATGGTAGTGTGATCCAACACAGAAGAAATTTTACCAAAATATAAGTGGTGCTTATCTCTGGGCAAAGGGATTCAGGGTTATTATGCTTCTTGACAGTTTTCAGTATCTTCAGTATAGATTACTTTTATAATAAGGAAAAATGTAAATATAACATTTAAAGCCACCCACATGTCAGTATGAAGTAGTACCATGCTCTTAGGATATTATTTGGTTATATTTATCAAGTCATAAAAATACTCTTAATCATTAAATTAGTATTTGCATTCCTAAGAATTTGTCCTAAGGGAATAATTATAAAAGTCAAGGAAATTTATATTCTTTATTATAATGAACCATTAAAATCTGAATTTTTAAGAATTATGATAATTCAACCTGATATATTAGGTAGCCATTAAAAATAATAATCATAAAGACTTTTAACTAACATAGGGGGAATACTGCTATTATGTGAAATAAGAAATGCAGAATCAAAAATTGTATCTATATTATAATTACTTCTTTTTAAAGACATATGTGAAATGTAAATAAACCTTAGGGGAAAGGTAGAAAAAGTAAAATAGTTCATCCTTTAAATGTGTTAAGTTAGTGATATTGTGAGGGTTTTTCCTCAGATTGTTCTATTTTGTTGTAAAACTGGGCGAAAGGGGGAAAAATCCAATACGCATACAGAGAAAGAACAAAACAAGAATAAGCGTTGTGTCCCTTTTCTTCCCTATTATTTCATATCTCCTCTGGAAAGTTTCTTCTCTCAGCAAAAAGCCACATTATGTAGTAATGTGATAAAGTGAGAGATGATGTCTGTAGTGTTCCTTGAGATGCATCCACATAAAGATAAATTAATGAATGCATAGATATGTGGTAAAAGAAATACAGCAAAATGTTAGCAATGATTGAATCTGGATTGTGGGTATATGGGTGTTTGCTTTACAGTTCTTCCAACTTTTCTGTATGTTTGAGAAACATTTATGATAAAATGTTAGAAATAAATGATTTTGCCTCTGTGGTGGAAATAAGGAAAATAATAGCCAGTTGTTAAATTTACAAACAATATTCAGTAAGGAATTATTTTTATTTTCTTTCTGCATTATAAATTAACATGTTTACTTTCTCAGCTTGCTGAGCTGTAAAACCAAAAAAAAAGAAAAAAGTTAACATGTTTACTGACTACCTCTGAGATAATGTCATTAACAAGGTAGCATGCAACTGAAATTTACTGGGATCTCACGTTTCTCTCTCTCTCTGTCTAGCTACTTTATTTTCCTTTATCTTACAAAAGACAGTCGTTTCCTCACCATGAATATTATGAATAAGACCACTTCTGAAGTGTGGTTGATAGACGGCCTGAGCCCTTGGGACCCACCAGTACTTATCCAGAAGCGAATACGTGGGGTCCTTTACTATGTTGAACACAGAGATGATGAATTATACATTCTCACTAATGTTGGAGAACCAACAGAATTCAAGGTAATCCTGAATTCTCCTTGTCCCCATTTGGGCTAAGATGTGTCACACTTCAATCAACAGCATTTCTTGCTCTAAGAGTTCATTGTTTTATAGGCTTTTATTCAAGTGTAGAAATTGATGCTAGCTTCCTATGCATACCAATCCCATTTCTCTTCTCTTAGAACTAATGCCTCTACATATTTTAATTGTGTCTAAGAGGTTAGTAAATAAAACATATTCTATCTTGATTATATGTATCAAAGCCAAACTTAGTGGCTTAAAAGAACAGTTTTACAAACTTGTGATTTTTGTGAGTTGGCAATTTGGATTGATCTCAGCTAGGCAGTTCAGCTGGTGTCAGTTAGGCTCACTCATGCATCCATAGTCAGCTCACTGCCATTGCCCTCACTTGAATGTCCAGTGGTTGGCTGTCAGCTAAGCACTGGATCATAGTGTCTTATCATCCAGCAGGCTAGCCTGGGCTCATTCATATGGTGATAGTCACACTTTATCCCTGATGCAGTTAGTTCCTTCAGCTCTTTGTGAAATAGTGAAGACTAGGATAGTCTAGTTTTCAGTGATTTCATCTCTGGATGCTATAGCCTTCATATTTTGTAACCTAGATCTCTTCTAACTTTGTTCTGTACAGCTAATGAGAACAGCAGCTGATACCCCTGCAATTATGAATTGGGATTTGTTTTTCACCATGAAGAGAAATACCAAAGTTATAGACATGGACATGTTTAAGGATCACTGTGTTCTATTCCTAAAGCACAGCAATCTTCTTTATGTTAATGTGATTGGTCTGGCAGATGATTCAGTTCGGTCTCTAAAGGTATGTTTAATTTTCAAAAGATAATACTGTTAATTAAAATATATATGCAGTTTTGCTTAACAGAACATTCAATTTTGAATAATAGCAGTGTTCTTTTTCTTAAAGGGAATTTAATTTAAATGGAATTTAGCATACTTGCTCATGCTTTATCAGGTTTAGGAAGTTTATTTTAGAGTCACTTGGAGGACCTTGCTTTTAATGCAGTTTTACTTAAAATACTCTCTTACAGCATGGACTTCAGAAGTAAAGTGCCATTGTATTTCTCTTTTTACATATCTTTACAATTTTAGGTATAGCAGTAAGTCAGGCCAACTTGGCAACTAGAGCCTAACCACCTACTGCTAAGCTTCCCCATCCCACATCCCCACTAGGGATAGTAGTCATATCCGTTGTGTTTTGGCCACTGCACACTTGTGGACACATCATCTTCTCTTTGCCAGTTTTCTTACCCTAGGGGGTGAGAGGGGCTCAGCTTTGGTTTCTTTCAATGTGGGGGTGGCAGTGGTCTCCACAGCAGCACAGAAGTGTGATGGTGGCAAGTCTGCCTGGCAGGCTGACTAGTTGATACTGCCTGTGGGTGCCAGGAAGGATAATCTGCCTCCACAAGTGAGCTTGCTAAAATTGGTGAATGGCAGCCTTATTGGTCCAGTATTAAAGCAGCATTCACATGTAAGTTAAGCTAGCAGGCATGAAGGGAAGAGGAATGCCTCTATGGTGCTTGATATGAAGAGTTACTGAGCCAGTTGACCAGCAAGCAACGTAGACCACTTATACCTGTCTAACTCCAATATTGTCAAAATTCCTGTTAAGATGTAATTCTTGTCAAGTTAGTGACTGTTTATTGAACTTCTATGTGCAAAATACTGTATTGGGCATTATGGAGTGGAAAGATAATAGGACAAAATATCTAGCCGTAAGGAGGATACAGTTTATCATAAGATTAGACAAGTACACAAAGATTAAGTATAATGTGGATTTAAATAAGTGGTATCAAAAATATAAAATGTGCTATGGGGCTCAAAAGAGAGAAAGAAGGCTCAGGAAAGCTTTTGGTCAAGTTTGTTTACTTTGAAACAAACCAATGAAGATAGATAGGATTTTGACAGGTGGGGAGGGATATGGTATTCCAGGATGAGAAAGCCATCAAACAAAGCTCTGTGCTGGAGAAGTTCAGAAAGTGTTCAGGAAACTGCTAATAATTCCATTTTACTGAAGCAGAATACATTTCTGGGGGATAGATATGATTTGATGGTTTTTGACTGTTGGTATAAGGAATATATGCATAAATTATGAAGAGGAAACATTCGAAACTTGTGAGCAGGGCAGTGGTTTGGGAGTGGAGCTATAGATATGGTTATCTGGCAGCTGTATTAGGGTACACTGAAGCAAAAAGATAAGGGGCATGGAGACTAGTTTTGAGATTGTTATACTGGTTTAAATAAGATATAATGAAAGCCTAAAATAACTGAAATTCTCTAGTTAACTCCTAAAATCAAATTATCAAATATAATGTCCAGTCTCTTAGAATACTATATAGGTATCCTAAAACAAAAATGGTGATTGACTTCAGGGATTTTCTTATTGTCTTCATCTGATGGATTCAGAGTATTTCTTTTCACTTGCTAATTGATCCCAAATTCAGACATCCTTTTATTGGAACACTGGCAGAGCATCTATCCTTAGTGCAATCTATATGAATAGGGATGAAAAAGAATACATAATTTCTAGCAATGCATTTATTACAACAAAATTCTATGTCAAGAAAATTAGGAATGTCATATAAAGTTTATTCTGCTATAATATGACGTGACTTCAAAGCAAATAGGACCTTTTACAATTTTAGTAAGTATTCCTATTTTAAAGATATGCCTTGGTTTCCATGGTTTTAACTTCCATTAGAACAAAAATCATGTCTTTAATTTATCCTCTACCCTCTATTTCAGCGGTACCCAACCTTTTTGGCACCCACAAACAAGGACCTGTTTCATGGAAAACAATTTTTCCACAGACAGGCAGAGGGGAGGGGGGTGGCAGGGTGAAGCTCAGGCAGTGATGCAAGCAATGGGGAGCAGCTGTATAGATGAAGCTTTACTCCCTCACCCAGAGCTCCTTCACCCCCATTCCTAAGTTGCATGGGTGGATGAAGGGAGGCTCTGTGGCCTGGTCCCTAACAGGCCACGTACTGGTACTGGTCTGCAATCCCAGGGTTGGGGACTGCAGCTATATCTTTTCATTTCTTGACTCTTCTCAAACTATAGTACCTATTATGCCTTTTGTGATGTTCTAGGTCATCATCAAATGGAATCAAATACTATATTATATTCCAGGTGCTACTTAAAGGGAATTGTAGATCAGACCTTTTTCATGAACCTAGATAACACTGATTAACATCCATAGACGGTGCCATATACAAATCACAAAAATCTTTAACCAAACCACAAGTGCATTATAAAGTATTTCTGTATGTAACATCTCTGCCTAGTAGGTGTTCAACTAAAAGATCTTTTTGAACTCAATCTCAGCAATAGAAGTGTAAAACCTTTCATATATTTGCCTCCTATCCTTGGTCATCATATCATCACTATAATATTTTCTGGTAGCTTTTTTTTCCCCCACAAAAAGAAATTATGATATTTAATTGAAGCAAATTGGGACATTTTTGCTCTGTGCTAACATTAATTTTATTTAGAGGAGGAGTCTGCATCCCCAGGCCCATTTTCTTTCAGCATATATGTTTTAATCATTCTTTCAATGAAATGACTATAATTTGCTGGTGATGTTAAAGCTGAGTCTATTTCTGTCAAATATTTAAGGGATGTCTGCATCACCTGATCAGCTTATTTTCAAGTGCTGTTCATTAGTATACACAGATACACTGCAGATTTATCTCAATAGGAAATATGGCTTAAGATACCCTTAACATAGTTAATACCTATTTATGCACCAACTGGACAAACTTTAAATTGTCCAGAGGCTTGAAATGGTTTTTGTTATAATTAAAACTTTAACCTTGGTCCTCTTCATCTTGGAAAAACACCCAAAAGACTTTTTGATTTATTGGAACCCCTTGTTCTAAAGCTAAGACAGCTTACTACGTGGGTCACATGGAAACTCTCCTGAAGTCTCACTAAAGGGCAGAAAAACGCGTGTCTGTGCATTCAGGTAACTTGTACCTTCACTCTGAGGCCTGCTTATGAGGTTTGTAGCAATTCTTCAGCCTCTCAGGTCTTAGTTTGCTCACTCGCACTTATGCTACCAGATTTATCAATTTACATGTTTACACTTTTTTTCTCTAGTTATGTCTTACATTTAAATAGACAAATTATCCTTGAAAGTAGTACTCAGTCTGAGGAGAATAAATTAGGAACTCTTAGAGAGACACTGCAAATGTGTGCCTTTATTAGTGTTTCAAGAAAATAGATTCTTTGGGTTAATTAGAAAAAATTTGCTCAGAGAACATAACCTCTTTGGCTGTCATTTCTGCAGGTGAAATAGTGCACTCTTTATGCACACTTCCCCCATCTACCCTTTTTCAACAGTGCCCACCAGTCATGTTGCTGTGCCTCTGATTTTCTAAGGAATTTGCTCTTTCTACAATTACTCAGGAAAAGAAAGGCAATTTTCTTTTAATGTTCTGACTCTCAGTACCATTTCTAACACTCTGTCAACCTGCTTACCAGAGTTCTTTAAAAGGTGTAGAGAGATGTTAGTGGAAGGCTTGAAGCTGGACCCTGCTGCTCTAAGAGAATAAATTTTGATTCCTTTCCTTTTTTCTTAAAGTTAAGAATCTTAAGCATAATAGCCATGAGTCTCTCAGAGTAGATGTGCCAGGAAAGGTTTTGTTCTGCACAATGGTTAGCCTGGGAGCTAAAGTTAGAAACAGATTGTAAATGCTTTAGTGCTGCTGAGCCCGTTTGTAGCTCCGGAATAATAACTGTCATCACTGCAGCTGTCCAGGCAGCAGGGTAAGGACTGGTGGGTAAATTATTAAAAACACACGCATGTGAGAGATTTCATGTTCTATGAGAATGGAGATCTTGGAGATGTCGCTGTGTTCTAGAATTACTATTTGATTTGCTCTTATTCTTAACCATTTTGCTATTTTATTGCCCAAGCTTGTACCCCAAAATAAACTTTTATATTAAAGGCTATTTCATATAAGTCTAGAATCATGCTAAATCTTTTTCCTATATTTTTTTATTTTATTGGTCATTAATGTAGAGTTTTATGTATTTTTTACTTGAAACATATTTTGTTGTGATAAAGTAATCCTTAAATGAGGCATAATGTGGTAATAGATGGAAAGTAAACTAGATGTCCACATCATCTTGTTTGGAGTGGACTCAGAAATTTAATTAATAATATAATACTTAATATCTAGATAAAGAGTAAAAATAACTGTTTTATTTCTTTAGCTCCCTCCTTGGGCCTGTGGATTCATAATGGATTCAAATTATGACCCAAAGAACTGCCCTTTTCAGCTTTGTTCTCCAATACGTCCCCCAAAATATTACACATACAAGTTTGCAGAAAACAAACTGTTTGAGGAAACTGGGCACGAAGACCCGATCACAAAGACTAGTCGTGTTTTGCGTATAGAAGCCAAAAGCAAGGTAGGTCTTTGTAATCTCCACTTTCAGCTCCGGTTTGCTGAAAGCATACTGTTTGCCCGATACTGCGTGGTTGTTGGGGTTACATTAGCATAGTTTCCCAAGGCTTCCCTTATACCACAATAAGACCCAAGAGATTTTAGGGAATACATGGATTTTTTAAACTTTAAATACTTAGGTATTCATTTTAACATGGATTAGAAAATTTATAACTAGCCCGTCAAGCCCTTTTATTTCACATATTATTTATGTCTGAGTTTAAAAAGTTGATTTAAAGAAAACATCGAGTAAATAGAGTTCATACACAGTTACGGCAAAAATTGTGAGGGTGGTAAGCAGTTGACTAGAGTGAACTAGACTAATACAGTCCCTGCCTTCATGAGGCTTACATCTAGCAGGGAAAATGAAAGACATTGAAGAAGTAATTACTGATACACTGGTTGCTGCAAAGAAAGACATACTGAGCACAGTGGAAGCATATGGCAAAAGGACCGTACCTAGTCTGAAGAGATCAGGGAAGGTTTCTTTGAGGAAGTGATGTCTCTGATAAGACCTGTAGGGTGATTAAGAGTAGGCTGGAAAGGGGACAGGGGATTCGATTTTGTGTAGAGGCCCTGAATTTGGGAAGAAATGATACAATTCAAGAAGTATACAGGAGGCCAGAATGGCCAAAATGGAGTAAAAGAGGGAAGACTGGCAGGAGGAGGAGGGGAGAGAGAGGAGACATAGAAAAGGAGATAAGAGATAACCCTAGGCCGGGCGTGGTGGCTCACGCCAGTAATCCTAGCACTCTGGGAGGCCAAGGTGGGTGGATCGCCCAAGGTCAGGAGTTTGAAACCAGCCTGAGCAAGAGTGAGACCCCGTCTCTACTAAAAATAGAAAGAAATTAATTGGCCTACTAAAATATATATATATAAAAAAATTAGCGGGGCATGGTGGCTCATGCCTGTAGTCTCAGCTACTCGGGGGGGCTGAGGCAGAAGGATAGCTTGAGCCCAGGAGTTTGAGGTTGCTGTGAGCTAGACTGATGCCACAGCACTCTAGCCTGGGCAACAGAGTGAGACTCTGTCTCAAAAAAAAAAAATAACCTTATTCCAGGTATATTCAATATATAGCATTTACAAATTTGTGCAAGTAGGGAACAAATTAATACATATACTGTAGCCTTGAATTTAAGGTATTTTCAGACCGTAGCATATCATACATTATTAGGTAATTTCACACTGCAAAGAATAAATTGCAACACAAGCCTTTTATTTTTATGAATTTTTTCTTTAACTCATTGATGTTCTCTTAATATCTTAAGTAATATTCTTTTTTACCTTCTAGATTTTTTTGTGAAAAAAAAATATACTTTTAGGTATTGTTTAGTTTTACAAACATAGGATTATACCAGCCTACCAAAATGTTGTAATTATTGGACCTCAAATGGAAAGAATGGTTAAGCTAAGTTCTTAGAGAGCCAAGGGATTCTTCACAGGGAGAAGGGAAGCAGCTGCTAAATGGAAGCTGGGTACATTTCCACAGGCATTTTTGCACTGCTGGTTCATTAAGATCCAGCCCATCACAAGACTAGTGACCATCTTTACCTCTTCCATTCACAAGTTTTCAACCGGCAAGTTTTTCTGATTATATAATTGAAGTTGAGGAAGAAGCAGGGTGGAGGAGGGGTAAGACCAAGATTGCTTATAGAAATTCATCTACATCAGGTTTTATAAGAATGAATCTTACTGAGAAGTGAAAATTCACTTATGCTGTCTTAACAAGTTGGGTATGATAAAGAATTATAAGAGGAAGATTTCCTCCTTATTTGATAACACTATGATGTCTCTATTTATTGCCCCAAAAAGAAGTCTTCAAAATGAGGATGAAAAACATATGGAGAGTTGCTTGATTATATTATTTCCTTATGTAAACTAGGGCTATTTCATTAATTTCTTAAAGCAGGGTGAGAACCAACTTCTTCACCCTTTTTCTATGAAAGGAAAATCAGAAGTACCTTGGGTTGTCTGAGTTTTGTCTGTCCAAAGAGTGCCTAGTTTGAATCAACTGGGATTGATAAGTTTGAGCTACACTTGGGGAATAGTTACATGAGCCAAAAATAACTTAAGTGTTAAAACTTTAAAAACTTACTTAAACCACTTTAAAAAATTTTTTAAAGAAAGTTAAATAGGCCTCTATGTATACATAGAAAAGAAAGGAAATCAGTATATGGAAAAGATATCTGCACTCCCATGTTTATTGCAGCACTATTCAGAATAGCCAAGATTTGGAATCAACCTAAATGTCTATCAGTGGGTGAATGGATAAAGAAATTGTGGTACATACACACCATAGAATATCACATAGTCATAAAAAATAATAAAATCCTGCCATTTGCAACACATGGATGGAACTGGAGAATATTACGTTAAGTGAAATAAGCCAAGCACAGAAAGACAAATCTTGCATGTTCTCACTCATATGTGGGAGCTAAATATTAAAACAGTTGATCTCATGGAGACAGAGAGTAGAATGATGGTTACTAGAGGCTAAGAAGGGTGGCAGGGAGAGGGAGGTAAAGTGGGGATGGTTAATGGGTACAAAAATATAGTTAGATAGAATGAAGAATATTTGATAGTACAACAAAGTGACTGTAGTTAACAGTAAGTTATGGTATACTTTAAAATAACTAAAAGAGTAGAATTGGAATGTTTCTAACACATACAAATGATAAATGCTTGAGGTAATGGATGCCTCAATTACCCTGATTTGATTAATACACATTGTATGTCTATATCAAAATATCACATGTACCCTATAAATATATACAACTATTATGTACCCATAATAATTAAAACACTTTTTTAAAAAGTTAAATAGGCCTTTGTAGAGGAGATGGGTAGATATCAGTAAGGTCAGTAAGACATTTCAGGTCCTAATAGTTGAGAATTCTGACTATAGGAGACAAAATTGAGCTGGCAAGACTTCTTTAGTCAGCATATTTGTAAATACTGAAAGATGAGAAATGGCAGTATCTAGCCCTAGGCATAGGAAGAATTCTAAACTAGGATTTCTAACCTTGATAGGTATTTTGGCTTGACTTAAAATTTTAAAAATTACAATAATAGTGGGTAGTGAAGCACTCTTTAAAATTCCATTTCTATCATGAAAAGTTACATTTAATAAAAGAGCAGCCAGCCTTGCTGCTTTTTTCTGGTTAATACTATAACCAGAACTGTAGCAAAGTAGCTGAAACCAAGACTGTAATGTATTTTTGGAGACTGTAATGCTTTTATCTTAAACGAATTTGTGCTCAACGTCAATAGGTAGCACATAAGGATGGGGGACAGTAATCTTCAGTGTATTTTAAATTGGGGATAAAACTGTTTTAAAAGACTCTTCTTTACATGTGTAGTAATTCTTCATTTCCAGGATGGAAAATTAGTACCAATGACTGTTTTCCACAAAACAGACTCTGAGGACTTGCAGAAGAAACCTCTCTTGGTACATGTATATGGAGCTTATGGAATGGATTTGAAAATGAATTTCAGACCTGAGAGGCGGGTGTTAGTGGACGATGGATGGATATTAGCTTATTGCCATGTTCGGTGAGTCAGTATATTATACCTAGAATATGAGTGCTAGAGCATTGTGACAGATGTTTAGAATCACAATACATCAGGCAGCAAAAGCTCATTTTCTCACTTGCATTGTTGGATTTATGTATTCCTAATCCTGTGGTGGTAGAGCTTGATTCTGTAACAGATTTGTTGATCCAAAAAGCAAAAATAGATTTTTAGGATTTTTGAATAGACGTACCAGTCTCTGTACTTATTTAGTAACATTATTTCCATTTAATTCTCTTAAGTTTAAGTTTAAGCAGCCTCTCAAGCTGAACTCCTTTTTTACATCTATTTTTAAAGCCGCACATGGTGGTGTGCACCTGTAATCCCAGCTACTCAGGATGCTGAGGCAGGAGGATCACTTGAGCCCAGGAGTTCAAAACCAGCTGGGGCAACATAGCAAGATTCCATCTCTAAAAAAACAAATAAATAATTAAAAATTTTAAGATTTTCATCCCTTCTCCTGAACCTCCCCCCAAAAAACTTCCATTTTATCTTAGCTGTTTTCAAGACACAAATTTTGTTTCTGCTTAAAATCCTTCTCCACCTCCCCATCTCCAGAACAAACTCCAAATTCCTCAGTATAGTGCTCCTAATGATCTGGCTTATCTCTGAAGTAGCATTTATCATCATGTCCTTTCCAATGACATGCTCTGTCACCACCTTTCCCTTGCACCTGCTGTGTTGTATCTGTGTCTTGATGCCTTCCCTTTCTTTGCCCTCCTGGAAACTCAAGTAGTTCTTTCACATCTCGGCTAGGCATCATCTCTCTCGGCATTTGTGTTCCTGGCTCTGTATGTACCTCTAACCTGACAGATGGATATTCTTTCCTCTGCTTCTGTAACACCTTAAATACCCCTGTATTATAATAGGCACCACATTGCTTAGTAACTCTTTGTTGTCTTTCCCCACAAAATTAAGATTTCCAGGGCAGGGGATTTTTTGATTGTTTATATTTTTAAGGTCTGCACTTAGCACAATCCCTGATAAATAGTAGGCAGGCACTCAAAACATATTTGTTGAATCAATTTTTGATTGTCTGTATCAGGGGTTGGGCAGACTTTTCCTCTAAAGAACTAGATAGTTAAACACTTTAGGCTTTGCAGGCCACATACAGTCTCTGTTGCATAATCCTTGTTGTTTTCTCCCAACCTTTAAAAAGTAAAAACCATTCTTAGCTCTAGGGCCATACAAAAACAGACCTCCAGGTAGAGTTTGCTGACTCCAGCCTACATCATTAACATTTTTTCCACTAAAACTTTTTTGCCTTTTAATTTCAGGGGTGGTGGTGAGTTAGGCCTCCAGTGGCACGCTGATGGCCGTCTAACAAAAAAACTCAATGGCCTTGCAGACTTAGAGGCTTGCATTAAGACGCTTCACAGCCAAGGCTTTTCTCAGCCAAGTCTAACAGCCCTGACTGCTTTCAGTGCTGGAGGGGTGCTTGTGGGAGCATTGTGTAATTCTAATCCAGAGCTCCTGAGGGCGGTGACTTTGGAGGTGAGTACACGCTTGTCTTTACTGTATATAGAATGGGGGAGGTGGGAAGCCATAGGCAGCTTTAAAAATATTTTTTTGTTATAGTTTTACCATAGCATAGGAGTGTGATAAAGCTTTTAAGTTTTAAACACAGAATTGTAACTCTAGGAGAACATCTAAAGTTATTTTAATCCAACTATTTACTCTTATTCTTGTCTGGCAGTGTCCTTTTTATTAATTTTTAAGGATTTCCACTGAAAAATATTAATGACTGTTCCCATTAGCCATTTAGAATTAGTAGAAAAGAGTAGAAGCATGTATGTCTCACAGTTCCATGAGGTCAGCTAGAACATATTATGACTCTGGAATGCACTGAATCTTCTGACTCCTAGGCAATTTGACAGTCTACTTCCCATCAACATTTCAGTCCTGAATGTAGGGGCTCTCTGCTCTCCATTCTTAGATCTCTTTTTTTATTTATTTATTTTTTTTCTTTTTCGAGACAGGGTCTTGCTCTGTTGCCCAGCCTGGAGTGCTGTGGTCTGACCATAGCTCACTGTAACCTCAAACTCCTGGCCTCAAGCGATCCTCCTGCCTAAGCCTCCCCAAAGTGCTGGGATTACAGGCATGAGCCACCACGCCCAGCCAAGACACCCTATTCTTAATGGTCTTTTGGGCATAGTTCTTCTGTGCTTTAATTGAAGTACCTTATCCTGTTCTGAAAATATGCTATAGTCTTTTCCTGGTGTCCAAAATTATGAAGTTATATTACAGAAATTGGTTTCACCTCTGTCATTCTCCAGCTACCTGGTTAGATTACTCTGGAAAATGATAGCTGAGATGGAAGAGAGTAAATCATTTTTCAAGGTTTTTTTTATTTTGAGGGTGAGGGGTATACACTGTGGGCTTGTATTAAGTAAATAAGTTTTAAATAGCCCTAATCTATAAATCTATTTTTTTAAAAAAAGAAATACTGAGTATGGAGGGAAAAAAACCTATGTACAAAGATAATAATGGCAGGATTAGGCCGGGCATGGTGGCTCACGCCTGTAATCCTAGCACTCTGGGAGGCAGGCAGATCGCTCAAGGTCAGTAGTTTGAAACCAGCCTGAGCAAGAGCAAGACTCCGTCTCTACTAAAAATAGAAA